>CM074578.1:96365952-97565952 GCA_037305975.1 Chrysolophus pictus
ACAACTTATGAGAAGTTTTTGTTAAAATTTTACTATTTAATTTAGTACATTACACTGTACATGTTGTCAACAAAAAAGTCACTATTTCTATCCAATGATTAGATACTTAGACCAAATCTACAAAGACTGAATTAAGAACATTACACAGAAACAGTAAGCATTTCAGCCTGTGCTTGAGCATTCACACATAGAATTGTCTTCTTATAAATGTTATAGGAAAGTACTAGAAAGAAGAGACCAGAATGCAGGAGGCAAGTTTTGATGTGCAACTTAGCTCAGGATGAGAAGAGACATGCAATAGGGATGCATATGTGGCTGATGAAATCCTGTTTCTACCAGCACTTCTTGGTTGCTGCATGGTACATAACTAATTGCACTATAATTATTCATGCTGCTTCACGCACGTTCAAAAAATATGGCTACATAGGTATTATGAACAGGTCTGAATTGAAAGCCATCTTTATACCACCTGCTTAGGAGTAGAGAACAGGGTCAGGATGTGGACAGCCAGCTGGCTCATACTAGAGTAGCATTTAGACTGACTTTAGATTTATTTGGAAACACTTTGATAACTGGCATCTCTATAACCACAGGAGCAGAGCCATGAATTACAGACACATGCTTCTCATTCTGATGAATTTGTAAATGGAGGATATCACTCCATATATCCTATATAAAAGTACCTTTTTTAAAAGTAGCCTTCTTTCTAGATTTAGAGCTTATTCTGGAACTCTCTTAGCTAGTGTCTGAATACAGTTCAAATACAGTCCCATTGCTGACATTTGCGCATCCTTCTCTTCAGTGTTTTCTCAGGCAAAATTCCATTGGCTTTGAGAAAGATTTTGCTTGAGCAAGAACATCAGATTTGACCTTTCAATTGGACAGTGACAACTAGTAACAGTTCAAAACAGATTTCTCTTTTTTTTTTTTTGACACAATTCAAAAAATCTCCACCTATTACAGTATGTTTGCTGCCACCGAAGCTCTGTTCTCCCAAAAATAACAGAAATAAGCTGTTTTTTCCAAAGCTACTTTGACATCCCTTGAAGAACCTCAACAGAGTTCAAAAGTTATTGAACCAGCAACTTTGAGAGCCCATGCTTGCATCAAATCCAGCAGCACAGTCAGAAGTATCTTTTTGCTGTACAAGTAGAGGCAGATAGCTACACATGCAATTATTTCTGTGGAAGAGGAAGGCTGTCAACTCAGCTCCTGTCCAGTCCTGTATCTGTTAGTAAATGTTTTTTTTTCTCCTTCCAACCTCAAGACAAATAAGGGAGATCATGTGGTTCAGTGTCCAATCTAATCTCTTTACTGTGTAAATCTTGTGAATTGCTGTCTAAACAACTGTTCTATAGAGCAAGATCTTTGACTGACTGGCTGCACATGTCATAGGGCCAGGTCAGATGGATATCTCTTCACTTATCCCATGAACGTGAGAGAGAGGCCAGTAAAATTTTCATGTTAAATTTATGCTTCCTTAATTAAACTATTAACTACATGTAACAACAAAACCTGACAGTGAAAGGGAAAAGGTGACATTACACTAAAGGAGACTACATGAAGTTTATGCAAGTTTATGAACTAGTCCATTATTTCATTCATCCATTCACACTTTATTTTAGGACATTTAAGTCATAATTCCACTTTCCAAAACAGTCTGAAGCTCTTTCATCTTTCCAGTGGCTGAAGAAAAAATACTAAAGTATGCCCAGCTTACCATGCCCTCAAAGCTGAACAGGAGGTACTCTACATTCCCTTTCAGACTTACCTGCTGTTGAAGCCTGAGTAAAATCTTGGCCTTTTGCAAGACAATAGCAACATTCCCACTCATTTCATCAGAACCAAGATTTCCCTTCTCATATGTCCTATTTAAGACTAGGTAATTTAGAAAAGCTGTAATTCTGGGTTGTTTTTTTCCTTTCTAAAGTCCAGTAAGACAGTGTAACTATCATCACATAGAGGAATTATAAGTCATAATTTTGGAGCCTGTTCTTTTACCAAAAATACTGCCTGGAAGGCTGGAATCTGTATCCTAACAAGGAACAGTAAGTCATGAATTTAAATCAACTACACCAGTCATCACTTGTGGCTTAGGGAGAAAAGAGTTGTCCAAATGCCGCTTAAGTCAGTTCTAGAGTTGTGTTGCATTGTGAATTAACAATGGAGAGCAATACTGCATGGAAGGGCATATCTTTTCCAATTTTCTTGTCTTTTCAGTTTGTATTTCACCAGAAATTCTCATGTTTTAACATTTATATTAGTTCTAGCACAGAGCTTGCACAAGTATGACATACCTGTCCTGGTTTGCTTTGCCCATTGTCTCTCTGTATTGTTAGTATTTTCTTTCAAGTATAAGGAACTCTAACTATGTCTGCATCTGTTTCTTTGAGATTCTTATTATGTTACTCAGAGAAGAAAGCTGGACCTGTAGACAATATGCTGCCCCCCCATCTCAAGAACTGCTGATGAAAACTAATTCTGCTGTACTTTATATTATTTACTTGATCTTTCTACTCTATGGTGCCACATTTCAGTAGCACATGAGGACACTGATGCATAAAAATCACAGAAAATTGAGAACACTCACATTGCCCATAGAAAATTCTTTGTGTCTCTCTGCCTTGTCTTTGGAATTAAGAATTCTGCTTTGGCATTGTTTCTTATCAAGTGCATTGATCCACGATTTTCAGGTCAACTTATTTCACAGCTTTTTATGGTTAGTTGGTATGATGCAAGCTGGGTTTCACGGGGTTGGAGAGTCTTGAGATAGAAGGATATTGTCAATACTGAAAAGATCAATAAAGAGGAAGATTTTATAGTGTTTCCCAGCGTTGTTGTCTCTGGAAGACCTTATATTGTCAAATCCTTTCCAGAGAATGACAGAATTGTAGGCATTGATAGCAATCGCTGGGGTTCACTAAGTTCAACTCCCCCATCAAAGAAGGTTCCCTGAAGCAGTTTGCAGAGGAAAGCATACAGGTGAGTCTTGAATATCCTCAGAGAAGGAGACTCCACAACCTCTCTGTGCAGCACACTGCAGAGCTCTGTCAACCTCACAGTAAATAAGTTCTTCCTCATATTTGTATGGAACTTCCTGTGCTGCAATTTTTTGCCTGTTACTCATTTTTGAAAATAATAGCTTATTTTCAAGTCTCTCCCTCCTCAGGAACACAGCTGTAATTTTCCTTGCTATCTTCAAACTGATCTCTATGGGTTCATGACTAAAACCAGAGACAGTTTTTTCCTTTTTTGATTAGCGTTACTTACAGTAACTATCAAAAAACCAGACCCTCTCTTTGTGCTCTGTAAGTCTGTTACAACACCTAGTACAGAGGAGCTTCATACATCATATATTCTAGTTAATTCTATAAGAATTACTTCTGTGAGATTTTTCAAATCTGACAAATTTAATTTGACAATTTCTCTCTTCTCCAGTAATTGTTTTAAATCATGCTGCATTACAGCAGCTAGCTGACAGAAGGAAAAGGGGTTTTAAGTGCTAACTAGGGAGAATAGGCTGACTAGAAGGACAGCTCTAGAAAACAGAGTACCTAAAATACTGCCAAATCAACAGCCAGTTGAAAATTTACTTCTGTAGTATTCTAATTCCCTTTCTAGATTACATTCATCTTCACGTTTGCAGTTCTACTATCTTTTAATCTTTTAGCTGTTCACTGTAAATCTTGAAATCATTATAACAATGGAACTGAACCATACCAAGGCATACATTTGACAGGACTGAAGGCTGTAAAACAGGAAGTCTTTAAGGTAAGTCGAAAGCTCACAAAGCATCACACAGAGGCCCTAATAACTACTGAGCTGTAGAGTTACCAGGTTTGCCAAAAGCAACAGATTTCTTTCTGATCTCAGTGCAACTGCTTCCACACAAATCACATATGGCGACAAGTCATAGGGATTATGTTATCTATGCCTCCTCTGTTTTCTCCTTGTGTAGATTCTTATATTTTGACACTAACTCTCTTCCCCTATAAATGACCTTGTATATTAAATTTATAGCTTTACAGCTAGGGTTAGATAAGTACTATTTGTTCTAGTTTGGAACATGAAATAAGAAGGAGTGTTCTTTAATGGTTTAGGACAGACATTACTGTTTAGGAATGGAAACAGCCTCCACCAATACTAGAACACCAAATTGGGAATCCCATATTTCGTCTTGGCTGTCTGAGTGAACAAATCAAGAAATCTTTCAGTGACTTCAGTTCAACCATCAATAAAGAGGAAATCTGATCATTCCTGTTCCTTCAGAGGAAACCAATCTGCATTAAGCACTTACATATTAACATACAAATTACTATAATGCATAAATCTGTATCTCAGCAGTAACTTCTAAAAGTTAAATCAGCTCACTGTTCAGGAGAATGGCTCAGAGTCCAACACTCCCATCATACTCTAAACATGTTAATTGTTACCCATGCAGCAGTTGCCAAAATATCTTTGGAAGTGGCGGGCACTTAGCTTGATTGCCATAGGCATAGTATGCTTTACCCGTTTCCACAAAGAATGCTGCAGATGCCATAGCACTGTTCACTGTCAGAAATGGAAAAAGAGTTTTAATAAAAGTTTATTGCAACTATTGTGTATGCATCAGTGTGTAAAGGCTTCAGGAGAATGGACAGAACATTTCTGCAACCCCTCTTGAAAAGTTGATTTGCCTAACTTTAAATTTCCATCACTTTACCACTTAATGATGCACAAGATGCTGAATTTACCTAGTTTCACAGATTGTTACTGGGCATATATACTGCTCATCACTGGAAAGTTATAAAATAAAAGTATTATGATTATGCAGAGAGAAATGATGAAATAGAGGGAGAATTCACAGTCAGGACTCACTAATAAATTTGAGTGAAGAGTAAAATTCAATAAACAAACACTGCACAGGCCATTTTGTCCCTTCTACAGACAAATTATGATTATGGCAGATGTAAGAAGACTAACGTTTTTTTTCTCCGCTTCTTTCCCATCCATTCCCCACTCAATGATTGCAGCATTTTGGTTTCTATTTTCTTGCTAAAGAAGGCAAAGTGAAGTAAGCAGGACACAAGACCAAGAGTCAACACACCTGGGCTTTTCTCTTGGCTATACTATTGACCTACTGCTTAACCTTTTCCATCACTCTGTGGAAACAAATAACACTTTTGTGTGTCTTTATTTCTGTTTCCTACACTTCACATGTTGTATGAGCAGAACTGTCCCTACATATGCAGATTGTAATGCATAACAAATCCCCTGTCTTGGTCAGGGTCTTGATATCCTCAAATATTAAAATAAAACAAATAATGATTACAAAATGTCCAAACAGTGCTCAGAGAGGAAAATTTGTTGGCAGAGAAACCTGTAAAGAAGTGTCATTCCTTCCATTTTCACTTCCTCTTGCTAGTTCAACATTCAGCTTTATATATTAATCCCACGATTATTCATAAAAAAACTAAGAGCCATTTAGTGGTCATTTTTCAAACCTAATACTGGAACAGTCCTCATCTGGGCAGTGTACCCTTAAATTAAAAGCTGATTTTCTGAAGGCTCAGTCATGGTCAATGATAATGCAGTTAATAGATCACACAGTTTGAACTGGTAAAGGATGAAAAGCAAACAGAAAACAGCCTGTTACCTTAGAGTCATTTACTTAATCTTCTCCTACGTTTCTCCGTTAGGCTTCTTTGAATGTTGCCTTCAATTTCTGGAAACTAAAAAAAAAAAAAAAAAAGAAACAATTAAAACTTGATATCACATGATTCATTGGAAAAGTAAGTAATAACGAGGGTTAAACTGTAAAGCTAAAATCACTCCCTAGTACATACTCTGCAATATGATGGGACTTCCAGACTGTCTCCACAGCACAAAGGTGTCCATCCTGCCCTCCAAGCCAATGTCAGTTTGGTGAAAAACCAGGATGGATAAATGAAATCTTTGTTGCCTGTTGCCTGTATGATTTTTTTCATTAAATTGAGATCTAGACATCTTACAAATAACCAGGAGAAAAGCAATAGCAAAATGTACTTAAAACATTCAAAGCCTGTACGAGATGCTGATTATCCGTACTTCTCTGCAGCTTCCTCATAGTCAATATAAATCATACATTTGTGAATGCTTATGTTTTTAAAAGAGGAAGATATTTTCTACAATAAAATAATAGGGACTGTGGTGTACATAGGAAAAGTATTTGTGTATGTATATATATATACACACACACACATACATACATAGATGTAGGCTGCTCCAAAACTAATGTCTTCTATTTATTTCTGCAGAAACTACAGCAGATACAAAGAGCACAGTAGCACAGTTTGATAGAGTAAACACTCAGCTACAAAACCCTATTTTTCCACATAGTCACCACCATTAAGGCATGCATTTTCACAGCAACGAACACGAGTCTGCATACCAGCACTCATAAAAAGCTGCAGTAGTAGAAGTGAACCACTGTCACTGTTGCCACTACTAAAATGCACCACCCACCACCTCACTGTGCTCACATCCACTATTTGGTCTCTATAAACGTTCAGCAAGTGTCAGTAAAACGTCAGTAAGTGTGATATTTTTTACATGGAGGAATTCAGTTACACAACTCCATGTCAGATGCCATTTTGTCAGACTGCCCTGCTGCTGCCATCTGTTGCACAGCAGCAATATGTGACAGAATATTGGCTACTAGTGGGAAGATTCACCCTCGACTGCCATTTCACCAAGTGAAACATCCACCTCTGATGTCGTGGCCCAACATAATAAAATAAGAGGCATTACTTTTGGAATAGCTTTTGTATAAACACATAGTATCATACATATATATATATATATATAGGATTGTATATATGCATACATAATCTTATGTGAAAATGTCAAATAAAAATAGCATTTTTCCCAAACTTACCATTTAAAAAATTTCTTTAATATATAACAATGATACAACCCAAACTTTAACTCCAAATGTTAGCAGATGTGAATCCTCTAGCATAAAGTATGGTGTAGCACACTGAACTCCTGATTCTCAGACTATGCTTTAGACTTCGCTCTTGTTTAAAACCTCATCAGAAACAAAAAGGGCCGAATGAATCTGAAAACACACTGTTCTTATGAAGCAAGGTAATATCTTAAATTCAGTCATCTAGCCAGTAAATTGTATAACAGGAAAATCCAAGTTGAAATATTCAGTCTGCCAAAGATTATAAATTCTTTGTTTTGCTTTGGAAACAAATGCACAGCAGAGACCAGAGTCATAGAGCTAGAAAAACATAACAAAGGATTTGTTTGTAAGGGGATGGATCCACTGCTCTCTGGTCAGAGATGAGGTTGGCTGATGTGTTTTCCACAATAGTCAATCGAACAATTTCAGCACTCAATCCTGGCCAAATAGTAATCTACTGAATTTATTACATTTGGTTTTCTAAATTAAAATTACCATCAGTAACGTATGTGTGATAAACAGCACTGAACACGTGACAAGAAAAGTAGCTTGTGAAAAGCTGGACAAATTATACTGTTGGAGGAGCCCAGAGAACTACGAAACTGCACACTGAATATTTTCTTCCTGAGAAAAAAAGCATAACAGCTTAATGAGGTTATTTGTTAAAAACCCCTCTGTTCACCTCAGTAATGGTCTGTGCAGCCCAGGTCTGGAAATGTCGTTGGTTTGACCAAAGCAATACTATCATCTAACAAAGCCAAACTTAATAGGAAAAATTCCACGGCAGCCAGAAATAATACACATACATGCATACAAAAGAATATCCCAGCTTAGAATTTCTGCTGATTTGTTTGTTTGTTTTTAAGATTTCCACTCTCACAATCATAAATATTCTCAAAACAAAAGCTGATACAACGATGTAGCTACATGGGCTGAGACGGGTGAAATCCCAGAGCACTGAACACAAGGCATTTGCAGTTCTGCAGCCCCATCGCATCATTCAGCATCTTTGGTCAATAAAGTTTCTGGTAGTCACTGTATGACCTAATTCTTATTTTTTCACAGAAACGTTTTTCTCTTTCACCACCATGTGTTCTCTTCAGAAAAGCAGTCCTGAAAACAGCAAGTCTATTCATGCCTATTTGAATAAAAGTGAATGCCAATTGGTTGCCCATTTCATGCTTTCACTTTGATTTGTGCCAAACCATTTTTTGACGTGATTTCTACACAGAAGGGAAAACAGGTCTGGACTTAGTTGAAACATGTCACACTGTACATATACCCTAAAAGAGTTGCAAATTACCAATTTCCAGTGTTGGGTTGGTTTTGTTGTTTTTTTGTTTTTCCTTTTTTTTTTTTTAAATTATCATCGAATGGCTTGGGTTGAAAGGAACCTCAAAGATGATCTAGCTCCAACTCCCTCCTTCCAAACCATCTAGTTCCAAATTTGGTGACTGGATAGCCAGTGACTAAATCAGGCACTAGAACAGGTTGCCCAGGGCCCCATCCAACCTAGCTTAGCCATTTTTTTCCCAAGTTCTGCAAATGCTATGAATGAACATTCAAAGTAAAATTTTAATGAGGGATTCATACAAAAAATGATTCTCTATTACTGATCCCAGAAAGCTTTAGGAGTTTTAGGAGCCAGCCAGCCAGGGTCTTCTTACCTTCTCATGATATCATTGCTTCCAGGTAATATTCCACAGTAGAAATAAAAACAAGTAAAGTAGGACCTCAGATATGCTAGGTGTTGTACACAGTCAGCCCATGCCTAGAAACTGCCATGTGAAAACCAGGCACTGACTAAGAGCTGGTCATAAAGACTACCTGTAGTCTCGGTGGTGACAGGCGCATTTCAAATAGCAACTCATCCCGTTCATGAGATGGGATAGGATGTCTCTGTACATATCCATCTCCCTTTGCTCTCTAGAAAGTAACTTAGAAAAAGTAGTTCAACTGTTTTACTGGTGACTAGTACTAGATAAGAAAAAAAAATAAGTCTAACGCTAATAACAACAACAACAAAAAAAGACTTCCTATCCTCTACTTGCCAGTAAAGACAAATGAGGTTAAAATGGTCAAAATTACTTGCTCAAGGTCACACAAAAGGTTTACCAGAGAGCTAGGAGTTAAAACTCAGGATTTTTTTGGGTCAGCCCTTTCTTTCAGGTGAAATAGTGAAAAAGTTCTCACTGCTTTCCAACAAACAGAAAGAGAAGAAATACACAATAGATTTCACACTTGTGCTTCCTATCCACTTCTCTGTGAAAAAAAACAGCATCCCTGTTGTTTTCTTTCTTCCTGACCTAAGTCAAAGTCAGAAATGTAGTCCACATTTTCTGTTTTCTTGGCATTTATTCTTAGAGACATTGTTTATGTTGTTAATCTCGCTAGGGCCTGAACCTTCAGCTGAGATCAGTGCAAGACTTGCAACCAACTTAATGAATTCTGTGTAACGTCTTAGAGCTATTTTAATGCAAAAAGCAGAAATAAGACCTGAATTTTCAAGGAGCAGGTTGCTAAAGTTCTTATTCAAGCACAATGTGAACATCATCTTTCACATGACTTTTGTTCCTGTGAAACCAGCTTGACAAATCTCACAGCTGATAGATCTTTGCTCTTTCCAAATCTGGGATAAACAGAATTAGGAATCTGCCTGTGTTTTCTTCTATTTGACTTTTATCATTCTATCCGTTTGGCTGAGAAATCAGCATAGAGAAAGCAGGAGTAGAAGCGCCTGTGCAGAAAACTCTCTGAGCAAGCATTTGGCTCACTATCTCCAGAAAAGTTATTTAATGGTGAATTATTACAAATAAAATGGTAGAAAAACAAACAGTGAAAATCAATTCTTCAAAGATTTAAAATGATATATAAAGCAAGACTGAAACTCATTCTCCAGTAGCTTGTTTGTATCAGGACATCATTACTGATGACATTTAAAAACAGAAAAGTTTTTCTCAGTTCTCCAGAGGAGAAGACTCAAACACAGGTTCCTCAGAAAGAACCATGTGGACAAAATGCAGTTTGATCCTGGTCTACACTTGTCTTTTTCTCACTCAACCCCTGGGGCTGTTTGATCACCTGTACTTCAGCCACCACTCTTTCAACTCCGATGACATATTCTCCCTTGGTTATCACACTGTTTCTAACATCGCCCTTAAAACAATCACTCCCAGTCTCAAGAAACTCTCAGTGGAAGTCAGAGAAATTATTTTCATAGCCTCCACCAATATTTCATTTTGAAGATGGGTGCTACACAGAGTTCATGGAGGGGGAATACGGCAGCTATGCTATTATTTGGATTTAGCTGCTAGAAGGTTATGTGGAGTAGAGAGAGTTAAAAAACAATTGACATTTGTGTTTTTAAGTTGACATTAACATAATGGAAACAGTGTGCAACTCCCATCTCCCCAGCCATCAAGGGTCTGTCGGCCTTAGTCAGTGTCCCAACGCCCTCTCACTCATCCTCCTTAAAGTAAATGAGTCGTTATGAGCCTGACATTTCTTCCAGAGGCAAGCTCAGCAGGGTCCTCCTTCCCTCTAACTTGTCATCGTCCAGAGTTTTATGTTTTAGTAACTTGAAACATCCTGTAAAATCTATCAGGATTAGTTTCCAGTATAGAAGCACTTGTACTTGATCCAAGCTAATCAAATGTTCTTTAGATACTAAGCCCCAGGGTTTAAACGAGCACACCCAACCTATTAAGCAAAAATGACCTTCTTAGTGTGGCTACTATATCCTCCTTTTTGACCCCTTTTGACACAAATTTGGCTGAGATAAGACAGTTAAAGCCATTATGAATAGGCCAAAAATAATACAGTAAGTGTGTCCCTGATCTCACTAGAATGTTATAAGATGAAAAAAAGCTGTTTTTTTTCAGATGAAACTAGGCATTTTTTAAATACTAGTCAAATGAGCTTTTTAATTAATGTTTCGTTTTTAAACTTTTATTTCAGTCTTTCCCAAAGGGATTAGTATCTAAATTAAGGATTTTAGAAGCTCATCTTACAATCAAACACAAGCCTGAACTTACAAGTCACATGTGACCTGGCAGTCAAGAGGTTACGGTGAGTAAGAAGGTAGACCACAGAAAACCAATGAACAGGAAACTTTGGTCTAGTGTTGATGGAAAAGTTTTGGATTAGATGGATGCAGTACTGAATAACTTATTTCAAGCAAACAGCTCTCACAGAACTTTCTGACCCTTTTATAGAGGAAACACTGAAGACGTATGATGTAAGATTTCAGAGGTGCACATGTTAAGCAGCAAAGTCTTATTTTGAGTTATATGCAGTGGGATCTGTGTTTACACAGCTATACGGAGCAAATTCCCCTTCTTCCATTCACAGACTCCATTGACTGACTGACTTCCTTGATTTCAAAAAACAATATTTATTATTCCATGGAAGTTGCTATAATACTGAGCATGTCTAAATGCCTAGACAATTTTACAGAATTTCTGGAAGGCCCTGAATGTACAACATTAGACAGTCCCACTCAGTGCTCTATTAAAATCACTCTGCACAGCCACAGAAACAGCCTTTTTCAGGAGCTGGCAATCTAAAAAAGGCAAAGCATTTCAGTCATTAATCCAACCCAATCCATCACTTTCCATATTCTTGATGGGGGAAGACATGTTAAAATCAGAAGTTCACGTATAAAAGCAAGCTTCTATCTCTGACAGATACTAAGAGACAGCAAATAAAATGGCTTAGAACTGTTCTCTTCTAAAGCCAGTTCTAAGACTGTATGAGGTTGTGCTGCCTTAATTCAGTATAAGCCTGGATTCTGATGAACAGGAGGTTAATTTTAATTCTCCCGACTAAAAAGAGACACAATTTGTCAATGAAGGACAAAGAGAAGGAGGCTGCTAGGCTATTAAGAGGAACTGAATTCCTTGAGTGAACTTAGGCTTGATTAAATTTCTGAAAATATAACGTAACATTAATAGCAGATTTAAACTTTGACCAAGTTTAGCTCTTTCGTTTCCATTGGAATAAAAGCAAATATGTCTCCAGAGTAAAATGAACAAAATAAAAAGTATTTTTAAATTGGTCAAACAGTCCAATTCTCACTAGGGAGGTTGTACATACAGTTCCATTCACATTAATTGTAGACATCAGTCTAAGAAAACACGTGTGATCGGTTGCTACAACTCAGCTGATGACTGGTAACTTGATGATGTGCTTAAGGCTAAAACCTAAGGGCAGGCTCCTGTTCTGGCTCAGAGTTGACTGATGTTTAAAAGGATATTAATTTAAGTTAATACCGAGGGTGTTTGGATTAAAGAAAAACAATGAAAAATGAAAGCTGATAAACTCAAAATATATAAATTCCAGGGAGGAGTGTCCTCCTCATCCTTTCTATTTTGGGTAAATCTACCCTCTTTGGTACATTTTCTTATTGTGACAACAGTGCAAATGTTCCACGTATTAACAAATCTGGAGACATGGAAAAAAGGAAAATGCTTATACAATGGTTTGACCTTATCAATACTATTATTTAACTTTCACACTCATAACAAAACTTATCCAAAAAGACCAAACCACCACTAAATGGACAGATTCTCTCCTATTGTTAATCAGTATAGCTTGCACATACATATCAGCAGTACACGTGCTAAAATAACAATAATTCTGGAACAAGGCATTTAGAACCAATTCCTTTCATTTTTCTTCATAGAATAAAGGAGGAAATTATTTTCCAGGCAAGTATTAGGTCTATATTGCTAATACTTATAATAATATTTTGTAATACAAAAATTATCACAAGATTTTGGCAAGGAGAAGAAAGAGAAAAAAAGAGAAAATAACTTGTTGTAGAACTTCCATGCTATTTTTCTCATCATAACTTTGTGGTTTTATGACATGAGATTTATTCCTAGAAGTCAGCTGTTTAGAAATATCAGATCACATTAGGAAGCAAATTATCTTTATCTTCCTTCCAGATCTAGATCACCAGATCTTGGCCACAATTACTCACGCTAATATCGTTATCAATCATAAAAGTCAATATTTGCTGATTCTGTTAAGTTTTGCCACATTCAGACTACTTTACTTGCCTTAAAATTCCAAGAAAGCACATGCTTTGTTTGGAAACATACAGAAATAGCATGCTTGGGTGTAATTTATCTGAAGCTAATTTAGAGATTAATTTTGATATTGTGGCAACAGTGTAGGTAGGCGTGGGATGGGAGAGACTGTAGGATCAACACCATGGACCATTCATTATGCTGCCACGGAGCTACAGGGAGAAACACAGGGTTGCTGTTCGGAGGAGGGAGAATTTAATGCTGGAAAAGGACTGAAGGGTGTCTTGGAACAGAGATCAGTGTCAAAGGGGAATCCTGCTGTGAGGGATTTACTGGTCCCAGAAACTGCCTCTGTTTTTATTACTATTTATAATTATAAATAAATGAGAATAATTTTTAAATCTTTCCTTTCATAGCAAAATCCCAAGGTCATGGGAATTATCACCACCACAAACACATGATGAAGAAGATGATCCAAAAATCTGCAACCACACAGGGTCTGTGAGCTCTGGCTCCCTCCCATTCCTTCTCCCCCTCTCCTCAACATACAAAGCTGATGCAGTACTGGCAGAGAAACCAGCATATCAGAACACAAGTTTTGTGCTTCCCTGCGAGATCCTTTCTGGTTACTCCAGACATTCATTTGACCTCTGCTTGCTCCATTGATGCTAACATAGTTGTGATTGCCATGAGGCCCCTTGTCATCAGCAGCAGCTGGGATTAGAACCCAGCTCAGACAGTGCATTGTGAGTAACAGCTGTGGTTGGAAGAGCACTTCCAAGGTGACCCTAGTTTTCAAGAGAAAAGCCCCTCATTTTCTAGAGAAGAAACAGTACACTGGGAGACAAAGCCACATCTACTTTGAGAGACAGCAAGGAAAGAGTCCAAGGAGTCAGATAGGCATGATTGTGACAGTCTGGGTTCCATGAGACGCTGGCTTTTTCCTTGCCTCTCACCTTTCAGCTTTTTTTTTTCCAGCAGAACTCAATCTTCACATCTTTCAGCACTTGTACTCCAACACTTCCCAGGATAGCCAGATCAACTTGTGAGAATTTTTTCCTGCCACAGACTGTATACCAGTATCTTATATTACTTTCACATCCACTGGAGCTCATCTTACTCTTTTACATTGAAAGGAGATTCAACTGCTACTCAAACTACCCACATCCTGTAAAGTTTGAAGAGCTCTGTCCTTATCAGTACTTCAGTGTAAAGAAATGATTCTGCTGGAAATTTAGGAATCATCTAAGAGAGAGTGAAAGCCTACATGCTACCTTCAAAACGTGACAAGTAGAGAATCCAGTTCATCATAACTCTAGTCACTCCCTGGGTGTCTCGCTCCAGTACTAATCCCCAGCTGGGATAACACACTACTCACCATGAGTAAGCACTATAACTCAGTGAAAAGTTTCCTTAGCATTCGTTCCTTTGTCAATGACTAATCAGGATGTAAGTCCAGGTATTTTTCCTACCTTTCTGAAATGCAGGCAGTACACATGATTACATCATAGTGGAAACATTACTCCAGCAACTACCGTTACCAGCAACTGTGTGCATTGCTCCTTCTTCCTGTCTCTTCTGAGTAACTGTGTACTAGCAGGTGCCACAGATCACCTGCTACTTACAGCTGAGTTGGATCTACCCCTGAACCTATGACAGACAAAATTATCTTCACAACCATTGTTCCCTACCTTGTATTAGGAAAAATGGTTATTTTTACTGGTCTGTCTTTCAAATGTTTCTGTGTGCACCATGAATCAGGACATTGGCAAACAAACAAACAACAACAAATTAGTAATTTTCCTCTTCTCATTCTTAAAAGTGAATCACATGATACTCATCTTCAGTGTGTTCCAAGACTATTGCTTCTGACCTGGCAGATTTTTATTTATTTATTTATTTTGAAAGTAGCAAAAAGATTTTTCTTGAATGTATAGATACTTTCATGCTTCACAATTGCTGCATTTTATGTTGCTTAGCAAACACAGAGGAAAAAGTACAAGGTTTATTTCCGGTGAGCAGCAAATACTCTGTGAGAAATATGACAGAAGTCAAGAAGATGGCTAAGTCTATAAAAAAGAGCAGAACAGTATTATCCCAGATATTTCCTTTTGTTATCACTGAATAACACAAATGATGCAGTGAGAGACTGCAGATCGGCTTTTCCAAACAGTTTAAGCAGATTGCTGCTAAACAGGGATCTCAAAGGTCTCTATGAAGGTTAAGCACCTCACTGCCATTGACTGTAAGGCAGACACTTAGCAGCAGTAAGGCTATGAAAGCATTTGGAAATACATACACCTTTTTCTGAAACTGTTAAATTTATTACTTCATAATCCCATATCAAAACTTGATGTAGCGAAAAGAAATAATGTAGACACAATTTCCACAGGAAGCATGAACTTTCTGTAGTCTTGACAGGCAATGAAGCTCAAACTTTTGCATTTTAAAAGTATCCTGTGGCCTTTCAAACAAGAGAGCCTAAACTGCAACTCAGGAAATGCAAAAGGTGCTACTTGTTCCTTAATTGTAATGAGGAATCTGAGTTTTTGTTTATGGAAACAAGGATTTTTTGTTCCTCTGGTTACAATAAAGTATTTTAAATGTGAACTGAGCTCAGAAAAGTTTTTCATTTTGTCAGGACTCCAAATTTTGCTGTTTAATTTCATGTTCTAGATCCAGATGTAGCTAAAGAGAAAGAATTGTGCATTTTACTATCTGTGGGAATATGAGGCACAGCGGGATCCTGGTTTCAGCTGGGATTTCTACTGCAGTACAACCCTTTACAGTTTTCTTTTGTAAAAGGAGTTGGTTTTTCAGTTTAAGTGATCTTGAGGCTAATTCCCTTTCACTACGAAGAACAGAAGACCTTCCTGTCCAGTTCCCAAAATCTTAGTAGTGACCTTGTTTTTTTTTCATGTCAGCCAAGAAGCAACCCATCCCTGTTACCACACAAGGGCACTTGTTTAATGTTGACGGAGAAGGAAATGTACCACCTACTGAGTCACCAATGCCACATCCTAAACACCTGGCTTTTGCCTTGCTGGGCTTCCATTTAAGTACAAATCTAGAACGAGTAGAGCTGTAGAAAATGTCTATAATAAAACCTCAAACCACACAACACCTTCCTGGATGGGAGGCATATTGTGATCTAAGTTTGTGGATTTCCAGAAGAAAATTGAAATCCCTTCCAAAGCAGACCTCCAGACATGAGTTGTCCTTTCTGGTTTTGTCCAGTTTCAGGGATAACGACTGCAAGTCACAGCCCAACACAAAAAATTAAATTAGTTTCCTTGAAGTCAAAAATAAAATCAGAGCTAAAAAACATGTTTACAGCAACTGCAATTTTGCAAAATTATGGCCAAGTCTACCACGGCTTTAGATGCCTCCCTCTTGGCCTAAGTACCTTTGTAAGCATTGGCTTAACTTCCTTCTATTCTCAAAAGACTTCTGAAAAACAAAAACAAATGACAACAACAAACATTTCTTAAAGCCAAATTAAAAACATTTCTTACACGTGAAATTTCTGTCTGTTAGACAACAAACAATTTGCCATTCACAGTATGTCCCACGGTTGATAAACAAAGCAGTATTTTACCACTCTATTGCAAAACACAGTACAACATGTTTTGGGAAATAATAATTCATTGAAAAAACATCATCTAGAGCAATACAATGCAGCAGTAATCACATGAATGTGCTACATCCTGTGACTGACTCTGAAGGAAACGTGGATACAGTCACAAAACATTGTGGGGCAGGAGGAAGCTCATCTTTTCTGTTGGACACCAGCTCACAGACAGGTCTGCTCACCTCTAGCTTGCCCTGACTCACCCACCACTCCCTTAATCCCAACAATGAGAAGCTCAGCCTGTTAGCAGCCCTCCCACAGGCAGGAGTACCTAAACCAACACTTTGAAGACACATTCTGCAGTGTGTTACCACAAGGCAGCCCATGGTTTCCACTAAAAAACAAACGTTTATCTACCTATAAAGCTTCCTTCCAGATGTGCTACCTTAAGATAGCTCTGTGCTCAAGCTCAGAGTCCAAAAACATGAACATGTGATTCGAAGAAAGAAAGAGGAAAGGGTAGGGAAGAGTTTAATGACACAGAGTGACAGTTCTGTAACTCACATTCTCAGTGTATATAAATTTCCTCGCCTCTTTTAAACTAATGCTAGCAACCTATAATTTTCAAAAACCATATATATTGCAGAAGGTGTTTGCTACAGCTGCTCTGTTTATATATACGGCACCACAATCCATCATTCCAGACAAGCATGTCATTGCCTACAACAGAGAGAAACAAAGTCCACCTAGACTGTCCCAGAACCAAGATCACCTCAGTACACACCAACAATAAAGCTCCTAATAATGCTTTAGAGAGACTTCCCAGAACAGACTGGAACAGCAAATTTACTTTTAAACAAGAATACAGACTTGAGACATTGATGATAGCAGTAGTGAGTTTTCTTTTCTCAGTGCACATCCTCTTACCAAAACTACTGACAGCACTGCATTCATGCCCCTGCTCAGAGGGCAGTGGGACTGGAGCATTGTTATTGCCAAGAAATACTCAGCAAGCAATACTAGGCAACTGCCCTCCAGCAGAAACACTGACAGTAGAATATTTCGATGAAACAAGTCAACTTAATTGATATTTTCTGTTTTACAGAACAGAAGGATAAGACTCCCGTGTAACAAAATAATTCTCTGTATTAGAAAATACAGAGAAAGAGAAATATATATTTTAAAAAGGTATATAAAATTTTTAAAATTTTAACAGGAAGGTAAACAGTCCAATTCCTTTTTTTTTTTTTTCCTCGCATTTTCTCAAAACAGTCTTCAGTTTTCTGGGAGACTTACAGAATTTCTCATAACTATCCACCTTTTATGGAATAATTATTTTGATTGTCCCTCATCAGCAGCCTAAAGTCATGTTGTGAATTCTGGAAGCAACAGCTGAAATAAATTATTTGTTCTTTGCTCAGAGCTCATCTCTCCATCCCATGCACAAGTGGAGCCCCTGCAAAGATCCATCCTTTCCCTGTCTGAGTCAAAGTCTCTCAAACTCCTTAGAGAAGGGGCATGGACAGGCATGATGGAAAAGGGCAGTTCACAATCCTTACTCTGCAAAAGGAGCGTCAGCATCCACTTCCCACATCAAGATAAAACCCCAAACTGCAGTATAAAACAAATACAAGAGTGACAGAGGAAAGCTTGGCAAGGAGAAAAGATGAGGATACTTCACAGATTTTTCCTGAGCCATAGGAGCCTCCAGGACAGCTGAGCCCTGACACAAGGCTGCTTCACCTCTACAGCATCCTCTTGCATTCCTGCAGGAAACATGCTTTCTACCAGCTAAATGAAAGCACAAGGACTACAACAAAGACTTCTAGATCATATTTCTAATAGGTTCCATCTTATCTGAGTTACAGATTAACTTCAAACTCCAGCTTCTCCAGATGCAAAGTCAAATGAACCTGGCTTTAGAAGCATTACTTCGCATTTCAACCTGACACTCCACACTTAATTGAAGATGCAGGGAAGAGCCTATCTTGTCTGTGTTCCTGCTTTATGCTCTGAGTCACATGTTGCATTAGCCAGAACACAAAGTAATTGCCTGTCAACCACTTTTCCCTCACTAAAACGAACAAATTCTCTGAGGGGGCAGGGTCTTTTTTACTTTATTTTATATTTTATTGAGAAAAATAACAACCTCTAGGGGCCTTCTCATGTGCAACCTCCACACTGAAATAAGTCAAGTTATGGAGCAGCCTGGCTTCGTCTCTGTCCTCAGCTCACTCTGGTGCAGTTCTGTGCCAGAGGGATCAGGGAAGAGGCTCTGCGCTCCAGAAGTGTAGATGCTCTTCCCTTCCACCACTGTGATATTAAGCCATCCAAAAAAACAGGCGGAAAAAAAGAAAAAAAAAGGGAAAAAAAAAAAAAAAGTTCAATTTACACAGAATACCCCAAGCGCCTATAAGCGGGACACGCCAGTACTCCCAGCACATCCCTTGCTTTTCAAATCATTATTCAACTTTACAGCTCAGCGGTATAACAAAAACAGCTGCGCAGCGCTGCCGGGTCCCTCCATGAGCACATCTCGCTGCCGCCCGCCCGCCTGCCTGCAGCTCCTCGGTGGTACGGTCAGCCTGAGAGATGCCAGGCCCTGGGTTGGCAGGCGGGGACAGCCACACACACAAAAAGCAAACATTTTGAGGATTTTCCACTGGGGAGGAAAAATAACACATCGGATCTACACTGCTACCAGCTGACGTCGCCGTGTTTTACAGAGTTCCCCCCCACACCCTGCTCACTGCATGCGAGGGCGTTTCTGCATCTCACTCTGGGCTTTTCTTCCTCAGCTGCTCCTTTTGGGGGGGTTTCCTACAGTTCTTGGTGCAGCTTTTGGAGAGGTGGAGGCTGCCAGGGAGAGCAGAATTCCACAGAGCCCCAGAAAGTTCCAGAAGGTTCCAGAGGGGCAGTGGGCTGGACTGGCAGCAGGGCTGCGGCGCTGGGCACCAAACCATCATTTGTTGCGTAGTTTTCAATTGCATTCACAAGGAAAAATTGCCCTCACTCAGTACCCTCAACGCTACAGTCAGGACTCACCTCCACTCCGAACCGCGGGCACAAAGCCGCCAGGAACAACGCCACCGGCATGGAGGTGAGCAGGGGCTGAGGCTGCCCTCTCTAATGGGCACGCTCAATTTGAAAGCCGTGCTGCCGGCCGAACCCCTTGGCACAGGGCTGCGAGCCCCGGGGAGCCCCTCACACAAGAGGCGCGCACCTTCCCGCCAAACGCCCTCAGCGCCCGCAGGCCGCCCTGCCTCAGGTGCCACTGCTGCGCCCCAGGGAGCGCGGGCAGCGCCGGGTGCCTCCGGGCTGCGCTGCGCGGCTCGCGCTGCGATACTCGGTGTCCTGCAGCACCACCTGCCGGTGCCTCTCCGTGCGACACGGGAGTATCTCGCCGCGGGGCAGCAGCCGGATTAAACTTTACAAAGCGACTCTGAAGCGACCGGTCCATTCTGGGCACTCCTGGGTTTCTGTATAACCGAGGTGAGCAGCTTTAAATGCACTTGCACGTCACAGAAAGCTGCTGCTTTCTGACCCTGTGCTCTGAAGGAGGATCGGACGAGCCACCCACCTGCCTGGTTAGCAAACCCAGCCTGACTTTCAGCAGTTCCTTCCTTCATCTGGTTTCCTTCTTAGGCTCGATTCATCCGAACGGTGAAATCATGTTCACTAGCTTTAGTGAAAGTTGCTCCTTGCTCTTAATTTACATCTGGTGAAGGCAGAGAAATTTGGATTTATTTTTTTTTTACCTCAGTGGCTGACCAGAGATAATACAATTACGAAGAAATACATTACTTTCAAATTACATTATATCTGACGTGGGAAGGGCATTAATGTTCTTTTCTTCCTCAAAATTCAGGTGCAATACTTACTAACCCATTAAAACTGTAGACTGCCAGTACATGCAGGAATCACTGTGGAACTACTAGACTGAGAAAAACAGTACGACTTTCATCAGTACGACTTTAACTGCCTGCAGCAGTTAAATGCAACACAATATATGTGCTATTTCTAAATTTAGCACAGTATAGAGGAACGCAGAAGTGTTTTTTGGTATCTCCCAGCTCTGCACTCAGGTCATTTGCTTTCTATTTCTTCTTTTCAGTAGCTGTGCAGCAACTTGCAGGAGAGACCCTGCTTCATATGGATTCCTAGTGAGGGAGATGAGCCTGCAGATACCGACAGCTGAACACACTCAAATGCTACAGGTCTGTTCAATCACATCTCTAACTTAACCTTTTTTATCTATTGTCTTAGCTGGATTTGGAGCAACATGTCCTCAATACCCATACCACCCTGCATCACTTCATATTCTGTCTGATCCTCTCTTATCCTGCTTACACTTAGTCCCACCACCAATGTAGGAATGACTAAACAAAGGAAATCTCTCTAGCTCTATAGTGTGCTTGATTTGCAGCAGAAAAGTTTCCATTTATAGGGCCCAACAAACCTCTAAGATTCAAACAAAGTACAAGGTGCTAACGAACAGAGCCCTGACAAACATTGTTTTCCCTTGCAGGGGCTCAGTACATAATGATTTCATTCAGCGTCTACTGTTCAAGCATGGAAAGTGTTGGTAAAGAAATCCCACAGAGTTCAGATGACCATTTTCCTAACTTAAGCTTCTCTCTCTGCTCCTCCCCCCATTTGACTTCAGGGCCTCTGCCAGGCATAACATAAATATTCATCAGCTGATATTTGCAGTAGCTGCGAAGTTATGAATGAGGCCAAACGCCTTTCCCTCCTGCCCCATCTGCAAAATGGCAGCTTCTGGTCTTAGCTCATGGCCAAACAACACTTTCCAAAATCCCCAAAGTGCACTAGCAGGCTTTTCAAATTCAGTCGGGTTTTTAATGCACAAAGCAGAAATACTGTCTACCTAATATTTACTCTGGGATTACAGACAAATATATATATATTACTTCACTATACTTTTAACTTTGTGATGCCTTGACGTAATAGACAGAAGTGTTGGCAGCTCAAAATGTTGGTTGGTTTATTTCAGGGGACATGACTGCTGCAGGTTTCCTTTCTGAATCAAATACCAGACATTTGAACCATTTGTCGTGCAGAAAAGAGAAACAGCTTTAATTCTTAATGCTGGTTTCTGAACCACCTGGGTCCTTTCAGAAGGAGCCACATGCACTGGAAAACACTTTTAATAAGACTCCTATAAGCCTGTCTTGAACTCTCAATCCTGAAAAATGGAATCCCCACTGCCTGTCACGTGCTTTCCCTTTGCAGATTAGGAAGGGGCTGCTGCTTTACAAATGTTCCCTTGTCACAAAGCCTGGAATTATGCTCTCAGACCTACTGTAGATCAATAAGACAGTGGGTATCTGACATGCTCACACTGGCAAAGTCAAAAGCAGAAATGTCAGAGAAGCAAGAAAAGAGCGCAGATACTTTTTGAGTCTAACTAAGCAAGGTATAAATCCAGCCAAAAAAAGTTGTACCAATAGACCCAGAAGAGGATCTTATGCAAAGCAACACTGGATCTTAGAGGCTTAAAAATCCTAAATCACTATTGTAATAGCATAATTCTGATAACGAGGCATTGTAGCTTAGGTCAAATAATGATGAAAATTTTTATCTCTTGCCTATTACATACTGATTTTGCCATAAATAAGACACACACAAACACAGGCAATAATAAAATAAAATAAGAAGAAAAGTGATAGTCTTGGAAGGTTTTAGAGGTCTGTGATCACCTAATTTGGTTTCTACCATGAAAAGCCCAGAACATGTCATCCAACAAGTCTCCAACAGTTTGGAGTCTGGCCAAACCAGAGCGTATCTTCTAGAAACACATTTATTTATTTTTCATTTAAATACTACAAGGGATGGACAATTTACCACAGTCCTTGGGAACATTCCAGCACTAATAACCCTTGCTGCTAAAAAAAAAAAAAAATACCCCATACATTGTTTTTAATACTTCCAGCTTCGAGTCTGTATGTCTTTACTTTGAGTTGAAACAACCTCAACATTATCTGTTTGCTACCTCCTAAACAATATCCAGTCCTCTCTCAATCTCCTTAATAATCAGCCACATACACATCTATTTGCACACAAACGTATCAGAATTTTTTACTTTTGACATTAGATGCTCCACTAAAGCTACATGCTGTTTTCTTGCAGCAAATTACTGTATTTGAAAATCCAGAATCCTTACTAGGTTGATGACTTCATTGCTATCAGCTATTGCTATAGCTGATAGCTATTCCTACCATGCTGCTTAGGAGCATTTTGCTGGGACAACTAAAGTGTCTGTGATTGCATAGTTGAACAGTAATTAATTGACAACATATCAAAATAGAGATGAGCTGCTTCTGGCATTTACTATGATGCTGCGCCAGAAGGCAGTCTGCCAATTGCTAGCACTGGAAACAAAAAACTAAGAAAATAATAATAATTAAAAAATTAATCAAAGTAACATCTCTCTGCAATCGATGAGGAAGTGGGGAAGAGAGTGTTCACCAGCTCTGAGTAGAAGAAGAAAGAAACTTCTCCTGTAGTCATTTCCTCAAGACAGCAGGAAGGTGAGATTGAAAAAAAAGCTAGCTGTGGAGAAAAGAATACAACTTACAAAAGCTGTCACCTGAATTAAAAAAAAAACAACCCCAAAAAAACCCAAAACACATTTACCTTGATGCATCTTGTCATATGATATACAGACATTCTGCTTTTGTAAAAATTTCAAATTCTTTGGAAAATGTCAGTCACTGTACTCTTCTAACCATGCAAAACAATTAAGATTGAGACATATTACTATGTGAGGACCCAGGAGAGAGCATGTTTCCAGATACATGTTACTCTTCTGATACTCACAGCTAAGAGGCTTCTAACAGGGGCAGTAAAAATTCTCCAAGATAGATTGTTCAATACATTACAGGAAAGATTCATTCAGAATGAAGGCTTTCTTCATGAGTCTATATGGAGAGTGAATGCACTCTTGGCTTAGAGAAGTTTACTTAGCAGCCAAAATTATTTCTTACCATATAAGACCAAAGATTTTCAATCACCCCAGTAAGCAGTAACACAAGCTAATATAGAATTGTGGGCTTGATATACTCTACAGTTCCTTGTTCTTTGTAGATACTCTATATCTTTTGTAATAACTGGCGTGTTCCATACATATTAGATTACAAATGGAGAAAGGATTGAAAATCAAAAGGAATAGTTTTTATCTTTATGGTAAAAGGCCTTTTCTGTGATAGGCCAAAAGCATGCATCATGTTACAAGAGAAAGGTTGTCTTCTCTGGCCTGACTCTGGTAGCTTGAGCCTTCAGCTTCATAATCATTATGATGTAGTGGTCAGACCTGATGGTCTGTCTGGATTCCAGGAAATCCAGAAGGATCACTCCCTTCCTATCCCAAAATATATTACCTGCTGAGGACTGTGTCTTGAGCTTTTTTTTCTGGGGAATTTACAGGTTGCCATTCCATGGACTGCCATTTTGACTCTAGTTCATAGTGGTGACATCATATCTTGTCACCAGTAATGATGCAATACAGGAAATTGTCACCTTCAGCCTCATGTTGATTCAATAGGTCCTGACAAAATTGCAAACAAATTCTGTTCCTGTGTGAACATTCATGGGATCCACCTGGCACAATATAGTGATATTCTAACACTGACACCATCATTTCCAAAGCACTGAAGCCATATTCAGCACTGTACAGTTTCCTAGTAATACTCCACAAATGAGCTTAAGATGCTCAAGATCAAGATGTTCTTCATTTCGTGGTGTGACAACTACACATCGCCATCTGGAACATGTCTTGTCTTTCACCACCCACCACCTCACTGTGCTCACATCCTCTGTTTGGTCTCCATAAACATTCCAGATGTATTGACAAATGTCAATAGGTGCCATTTTTTCCACACGGAGGAATTCAATGACACACCTTTGCTTCATATACACTTCCATGTTAGCTACCATTTTGTCAGACTGTCCCTCCAAGTCCATCTGTCTCACAGCAACAAAACAGAATATTGGCAAGAAGGTTCAACTTCAACTGCCATACTAACAACATCCACCTCTATTGTTGTGGACCAACATAATAATGTATGAGGCACTGCTTCGGAACAGCCCTCTTGTTTATGAATGACTATCCATAGGCTAGCATGAGAAGATACGGTTAATGAAGTACCATGAGGTCTTACAGAGCTTCTCTAGCACCACTGCATAACCAGAAAATAAGCTGGTTGGGATGAGATTGTCAGAGATAACTTTTAAGCACAGCTGTGTCAGTCTTCCAAGCTAACAGTAAGCAGATACAATACAAATTTTGGGAGATTTAATTCTGGTAAGGCATAGTTTTTATGGATAGACAGCATAAAGAGTGAAGAAGTCAAGAAGCATTTGTTTATATGATAGTGTGTATGTCACACACCAGAGTTGTTCACACAAGAGCAAGACCTAATATTCAATTCAACTCTATAATAGGGCAACTTTGCTTGGGAAATATCAGCAGTATTCAGAAGGCAGTTTGGTAAAGTCCGTACAGCTAAGAACATCTTGGTCTCAGCACAGAACTTGCTACTTCCCCCCAGCTAACTCAGAATTCCTGATAGAAGGTGACGATCAAGCATCTTGTATGATAACTTCAAGTATCTGATTCAATTATTATGGATCTAAAGGGATTTGTAACAAACTTTCAATTAAACCAGTGAAAACTGATGCTTCTTTGGAAGACTGGGAAAGAGATATCTGTAGGTTCAGATTCTCAGCTGAAAGAGATCAGAACAACTCTGCAGACTGCAACAAAGCTACACTAGTTCAAGATTTGGCCCTAAACGTTTTAGATAGAATCGGCATCCAAACAGATTAAGTGGAATAAATGTTGTAATGGTGGTAGGCTTCTTTATTTACCCAAGTGCAAGACCCTTGCAGCAAAACTTCCAGAACAGCAGTTCCCATCTTCCCTGGCCCCTGGACAATATTACTGATTTATAACATAACTTGATGTAGGCAACAGTTCTTCAAGGTCTTTGCTGGCCTCCTGCTTAACATCTTCAGGTTGTACATAGCCTGGGAACCAGTGACTGAGATTCTTTGCCAAGATGTGCTTCATCTACTTATGCAAAGTATTGAAGCACCGTATGCAACCTATAGCTTGTGCCAAATTCCCATCTATGCAGATCTCTTACCTTCTGGCCAAATGCCATTCACCAATACCCACACATATCCACATCTCATCTGGAAATATATGCAAGTGGCAAAGACTCTACCCAAAGGTCTTAAGCATCTCTTTTATTACTTCTTCCTTGCAAGATCAAAACCAAGGACTCTGCAGCAAAGGCTGGTGCAGACGACATGGCAGCACCAGGCAGGACACAACAAGACGTAAAGTCACAACACAGAGCTGAAACCCCTGAACTTGCAACCATTGAAAAAGCTATAGTCATCAGGCAAGAAGAAAATGAGGAGAGTTATTGCCATTCTTTATTTGCAGATGTCTTTATTACCAGATAATATTTGTGTCATCTTAAAACTGTAACCAAGTTCTCTTTTCACAATATAAACTTCTTTGTTTGTAACTCTTTCTACAGAGCAGAGTTTCTTGTATGAAGGGCATGTAAAAAAAAATTTTTTTCCAGGTTTCTGGGCGAAAAATCTATGCTTGTCGAAAGGTTTTGACTATACCAAATTCAATATTTTTTGTTACTCTTAATCATCTGATGGCTGTAGATGGATAGTCTGGAGTCAGCAAGTCAGCAAGTCTACTTACACTACAGACTCTGAGGAGAGCTTGAGTATGTGAGATGATGCTGCTGGTCACATTCCCATTCATGGACATCATTCACATCTTACCTGTTATGAAAATTATCTCATATCCATGGCAGAATTCTGCGTCTAGTAAAAATACAGCTGAATTAATTTGCTAACCTCACCAAATAGAAAAGTACACATATCCTAAATCCGTACAAAAGTTAACTTTCTACCACATTGGCTTATTGTAGGATTCTTGCATCTCTCTTTGTAGACTTAACGGCCAATCTTGAAAACTGGACAAATCTCATGTACAATTAGCTTAACCATAAATATCTCGTCTGTGGAATTCTTGTAATGAGCAAAATGTGTTTTATATCCATTATGATTCTTCCTAACAGGAAACTTCAAGATAAGTACACAGAACTAAACGTGTTAGCATACTGAAGGGCCTGGGGAGAATCCAAGAAAATCACAGTGTTCAATTGATTTATAGATAACAAGGAAGAAATAGTAAGTCTACTGCAAAGCCACCACAGCCAGAGTTTGTCTGGCTAACTGGCAGAGCATTAGATATGGTCCCAGGTGCATCAGGAGTCCTCCTCTCACAATAAAAAGTACAGAGGTTAAGAGCTCTTCTGAGACCCATGTCTATTCACTGCTCCAGAGTACATCTTCGGACCTTTGCCAAAGATGCTGGGTATTTGCAATATGTAATGTTCACCTCAGAGTCATCTGCCTTAGGGAGAAAAGCAAGGTTTATAATTAAGGTGGTGAAAATGACATTAAAGGAACTTGGTTCTATCCTGTGACCGAGTGCTGGTAAAACTGGTTAGTCTCTTTATAAAATAGAAATAAAAACGTTCTTTTCCTGTGTCTGTTAATTCACACTTCAGACTCTGTTGTGCAGAGACTGCTGATGGCATAGAAGCACCTTTGCACTGCACAGTGAGATCTTGACTTTGACTAGAAATTACAGCTGCTGTTGTAATGAAATAATAACAAATATTAATCATCGTCAAGATTATTTATTTTCCCTTTTCGTGAACAAACCATCTGTATGTATCTACCAGCCTTGCATACCATAAAGGTGCAAGTACAATTACTTAATAAAGTTAACCCCGTGAACACCCAACAGAAATGTTACAGAGATGTATTGATGGCCTCAGGGTCATTCCTTTCAGGGTGCTCCTAGGCACAGTTCACACTACTCATCTGCAATAATGACTTCGGAGCTGAAAATCACTACAAAGAAATAAGATCTTTGAGGTTTGGCTGGGACAGCCTCTTGGTGCCTCTTCAAGAACTCC
This sequence comes from Chrysolophus pictus, assembly GCA_037305975.1. Classification (NCBI taxonomy): domain Eukaryota; kingdom Metazoa; phylum Chordata; class Aves; order Galliformes; family Phasianidae; genus Chrysolophus; species Chrysolophus pictus. Next base: position 96,393,523 of record CM074578.1, read on the forward strand.
AGGGCCTTGGAGAAGCATGAGGCTCACTCTCCAGGGCAGTCTAATATTGACACATAATCAACATACCTATCCAAAGGAAGAAGCTGAATGACAGCAAAAAAGCATTTTGCATCTGGAGGACATGTTCTCAAAGCAGCAAAACATCTTTCTGACGAATGTAACATATGTGGTACTCTCCCTCCGTTTGGCAAGAGATAAGAAAAACAGAAGCAAGAAAAAATTAAAACAAAATGGAGCATATAGGCATCATGAAACAATTATAGTACTGTGTCTCATTAGTATCCAAATTTGGGATTGGCAGTCTTGTTTTAAAAACAGTTTTCTTCAACACTTTGTGATAGAATTTAAAAGCTGACATATCTTCCTATATTGTGAGGCCACAGTCACAGCTGGTGTAAATCAGTGTGAGCTAATGAAGTCAATAGAGCTTCTCTGATTTACACTAGCTGGGGTTATGGCTCAATAACATTAGACTTGCTTTCTAGGAGTGTTCAAGGAAGCCAACTTCTGTGTGTCCTGTGATGAAGTGGTTATTTATAATGGTCTTCAGTGTGGTTTGGAGCCAAATTTCCACATCAAAAGTAGCTTTATAAGAGATACCCTTACAGTGAGGTTCAGTGCAAAACCATGACTTAAGAAGCCAGCTTTCCTCATGCTCTTAGTGTTTGATTTCAGCCTGAAAACCATTTGAGAAGCCAAGAAAAGCAGAGCCATTCCTGCCTACTTCCCCAGTTCTGCTTCATCTTTGTGTCACCTGCATATCCAACAGGCCCTGACCTACACTGCCCGTTTATCAAACCAAGTTACTCTAAGTATCTGTTTATTTATGTTCAGAAATTCTCAGTAAGACAGACAAGTTTCATCCTTCACCTGAAAAATCGGGGATGGAGGCGGAGTTCTTACCAGTCCCAGAGCTATTTGTTTGACTTGGCCATGGGTAAAAAGAAAAATACAATAATGTGTCCCAGAGTTACAGCAAGAGGCGGAGGTCACAAGGAAACAGATCGTGTCTTTCACAGCTCTTCAGGTCAAAAGAACTGAATTATGACTCCTATTATTTACTTAGTGGATTCCCCACCCTACACGCAGGTTCCGAATGTTCAGAAAGCAGCAGGTCTCTACTTCAAAGAACTGAGAGGCTAAGCGAGGATGTAAGACCTATCCCAAAGCTACACTAATCTCCTTCTCTTTAGATCTGAAAGGTGAGATGGTCTCACAATCCTCAGTTGACTTCTGCCATCTGCCTCAGTCCTGTAGTTCTTATGCTTTAGCACTCTCCTTTGCTGTACGTATCTGCCCATCTCTCACAGCAAATATGTTCCCGATACAACCAAATCTTTCCGCCAAATACACACCTACCTGTTTGTTGCAACTCAAGATTCTTCTGCAGAAGCATGTTGATTTTTTTTCCCCCTCTTAGGAAGGCCCTGCTCCTTGAATGTCTGGCTTTGCTACGCTCTACCAGATGTTCAGACAGTGTCATAGGCTCTTTCACTTACCCTGCCACTTTGACACAGACTGTCTTTGATAGCGCATGTTGCTAGGAATGGGTCTCTGGTGTCCACACCAGAGCTGAAGCCTATCTGCTTAACACTTGTATCTACATAGCCTTGCTAGAGAGCTGTGCTCTTCTGTACTCTCTTTACTGGGTTTAATCCTCTATGGGCTTACAGAGGCCAAGAAAATAACTTTACAGTGACATTTTCAGACAATCTTTCAAATTGACAGCTGTAGAGAAATCCAGACAGGCTGAATACGGAAATAAAAAATAAAAATAAGAATAAGAATAAAAATAAAAATAAAAATAAAAATAAAAATAAAAATAAAAATAAAAATAAAAATAAAAATAAAAATAAAAATAAAAATAAAAACCTGCCTCACATCTTTGGCTCTTGTGAGATACCACTTTCTCCTCAAAAGTCCAGGATCCTCATCTTGTACACTCTCAGGTGTTGCTTTTGGATCTTCTCTCTTCACAAAATAGTGGAGAAATCCACTAAGCGTTGTAATCCTCTTTTTTCCACAGAATATTCCTGGTCTACTTGAAAAGTGGTTAGAAAACCCCATTCAGATACTGTTCAGTTACCAGCCTATCAGGTGGGTTGATTTTTTTCAGTCACCCAGCACATCAGTTGACTGCTGGCTTTCTGGGTAGATAAATATGACTCAATGTACTTCCCTTACTACATATTTTGCTACGAAGATAATTTCTTTTGGTATCTATGGCTTAGAGAAAAGGTAAAGTCTGAAAATAATTTTACAGTTAAACAAGATGGTGTGTTCATTATTTGACACAGAGATAGGCAGACATACTAGAGCATCATAAATGCAAAATATACAAACTGTTCTGTTCTACTTCCATGCCTCCTATCGGCTTATTATTTTCTTTAGTTATATTGCATAAGTTATCCTCAAAAACATTCTCAACCTCCAGAAAGATCCACCACCACCATATTATGCATGGGGTGCTTCCTTCTCAGCTCTATGTGAAGGTACCGTGAGCTAAAGTTTTACTTAGATTGAGCATTGTTCTGAATGGCTGAGTCTCATTGATCTTCCCCCAATTCTATGACATAAATAATTAAAACACACAAAATAGTTTCATTAACATTTCAAGAAGCAATTGTATTTGGTTGTCTCCAAATCTAGTAAAATTCCCTTGACTGTGAAATATATATACTTTTTCTTTTAAACAGAAACTGATTTCATTTCTGTCAACTTTGTCTCACAACCTTTCAGTACTTGACTCTGTTTTTATTTTTTAATGCATGTATATTCTTACTAGGATTGAAAAAGAAGACAGACAATTCTCAGATAACAAGCAGCAAAGAACAAATATAAGCCCATTTGCCAAAGGAACTAGAAATAGTTAATTTTGCACAAATAACAGAATCAGTTTCCTCACCAGCAGAATTTACCCTGGACCACAGAGTTACAGAACTTTCCTTGAATTTGGTTGGGGCTAAGACAGGAAACTGCATCTTCTAAACTTTAGAAATGGATCTTAAACATGTAAACATAAGATATTATCCCCTATCTTTTAAGTAACATTTATATTATCTAAAATAAACAGTCTTTCTGAAGTTAGTCTGTAATTGACATCTGACACAGTCCACATTGCAACAGATATGATAAGTGCAGTAAACAGCAGAAATTATGCTTCTCTATGCTCTGAGAAACATTCATATTTCCTTACAGAGATAAACTTTATTTTGTTGCTATGCAACCCCCACACAACACACTACAATCTGCAGTAAATAAGAGAACAAATTTTACAACTGAAGGGCAAGCATGTGGCCTTTTGGGTTTTCTCCCCGTTTTGAGTTCCAGCCCCTGCTTTAGTTCATATTGTACTATTCCATCATTTATGACAAAACTGCCACTAAAACTCAATACAGGATATTTCAAATAAAGCAAAAAGGGAGAATCAGAATGCACAAGTTCTCCTGACACTGATGGGAAACAAATAGTACGGACAGTGATATCAGTGACAGTGGAACAGTGTAATGGTGGCTTTTAAAAAAAATTCCAGAACAAGATTTTCAAAACCTTTCTGCAATACTGATGCAAGATGCTACGGATTTATCCAATAACCTAAAAAACTGTAAACAACTGAGTCCAGTTTAAAAACATGACTTAGGGATCCAGCTGGGTATAGTCAGCACGGTTTGGTGAAGGCAATAGAACTATCAGGATTTGCACAAGCCAAAGATCTGATGTGTGTCTGATTCACAAGCACAGTGGTTGTCTGATTGCAAAGGATTTTGAGTCACTTCTCCAATTTTACTTTACTGTTCTTTATAACTAAGAACTCTGATTTTCTACAGCCTACATGATATAAGTCTGCATACTTATTAAGGAATAGTATATCATTATTAGGGAGAAGAAATTATATTCATAAGAAAGCAAGATTTAATTTCTGATCTACAGTGCAGTTTGTCTAACCAGTGAGAAAAGTACGTTTTACATTTTAAATTTCTACATTTTGATAGCTGTTTGCCATCAGAACGTTTTCTTTTATGGTTTCATTTTAGCACTAAAAAGGCTTGTAAGCTAATATCAGCATTTATTGCAAGATACCTTCAAGTTTCTCTGACTTGTATAAAGATTCATCTCTAATCACAACTAACAGCACAGCAGCTTTCCATAAGTGCCTAGCAGAATAAGCTGTAAAACTTGAGGCAAGTAACTTCTCAACAAGCGGTTGCTTACAGAAGACTCCTTCTGAGTCAGGATTGCAGCATGAGACCCAAAGAGCAAATAGCATTGCTTTTTATCTAGCGTGCTTTCTGTACAACAGGCAACAGGCAAAGGGATCATCTTCAGATCTAAATCTTGGAAAGTAGTACTTCATGTCTTCGTATCAGTGTCCTGCCAATCTCTTTTACAGTCCGGCAACCTAGAGAACAAGTTACAAAGACATAGAAAGACATAGAAAGACATACAAAGACATAGAATTACAGAATTTTTAGAGTTGGAAGGGACCTTTACATGTCTTCTATTCCAACTGTTCCAACTGCCTTGCAACAAACAGGGACTTGCACAGCACCATCAGTTGCTCAGAGCACCATCCAGCCAGGCCTAAAATACTACCAGGGATGGAGCTTCCACCACATCTCTGAGCAATCACTGGTGTGTTCCAGTATCACACCACCTTCAATCCAACAAATATCAGTCAAAATTTCCAATTCCCTACCCCATGCTAAGCTGCTTCATTTTCTTTTCCATAGAAAGTTATGTTCGGTCAGATGTAATCCATCCCTTAGTGACTGAGGATTTGCCATCACTTTTCTATAGATCTATGGTTCTTCTTACCCAAAATACTTTTTCATTTTTTACTTACTCTTTCTGTCTACATATACAGATATCCTATATATAAAGTTGGGGTTAACATCAGTTTGTTTTTTCATCTCTCTGCAGCTTAACCTATTTATATTGCAAATATTTCTGTCTCCCTTCAATAGGTTACTATGATGCCTTACATAGGGTGAATGAGAGCTATGACAAAATGTGAGGCAGAGGTGGTTATTACTAAGAGGAAACACTGATGTCTCACCTGTCAGTGCCATTGCCAGTCGAAACTCTTCCTTCAGCATCTGGAGAACTTCTTTTGCTCCTTCTTCACCCTAAGCAATGAGGATGGAATGTGCATTGTTATGTGTACTTGTATCTATAGACAAGCTATAAATACATATGAGGAAAGTTTCATGGACAACTCTGACTCCTAAGTATTTGATAGCAAATTTTAGATTATTATATGATCTGGATACACACACGTAAGAGATTCACTCTCTCACGCATACATGTGAATATACAAAGAGTAAAAAACTAGTATAGGCATCTAAGAACATATTTTTCAGATTTTTTTCTTTTACTTACTTGATAAACCAAGCCCCAGATGAGAGGCCTGCCGATGAATACAGCTTTGGCGCCCAGAGCTAATGCTTTGAGTATGTCTGTGCCTTTTCTTATGCCACCATCTAGGAACACCTCCACCTTCCCCTCCACAGCCTCAACAATTTCAGGCAAGATATCAATCTAGAAGAGTGAAATCAGAAATACAACTTCTGTAACCCTATTTATTCTCTGAATAAATTATTATGTACAGGATTCAAGCTTCAAAAAAGCTAAGTGAGCAATTACTTGCCTGATTGTGTGCATAAATACAGCTTTGTGTAACTTGGCATGTTAGCAGATATATACACAGGTCAAATTTATTTGGACAGCCACTTAAATAAAATGAGAATCAGCAGGGTCACATAAAATGTCCATCTAGTCTCATCTAATTGTGCATCCAACACAAGCCTGTACAAGCTATTAGGAAGAATATAAGAAACAGCAGGCATAGAGGAGACCCTATTCCTTGATATTATTCCCCTAACATTCAATGTTCAGTAGTTCAGGAATGAAACTCAATCACTGACTTCTTAAACAACCATCTTCATTTTCTTGCTTAAATTCACTATTCATTAATAAAAAGGACTGGTTGGCATTAAGGAGCACAAAGGTAGGCATTGTATCTGAAGTTAATGAGTAAGAGATCTGTCAGAAAAATAAAAACGTATTTTTTTCATTTGAAAACACATCTTGATCTTGGGAATAGTTGTGCAGGAAACTTATTTATCTAAGAAAAACTCAACTTGCTCTGAGTTTTGAACAAGGAGAGAACACATACTTCTCTCACTGATTTCCACTTATTCCCTGCACAAGTGATAAAAGCAAAGACAAATGGATGTTCCCCAGGTACAGGAAGGTGACTAGGGAATTAGCTAAAACATCAACACCGTGCAAGAAGTTTCAAGAAGAGATGAGCCTCCTGAATTCAAAGCTCAAGCATTAATTACATAGCAGCTGTTCCTACAACATGCATACAGTTCCTATTCATGAATATCAGGAAAGACACAAGACTAGAAGCCAAGTACTAAGGAGTGTGCAGTAGTAAAACAAAAGGCACACCAATTCATGTCTTTCAAACACGGATGCAATTCATTTCCTTTCTAATGGATAAAAAGTGACTAGGAGATTGGGGAAAAAAACTTGAAAGCGCAGTTTGTTTTTAGATTTGGATTAAAATTTTCTTGAAGTTTGGCACTGGCTGTGATTTTTCCCCCTCCCTCTGGTTTTGCTCTCTTGCCAAACATATTTTGGATTTATTTCCATATACAGAGACTACTTTCTACATCCTGACAAACTGTATCAACATTAAAGTGCTATAATAACTGAAGTATGATGCAAACCATAATTAAAACATAGATTTCCTCAAGTGTAACTAGACACTAGAAATATTAACCAGCTCATGTTCTGAAAAGCCATGAAATTATGCTTCAAAAACAGAAACTCTTTGCATGATTCAATACAGATATTCTCACAGAAGCTGCATTTTGAAATACACTTTTCTCTGTAAGATGAAATTCAGTGAACACGCTGGCTTTGATAGTGTCATCTTCTCTACACAGTGACACTGTAAAGAAGAAACTCAAAAAAGTAGTTCACAATCTTAATTTCAGTTCTACTTCAGTAGAAAATAATTCCTAGTTTTTGAGTTCTCATTTTTCAAATTTTTTTGTTTTTGTTTTTGTTTTTAATATCCTCATATTTTTCCTGCTGGGTTACCTCACACAGACTTGCACAAGATTTTCCAATACTCTCGGTGAAACTGAAGCATACATTCTCTGCAGAGGACAAGAAAAGGACAGAAGTTGGAGAAAATTGATTTCAGAAGTTTTGGCACCCACACTCCATAAAAAGAACCTCTGGGTCCACTTGAGGACCTTCAAAAAATCAGCAAATGAATGGAATTGACTGGGGAAACCCCCAGTTGTCCCCAAGGAAAGACTCAGAACAGAAGAGCTCTACAGGAAGAGGTGACACACCAGTGGGCCTGCCGAGCTGACTGCAGACCGAGCTGAGTCGCTAAATCTTTGCATGCAAAACATCCTGCAGTGGGAAAGGGCTTATCTGTCTCCTTCTCTGTCCAGAAGATTCTCATGGAGAACCAGAGGTTTTTCAACAACAGTGCATTAAGGATATTGAAACAGTCATGACCGGGTTTTGATTCTCCTCCCTTTCGCTCCTTTTACTTGTGCAGTTTTATCATTCCAAATGAAGAAGGATCAGTGATGACTCGAGTCTGGGGAGTTTTTACTTCAGTCTGAACACATACTTTTTCATTTTCCTTTACTTCTTTTTTTTTTTTCCCCCCACCAGTTGAGAACTTCTCAAATCCCTTTTTACCTTTGGAATGGCACAGGGCAGCATGACAAGGAAAAGGAAAAAATTCTTTTCCAAAACTGGAAAGATTTGAAAGGAGAAAAAGGGAGAATTTCCTTCTGCCTTTTAGTTATTCTGTAACTCCAATTTTTCAGAAGTCTCTGGAGCGTATTAGAAGTGAAAACAACTGTAGTGAGAGATTACTTCTCATAGATTAAGGCACACAACATGTATTTACAGGTTTTCTCTCTAGTTACCACGTATTCAGTGGAAGGAAGCAAGAAGCCAAAGGCAGAAAGAACTCAGTACTTAGTGGCACCACTACTTACTGTTGCAGGAACTCCATCAAGCTGACGTGCTCCATGATTTGACACCAGTATACCATCTACCCCAAGCTTTACAGCTTCTTTAGCATCATCAGCTGAAAATATATTAAAAAAAAATCTTTCCAGAACTGGGATCTTGAGCATCATGATGAGGGAAATTATGACATCAGTAAGAAAAAAAAAACAAAAAACCACTGGAAGCTGCTAGGAAGCCACTTAGGGCTTCATCCTTCCATAGGCTCATCTCAACACAGATCAACATTTCTATCTTGAAGCATTAAGGCTAGGAAGGTTACTTAAAATGTTCTGTTCCAACATTTCATCACTTTGGACTAACAACTTGCATGTCTAGCCTTTCCCCCTCCTATCCCCCTTCTATCCTGCAACACTTCACTAAATTCCTTTGCTGATTTTTTTCCCCTCAATGCCAGTTAACAATAAGATTGCGGTAATAAACTACAGCTAATGAAAGCACTTTGCTGTGTCGGTGTTCATTTAACAGAATGGAAATCCAGCTTTCCTTCAAGTAGCACACAACTCAGAATAGAGTTAGGGTTTACAAGCACAATGAGCTGTCCTTCTTGACTGCATCTGAACTTAGGTATAACTGCTGTTACACCAACATCTCAACCTGAAAATTTTAAGTGTTGGTTGGGTTGTTGGTTTTTTTGGTCTGCTTTTTTTGTTGTTGTTAAGTTTTTTGTTTGAGTTTTGCTTTTGTGTTAATATTTTTTTCATTTATGCAGAATCTAAGGGCCCAACACTCCTGCTGTTTTTCTCTTCAAACACTTGCATTTTCATAGATAGAGAGCAGCAAAATGAAATGGTCCTTTTTCATAGATCTCCCAGATAAGACTATGGCTAAGGAAGAACTCACAGCACAGGACAAGGAAATAGGGACACCAACTGCTGTTTAGCTCAGCAAACACCACAGCATGGCAAAGTGGCACCACAGCAGACTACAGGACTCCAATCCCTGCCTACTGAACTTCAAGGTAAACACTTCTATAGCCCAGCCATACAAACCACCTGAAAACTCCAGGTATTTATTAAAGCAGTGTCTTCACTTTCTTGGCTATTTGGCTCATGTGCATTCCTGCAGTTCTCCGCAGTTCCATCAAAGCCAGTAAAAAGTACATCCAGGCCTTATAAGCCACAAACCTTGACCCATACCTCTGAGTGCCACAATGCAATATCCCGTTCTTCAGTTTTTCCCCAGATAGGAAAATAATAATGTTCAGTTTCTGCTGGAAGAAAAGCTTGTCTGATTTAGACTGCCTTCCTCAAGGAGAAACTCATGCACAGAGGCAGCACAATAATCACCCTCACCAGTTCACATTGCATTGAACCTAACCAAACCAAATGGACATCTGATCATGTCTGCGATCTTCCACATCCTAATCATGCACAAGAAAAACAACTTTTTCCTTTGTTTTGCAATCTACTTTGGCAAATCTTCCCTGCTTAGCACAGTATACGAATATGAATGTACAACCCATCAAATTTAATGTAAGCAAAACAGATGCTTGCCATTGAAATGTAGTGCAATTCTACAGAAAATTCAGCAGCCCAAGCAATTTTTTTTCCCTATTGCCTCTGCAAAAAGGGATGCCTTGCCCTCTCCATGGAAAGCTGTAGAGCTACACACCTCTCAGGATTCCTTTTGCAACAATGGGCAGTGATGTCAGCCCACGAAGCCATTTGATGTCCTTCCAACTGATACTTGCATCAATTGCGTTGGCCACATAGACAGCCAGTCCACTGTTTTCCCCAAAGTCTTGGCCTGAGGAGAAGGCCAAGTTGTTGCTTGAAAAATTTTTTAACCTAAAATGACAAAAAGCATATAAAATAGTCTGTGAAATATTTATTGGAGCCATAAAATATCAGTCCTTAGCATCAGCATTCAACACGTCTGCATTAAATGTGCATTGTATTATAAAGGGCAGAAGAAAAAAAGCCTACCCAGTATTTTATTTCTGAATCCTTTTAAGTCAAAACCTCCTCCTTGAGAAATATTTGATAACTTTGCTGCAAATTTCTCTGGCCCAAGGCAAACCTCCTAATGCTTTCAAAGGAAATAAGACAAAGTCCAAAATCTAAAGGTTCAGCATCAAATCTACAACCAAAAGGAAAAATCCAAAGATGAAACTTAGGGTTTGGGTTCAACCATTCATCCTGCCACAGACATCCTCTGTGACTCTGGGCAGAACATTTGGTCACTCCTTTTGCCTGTTTCCCATCATAAAATAGAAGCAACCACATTTTCTGGAGCACTGTGAGGATAAACGCAGCAGAGGCTGTGGGCCATTCAGACCCTTGAGCAGCAGAGGATGTGTGTGCTGAGGGATTATCAGTCTTTCATAACATAATTCACTTCCCACTGAAGTCAAAATGTGCACTTCTACTTTTCACTATCTGTAGCAAAAATCTCCTTGGCTTTCTTGCAGAAAGTATTTTCTTTGCTTTTGTTTTTCATCTAGTGAATTCAGCTACTGGAGTAAATAGGAGACTACCTAGATGGGAGAGGAAAAGAGGGAAATTTTTAAATTTTTATTCTATTAATTAGATGGGTCTGCATGAACTCTTGCAAAGAAACCAGAATTTTCATCTAACTGACAAGACCAACATCCAGGCAATAATTCTTGCGTAGAATTCATCTTTTTTGTACATTTGCCTACAGAATGTAGAGGAAAATGTTTGTATGAAAACACTTGCTATTATTTGTTTATTATAACCAAATCAACCTCACAAGTTCTAGGAACTGAGTGGCAAACACCAGCCCCTGAACGAGAGTTCAATCTTAGTAGACAAAACAGGGGAGAGGGAAAATGAGGGCATACAGGGAAATTGAGGCTGCAGTTATATTAGAAACTGAAGCAGCCCAAGTGCTCTCAAGCACCAGATCACCATCGGTGACACCAGTACAACCCAGGACTCCGATGTCCCACACCATGTTGATTGCTCCATACTTTGGAAATTGCGCATCAATTCACGTTGTGCTATTTTATGCTCATATTCCACATCTTGGGAACACGCAGTATTTTTGCACGGAAACTGGCTAGTTTCACTGCTGATTTCATGCCTATAACAAGCAACATTTCACTTGGGTTTTCTGTTCAGCTCCAAGCAAAGAAGAAAATGAGAAAGGAGCAGGCTCTCAGCAAGATCCAGCTTTTCAGCTGTTGGTTTGTGGAGGGTGGGGTACCCAGAGAAAAACAGAACCATGGATAAGATTATATAAATAACCGTTGTTTTTCTTGGACTGTGAAATGCAGGTCAACACTTGAATGAATGTTGCCTTACATACGTTTTGGAGCACAATGGCACCTTGTTGTTGCTTTGAAACTTTGTTGAAAATCTGAAGCCAAGAAAAAGTTATCAAGTAACTGAGCAGAGCCCCACACTGCCGAGTTTCGCCACTGACTCTGCAACAAAACACTGAGTGTCATTCTGAAATCTGAAGGAATTTGAACCTTAGAAGATTACTCCAACTTCGTATTATTCCATGTGCTCACTCAAACAAAACCTTGTTACTGTTAGGTCAAGTGGGGTCAAAGTGTTTCAGAAATGCACTATTGCTTTTCTCAAATATTTTTGCGTTATTTGACTCTCATCCAGAAACTGTATAACCCCAGGTCTTAAAATGACACTGCTACTAAAAAAAAAAAAAAAAAAAAAAAGCTATTTAAAGCAACTCTCCTTGGGAGTAAAGACAATCAATAATGCTTTGTTAGTAACAGATCTATAGCAGGGCTAATAAATGGGGCGTATGCATACCAGTGCATTACTTTTTAATGACAGGTTTGTCAAGGATTCTTTGTATTCTGGTACTTTCCTCACAAGATGGTCCTTTTATGCAGAAATCACTGACAGAACACCCTCAACTAAGCCTATCTTTACCATTTCATCTACTAGCTTCAAGTACTGGCATATGGGGCAGTGTACCTGACACTTCATGGTGGTACAGTCTCATGGTTTACCTTTGAAATGAAAATTATGAAAATGAAGGAACTTAGAATTTGGCTTTATATTTCTTGCTACATTTTTAAAAATATTTTTTGTATTTCTTGCTATATTTCATGCTAGGAATGGTATGTATGCAGCACATTACAGTTGTGAGAGACACTGGAAGAACACTTCAGATTCATCAATACTATTCAAAACTAGCTCTCACCTACAACTCAAACCAAAGTTGATCCCCTTCAAGATACTTTCAACTACGTTTTATTTTTTCTTTCCTTTTTTAATTTTCATTTTGATTTCATTTACAGATTCTGAATAAGGGCAGTAGTCTTAATATATACCATGACCAACTGTGGCCAATATCAGGTCCTTGTAAGCACAGGATTCTTAGCTCCATTTTGCAAATTCAAAAATCCTGCATATCCCGTTCATTCTTTTACTTTTCCAGCTGGACTGGGTGCTAACACCATGCCAGCACTTCAGCAAACATTATTCAGGGTGATCTTACAGTCTATCAATTCATATTTGGAGGATGCAGTGAAATCAGGCCAGCATCAGCACCCATAGGACATTGCTGGAGAACTCTGTTTTAAGCTAAATGCTACATAGGCCCTGAAATAATGAGAAACCAGAATTAGTGCAGAGACCTCTAACTTTTCCTTGAGATATAGAAAAAGTCCCAAAAGAGATGTAGGGGTGGATTGCTTTTGTGATATTTAAGAAAGCTGATCCCCTCCATTTCTGTACTTGGCTAAAAGGACAGCTGAAGTTGCTTGGAAAGGGATTCCACATTCAGTACTGACATGGTCCCAGATGCACTGCAGTGTCATTGTTTGGGAGAGGTCTTTGATGGTCACTTAGTCCAGCTTCCTGCTCAGAGCATGGTAAACCCTGCAGCTGGATCCAGCTTCAAAGCCAGAGCAGATTCCAGAGGATTGTGCCCAGCTGAGTTTTGAAGGTGTCCAAAGACTAATTACCAGACATACAAAGAAATGCCTCGTCACTGACTTTGTCAGTCTGCAGCCTCATGCAACCTGACATACACCTTTTACATTGTATGAAAATACCAAGATAGCAAACTTCTGCCCCTAAGCCACCGCAAAGTACATGAGCTCAGTGCGTGTAATCTGGAAGACAGGCTGCACTGCAGCATGCTCACCTCACACCCCAACTGGAGGCACCTACCTGAGGTGGGGGGGAAGCTGGAACTTGTTACGCACATCATCAATACGCCTTCCGAGGAATGGTGTGTCCACAGTCACAAAAATTCCTTTGTAACCTGCTCTCTCTGCACGCTTCACTAGGGACTTGGTAACCTCTCGGTCCTTGTACACATAGAGCTGCAGCCAGCGGAGGCCTCCAGGAGCTGTTTCAGCAACTTCTTCAATGGAGGAGGTGGCCCAGGAGCTCAGCATCATTCCTGTCCCCATTGCCTGGCATGCTGGAGGAACACAAGGTCACATTCAAGACCGTCCGAAACACGAGTGTCAGTGCATGTAATTTCACACTGCCTTTCCTCAGTTTTAATGTGTTTTCAGCCCTCCAGTAAATATTATGTTGATAGTTTCTGACAGTGGGCTGCTGTGAGAGCTCTCTGGTTTATTTTCTGTGCTTATAGGCCAATTAACATTAATTGCTGCCAGCATAATGTTTGGGATGATCCCTGTTTCAATATTAGAAGAAAAAAAAAAGGCATCATAATTGAAATAAATATAATCTCTTATTAATTATTCATCCTAATGGGAACCTATTTGTAAGACCCTGGAGTTTGGCTATCACTTATCAGAATTTTAGAATACACATTTAAACACATGTTCACATACTTACAGTCTTAAACAATCTAAAAAAATGCATTTAAGGTTTCAGCTTTCTGACTGCTGCCATATGGCTGCACAGGTTGGTATTTTAAGACTGTCATTATCAACATTGTACCTCAGTCCTCCTCACCATTGCCACATATGCTCCCCACAAGCACTTGCTACTTTGGTAAGTTTTGATCATGGCCTTTTAGCAACTTTTTCCCACTTCTAGAATGTTTACTAGCATTGCACATTTTTACTGAAGGCCTCTCCCACCACTTCTCTGAGAAAGGTGCCTATTTTCATCCCTACAGAGTATTTCAGAACATGAAAAAGAGAAAAGGACACAGTCCAGCAGACAACCTTATTACATAGCTATGATTCCCATTATGTCTAGGATCTCTCATCTAACAAATGTTGCTCTTTTTATGGTTCTTAGTAATTATAAAAAGGTAGCTACTGGCTGCAAGGTCGAGAGCTTCTCATTCTCCACAAAGGAACTTCCCATAGAAGTAAGCCAAAAGAACCAGCTTAAGTGTAGTGTCACCCTCCCTAAGTACTGAGCTGAAAGGATGGTTGTACTTACAAGGGAACAATTTCACTTCTCCTACACACACAAGAAAGGATTTTATTTCCTCCCTTCTTGCAATTTGAATTATGTTAAAACATCATTCTGTTGTTCATTTACCATTTTATAAAATGGGCAAAAGATCAGTTCCTGAAGAATTTGCTTGTAAAAGTAATAATACAAGTTGAACGTGTCTGTGTAGTTACACACTGCAAGTGATAGTAAACGAGTGTGGTAGTACAACTCAGTGGAGAACAGATTAAGTAGCTAATTGCGTTTTCTCCAACTGAAAAACTAAAAGATGAGTTGGCTCCCCCTAAACATTGAACAGCTTTCCCATTCAGCTCCAAACCTACCCAAGAGTGCAGATAAACTTAGGAATACAAAGCTGGTGTTATGAAAACTGCCATCCACAGGACGACATTTAATATCAATGCACATACAGGATCAATGGGAACTAAAAGACTTGACGGGGAGCCTCCACCATTCTTTCTTCTGATACCTCTGCCTCATCACCTGAAGGAGGGGAACCCACATCTATCATGTGATCCCACACAAAGTTTCAGTCTTTGCAGTCTCCATCCAGCATTCCTAAAAGAGAATATGCCAGCAAAGTAGTCTCCAAAAAGCTCCACTAAGGCCAAAAGGATGAGAGTTCACACTGACTGTTGGGCTCTCTTCCTCCCCCTTCCTTCAAAAGCACTGCGGCGAAATCCATCATAAGGAGTGAGCAGCCAAAGTTTAAACATCACCAAACAATCCCAGATGGGGTCAAGCAGCTCAAGATTCTGTCCTGGCTACCTCCATGAGGCTGATTTCCAACCTGGGCTGAATGACAAACCAGCTAACCTCATACAACTATATTTTTGAGAATATATTGTTACTTATTTTAGAAGTAATCTATTACTTAATGTAAAGGAAAACACCGTAAAACTCAAATATTACATAAAGCCTTATTATTCTTGGTCTACTACAGTACACACATTTTTAATGTAAATAGACTTCTGTTTCGAAACCTCATCTCCAGCCTGCGGGAGGCATTCAAAAGTGGTCTTTATGGCAGCATTTTATTAGATAAGAATTACAGATCTCAGAATGGAATTTCACGAAGAACTTGCTCAAGCAAATTGGATACAATCTCACTGGAAGCAGCCATGCTTCACTCTTTTGTCTTGCAGATTTTGCTACTCCATGAAGAGCTGTAAACTGCAGAATCAATGGATTTTAAAGAGTAGCCTAAAGAGACATCTAAAAGAGGCTTCAGAAAGTGCTGCCCGTTCACCTTCTTCTTCCAAAAAACAGCATACATCACAAAAGGCAAAATATAAGGCAAACAGATGTAGAAGGATCTACGCTGTCCTATTGGAAAATGGGGTAAGATAGCTTATCACCCACTGCCTACTCGAGAAAAAGTGCTTTACAAACAACTGATTTATTTTCTTTACCAATCCCTTAAAAACAGACAACAACTTAATCAAAAGTATAAAGAAGTCAAACTGTTCATTGAAAAATATCTCACAGGTCAATTGCTTTTACAGTATTCAGTAGTCATCCAGCCCAATTGGAAATGCATCCATTGTCTAAATAAAAATTATTTATCTGATCAAATACAGGCATATGCACATGGGATAGTCTCCTAGATTGACATTTCAAGTCAGTGAAGTGAAATAGGAATGTACAGGGTACAGTTCTTCCCACTGGCTATAAAGGCAGCCTCAGGGAAAATAGATGTGTGTAAATGATTAAAGATAGATAAGCTGAATTACACTGCAGCCATCCACTTCACTCACTGCAATTTTAAATTCAGTTTTGGTTATTCCTGCCGTTGCTGTTCTTGCTTGACTAAAATGCATAGGAACGAAAATCTGAGCTGAAATAAAGTATAAATATTAACTGACTCAAAATATTATTCAGTGGAGGAAAAGAAATGACTCCATTCGTCTTGTTAAAATCCCAGGCTGGCCTCATACTAGTAACTAACCAAAAGAGCCCCTCTAAGGTATGTGGAAGGATGTGCCAGAGAGAACAAGATTCCAGTGGTGCAACAAGCACCCACCTAGCAAAGAAAGATCCTCTACATTGTAATCCTTTGATCAGTCTCATTAAAATTACCAGAAACAGTTCATTCTCAGAGAAGTACCCCGAAATAAATTTCTTCTAAAAATCAAAAAACTTACATTGAATGGGATGTCACAACTCCAATTCAAAGTGATTTGCTCAATCAAGTCCATTATGTGATGCTAAGAAACAATGGATCAACATTCCGGTTGCTCTGTCAAATATGATTCGTGAATGAGAGAGGGTTAACTAATCCAGCAATTGCAAAACCCTCAGATCAGATAAGGGAAAAAATGTAAATGTTATGGTTCAATCTGTTTCTAAGTATTCATTTATCTATAATCTCTTATTCTCAACTCAACATATACGGCATTAAGGACATGAGAATTGTTGCAAAAGCCGAAGATATAATCACAAAATTCTTCCCTTGTCTGACCTATGAAGTTAACCACTATCTGGTACAGCAGCAGCTCAACATGCGTATTTTGGATTTGCATGGTAAAATTCAGTCTCTGCACAAAAAAAAATCTGGTATTTTAGAGATTCCATGTTAACCTGTGCATTACATTGATCCCTCAAAGCTCATTTTGCCATTTTTATAGACTTTAAAAAGGATGATAGTCTTGAAGTATTGCCAGTTTTTTTCCTACTCAAATCAGGATTTGTTAAAAATATACTCACATTTCTTACATGTCTAACAACAGTTGAAGAAAACAGAAAGAGTTCAATTCCTTTAACAACTGTATTTTACATTTCAAATCTGGGGGACTGCAAATATTTCTACTTATTATTGCAAGTCAGTACAGGATCCATATTCTCATGAGAAACTCTTTCAGCAACAGGCAACGTTTGCCCAAGTTTAAACATCAGATCTTTAATTTTTTTTTTTTTTTTACCAGCCTTTCTTCATGCCTATCCAGATAATTACTTTTCTTTTAAAAAGGTCATCTTTTAAGCCCAAGTCCAGAACATTCCCTGAAGGATACATTTACCTTCGTACACATTGCAGGTTCCCAGTGAGATCAGTGACAGCACTCAAAGCTTGGCAGCAGGCACACATGGGCACACAGGAAAGACTGGGGGATGTTGTCACTATCAGGATTGAAGCTTTAAGCTTTTTGTGCTTCACACAATTACAAGGCCCAGTGCACCACAAATAGGGATATTATGGGGTGCTTAGGTGAGGGGAAGCTCCACTGACTTATCTGCACAGGTGCCTCAGCCTCATTGCTATCTGCCTGCACTTTGCCTGGGGAAGCCTGGAGACACTGGACATACATGAACTGAGCCTCAAAGACATCTCTTCTCACAAGGTAAGATAAACTTCAATAAAAAGAAATTTTCTTCAATATTGGGTATTTCCATTGTAGTATTTTATGCGACCACAATGGCAATGGAACAGGTCTTACTTGGGAAGTCCACAGGAAAAAGAGTAATATTGGTGAGGCACTGGCACAGCTGCCCGGAGAAGCTATGGGTGCCCCAACCCTGGAGGCATTCAAGGCTGGGTTGGATGTGGCCCCGGCCAGCCTGATCTAGTAGAAGTGACCTTGCCCACAGCAGAGGGTTGGAACCAGATGGTTTTTCAGGCTCCTTCCAACTCAAACAATTCCATGATTCTATAATAACATATCTCAACCCAATTTTTTTTCCTGAAATCGTGCCTCCTTCCCACCTCTGATGGCATATCACTCCATTAACTGGTATAAAAAGGTACAGAGTTTACTCCTGCAGGCAACCCAGAGCATATATTTCAGCAGAGGATGCTGGAGGAGAGTCCAGTTTGAGCTTTCATATTTTGTCATGGTTGTCTTGTATGAGAATGGTAAATCTTGCTCTTTCTTTCTTGTGCAAATTCCCCTTGTTTTCCTTTCACGGGCATCTCATGGCAGTCAAAATGCCCCACTGGAGTCACTTCTCCCTTTACCCGCTATCCCTGAATTAGGGGGCAAAGGACACATTTGGGATCAACATGGTGTCCTTTTGTCACAGTGGTATTTCTCAGAAGTAGCTATGTTCTTTGAGCTGCATCTCCTAAGAAACAGAGTTGTTTAAATTACTTAACATTAGTCTCTTGATGAAATGCACTTGGCTGAGAGATCTCCTGCCCAGCCTTACCTCACTTACCCCTTTCAAAACTTTCTGTGCAAGCTGGGCCTGCAGTTTGTTGACACAACATTTTGTCAGCTGTGCAGGAAAACTGCAGGCAGCAGGGCCAAAATGGATCTAGTCAGTCTGGAAGGTCTATCATGCTAGAGAGCCTGTGTATAATTATACCAGAAAGTCCCCCAGCCATACCAAACTATAATACAGAGGGTTTGTTTTGTTTTGTTTGGGGGGGGGGGGGAGGGGGGTCATGATAAGAACAGCAGGCGAGGGATGGGTACAAAGTCCTGCTGTAAGTCACTGTGGCTGAGCACAGAGAGCAACAGACAACAAAATCCCTCACTTGGTGTCATGGATGGGCACACCAGATGAGCACAAGGAACCTGAATTCAGAGGACCAGCAGCACTAAAGAAAATGAAAAACATTTCATAAGTCTGTTAAAGCCAAAGGAATAAGGTATTGCTCCCAGCCTAGGTGAAAATGATAGGGCTGACAGTAACTAAACAGAGTTGGAGAAAGCATTTCAGTCAGTATTCCTATTCTCTATTTGGCAAAGTAGACTGTGCAGATGCATCTCAGGTGGTGGTGAAATCCTTCTTGAGTCAGAAGTAACTCAGAAACCCGTTTGAGAGCAATTGCAGGGAGTAAATAAAATCATCAGATCTGAACAACTAACATTCCAAGTTTTCAAAAGATTTGGCCAAGAAAACACCCAAGCTGTTCAGCCTGATTTTAAGCAAGTTTAAGAGAAATCAGTTACTGCAGTACTGCTTCTGAGTTGAACCAACAGAATACTAGGAAATAAGTCAGTAAGAATTAAGACAGGATTATGTAAATAGCATCAATATATAACAGAGTAGAAGTCTTGATAAAAAATAATTGTTCATATCTGTTAATGATGAACTGAGATGTCAAGAAACTGCTATTTCTTGTTAAGAAATAAAATCTTAAGCAGTATCCAGTTTAAGTACACTGCAAGGTGGATCTCATTTACAGGACCATGAGTCCTACTTCACTTCAAAGTAGTACTGACTGAAGACTATATGGAAATCACAGTGGTTTGTGAGCACAGTGTGAAGCTGGGGTGGCAAATTCATGTAATTGCATGAAGAAATAGTGAACATTTTTCGGACAACAGAAAAATACTGTGTAGAATTAGAAAATTTTTGCTGAAAGGTGTTTTGAGAGAAGCCCTTTACTCTTTAATGGTGGCTAAAATTATTCATCAAATTTGGCAAATATTTTTAGTTAACAGAGTTGAAATTTGAGTGAGAAGGACAAGAAAAAAATCACTCTAAGTCAAAATGTCACATGTTGATATTTTCAAAATGGAAATGTTTTTTTCCAAGCTAACACTTATGTTTCAAAAGTAAGCTATGGTTAAAAGCATTGGCTAGTAGGAAAATTCAATAAAACATTGTCTTTTAGATCAAATTAAGCATTTCAGTTAATCCAAAACCATTTTCCACCCAATTTTTCAGTTTCTCATGAAAAGAAAATCCATTATTTGCAACATTTCCATACACACCAATTGACTGTAACTAAAATCCAGGGAATATACTTAAAGAAAGCCCTGAAAAAAAAATGGATTAACTTCTGCCAAGATCCATGGAATTGTTTAAAGGACAAGGAAGCATTCTCTATAAGGAAGAACTCCAAGTCCATTTAGGCAAGGAAAGCTGAGGAGGAAACATATTGCTGCCTATACATTTATATCTACATTGTTATACTTTTGTTAACTAGACTATCTACTCTCTAGAATTTGAAATCATGCAAGTTCTGACCATAATTACAGCCTACACTGTTAAGAGTGGAATTAGTTAAACTTTAGAGTGACTTACAAACATTGTGTTCAGTCTTATCATTAGGAACTTTTAATATCACAATTCAATGTTTTTCTAAAAAAATAACATTTATCAATGAAACAGGATTGTTGATGAAGGTGTATTTAAGGGAATCAGCCTGACTTAGACCTATTTAAGATCAGATACATGCTCTTTCCCACCAGCTTGGTCACTTGTGTGAGTGTCACTTGAGCAGCAGCAGTTCCCAAAAATTCAACAAGCCCTGAAGCAAAGGGTCTGCAAGGAAAGGGAGTTTTATCCAATGAGAGACAGCATGACATAGATGTCCTTCTCTGTGGATGAAGGCACTGAAAGAATACAGCATTTCAAAGCAAAATGTTGTTGCTTAATAGAAGTAGCTGGGAGGATTAGGCACTGCTCTTGAAGCATGGAAAAAGCTTGTTATTTCTACCTGTACCACCCTGTTCTGCAGGTGAAAATAACATGAATCCGAGACCATCTCTTGAGGTTTAATCCCAGCCAGGCAGCTCTGTTGTTTGTGGCACCTGCTGCGAACTGCCTGAGCACACAATACACACAAGTGTGCACTGTGGGTGCCCAACTGGGCAGCTGCCACGCTCCTGAGTGTGAGTCAAGGTTCACTACGCCTGCTCAGATCAGGAGGGACAAGACTCAGACCACACCATGCTTTCCAAGGGCCATCACAACAGCAGAGGCACCACTGCATGAGTCGCTTCCTACATACCTGAGCCAAAATTCAAGCATACAAGTACGTGGTGTTTTCCAAAAGCCACAAGACTATGATCAGACTTTCTTGGCTCGCATGAACCATGGTGCAGCTAAAGCAAGAACCAATTTAAAGCAACCAACAATCTGGCCACTTCATTTCTGAGGTATTGCTAAGTTAAAGAGAATTTGGATGTAGCAAAATCCTTGATCCCAAATGTCCCAATTCTAAGGAAAGCTCTAAGCCAAACGTGTACTTTACAGCTAACTCCTGTCATCTTATAAGGTCAGACCAAAAGCTTGGCACTGAATGCCCTGCTCCACCTCTAACAGAGCACAAAACCAAAGACTTTTTTCTACAAGAAATGCTAATGCAATACAGAGGGTGTGATTTTAATTGCACTCTCCTTTGAAAGTGATGAAAATTTTACCAGCTCCAAGGATACGTTTATTTGGCCACATATTCAAACCACTGCCAGTACACCAAGCTCTGCTGTCTTGAAGATCCAAGAATGTTAAATGCAATAATCATATGTTAAAGTTTGAAACTAAATGCGAAAGAGTCAGGAAATTCCAAAATTAAGTTATCTACCACAGCCATAACTCAGCCCTGGTAGATAGCCTGATTTTATCACTTGATTGTATATGCAGTTACAGATTTATGACTTAAGATGTGGCCAGGCAACAGTGTCAGTGGGAAGTTTTGCTAAGGAACATCCTGGGTTTTGTGCATTTCTAATCTCATTCTTAACATGGCATTAATGTGTTTGCACTTAACAGCACTATGCTTCAGGGTTTTCTTCCAGCATAACCTGGGCCAGAAATAATCTACGAGTGTTGCCAAAGGACAGGACAACACTAACACAGCTGACAGAACACAGCTTCTCAAACCAGTTCAAGGTATTTGAGCTCCATCGTGTGGAGTGTGCCTGCACATACCATCTGGCTTTCTAATAAATCTCTTAAAAAAAAAACAGAAGTATGCTCAAATACACTACAATCAAAGAAGCCTTTGACAGAAATAAGATTCAGACTGCTCCTTGCTGACGAGCAAAATGTAAACCCTGTAACAGGGCTGAGTTTGCTGGAGCCCTACAACAGCAACACAGAAAGGCTGCAGCTCATCATAGGGCACATCCCAGCCATGCTAGTTGTTAACAAGGATTGAGATCAGCTCACTGCAATGTTTACAATTAGACTCACTTCACACTGGCATTTGCTGCATTGATCATGGAAATGTTGTTAAATTAAATAGCTCACAGGAGCTATACATCTTGTAACCTTTCTCATTCTGCTATTCTGCTCATTTTGGAGTACTGAGATGCACACCCTGACTCTGCCTGCTGCATACAAACAGTGTGACCTCTTCTGGAAATCATTTTGCAGTTTGAGTTAAATGAGTGAGAAAGTTTCACATCTGAATTATCCCATTTCTCACGTCCTTTTAGGCTGTAGGCTCCACTTTGAAAGCATCTTTGTGTCAAATTTAGCCCAGAGGACCCCTATCTTGCTGGCTCCCTGGGATATGCTCAAAGAGCTATATACAAAGGAAAAAAAAAAAAAAAAGATCATTCTGAGATAGGCAAAAGCTTGTGCATCTCTGGAAGCAAAGACATGGATGGCCACTGGGATTCATAAAAGGTTTTGTGACAGCAAGCATTTCTTGTCATGGAAACACATATACATTTATATTTATAGAATGTATATAAAATATATAGATCCTGTTTTCATTTTTTAAATTACAGATGATAACTAGGATTCCTACAGGCCAGTAAAATATATTTTGTTACAAGAAAGCAGAGCAGCTGTCATGGTGTGAAGGACTTGGTGAAGTGGGCAAGGAGGACACCAAGGGGAAATTTCTGACATCAGGCAACTCATTAGCCAAACAAAAAGTGTCCAAAGCTGCCAAGACAGAGACTCAAGCCAGAAATCAGACAATTTTTATTTTTTAATTGCTACTTCTGGTGACTCCTCTCTACCACTTCATTCCCAAATCAAGACCAAGAGACTATCCCACAGGGCCAAAGCAGTGCAAAAATAACCCATCAACAGATGTTGGACTAACATTATGCAGTCATATTAGCTAAGCACGGTAGCCTTTTCTGGCCCTACAAACAATTAGGGAATCTATTTATCTGCATTACAGAAGATTACAAAAACCTCTTTGCCAGTTCTCCAAAACAACACCACTCTTCAATTGGAAGGCATTTACAAGAGATAAGAGTTGAAAAGAGGACTCCTATGGTCATGACTCAGCCCCCAGATCACCAATACAGAGATGTTGCCCTCGCTGCACTTTGTCTCCCCCGAGCCCAGATCCCCACTTTGTGGTGTGTATTTGTTGGGTGACCTGGCTTAAAATGGATAGCACTTTTTTCTCCTCCCTTTTCACTCTTGAAAATTAAGAGCTACTAGACTGACATGTTATCAGACTGCAAACACAATTGAAGATGTATGGGCAAAAAACACACGACTTAAATCTGGGTTGCAGGTAGGTCACCTCCTTTTCTGATGTCCTGAGCATCTATCTTCTCCATCTGAAGACACTGAAAAAAAAAGCACTCGCCTGCCCCCTTCCCAACAAGACTTAACTTTGTTTCTTCAGAGATAGGAGCAAGAGGACTGCAGGGACTCTGCACAATTTACCTTTAGCGGTCGCCGTCTCTCCATCAGGGTGAGCCATGCGCTGCATAGCAGTCGCCGCAACACAGACCGGCATGCTGATTTTCTGCCCCAAGACTGAGGTTGACAGGTCCATTACAGACACGTCCCTGAGCACCCGGGGGTACAGCTTCCATCTGACACAGAGAAACAGAATAAAATGTCTGCATCATTGAGGTTATAACTCCGAATGTCCAAGGGCAGATTTTCCTGTTATCAGAAGAAAAAAATGGTGAAAGCTGGAGGGGAGGAAGCAGCACAAAGCACCAGGCAGCAGGGTGTTGGACCTAGAGCAGAGCTTCATTCTGTGACCCAGACACGTAAAGGGAGCTGCAAAATGCCCAAAGCCAAGAAGAAACAGGCTAGAAGAGATTAAAAAAAAAACACAAAACAATGGAGGGTTGAAAGGAAGCAAAGATCCTTTGAAAAGTGTTGGCTGGTATTATTTGAAAGAAAAGACAGAAGCTGCAAAACAATGTTTACAGTGAATCTTAGCTTCTCTGAAAGCCCTGTGGCAGAACTAGATTACAGAGGATATGCAGGACTCAGGTTAGATATTAGGGAAAACTTATTCTCAGAAGGAGTGGTAGTGCAATGAAACAGGCTCCCAGGGAGGTGGAGGTGTCTCTGTCCCTGGAGGTGTTCAAGAACCACAGAGATGTGGCACTGAAGGACATGGGTTAGTGGGCATGGTAGTGATGATGGTTGGACACGGTGATCTTAGAGATCTTTTCCGCCTTAATTACTATGAGATTCTATATCAGAAGTCACCAGTTCCCCTCTCACTTCCCTCAGTCATTCCCTTAACGGACCAGGGAGCCAAAATATACAGAATTTTTGGATAAAAATAGCCTGACCAGTGCTCTCACACCACCTTGTCCCTATACTATGGATGTCTGCATTGAGAGCACACAGAAACAATTTGCCATGCCTCTTCCTGCAGAAAACAGATGAGCAGGAGCATGCCTTAGCTTAGCTGCATTCAGATGAGACAGTTGGGGAAACTGGCTGCACTACATCTCTCTTAGCACCTTTTGCAATCCAGTAGCCCCCAGTAGTCCCCAGGAGGCCCCATCCCCAGCAGTTACAAGCTGCTGTGTGACACATCCTTCACTGAAAAGTAACTACAGGCCCAGGGACAACCCACAAGGAATTGAGACTTCCAGGAAAAGACCAAATGCAGCCACTATAATTTGGTACAGAAAAAGACTCTGTAGCACAATTGCTTTCTCAAGAGAGTAAATTATAATCTACTCCTTGAATGACTTGGCCCAGAACTCACTCAACTGTTCCTGACCCTGCTTTCCTTCCAGTGTATCCACCATAAACCACACCAACCCAGAGCCACAGCCATATTCTCCTTTGGGGCCTTCAGCTCAGATACAGACAGAAGCTGACTCCAAATAAGAACTAATAAACACCCACCTGAAATTGCAATTAGGCTGAACATCACATCACAAAAAATTTACTTTTGCCTTCTGCCACCAACTGGGCACAATTCCTCTCAGAGCATCAGCTAGACAGCACTTCAGTATCCCAAACCATCTCAGTATGGATGCATTCATGGGGGGTAGCCATGAAATCAGACTTTTTCTTATCAATGAGGTAATGTTGTAGCAAAGCATTGTTAGAATAATCCCCAAGAAGGTGCTAGCTCTCAGGGGTTTGCTCTGAGCAAGGTGCAAAGGGTCTCTGCAAGCAGTAATAGGCTTACTGTCTCAATGTCTTACTGATGCACCCTTCCCTCTGAAAGGACTCTGAATGTAGATTATGGCAATTGAGTTTTAATTAGAATAAAATAATTAAAACCTTAGTCTACTGCTGAACCTGACTACCTATTCAGCACTAAAATGCCTGATGGAAACTGAGTACTGTCATTAGCAAGGAGATAGCAACCAGAGCCTTCATTATCCTTAGGCTGTGCTCTGTCTGTGAGTAGCAGTCAGCTTGAGCTTGCATACTAAACAGGTTGGAACAGGGGAAGAGAAGAAAAAAGAGGGAAAACAGACAGTACCTTCATTTTACTGGAAGATCAAGAGAAATTTCCATAAGAAACCTGGGACAGAGTCAGGATGAGACCCAAATTTCTTAAGCCATGGAGCACGAGGCCATGCCAGTTCTCCAGAAAGCACTCCCCAGGGAGGAGAAAGATGGTTATGATGCTTGGAAGGGATGTAGTTGCGGGACTCAGCTGTAACATTTGATGCCAAGACATACACTATAAGTATGCCTCCTTGGACTTGTTTTCACACTATTGTGTCAGACTGTTATTTTTCAGGGGAAAATGAGCTGAGGGTGGGACAAAGTAAACATGACTTTTATCCCCCTTCTTCCTAATCCTCATTCCAAGGGCTTTTTCCTAGCTCTGAGACATCTTTCTCCAGCAAATACAAAGAAAATACAAATCCTTTCCTAACCTTGTTCACGTTTACAGGCTAGATTAGAAGCACAAGGATGCAAAATGCCTTCTTCTGCACTCTCCTAGTTCTCAACTGTTCCTGACCCATAGGATTTTTACCTGGTGCAAATGACTGCCACTTCCAAGCATACATTTGAGTATCAGTCCTGAAGCAGCAAATTTCCTTCAGTGCTTCTAGCGCAGAGAAGGAGAAAAAGCCAAAATCTTCTATTTTCCCCCAGCAGAATATACAAGACTAACAATGCTGTTCGAAGCAGCAAACACCCTCCTTTCCCACTCACTCTTAAGTGTCATCAAATAATTGTCCACAAGCTTTTTGGTGTCAGATTTATTAGCCCCAGTGTTTAAACAAATTTCTCTTCTGATCCCCTTAAAATAAACAAACAACAACATAAAAACAACACAGCTTTTTTCCTTGCATCTCACTAGGTTGTATGCTCTAGACCATTAACAAATTAGTCCTCCTAACTGAGCACTGACTGGGTCTCACACTGACAGGATCACCACCTTTGCATTATACTCTTTGACAGAAGCAGCATCAGATTTCACTTAACATGGATTTTTTCAGCTGCAAGTTTACCAGGCATCTGAAGTGACCTACTTTCTGGACAAACCATGGGGATATGCCCTTAACAATAGTAAGCAAAAAACAAGCACTGTACTTCCCAGTGTACAAGTGTAAATCTTGCAGTTGGGCAAGACTCACTTTTCATACTCATACTCTGCTCTGAAGAACCACTGAAATTTTCAAAATGTAACATTTTCAAGAAACATCTCTCACTTTTCCAAATTCACACTAAATCCCTTCAACAGTGCATCACTAGCAGAGTGCTTGGGAAAGGACACACTGCTCAGACAAAGGCTCCATCCCAGCCCCTACCTGCTTTGATAACCTTAACAAGAGGTTAAGGTCTCCTCCAGCTCCTACTTCCCAACTTCCCATCGTAACAGACACATGCTATTGCTGCACAGGGCCAAGTAATAAACAGCTGCTTTTGCTCAAGGAACATATTTTCTCTTCTTAGATGTCTCATCATCCATATGGCAACTTTTTTCAGGGCACTGTGAATCTGAGGTGGAAGACATGGCAGAAACCACAACCAATTTATTTTTAAAAGCATTCATTTCTTCTCTTCTCCTTGTGACCTGACATACCTGTTTGATCCTAGTCAGATTTTCAGTCTCTTTATTTTTTTAAAGGCTCGTGCTCAGTCATTTTAATGCCCTTACCACCCAAATACATGACGACACATTTGCAGGAAATATGCATCAATGCTATCACCAATAAACAAGAAACGATGTTCCTTGTACATGACAACAAAATGCATCTTCTTCAAGTGCCACTGTAAGTCAGTGGCAGGACCTGTCACAGCAGATTATTGGAAATGTGTTCCTAAACACACACACTTATTTTCATTAAAATGCTGAGAGATTTCAAATTGATTTCTTGAATGCCATCAAGCCAAAGGCAACTCACCCTTGTCTTGAAACGTACTCTTTATTCAGGCCCATTGGTTTCTTGACAATTTGAGAATGAATTTAATCACCAGACAGAGCAGTGTTGGAAGGACACAAGGTGTTTTGGAACACAGAACAAACGCAAGGTGAATAAAGTCAGATGCCATAGGGAGTAATGTATGCTCTCATGTCCTAAATAATTGTCCCTGTCCTTAATGCCTCATTTATGCAACTGATGTCTCCACTTCATATGAAAACTGAAAGAAAAACTGATCTGGCGTTAGCAGGAAAATGCTGATGTTGAGATGCAAGCACTGGTTCTTCACATCAACATCAATCTCAGATAAATTGGAAGCCAGAGGAGAGTCGCTGTGATTATCATTAGTCTCATCTTAAGCCTTGGTCATTTGGGGGCACTTTATACTGCAGTATCTGATTACAGGTCCAAAGTACTTTAAGCTCCTGTGCTGTCAAGAGGACAGGACATTTGATTTTATCAGCAAATGGATATGACCTGCACTGTTCCAAAAATTGCACGAGCCATTCCAAAGGTATTGCATTATCTTATCAACACAGCCATTCATTTGCTGCATTGCTCCAGAATGATAATCTATTTCTATTGTAAGTGCAACCATTACATTGCCAAAAAAATTAAGAGCTGAAAATTAACAGATATTTTTTTCTAGATATGCCAGCCAACTAAATAACCTTGCAGTGCACACCACAAACGTCTGGGCTACAGAATTCACACTCTGGGTTCTATTTCATTCTTTTTTCTTTTTCATTTAAATACAAACATTTATACATATAAATATTTAAAGACATTGTAAACATATTTAATCGAGGTGAACCCTATGTCCTGAAACTGCACACAATTAAGCTTTTGACTGGAGAAATCAATGAGAGTTGTCTGATCATTGCTAGCAAAGCTCTACATATGCACTTCTTACCCAAAGTTGTCTGACTTCGTGACTGTTGTGGGTATAAAGTCCATCTTACTTAATACTTACCCATCAGCTGCTCTCAGGAGTAGGGAGATAATGAGTAACACGTTCAAAAACACAAAGACTGAGATTCAAGGACTGACCCCATAATAGCAGTCCTACATTCTTGCCATGGTTAGGACATGCCCCACTCACCATCATCATAATAAAAAATAAAGTTTTTATGAAGTTGCTTGTGCCAAAGTTAAGTCCTAAAACACAGAATAATCCATATCCATACACAAATCCATATACAAGGTTTGCCTTTCTAAATATGCTGCCAGGAAGCCATCAGACGCACGGATGTTGCACTCAGTAGTTTTAGACCCAAGGGCTGATAACACTACAAGAGGTGCCTCAGCAGCTATAAGTGGGGACCACTTAAGAATCAAGATCCAGGCCCTGGAAACCTGTGCTCAAATGATTCTGAAGTTCTACATCCCATTAGAATAGGTGGGAGGGTTCACCTTTGCAAAGAGGAAGGACCACCAGGCAGATAACTTCAATTATGATGCTCTTTCTTTTAAGGAAGTTCTATGCTAGTGCTGTAGGTGTCAGAAACCAGGGGACAGAGTATCTTATGCCAGGGACGGGGTTTTGGACTCTGATCTGAGCTCTCCTATTGCTTTATTGGGCAACCTTCAACAGCTCTGGCTGCCTTCCTTCCTTCCAACAAGCTTGAACCGATGCTCTGGCAGTTGAGCAGCAGCAGAAATTCATGGGAATGGGGAACCAGCGCAACACAAAGCGATTCGGTATCAGTTCTGACACTCCTCCACCAAACGCTGCTTTACTCCAGGTTGAACCCAGTACTTACAGAACAAAGGAGTTTGGGTTTTGACAACAGGACAGGGAACAGAGCTACAGTCTGCAAGTCAAAACCAGTTTTATAACAGTTCCCATCACTTACAATATTTCATGGTTAAGTGCTGACCATGGCTGAAATCTGAATGCAGCTCAGGCATACAGTACTGAGCATGGCCTTCACACCTTGCTCCTGATGGGATCCACACTGCTAGGATGCACAGCTCCAGTTCAGCAATGCTGCACAGACACTTGGTGGGGGAGGCCGCTAAAGTAATTCAATTTAGGAGGAACAGTTCAGTCAAAAGTGACTTGGGACCTAAAAAGTGCAATAAAACAAGAAATCCTTGTCTGTACAACAGCTATATAGAAACAACAACAATTTCATCAACTTTTATTAAACATTTGTCCAACCCAGAAATTTTGCTTCCCTAAACAAAACAAAACAAGATGCAAGTAAAGCAAAAAGTATGCTAATGAATCTTAGGGACTGCTCTGATGGAAAATTTTAGCTGAGGGAAAAAAAAGGGAGGAACTGATGTTCTGAGAAAGATTTCATTGAGTTTTCTTCCTAAAATTTACAGAAATTTCAGAAAAAATAAGTTTTGTTAGCACAAAATCTAACATTGTACCATGTCTACTAATAATGCAAACAGATACACACACACACACACACACACACTCTACAACCTTAAATCACTCCCCTACCTTGAAAATGCTGCTACATTATCTGCTAATGTTTCTTGGTCATCTGCTCCAGATCGGTAATAATCATACACTGATTTGGGGAGAAACGTTTTAGCATAATGTTCAAAATCAGCAACACAAACTGGCTTTCCAGACATGTCTGCAGATCTCACAGGATAAGTTTATTCCTACTTACCTCTCTTTTAAACTCTGTATTTCTGTCTGTAAATCATTAATATAGGATCTCATCAAGATTTGACTTTCTTATCTATGCACAAAAATATACACCAACTTCTTGTGTCACTCTGGACTTCAACACCATGTTTCATTTCACGTGGTCAGAGCAAATGCAGAATATACTGGAATAGAATATGGTGAAAAAGAACAGAAATGAATAATCAAAGAAATACATGGGTGTGATATGTTTGACTTAGACCTCAAGTAAGGGATGTACCATCCCAATTTTCCATCAAAAAATACCCTGGTGACAGAAAGAAGGTATCGTATAAATCCAAAAAGCAAAATTCTGCTTTAGTTGACTTAGGAATGCAGGTCCAGGTCTGGACTGGCATTTATAAACGTTAAGACTGTTCCCAGTTATTTCCATTAAAACTGTGGATTTGGAATCAAGTTGCAGGGACACAGCTGCCAACCAGCTAGGACAGCTACTGCATCCTCATGCAAATGACAACTGCTTTTTAATGTAATTCCACCTCCCTAGCCCAGAAAGCTGTAGTTATTCTTAGCACATTATGAAGTCAGATACACTTACCGGCTCAAAATAAAGTTATCTTACCACATGAGCTTACACTCAACTAAAATGTAACAAATTAAGATTTCTTGATTTAACAAATACACATACATACTTCATTTGCAACAGGTATACAGTAGTTGTTTGACAGGGAAAATTTACAGTTGGTCATGTGTATATATAATGACATAATGCAGCTTTGCACTCTTCAGGTTTTTTTCTTTTCTTTTTTTTTTTTTTTAATAAAAGCTAGGTTTTGGAGAGAACAGATAAATCAATTCCTTAAATGGAAATATTCTCCAATGCACAGTGTGTGACAGAACTTGGCAGCGTGCACTGCAGTCACCACAGCCCAGCACACACCTCTGTCACAACGCACAGTACAAACAAACCAGGGGGCTGCCATTTGTTCATTATTAGTTACTTACAGTGCAACACAACAAAGAAATGCGGTGCAACCGAAGTACATCTGCAGCTTACTTCCTCCAACAACACGAGGCTTTAAGCGACTTGATGCTAGCTAAATTCTTCAATCTTGCTGAAGGCATCTAGTTAAACATAGACAAACCTCTGCTAAACCACAACCTTCATCTCTGCTGCTGGTTTATAAATAACAGCCAGGAACACAGTATTCTGCAAAGACTGAGAGAAGTGCTTAAGATTCAGATGAGACTGCCAAACATCTTTGGAGGAATATTTCAGGGACTGAAGCAGGAATGATGGTGCCAACTGGAAGGTCAGGTTCAAGAATTATCTAAAGAGAATGAGGTTGTTGCCTAAGAAATTTGCAGCTATTTCAAACTGCTTTTGCAGATCTCAGGGCCTCTTGGTTTAAAACATTCAGGGTGTGTAGGGGGTTCTTTTTCCTAGCCAGTTAGAATATTCACGGAAGAAATTACTGTGAATGATTATCAATATGCATAGTTACATCATCAGGCATTCATCACACATCCACAATGAATACAATTTAAATGCAAACTGGCTTACACTGACATTTCTCTGTGCTCCCAGCACAAAACCTGGGGATATATCTGCTTTTCTTACAGTCTGCATTATCTATGCTGAAAACCAGGTATTTGTTCTAGAGCATAAAACTGTAAGCACTGCACAATAGTTAAATGTATTAATATATTACTGAACCCAGTTGCACGTAATCATGTTGGAAGTTTGCACAAAAACTACTGATAAGAGCTACACCATTTTGCTGTTCATCTTCCCCCTACACTTTTACATCTATATCTACTTCAAAACGAGTTAAGCTCTTCATAACACTTCCCACATCAATCTTTCTCTCCATTTTTGTTGATATGCCATATTCACATGACATAAGCCTGCCAAGACTTTACCAGTCATTATTTATCAATCATGTTAAAGTTCCTCTTCCCTTCCTTATCACTAAGTTGTTCACATATCATGCCTTACGGATCCCCCAAGAAAATGTCAAGCATGCTAAAACACTACGACATCTTGCTGCAGCCTAGACAGCACACCCTGGGAAGCTACAGCCCTTGGCACACCAGGAACCAGGGATGCTTTTGCTCCAACAGACAGCTCTTCCTGCTGCTGGCCAGTTCACGAGTTGAAGTGTGGAGAAAATTGCTAATATCACTACAAAAGAAAAATTATGCTAAAAGCTTAATCTGCTGCTAAGTTGCAACCATAGCCTCTTTCTCACAGCATGAACGTAATCTGTTAAGACAGCACTGCAAATGTCTCTCCAGCATATCTGACAGCAGCGTACAGACCAGCTTTGACAAAGCTTCCTTCCAAGCAATTGACTCCTTATTTAATGCATCTCTCTGGTTTACTGCCTCTTAAAACGAGGAATGTCCTCTGTCTGTTTAATGAGACATGAGCTGTCTTAACTTGAACCTCAGAACAAAAGAGCATCTTTCGTAACAGCAAGGAGTTTGCCCAGGTAATCAAGGCAAACATCCCTGGTAAAAGCCAATGTGCAAGTGAAATGTTCAGATGTGATTTTTTTCCCCTCTGACCTAATCACCACCAGTGTGGCAGCAACAGCCTCTCCCGTATCTACTGTCTTCTCATTTGTTCCCTTAGCAGGTCAGCAGAGAATTACTGAGGGAAAATAGCATCATGCACTCTGCCAGAACCTCTTTTGACTCAAGTTAAATATATCCACCTATCTATCACAAATCCAGGAAGGAAAACCCACAGAGGGCTGCATAAGACAGAGATATGACTTAGAAGCCAAACAAGTGTTTTACGAAATATCGCTACACATTAGTGTTTACGTGTGTTATTTGACAAACAGAGAGAAGAACAGAACAACATGAAATTTCAGCCAGAATCGCTGTATTCCTATTGCAGGATTGGAGAAAAAACATTGGTTATCTCTTGTGAAGCAGCAAAAAGTCCACCGAGAAAGAATGAGTCAACTGGGATTTTCTCTCTTCACAAAAGTTTAACTGGAAAAGTTAACTGCAGTATATAATTAAGCTATTTCAAGGTACCAGTGACTACTGAAGTGTTTCTCAAGAGCGCTGTGGAAAGCTGTTTTATCAAGTAACTTTTTACATAATTAAGAGACTGTTTTGACTTTCAAATTCCCCGTGAACATTCCTGAATTTTCTCCAAACAAAAGCAGAAAGCATGTCTTGACGGACTTTGACGATGCCACATGAATGGTTTTCAGTATCTCCTCAATCAGAGCTGAAGGAACTGATCTTGGCCCCTCCAAGTCACTCACAAGATTCAACAGAAAATATTTTTCTCCAGCAATTTGTGACTTCAGCATGAGACTGAACCAAAGACAGCGGATGTAGTGTATGAATGAGGACAGTTTCTTGCCATTTGGCATAGCAGCAGGTAAGTAGCCCTGGAGAGCCCCAAAGAATATCTGCTTTGTGAAATCACTTGGGAAGTCCAGGACTGCTGTGGTGGAAGAAACCTGGAGCATCAATCACACAAATAGTTCTCCTTGGAGGAACTATAAAAATGGGTACTAAGAAAACAATGCAGGGGAGGTCTACAAAAAGGTGTGCAGCACGAGTATCGGCCTCACAGCTAGCTGTACAGCAAAATCCACAGTCCTGAGGAACACTTGCAGGGCTAGGAGGGGTGGTTTTCAACGATATTGTGTAAAACTCACAGGCTTGACCAAAGAATCATAGAATCACAGAACTGTAGGGGTTGGACGGAACCTCTAGAGATCACCTAGTCCAACCTCGATGTCAAAACAGGTTCTCTACAGTAGGCTGCACAGGTAGGCATCCAGATGGGTCTTGAATATCTCCAGAGAAGGAGACTCCACAACAGTCCTGGGAAATCTGTTCCAGTGTTCCATCACCCTCACTGCGAAGAATCTTACATTTGTGTGCAACTTCCTATGCTCCAATTTATGGCTACGTCCCCTGGCACAGAGCTTGTGCTCTATGTGTGCTTCATGGAGGGTCAAATCTAAACCTTGAATTAGACACCAGTATTATTAGACACCAGTAAATCAGAGACTTGACTTGTACAGGCTATAAAGACCTCCTTTCAGCCAGAAACTCAGTACACCAAACAAAGTCATTTACTACCCAGGAATGAATCAGGGACCAGACTTCTTAATTTACATCTTACATTTCCAAATTGGACAAAAGGCAGCTTATTCCTGAGAAGAGTTGCAAAAGCATCACAAAGGACACACAGTGCTTCCTCCTGGGCAGCTCTTTGCAGCCAAATACGCTGGTGTTCAATGAATGTGTATGCTTTGTGTGGAGGGGTATTTAATGCTTGGGAAAGGGAGGAAAGCCATTTCCTTCCCACTAGCATACTGCAGCCAAGAGACCACCTGCAAAGATGTTGGCTGCAGCCATCCAGCTTTTCATTTTGAATGTGTGTTCAGCCCCTCAAAAGAAAAACGTACTACTCAACATCACTACTTCCAGACTTGGGAGCCAACCTGATTCGGTGTTGTTCACTGGCTGCGAAAAACAGGGGGCTGACAGATCAAGTCAAGAAGTCAAGACTGCTGCAGTTGCACTGTAAGGAAGCTAGTGCCACGCTTGCTCTATAAAAACAGAGCTTAAAAGTAATTTTCAGAACTTGACTGAATTTTCACTTGTAGTATTCCACCTGTTCATTTTCAAAGGGACAATTTCAAACTCTCACATAATGAGACAAGAGCAGCTAATTAAGCAGTAGAATATAAAACAAACTAAGCCTTTGTTTGATACCATTCCCCTTAGAATTTACATCAAGAAATTGATACAGTGGCACATCACCCAACCTGTGCAGCAATTCCACTCCATGCTGAAAGGCAGTTCAGGAAACTCAACGTTTTGAGAATGAATTTGAGTGCGTACTGGATCCTGTAGTTGTTCACATTGTCCACGTATACTGACACGATGGTTCCTGGCTCACAAAACACCACTTCTGCCTCCAGCATGCCTGGCCTCGAGGCCTATTTCTTCAGCAATGGCTGCTCCCTGTGAGCTCTGAAAAGAGGAACCATTTAGACCTGTGAGCTTCTTCACCACGTTAGCAGGGAGACATCCTCCATGTTCTAGAGAGAACCAGCACATTGTTTGATGGTTAGAAGACTGGATTACTCAAGAGGGGCAAAACAAACCTGACACAGAGGTGACACTCACCAATGGTTCAAAGCTAAACTGTTTTGCTCAGCACCCTCCATTTACCCAGCTAAGTTTCGTACTTACACAAGTTCACTGCTCAGCTCACAGTTACTACCATGAAAAGATCAATCCAGGTGCTTTTCCAAACTGTTAATGGAAAGGTCTGTTTTCTCAAGAGTTTGAGGAGTCTTCACAAGCAAGCTGCAAGCTTTTATTTATACTGATCTCCTGACTAAAAATAAGTTGTTAATCAAGTAAGCCATCTATACACTGAAAAAAACTGAAAACTGCAATAGGATCATAAATACAAATTTATATGAAATTTCAGTAAAAATATCTATAGAATAAATCTGCAAAACTTTAATATAAAAAAGAAGATTCTGTATAACATTTCAATGAAGAAAGCCCACAGAGCAAGCGTTGCCCGGAACGAGTGCAGCATATACAGTATTCCAAGACTTGTACACACATTTCACACAAATCTCAAGGACAGCAGTTGTTAAAGACTGCATTTCTAGTCTCTTTAAAAAGTAACCCATTGGATTTATTGAGTGACTTGATGTCAAGCATTCATATTCAGATCCATCAAGGACTGGTTTTTAAAGTGGCACACATACCACATTTGAAATTTACATTGGTTTTCAAAACTCTTCAGTCATGTTTTACATATAGCTCTAGTTTACAAGCCTCACACTTAACAGCTTTATCCTTAATCAAAACACTATGAACAGTGCTCACAGCAGCTTCTCCAAGGACATTTTGTCTATGTTGAGATTGCAGGAACTTCCATTAAAAAAAAAAAAAAAGACATCAATCTTAGCAGAGGACAGATGACAGAACACTCATCTTGCACAAGATGTTCACACTGACTTTAAAGGAAACATAATGATCAAATACTACTGTAATATCTAATAAGTACTATATTTGTATGGTTCAATTAAAATGTGTCTTAGTGGAAAGCAGCTGACACTGGAACATACAATGACACTGCACTCTTACTGCATACAGAGTGGCTACATTTAGGCTTAACAGAAAGACCTTTATAGAGCATGCTACTTCTTAGTTGTTTGCCAGACACAATATTACAATTCAGCATCTGCAATACCATGCTACAATATTTTCCTGCAAATGTTAAACCAAGTTGGAGATTAGACTTTAGAAAAGCAACTGCTGTGCAACCATTTAGACACAACTCGTCTCTGGAACAAGACACTGCTATACATGTCAAATACAGTCAAACCCAAGTTAGCATACTTCCTATTTTATTCATACAAAACACAGGACTGATGGCATGCAGGTTATGTTCTTCGAGAAGCTTAGAATCTTCCTACTAGTGACTTCCAGATTCACAAGAAAGATCTGTGAAGAGATGTACTGCTGTCACTCGCTGCCTGCTTACTTAATCCCTTCACATCAGAGTGATCCTGAAGTTTGGTTCATTATGATGGAAAATATGAACTTCATTTTAATAATCCAAACATAACAGAGATATGCAAAAACAAGAACTGTAAATAAAGACTCCAGACAATCAAACAACAGCTTCTGATCTTTCTCATTTTATCTCAGAAACCCTGCATCTGCTAGGACAAGGTGCCACTTCCGTGGGGTTTCTGTTTGTTCTTAAAAAGAAATTCAAGGACACCATATTGAATACAACACTTGTGAGAACATCTTAGTCATATAAACATTCAAAAAGCCCAAATATCTAATCCTGAGCACACATAAGACGTAACATCATTTAATACTTTTTTAATACTTCATATTCTCAGCAGTGTAAGACAAAGCCGCTGGGAGGAATAAGGATGTTCTGAATTTTTCAAAGTTTGGAGCATCTTTAAGCAGCCAGAGAGGAATTTAGATGACTGGCTCTACATTATTAAAAAAGTAGAAGGAAACTGAATAAAGCGTAATACTTACGCATTCTTTCTGACACATTACAAATATCACAACGCTCTACACAGCTCAAAATATTCTCTTTGGTGCACAAAGGCATCACTGTCCTCAACCTATGCTGGATACAGTTCTTCCATATTCCCCAGTCTGCAGTAGCTTTGGACCCATGATTGAAAGGATATATCAATTCTTATCTTACACAAGTCCATGTAACACCGGTCCCTACTCGTCTCATGAAATATGCTCAAGTCTCATTTTCATTTTAGATAATGAAAAAGGCAAATATGTCCTAGAAACTACAGAACTGTGCTCTTACATGCACAGTTTTTCCCTCCACAGTAGCTACAAAAGCTTTAAGTTTTGCAAATACATGTTTAGTTCGAGCTTTTTATAAAAAAAATTAAATACATCTCAACTGATATGGAGTCCTGCTGCCTGTGAGATTCTACTGCTTCTTAATTACATGGAAGGATACACAGATAACACAAACCAACTGTTCTCATTATAGTGCAACTGTATTGCCTCCACATATGTGAAAGCTCATTTACCTATCTCTACTATCGTAGAATGAGATTTAACCTCAACTCAGCTCACTCCATGAAAAATCATATTTAATAGATGCAGAGTAATTTTATCTGTTACGGCTGTATAAAGAAAAATTTAAACTTTCTACTATATGGTTCCAAGACACAATATGCAATAGTTAAGCTCAGCTTTCTTTGTAAAATTGAGTAAATATGCTCTCTATGAGCACTGAAAATCAAATTTCCAGACAAATTGGCCCTAATAATATCAGTCTCAAAGGAAACTAGTATTTTGCACTTGCAACTTCTCTTCTAGTAAGAGAAATAATTTCATCTGATTACTCTTTATTCTAGATGAAATTCATGCACATTAGCAAGTTTTATGCAATATAAAAAAGTTAATCTTAAGATACATCTTATGCACATGTGATCATACATCAAATTAGGAACATTCACGATCTCACTGTAAATATTCTTTACCTAAAAAGCCATTAACCAAGTCAACCAAAGGAGGAAAATACACAATCATTAATGACTTAGTTTGCGTACCTAATCATACCTAATGCTGTCTACATAGCAAGACATTTTTACTTTATACAGTTTGATACATATTTACCTTGATGAAAGTAGCAAAAACAAAAGTTTCTCCTAGCTTTTCACCCCTGCCCCTCCCTTTTCCTAATGTACTGAATCTAGTAACAAAGTAGAAAAGTGACAAAGGTGAACCTCTCAAATAATACTACTACAGCAGTTTGAGCTCTGCCAAAACCATTCTGGGTTGGAAATGGCAGAACTGCACTGCAGGTGTCATGCCTTGATTGGGAGGAAATACACAACTCAGTGGCTGCCAAATGAGTACTTCTTGCTACAATCTCCAAAGAAAAGAGTCATGCTTTGCTAGAAGTTTTCCCTGACCAAAATAATTTCTTTTAAAACTCTTCATTAAAGATATTTTTAGCATCTAGCTGACATTCTTCATGGGCCTGAAGCTTTTGATTACTCAGACTTCTTGGGTCAAAAAAACCAAAACAGCTGACAAGCCTAAGCTGTGCAGCAAGCCTCTGAATTACCACAGCCTGAAAAAATTGAGGCTACAAAAACCAGGGCACAAAGCAAAGCACACTGCATGATATAATTCCAACACAAACATTAAGAAAGATAGAAAGGTGCTTGAGTTGAAAGCAATAAAAATAAATCCGTATACAATGTCTTTAAACAGAAAACTAGTAAGGTACCTTCTTCCACTGCTCTATCGCTGATCTGGTGCTTGTGTGGCTTTTGGAAGAAATTAACATTCAGACAGAAAAGTCACAGGCCTGCCACACTACTTAAGAATTCGAAGTCTTTGCCTTATTTAGGTCAGTGCTGAGACTCCATCACACCCCCTCTTCCCTTAAAAGTCTTCAAAAACGTCATAACGTTCACTTTGATTGTCATGGCTAAAGTTATATAATACACAGCATTTATGCTTATAAAACAAACTCAGTGAATAATTACTAAAAGAAAAAGAAAAGCCTGCTGAAAGAGCAGAGGTTTTCTGTAAACACAAGTGATAAATCAAGTGTAAGCTTCAGCTTCAGACCCAGAGTCTGATACTTCTTTGGTCCAAGTGTATAAAATATGCCCCAGAAACTACAGTCCATGATCAGCCACCTGACCTCGACGCTGTCTTACTGAGCTTTCAGTCTCTGAATCAGCTAAAGGCTGCTCATTCAAGTCTTCCATTTCTTCTTCTTCACCTGATTCTTTTCCAAGTGCCAAGTCCTCTTCAGAGTCATCAACACTTGAATTTGGTGCATCTTCTTCTGAGAGGTTTTTTACCTCTGCAGCCTCTTCTGCATCATCTGCAGAAAGCTCTGTGGCCTCCTCCGGTTCTTCTAACACTGCATTCTCTGCATTCTCTGCATTCTCCTTTGTAATTACTTCTAAACAAAAAAGTTCCATATGAAGTTAGACTGATATTCAGAACAATGTCTTTTAAAGGTACACCATCACACATGTAAAATACATCAGGTACATTACAATATATTACAACTCCAAAACATTCATGAACTTAACTGAAAACTTTTGCATAGTACTAACTTTTCCCTTATTTTTCAATTCTTTCAAATAAATCTTCCGTAGTCTTTCTCTTCCATTATCATTTGTTTTACTTGTATATCAGGCAGAGAGCTTTCAAATGGTTCCACCAAGTTACAAACTAAAGACAGGACAGGTTGCTTGGCTCCTTGAAGAGATATCATTACTAAACAGATCAGTGAGAAAGTGATACCGGTCAGCTCTGTCAGGTAACACTGCTGCTGGGTCAGTAAGCCAACTGGATAGCAGACTGCAGCAGTACACTTTTTCTATCAATACAGTGATTCTGAAAAGAGTAATTTTGCATGTTTAAGGATTCTAAATTTGTCTAAAGTCTTACTGGTAAGTGTCACAGATGCATCATCTTACACAGCAAACACAGATGTACGTAGTTACAAAATAAACTTTTAATTACAGTTCAGTTTTGACACTATTTGATAGCACAACTGTGCCACAAGGAGTTCTAGAACTTCACAGACATATGATCTTGACAACAGGCTCTGTTTTGTGTGCCAGCTTTTGCCTCCCACTCCCTATGGAGCAGAATGCTGGTCTGAAGCCCTCTCAATGGGCATCAGCAAGATGTACCCTTTCTTTTCATTTGAAGTAGATGCAACACTCCACACTGCATATTATTTCCTTTAAGATTAGTGAAGTAACATTAACATTTCAGAGGGAAATCTAGTTTTATATGTGGTGAAGGAGGGGTTAAAAAAAGACATTTAATCATCAGGAGGCTAAATTTCCTCATATAGCTCATACAGGGGCTCTCAAAGACTCAATACTGCAACAAAGTCTGATCTATGGCTAATGATAAATTGCAGTGCAATTTCCTCAACTGTCGGTTTATTTCCTGCAGTATCTAGGTTTACTTGATTCTCTTTCCTTCTTTGCTCTTCTTACCACAATACAGATAGAGAATTGTATAGATCCAGAATGTTCCTAAGGCAACAGAGAGTATAAAATAGGACATGGAAGTATCCTACCAAAGCAAATCACTTTTACATTTAAGCAACAGATCTAGCAAAGATGCAGCTACACAAAATAAACAAAACCCAGTATATTTATATAAGAAATAATAATTTTGAAAGCCACTTGCCAGTTGTGTAAGAAATAAATACTGCTGTTTTTTAGTGGTGTTGAATTTTTTAGTTGTTGTTCGGTTAACTTTCCTCTAAGTAAATGTTTTTATTAATATTTCAGACATACAAATTCTTGTCATTGAGTGATTAAAGTGCATACTTGAATTTACTGGCTGAAATTTAAGTGCTTGACAACACACTGCCCCCCTTCCTACAAGCACACATTTAAAACTACAGCATCCCACCCACTTAGGAGTTCTTACCAGATGTTTCATTTCTGTAATGTGACTTTGATGGACAAAGGCAGTCTGAAATCAAAACCAGCATCTGGGTGGAGAAAAAAAGCCTTAATTAACAAACACGCATTTCATTCCAGCAGCCCCTACACTATTTTATTTGTACCTGATGTAAAAATATAATCGGCAAGCTGGTGATGAGAAGAAATAGTGTGACCTGGGATACATCATTACTCATCTTCCATCACCTTATTACTGCACTGATTCTGGATTCATTTCTTTTTTCTACTTCAGAGACTTTCAATATATTTTCACTTCAGACTATCTTCACTGGCAGGAGCTCTTAAAAAGGGAACTTGACAAAAAAGATTAGTGTGCTATAATTTGAATAGCAAAGTATTCTTAACAGCATGTAATTTTAGTACTCAGATGAGTGCTTTTCCATAACTCGAAATGTGCAAAAACCTGCTGAACAGCAAGATGCTGCTCAGAGAACAAGTGATAAATGCTGGGTCTTACCACCATCACAGAAATGATAATTCACTCATCAAGTCTGGATTTTTTCGTTACGCTAAAAAATGTCAATTGAATTTGACAGGATCTCAAGAACAACTTCAGAAAGAATACACAGTGCATATCCATCCCTACCTGGATCTACACTGAGTGCTTTAACACTTAGTTTATACAATAAATGTTAACTACTTTGTAGCTTTGGCTTTTAAAATGGAAAGTAATGTTACTGTCTCATTCAACTTCAAGCTCAAACTGCAAGAATATCAACCCTTCTGAAAGTGTCACAGGAAACAAAGAAATGCAGTGGTCAGAAAGTCCTAGACAAATAATACGTCTAAATGTTTTTTCTAGTCATCTTCATAGCTATGGCAAGGAAATGCCTATCTTACTACTCATCCTTTTAAATAAAATAAAATCTAGAAAGTTGTATTAACTGGTTCAAGGCAAGAGCTGCCTGGAGGAAATTAATTAAAAGTCTGGGGGAAAAAGTACAAGCTCTGTATATGAACGAACATTCTGTTTGCCATTTCATCGTTTCTGCCTCCTACCTCCCTGAACTTATTCAGAATTGAAATGCTTAGCACCTTCAGAAGAGATGCTCAGAACCAGTTAAGGATTTTTATTGTATTTCGTACTCCAGAAATCTTCTTGGCCAAGATTTTCTATGCTTTGGCACGTTATGCAGTTCTGACCCACCGCCTCCCCAGAATACAAAAAGTACTTTAATCCTTCTCACATTCGATTCTGTCTTATGGTTTTGTCTCTTTGTTAGATCAACCTACAGTAGAAAATAAATCATCAAAACACTAAGGAAGATCTTTCTCTCACTGCCATACATTAAGAATTGCACAAAGGAAATAAAAGAAACAAATGATACAGAGTTAGAACTACATTTCAATCACAAAAGATGTTAGAAGAGGCTGCAATATTAAGTTTGCACTTTTTTCAACTTTTTTCAGTTTGGGAGTTTGTTTGGTTTATTTTATGGCATGGGGTTTTCTTTCGTGGAGTGGAGGCTTTTCTTGTGTTTTTGTTTGGGTTTTAGGTAAGTGGAAAAACAATTAAAAAAAATTCAACAGAGCCATTTGCTTCTAGTTACCTTGATTTGTGTTCATTTTTTGATAAACTAAAATCTAGAAAGATGGAGCTGTTATAACTATAGAATTAAAAAACAAAAGTACTGCATATATTAAAAAAGTGTTTTTGCCTAAATATATGCACGCTGCATTGAAATAACAGTTGATAAATGTTCATTACACTACTTCTCTTTATTTCTTCAGAATTTGGGCTGAAGGGCAGAGATCCAAGTGTCCAGAACAACTGCAAGGATTGGCGATTTAGCAGCTAGTTAAGAACCATTAGGCTCATCACCGGTCTAACAGGCTTGGCAGTTGCAGGGTCTGCACCAAACCACCGATTTGTACAAAACTCCTGTTCCTGTCTATATCTCCTTTTCCAGCTCACTTCCTCATTTAATGTTGAGATTAGAGAGTCACAGTGTTCAAGTATTACAAAAGAAAGTCATTTCAAATACACAGATAAAGCAACTTTGAGTGTTTTCCCCACTAACGGAATCCCCAGGGTTCAGGATACACTGAACTTTAACATAAAGCTTTCTTTAAATAACCTTCCCGATGTTTCGAAGATTCATATATCAATGCATTCATTCTGGCTAATAAGATGTTAGATTTTTCAATTACTGATGAAGATTTAAAGCAAAAGATCACAGAAGAGAAGGAAGTCTGTTTACTAAAGAGTGATCTGTAACTACATTAGCGTCCTGAAAATAGAGAAGTCAATTAAAACCCCCTAAATCTTCAAAGCCTTTCAGATTTTTGTCCTTTCATTTTGAGTAACAGTACAGCAGCATACTTGCGTTTGCTAACTCCCACAAATAGAGTCCCATTTCAGCTAATAAAAAATCCCTCTATAAAAGCCCATTTTAAGGAGTTGGAGTCTTTACATCATCATTCTGACCACACACATGCAATCCTGAAGTCTTTAACATGAAAGAACAATGTAAGTCACTGGTTTGGTGAACGGACTAAGCAAATATAAACTGAAGCATAAGTTTCATAAATAGGCCAAATTATTGGAGTGAACAGCCCTACTCTTTACCAGAAGTAGGCAACAAAACTAGCAGGATAATCCGCAGGTCTGAACACTTCAGGATTTTAATTGTATACCAATTAAAAAGCAATTTAGGACCAGGTACTGCATTATAACTTATTAGCAAAGTTTTTGGTCCCACTGCCCTTCCCCACACCCCCCTCCAAATTACTACAGACTAAGATTTCTAGGTAACTAAGAAAGCAATACACTTCCTTACCAAACCGAGGATCAGGCCAATCAGTAAGGTAGCCAAGATGAAGATGGCATAAGAAATCCAAACATGAATTCCAAGAGTGTCAGTGAGGTAGCTATGAATTTGCTGGAAATGAGAAAGTTCTTATTAACTTCATACCAAACTCCACATGCGATTTATTCTGCTGAAACATTACATAAATCAGCATCTAATTAAGACCCTACACACCAAACTCTTTTCACACAAACCCCAGCCATTCTTTAAAAAAAAAAAGTCTGACAGTTAAGCATACGATTAAATCTTCCTTTTGTTTTACTGAATTGTTCATGTTAATCTTACTGCAGATAGGCACACGGAATCTTACTACAGGTCGATGTAGGAGATATACTCAGAGCATAGAGTAATGTATTATAGCATTCTTGGGTTCTTTATTTTCTGGAAGTATTTAAGTGAGATTAACAAGTCAGATGTACCTATGGCATAAACCTGTACACGTGACTGTCAGAGAACACCAATGAAGGCATTTCAAACAAAGGTACTTAAGAGGTTAAACATTTCAAAACCAAAAAAGCAACAGTGTCAGATTCAAAGCAGGTATTATCTTATATCCACTTCCCAAGCCCATTGCCAAGCAAAAGACTCCATACAGAGCTTTATCCTCACAATTACACCTGGGAAGCAGAGTGGTGGACACTGTTGCACAAGATCAAAACACACAATCTTGGGAATTGATTCACTAAATAAAATAGAGCAATTTCTCTCTTACTCAAATTCTCTAGCTCTTAACAGTGTTCTACACAGATACCAAGCAAGTAGTTTCTTTTTTTTTTTTTTTTTTTTTTTTTTTTTTAAGAAAAA
The DNA here is from genome assembly GCA_037305975.1 of Chrysolophus pictus. NCBI lineage: Eukaryota > Metazoa > Chordata > Aves > Galliformes > Phasianidae > Chrysolophus > Chrysolophus pictus. The sequence continues at coordinate 96,438,421 of CM074578.1, forward strand.
GATCAGACTGCAACATCAGGATTTCTTTGAAATTGAACTGTTATTCAAACTTACATATTCATCTGCTTGAACTAAGCACCACATCAAATGGAACAGCCCAATAGGAAGTCAATTATAACATCACATCTCTTCTAAGAGTACATCCGTTAGAAAACAAACCACAAACATTTACAGAAGCTTCAATATTCCAAAGTCCAAGATTCACCTCTTTCCTCTCCTTAATATAAGAAGAGCATCCAACATTTACTAAAGCATATGCAAGGACAGCACAGCAAAATGGGTAAGGAAATTGATCGTTGAAATGAAAATTGATACCATCCAGGTATAAAGCAGAGAAAGTTCCTTCTCAGAATATTTAATCTTTCAGGAAGGAAACTAGGCAAGGACAACATTACACATAAGAGAAAAAACAGAAGACTATAAAAAGTTATTGTTACCCAATGAAAGAAAGAATTAGAAAACAGCTTGCCCAGGAAACCTAATTGAAAGTTTTACTTGATCCTGAGATAAATGCTTACTGGAAGTGTTGCAAACTCTATGTAAACTCCTTACTACACTTATTTTTTGTACCAGATATTACAACAGCAAGACTTTTGCTACAGATAGTCTTTCAATCTCAGCTACACTTGATGATTATGAGAAAGAGCATGCTTCCTAGCCAAAATTGGAAAGATCTGAAAATCTTCAGTATTTGCATACTGCAGGGAAAAACACCTTCCAAATGAAGCACCTCAAAATAAGTTTTATAAGTTCAAAACATACTCCAGTGTAAATTAAGTGTTTCACTCTTGATCGTTTTTCTGCTGTCCAAGCTTTTTTTTTTTAATGTGATTTCTTGTTGGTAGTTTGAAATACAGAGATGCAGAGTGAACATTTTCAGTACTGATGATAACCTTTACCACCAAACCGCCACTTTTTGGCACAGAACCTGTTGGCACTGCAAAACTTCTAGCACAAAGATACTACACATCCACTATATTTTAAGCATAAGGAAAACTCAAGTCTCATAAAATGATACAAGAAACATTCAACTACATTTTGACTTTTAAACAGAATATTATTTTAAGCATGTAGGTGGTAGGTGGTATGGAATATATTACCATGTAGCTACTTACCCTGATGCACCCAGAGAGATGAAATAGTCCTGCCATACCATGCATCCTAAAATACAATGAAAAGGAAAGAAAAGGTTCTAGGACAAATAAGAGTTAAGATATACAAAAAACTGCCCAGAAGCCAGAAAAAATATTCTTCCTATGGACTTCTGATAACTGTCAGAAGGAAATGACTGCAAATTACGTTTTCCCTATATTATTATTCATTTAAGCTGGCTCAGTACAAAGCACTGAAACAATGATTTGAGATAGCATTCAAATTTAATCACAAGAAAGTTCCCACAGTTCAGATTTGAGCATCTTTTCCCCACCTCACAGCAGCATGCAGCTCTGTAGCTCCTTACCCTATTACTAAATATTGTATACCCACTGGATTTTTCATTTGAGTTTATACATAATAGTTTTAGTCAAAATGAAATGCAGGGCAGTCATACCTTTATTTCATCTTTTACAACATGCAAGCGATTTATGCAATTTCAAAGGCAATCAAATACCCCAGAAATAACAGATACTATGTAAGCATTATGCTGTCTCCTACTCTAAAGAAAGACACAAGACTTCTTTTCAAATAAATAAATAAGAAAAGTTTACAGCTAAATGCTTCTGCCACAAGCAGCCGGAAATCAAGTAATCATTTGTATAAACATGCATTTGATTTCAGTACTTAGGAGATAGAGCTGGCACTTACGTAATGCTCAGTGGCTGTACTTTTTTCCTCCTTTAATACATTTTCAGAGATGATACAAACAAACCTCAGCAGGCATGAACAAAATCAAACGCACAAAAAAACTTCTTTTGAAGGTGAGAAACTGCAAAAGGAGGCTGTTGATACAGACTGCTTCTGCAAAGCCTACACATACACGGAATAAGGGCTTTTTGTCTTTCAGCTGTCAACATAGCACTCTTAATGAATACTGAGCTATAATATTGGTTAATAAAAACAAAGTATTACACTATGGAAGATGGAGATTTCCATCCTGCTACAGGCTCCACAGCTTCCCATTTTTTCTCTAGAACATAACTTTGAAGATCTTCCAACGTCCGTGAGCCTCGGTATCTGCGAAATACTCCATCATTTGCACTGAAAATCATAAATACAAATTAACAAACATCGCTTTAACTCTATGGTAAAAATACAATCCATTCCTACATTCCCCCCCAAAAAAAAAAACCCAACAAAATCTACATACAGCAATTTGACTTGTCCAGGAAGCTGAACACCTACAAATTTTCAGTGTTTCAAAACTTACCTGATAGATAGTTGCAGTTTTTCTACCAGAATTAGTTTCTGCTGTTTATTAGAATTGCTATCATATTCACTCTAAAGTGAATACAAAACATATGAAGAAACAAACCAATTTTTACACACCTACCAGAATTAAAAAAAATCTATCTATATATACATACAAAGATATGTACATGTATGGCTCAGTATCATGACTTAAAGGGCTCTCTATTTATAAGATGTGATCCTTTACTGAACAGACACAAAAAATAGCTTTTGTGATTTCTTTCCAACAGTACTGGTTGCAATGGAATTTACTAAAGCCACATAAGTTAAAGAAATCCCCCGATGAGGACTCTGTTAATGTAATTAATGCTATAAGCAACAACTGAACTGAAACTGAAAGACAATACTCCTTCACTGACATCTATATTTCAGCACTACCGTGTAAAACAAGAGGCCAGAGGGACACAACTGCATCGTACTGGCACCCCGTCATCAGACTAAGAATTTAGTAGTAACAGAAGCAGTACTACACAATTAATAAAAAGTTTCTGTACTATTTTACATGAGGCCTAGGTTGTCAATTATTAAAATGAGAAATTGAAGTGATATAGAAGTGACCTTCTATAAGGTCAAGTGTTTCTGCTTACAGATAATCAGGTTTCTAGATGTCAATAAATGACAACTGGCATCAGTTCTTATAAGTTATTAAACAATGTTTTCAGACTGAAAAAGCATCACTTATTTAGTACAAAATTGTTTGCAGGAAAAACCTTTCACTATAAGTTAAAAATACATATTTGATGTTCTGTAAATGCGCTGAGATAATGAGAAATGTTTTTTTAAAAAACTCAAAAAATTATGTAATCCAGTCAGCCATTACATCTTCCATATCACTGTACAAACGGGACAGAAAAGAGACCACGCATTGAAAGAGACAATTTTTTTCAGTATGATACTTACTGGTAAATTGTAGGAAGTGTTGTGATAAAGAAACGACCACTCAATCCTACAAATGAAAAGAAAAAACAAACACTTATGTAAAACTGAAGATTTCCCAGCATTCTGATTTACCTATAAACACCTACAGATCTGTATTTGTACACTAGAAAGCTCACTGCATAGCTTTTACCACTGCTTTCTAAAAACAAGTTTACAGTTTAATCTTCAGAACTGCTACAAACTAACAGATAGAAAATACTGTTGCCAAATCAAGTAAAATATTTACCTCAAAGAACGTTTGCTACAAGATTTCTCTTCATGAAATTCACTCATGACTATTTGCACACTGTTTTTGATCATACAGACCAGCAATGCAACCTTCCAATCAAAGGGAAAAAGAGCCACAAAAAAATGCACCTCTATTTCAGGATCCCAAGTGCATATGTCTGTGTACAGCCTCATCCAGATGACCACTAGAAAGTTGAGCCAGTAATGACTGTAGACAACAGTGCCTTTCTAACTCTGGCCCGGATTTTATTTCATCCTCCAGCTGATCTTAAATGATTTAGAGCTGCACATTTAAGACTGCCTGTACTTAAGTCATTAAATAAAGTAATCTCATTTGCTTGTTTGTTTCTTCGAAACAATCCTCGTATGCTGCACAACCTATTTGTTCTGGTATCTGTAGGAAGACAACTTATCTCACAAACACAACTGTAGCAAGACAATATTTTGGATATTTCCAGGTTCTTATCCTTCCTTCCCATACATTATTCCTATATAGGTAAATATAAGCGCTATGCTATCATACTGATAATAAAGCTTGGGATGTCTCAACATTCTGTTCTGTAAAATATTACATGTTTTGGCCATAAGAGTAAATTTTCATATCATCTAGAAGGGTGGCTCACATCAGCATTTTGGGCAAATGTAAGAGATGATGGAAGAACAGACAAAGAGAGGTTGAAGCAGGGATCCATAAGGCTGGCTAGAAGCAATACCCACTGAAAGCAGGTGTTGCACTAATTTACAAGTTAACAGTCACAGCATAACACAACTTAGAGGACAAATTCTCCAAAATGATCAAAATAATTCTCTGAATCACCAAAAATCAGCTGTAAGGGGAAAAATGTTTGAAGTTTTCTGACCTTGTGTTCAGTAGTGCTACAGAGTAATAGGTGCAAGTGCACCCAGCATCACTGCAGTGGTTGGTACACCAATGGAGATCTCACAGTCTATAGACTCGTTGCAAGAGTCAGCTGTGAAACAGAAAGCTCCCAAACATCTGGTAAGCAGGCTGTCTGTAATTCTCAACTAAGGACTAAGTTATTAAGTGAAGATACCACTATCTCCCTGCTTCCAAGACTGACAAGTGTGGGAGCTACTTGACACTACCACTGCCTGACAATTAGGGAAGTCCGCAAGATGGAGGAAGAACTTGCCTCAAAAATTGTAATATTCAAGACTACCAACTTAAAGATTGCAGAGCAAGAAAAGAGATATACTGACGCTATCTATTTTGGAAAAAAAAAAAAAAAAACAGGCTTCAGTGGTTATCAATCCATAGGTAAACAGTTTAACTTTTTTTAGTAAGGGCTGAACACCTTCAGCCATTCATACAAAGTTACATTGTAAGGGAGACAGGACTTATGCAACTTTTCCTTTTGCAAAGTTCTAACTATCTCCCAAGGAATTAATTAGCTTTCTACACCAGGAAGTTGGTAATGGAAAGGTATTTCAGCAAGAGTATCTGCCTATAGAAACAAAGGGAAACCAGACTGAGCTAATTCAGGTATTTTTACATTTCAGTACTAATTATTCTTTTACTGTAAATCCCTCTATAGAAAAACAACAACAAAAAGACTTAAATCAAACCAAGCACAAGCTTCTTTAGCGTTCCAAGATAGAAAGCATCTTCATCTCAATTTTTCAGCATTCATCTTTTATTGCTGTAGGGGGCAAAGGATGGTGGGAAATCTTATAAAACAGTTTCAAGTCATGGCAGCAGAAGGAAAGATAAAATAAACAAAAATGCAAGCATAACAAGAGAATTAATCAAGCAGAAAGCAGAGCAGCACAAGAAAAACCGAAGTGGAAAGCCATGAAGACCTTAACAAGCTTAAGAGCAGAGAAAGTTAAGGGAATACTGAAAAACTCTGATATTCTAATGAGGACTAGCCAGGCAAACAAAATGAAATAGCTAGCTTAAATCCCTCTTATCTGTAACCTATCCCTGAGCAAGTACCAATGGTCTTACAATGAGCAATGAAGAAAATAAACCAAAATCTCGCCAGAATGTACTGAAGCATCCTAAAACTTCACTTGGAAGGTTTTTTTTGCATATTTAATACATCTCCTTAAAGTCTGCTTCAGCGAGCTAAGAACACACTGCAAATTGTTTTGGCACATGCCTAATACAAACTTTAACTGGCTAATAGTTTTAACGGGAAGTAGAGTTAAGTATGTATTTACAAATCTAAAACCAACATATATGCCACTACATTGTCAGCAGAAAAATAAAAACAGGAAAAAAAAAAACCTAACAGTTTTGGTATTCACCACTCCCCAAAAAAATACAGAAGCTATCTGCTTTCAATAAGCAAGTATTCCAAGAAGATTAGGTATGGAATGGTAGTGTTTGATCCGCCCCTCTGATTATTATCCTTTATTGATAGTTCCAGCCAGCAGTGATGAGGTCACTGACAGAAGCCTGAGGACTATAAAAAATGATTTTACGGGACTGGGGAGGTTAGTTGATGGAGCAGGCGTACAAATAGTATTTGCCTGTATTCCTACAATAGCAGGGAAGGACACCGAGACGACCAGGAAAACCCATCCTATAAACACACGACTAAGAGGCTGATGCAAACACAAAAATTTTGGGTTCTTTGATCATGGGGCAGTCTACTCAGCACCTGGCAGGAGGTCTGCCGATGGGTATCACCTGTCTCAAAGGGGGAAACGATCCTTGCCCAGGAGCTGGCGGGACTTGTAGAGATGGCTTTAAACTAGATATGAAGGGGGAAAAGGATAAAACCAGGCCCACTAGAGATGCGCCTGGGGGAGCGGTAATGGGATTAGAGGTTAAGCGAGGGGCTCAGCTGAAGTGCATCTACACCAATGCACGCAGCATGGACAGCAAACAATAGTTGGAAGCCACTGTATGGCAGGCAAGCTATGACCTAGTTGCCATTACGGAAACATAGTGGGACCACTCCCATGACTGAAGTGCTGCAATGGATGGCAACAAACTCTTCAGGAAGGACAGAAAAGGAAGGAGGGGTGGCGGCATGGCTCTTATATTAGAGAGTGCTTTGATGTTACTGAGCTTGTGGCTGGGGATGATAAAGTTGAATCCCCATGGGTAAAGATTAGGGGAAGGGCTGACAAGGCAGACATCCTGGTGGGCATCTATTACATATCGCCAAACCAGGATGAAGAGAAAGATAAGGAGTTCTACAAGCCGCTGGCAGAAGCTGCGTGAACGCCAGCCCCTGTCCTCAAGGGGGACTTCAACTTCCCTGACATGCTGGAAATACAACACAGTGCAGAAGAAACAGTCTAGGCGGTTTCTGGAGTGTATGGAAGATAACTTCCTGATGCAGCTGGTGAGAGAGCCAACGAGAGGAGCTGCCCTGCTAGACCTGAGATTTGAAGGTCAGGGGCTGTCCTGGACAGACTGACCATGAAATGGTAGAGTTCTCAATTCTTTGTGGAGCCAGGATGGGGAGCAGCAAAACTGCTACCATGGATTTCCGGAGGGCAGACTTTGAATTGCTCAGAAGACTAGTAGGGGAAGTCCCCTGGGATTCAGTCTTAGAGAGTAAAGGGATCCAAGATAGCTGGTTGCTCTTCAAGAAGGAAGTCTTAAAGGTGCAGGAGCTGGCTGTCCCCCTAAGCTACAAAATGAGCCAGTGGGGAAGTGAGCTGGGGGTGTGACTCTTCTCTCGTGTAACTGGTGATAGAACTAGAGGGAATGGCTTCAAGCTGTGCCAAGGACAATTCAGGCTGGACGTTAGGAAATACTACTTTTCTGAAAGAGTGGTCTGGCACTGGAATGGGCTACCTAAGGAGATGGTGGAGTCACTGACCCTGGAGGTGTTCAAGGAACGTTTGGATTTTGTGTTGAGGGACATGGTTTAGTGAGAACTATTGGTGATGGGTGGATGGTTGGACTGCATGATCTTGCAGGTCTTTTCCAACCTTGGTGATTCTGTGATACAGAAAATCCAAGAAATCTTGTTTTAAGAGGAGTGGTGATAAATGCTGAGATTGAGAACTTAAAGGCACTACAAATACAGAGAATTCTGAAATGCAGAAGCATCTCCATTATTTGCTCTTAAAATACCAAATGTTTCAATAGAAGTGACAAGGAAGGACTAAGTACTGAGATCAGTGTGTCAAATGACTGAAACATATTGTAAATCCATTAAGCATTGCTTCTTCCTGTAGCAACTGTAATTGAGCACCATGAATGGTTACTTTGCCCTACAGAGTTCTGAAGTGCTGTTTTACGCAAATCTACAGACACCTAGTGTTTTTTTCCTTATTTTACATATTTCCAACTACTTTCTCTGGCCAAGTGAAAAACAGGAGATAGGGCACTTAAGCATAAGAACTGAAAGAAAGACTGAAGCACAAGTCTATAGTAAAAATAGCTCAGTTACTTGAGCAAGATTCCAAAGGAACTTGCATACCTCCAAAACTACATCAACACAAAAAGGTCAAATCTGTAATAAATCTTTGTTTTCCAATTTGAGTATCTACAGCCTTCATATTCTGTGCTGAATGGGATATTGCAGGTATATTATGCACATGCTGGCACGAATGCATCATTTTGGCCAATTCTTTGATTTACAGAAGTCAAACACCTTGGGAGAACACGACTCTGAACACTATTAGAAATTCAAATATTTGAGAAACTTCTAGTTAAAAGTCACACCTAAGACCATTAGTACTTTGCATCACTCAAAAGTCAGATAAATTCAGACCCAAAGAAAACTTCAAACACACAGTCCCTCCAGTTCACAACATAAGCATTCTAATTCTTTATTGAGATGACTAATGTCTTCAAATTCCAAATATTTTACTGTCAAAGTCTCATTTTGGGAGTGCATTTCTAAGTTGATCACAGTGAAAAGTCATAATCAAGACTGAAATCCCCAAACTTGAATAACACCTAAGCAAAGAACCTCTAATTGGGAGACAATTAGAAGATGGGATTATAATGGATCCTCACTCAGTTTTAACTCCAGAGTAAGCACTGCTTTGTTTATGTGAAGAAGCAGAAATAGGCTATAGATTTATTTATGTAAAAATTGCTTGTGTTCAAACTCACCTTTATTGAACTGCTATTAATTTTTATACACAATATAGGCAAGCCTAACACCAAGAGGTCAGTGTGTAGGAACATAATTTACACAAACATATTCAAAATTTGAAAAGAATCACCAAAGCAGAAATAAGTAAGATCATATTTATGCTTCTGTGGACTGGTAGGAAGTTATTTTTGTAAGCATTCGCATACATGCATCAAAACAGGAAAAAACAAGGCTGCACTTTAAAAGCACTAATACAATTAAACAAGACAAACAAACAGCATCATAATGCAAATCACTAAAAGCTTATTAAAGCCAGCTCGCACTGTGGTAGTGGTACTACGCTCTGAAACACAGAAACTGGAGGCAACAGAACTTGTAACCCAGGTACTCTAGTAAAATAAAGCACATTCAGATACTGATACTTTATTGCTTTTACTAAAAAAAAATTGTCTACATACTATACCTGGCTCTTGAGTGACATCCACCTTTCCCACAGTGATATCCAGCTGCTCACTTTCTTTTGCAAAACTCTCCCATATCAGTTCAATCTGTTGACAAGCTGGACACCAAGGAGCATAGCTAAAGAAGGCAGGGGAAAAAAAGGTTAAAATATTTTAATCTCTTCATACATATGCATTCAAATTGATTTACCATACAGAGAAAATACAAACAGATCAATCACAGGAAAAAATGTAGTTTTTCATAATCAAGTCTATTGAATAAGATAATCAAGTGGTTTTGCATCAAACTACACTCTTCTTAATGTTATTAAAACAAACAATATTTCTCAAACTTGTGGAAATTTATATCTAAAACCATCACCACACATTATTTATTCTATTTACATAGAGAAAGAAACCTATTTTCATGGCAGCTATCTGAATTATTAAAACCAGACTACCCTCTGAAATGGTACCATTCAATTTAGCATTTTGTATTGATTTCCCACACCTATGTACCTTCTAGAAATTACATTTGCTTCAGCCTGCTACTCAATACATCAGAGCATGCCCTTTTCAATAGCGCTCTTTAGAGATTTAAAGAAAGTTCACATTAAATGTCTACTGTTTGCACTGTTCTGTTTTTCCTTAGGATTAATTTCAGCAAGATAAGAACACATTTTAAGAGTTGAGTTTTCTACACTATTAGAGCATTAAAACCATTCAAACCAATCAAATCATATCAAGACTGATACTATCAATATGGAGATAGAATGGCTGATTTGAAAGTCTAAGTCAGAAAACATCTATGTTTTGATTTACAAAACCTGTGTCAAGCTTCCACAGCTTGCAATGCTTGGTTATACATTCATATTAAGCATACATACATGCTATGCCTAGTTTTTCTGTGAGCTGTAGCCCACAGAACGGGGGCCAGAATGTATACATTTCTAATATTTTAGAAGGTAAGGAATCAAAATTAGTTTGCCTAGAGATACTATCTGTCACAGTACTCAATACACACAACCACATTTCTCATTCACTCTTAACTAAAAGAGGAAATCACTTCATGGGCCGAGTCCAATATCTGTAATAGCCCACACATCCACTGTACTCTGACTGGGGACATCTACCAGGGACTGCCTCACCCCTTTGGTCTGACTGCCAGTACTGCTGTCCAGCTCAGACAGAGGCACTTCTCGCTGCCTGGTGGTCTTCTAACCAGGAATGCTTACTGTCTAAAGCCAAAAATGTTTCAGGGTTTTTCTCATTTATGTGAAACAATTTCACATGGAAGAGATAGAATCAAGCTTCCTGAGTAATTAGTAGGTTTCAAAACCACTACCAAAAAAAAAATTGTTTTGGAAATGAAATCTTGTAATTTTGATGTTAAAAAGACACTAGTTAAAATCAAAAGTTTCTATTACAGTAAAATACAATGTGCATTTTTAAGTACTAAAGCTAATATTGTGGTTTTTGTGAAACAGCATTTTTTGAGTACATCTGAAAAAAGTACATAAATCTAATTGTGCCAAGAAACAACAGCTTGTCAATAGTGTTTAAAAGGATGCTGGAAAAAAATCTCAACACACAGAGCTGCTGCCCTGTGGAGAGCTTTTATTAAAAGTTTGACAGATACCATACTTTAAAAACAGACTACATTTTATTACAATAGTTTGAGTGACAGGTAAGAAACCACATGTCAGATAACGCTACTGATGCTGCTCTAAAATTAAAGACAGAAGTTTGAATGTTTTCTAAATCCAGCTTCTCTGGGTGAGTCAAATTCATATATTAATCTTCAGCCTGCTTAAGGTACACTTGAAATACATACTTTTGTATATGTCTATATATATAGTATATATATATATATAGTATGTATATATATGTATATAGACATATACACACACACTACATTTATATACAGCAGTAGGAAAGCAGATCCATACATGTGCTAACTAGTCTTTATTACAGTCCATCAATTCATACGACCCAAGAACAGGTCATTTACAAAAGCAGATGCGACCTGAACCTCTTCAGTTACACTCCACAAACAGACAAGGAAACCATTAGCACTTCTGTACAAGTAGTGATTGGGCTGCTGCTCCTCTAGCTCTCCCTCCTGCACTACTGGGTACATTTAACTCTTAACATGTTGTTTGCACTGTGTCCTGTGGCCATACCAGTGTTTCAAGAAAACAGCACTCAGGTCTTCTCAACTTAAATTGAAGCCTATGGAATTATAGCCAAGACCTGGACACTTGGTTGACAAAACAAAGTTTCCCATAGGTTGTTGCATATTGAAAAGTGATTTAAAAGAAATCTGATTGAAAACACCTCATATCTATAAATTACACATTGCCAAGTTTGTTACCACAAGCATGTACATACCCATGACACCTCATCTGTGGCCTTACTTGGCCTCTTACACAGCATACAGCTTTACTGTTTAAATATCCTCATCCATCATCTCACTGCTGTAAATAAGGCAAATGCCTATCTAATGGTCTGAGCCATTGCAACAGCAATAGATAGAAGTTGACTAAAGCCGCTGTTTCAAAGAAGCCAGGTGTCTTCCCACCCCAATCCCTTACAGGATTAGAATTTTTCTACAGAGAGCATAAGAAAGTCTGGAACCAGAATATTAAGCTCTTTAAGTCAAGACAAGGAAAGACTATTTCCATCCCTGATCTACAGCTGGATTTGCTCATGCTTGCAGTGATTTGTGCATTACATAGGCACATAAAAAAAAGTCTTGGCTTTCAAACATCAGCAACTGCACTGATGGCTGCGATAAAATAAAACTTGAGGTAAAATCTGCTTGAATAAGCATGCCATTCAGTCGTATCACTAGAGGCAATTAGAAAACACAGAAGGATTTGACCTAGATTTTCTGATACACAATGTAGCAGGCCACAGCATTGATCGTTTCCACTCTTAACTGCTTGGATAGGGAATTGACCAATTTGCTCATCTTCAGACAAATGTAAGTTACTCAATACTGCATGTTTAGTGCCATTATTAGTTACTATGGACCCTGAACAGATGCAACACTGAATACTGTTCTTCACTTAGCTGTGTTGGCAGTTTCAGGAAGTTGCAGGAATCTATGAACAAAGGTAAAACAGCTTACAGCAATGGGTGGAGAATTTCAAGAGAAAAACAGCAAAGATAGAAATCTCCTTCTAGCTTCTTCCAAACGCACAACTTATCTGTTTCTTCTATGCAAGGCATCGTTTAATACAAACCAAGCTACTTGCCTGATTTCAGATCAGAAGTACTATAAAAATTAGGTTCAACTGATGAGACAGTTCCTCATAGCAGTACCAGCAATAATAGAAAAGATATTCTTTTATTTTGTCAGTTTTCTCACTTGCCTAACAAAAATTCTGAACACTAAAACAAACTAATATTTAGAAAAAGCAGAGATTTTGTAACATTGAAACACAAGAATTTAATAAGTGCTCAGCCATCCACATCAGTCATAAAATCATACAAGTGACAATTCAAATGTCCAGTAAGAAAATACTGTAAAACAATAAAACACAGTTGAAAGCAGAGGTCCAAGCTTCTCCCAAACCTTCAATTGGTGAGTAAAGCAGATGGCTAATTAGTCCCATGGCAAGACTTCATTTAAAATATCTTAAGCTTAAGCATAGATCATTTAGATCTGTTTTTAAGCTAAGGAGTACTATGAAGTAAAACTGCTATACTTGAGATGGCTCCCTCCTTTGAACCAGGTTTCAACAGCCTTCACACATGAAAATCCTGTCATGAAATGCTGCAGCCTAAGACATCCTTCCTCAGTAGGGTCTAACAGAAAAAAAAAGAACAAGTGAGGAAGGAAGGTACTCAATTATGCCATAAGTCAAGCAGTCGTTGTTCCCTCAGGAGACTAAAGGGAGCACACTAGCTGCAAGTGAGCAAGAGGAAAGAACTGTAGGAATTGCAGACTGCCAAGAACCAGTGTGAGCTGGGAAAGAGGGCAAGCAACACAGCTACTGTTCTTCTCAGTGACACACATTTTTCCCCTTCAAATTACACACAGAAACATGTCAAAGGTTTAATGAGTATAGAAACAACACATTCAGGCTAGCTATTCCTCCTTCACATCTTTGATTTCTCTCTTTTATATTCTGTGCACTCTCCCCATCTCCATTATTTCCAACTAACTGTTAATATATGGTATTCCATTTTTATCATTGACAACTCTAACTGAAATCATTGCATTGTTCCTCTTCCCATCTGCAGCAAGGCCTACTAAGCAGTACACAGTACACTGAATTTCCTATCCTCACAGAGTTCCAAAACAGATGCTTCACAACAGTTAAGTCAGTCTGCAAATTGCTAAAACCCTAGCAAACATGCTTGCAGCATTCATTACAACATTTGAGAGGAACCAAATTCTTTCCATAAACCCATTTCTGTGGACCAACAGCATTTTTTAAAGGTATTGCTGTGCTAGGTTTGAACTTGAATAAGAGCTCACAAAAGCTTAAGAGATTATTTTAGAGCCACAAGCAGGATATCTAGACTATTTCATGCAGCCCAAACCAAGGGCTAAGCAGAAGCCAGGCACTGCTGTTGACTGACCAGAATGGCAATGCACTAAGATGCTGTTCTGGGAACTCCTTTTCAGAGCTAGAGCTCAAACTTACTAGCTCCCGTTTTGCTGTATTTCCCACAGCAACTTGACACGCATATCTTTTCCAGTAATATCCAAATCAAGGGGAAAAGCAACTGCTCTCCATTGTGGACTAATACACTCTAAGCCAATGAAATCAGGTTCTTTAGAAGAACATCTGAAGTGCCATTCACCACTCATTCTACAGACTAATGAAGCGCACTTTAACCTTTCAAGAACAAGATGGGAAGCAAGGCCACATATATTAGAATTATTCAGCTTCCTACTTTCAAGAACAAGCGAACTGTAAGAGTGCCATCTGCAATCCAAAAGAAAAAACAAATGTTCCATTCGCAAGGTTTTATTTTATTTTTCAAAAGGACAGAGCATTCATCTTGAAAACAGAATGCCAAACAACCCTGAAAAATGGATGCAAAATCTTCAAGTATTTCAGCAAACTAAGTTCCATCATTCGGCACAGTTTTGCCCTTCTGACAATAGTAAAGCATCTGCTACCAAGGATATTTCAGATTCACATTTTATCAGTTTCTGCTCAGCCACTGTGTGGCAAAGACAACGCTCAGTTATTAAACAAGAATTCACAGATCATTTGGTTGCTTCCTCTCAACTCAGTCAGGAGGTCTGCAGAAGCTGCACAACCAGACAGAAGTACTGTATCTAGTATTTGGGTTTTGTTTGTTTATTCTTACTATTAGGACAAAGAAGTCTAGAAAGACAAAAGATGAGACGATACTCTTACAAGTGACAAAGTTCCCCAATCTTACTGAGTTCTGAATTTAATTGTTGAAAAATTTATTGAATTCTAAAGTTTTTACAGAGTCTTTTGAGCAGTTTAAAAGCATTAAACCATGTAAATGGCAACACATTCAGCTAGACTTACAGCATACTCATTTGGAAGTGTCACTTCCATAGGAAGACTGGGCACTGACCCCTTGCGATAACTTCACCTACTAAGCAGTATAAAAATACTTTAACTATAGATGATAAGGAAATAACAGGCCTACGCTGTATGCTATATAAGCTAGATTTGAAAACATGATTATTGCTTACTTATTACTACTATGGTTATTACTATCCTTCCTTCCCCCTCTCCCCCCACCCAAAAGCTTTGGCGAGAATTAAAACTGACAATTGTAACACCCATTTTCAGGATCACGTAGCACCATTACTTCACTGAAAGTTTCACTGAAGGGAACCAAAACATTTTACATCCTGTGTGGGAACTGAAGTAGAAATTTTCTTGGTGGCAAATGCATGAAGTGCTGTAGGATCAACAGGAGTTACTTTATAATCAGAGGCATAAAGACCACTAACATTTATCTGCTTCAAGAAGAAGAGGAAGTTAAATTGAGATCAATCAAGTGTGGAATGAGCTATGTTCACAAATGCAAAATGCACCACCAGCCCGTAACACACTCAAGGACAGAGACCAGGAATTAGTACCTTATCTCCACAACAGGCACAATAATAAAGACAAAAAGCTCCTCACACTAGCCAAACATTATCATGCAGCTGCAAACTAGAAATAATGAAGCTTTTTACAACGGTTTATTCCAGCCTCATACTTTCAGCACTTCAGCAAAGGTCTGCATGCTGTGATAGTAACAGAAAGCAAGAAGTGACTGTAAGAGACATCACAACACAAAGTTATTCAGAACATTATCATCAAAATGCAGCAGTGCTTCTAGGGCCTGCAATTTTATCAGCTACAAATAACTGATTATTTATAAGTAGTCAGTCAAGTACACACACTTCAGCTAGGAGGGATGAAGGATGAAGAATCCTATTACTCCTACGAATCCTGCATACAAGTTATTTCTGGCTTAAGTCTCTCCATTCGTACAACAAGGAACCAATAAAAATAGCGGCAGCACATGGTAGTTAGCCTACACTACTTTCATAAATGGAAAAAAAAGCCATCTTTTCTTTCCTGACAGCTTTTGCTTCAAAAAAAAGTCTTAGAAAGAAGCAGCAGGTTCTCTGATTGAATGACATTCGATGAACAGTGCTGCAGTCTTGCCAACAGATCCACGCAGTGCAGAAGTGAATCAGCGAAGTGCAGGACTCCTGTCTACACCACCAGCTCTAAGCTACATAAAAATCAGCAGAAGGCAAATCTGCCAATGAGAACAGCTGTAAGAATCGTAAGAAACTAATTCTGAATCTCAAGCTATCGTTTAGACACAACCAAGAATCTCAAACTTCATTCAGAAACAGCAGCATTAAGTTAGCATCCTCGTGAGCTGCAAAGATTCCTTCTCAGGAGTAGAAGCATTAGAAGTGTGCCACAGAAAGTAGCATGGAGGACCAAGTTTCTTTCCCACATGAAGCACAGTCCACAAAAAACACACTAAAGATAATTCAGCCAATGGAGCAGTGTTTCAAGTGAGGTAAAGACACACAAAGCAATTTGAACTGCTCATCATCCCAACCACTTCTGATTTCAGTCAGTTCCTGTCTTCTTCCTTGCACGCACCAGTAGTAACTCAAACGCTTTCTCAGAAATACAAGAAAGCGCTGAGTCACCTTAAGTAGTCTATTTCCTCCCTAAGATTCACCGAGCTGTGTATTAATAGGCAAGTTCATAGAACTTCCACCTAGGGCCCAAATGTCAGAACAAGATAAATAAATGTTGGATCAAAAACAAAAATAAGATGACTCAGAACCAAACTAGCAAACCCCTGTCCCCTGCTGCCACAGTGGGTATCCCTGGGCCTCTGATCAGGCATTTCAAAATCACCTCCATCCATTTATTGATAACATGAGGTCTCCAGTGAAAACCACAGAGAAGTGACAGCCCCTCTCCCTCTAAAAAGATCAGGACAATTCAAATTCAATATTGAAGAAGAATAAAGCTTTGAGCAGCTAGGGAAGCATTTATGAAGGAGCACAAGTTCAGATGTTGGTGGGCCACATCCTCTTTCACTACTTAGTCTGTTCAAAACTGTTAAAACACCTCCACAGAGGAGTAAATAGCACACACACCACAATAAAGCCCTGCTTCATATCTGCACAGCACTTAGTTACCATGCACATACACAGCTTAAACCGTTCCTCCCTTTTTTCCCTTCTAAATGCAAACAGGCGAGCTCCCCTCCGAGCACGAGACACCATGTGCTCTTCAGCAAGTTTTACACCACAAGGGAAGTCGTGACACCACTGAAGTTATCCAGCAGCACTCAAAGCCCTGCCCACAACCAGCAAACCTCTCCAGCTGTCAAAAAGATAAAGCATCAGCAGCACTGAAAAATTAATGAAGCATAATGCACAACCCTTAAAGAGCAAGAACGCGAGGGCCGCGGCATGCCGCGTTATTTATGTAACACCACTCGCGCTAAGCGCTGCCTGCCCAACTCAGCCCTGCTAGCTCACACGAATCTCAGCGAAGGCCCGCCCCGCGCGAGCAACACAACGTGCGCTGCCTAACGTCGCACCTGCGCGGAACACAAACCCGGAGGAAAACCCCCTTCCCCAGCCCCCAAAGCCCAACGCACAGCGCGCCCAGCAGCTCGAGGCCGCCAAGGGGACTTCGCAGAGGGCACGGCAGGAGCGGGGCAGGAGGAACCCCCAGGCCCAGTCCCGGGCCGCGGCAGCCCGCGGGCGGGCAGAGGCCTCCCCGGCTCCGCTCCGCGCCGGGCAGCACAGAACCGAGCTGAGGCCGGACCCCCCTGCGGCCGCCCCAAAGGGGTGAGCCCCCTCACAGCACCCCACCCCCAGGCGGGCGAGCGGCCGTTACTCACAACTCCACCATCCACTGGCCCTGCAGCACCAGGCTCCAGTTGGAGCCGCTCAGCACCTGCACGCGGCTCCGCGGCTCGCCGGGGCTGCCCGCGGGCGACGAGGAGAAGCCCGAGACGGCGAGAGGGCCGAGCACGGCCACCAAAAGCACGGCCCTGCCACCGCTGGCCGCCATGTTGCCCCCGCCCGGCCCAGGAAGTGAGGGCGGCGGCGGCCCCCGCCCAACTGCCGCCGCGGGGGCGGGGCTGCCGCGGGAGCGCGAAGGGCGCGCGGCGCGGCCGTTGGCCGCCTGGAGCCGGCTGTTGTGGCGGCGCGCGCTGCTGTTCCTGAAGGAAAGCTGCCTCGTCGCGGGCTCCAGCCCTGCCGCGCGAGTGCTCCGCTGTACTCGAGCGGGTTTATGAGCGTTTGTTGTGTCGAGGGCACCCGTAATGGGGTGCCGTCTACAGGTACTCGCATTTCTTTACAGACTAAACCGAGGTTCCCGTTAGCTCGCCCCGGGTTGTAGCCTTCCCCTGCAGTGGGACAGCTGCAGCCTGCAGTCCTCCTAACAGCCAGCTTCCTCAGCCTGCTGAGCTGAACAGAATAAAAGCTGAGGAGATCATTCTAAACGTTTGGTCTCCCTTCCTGCCAGATACAGATTGCAGAATTTCATAAAATCTTTGCTGATGCCTTGGCTTGTGAGGAGCTCCCTGAGAGGTTCTCCAGAAGTTAACTAGCTGTGCTGAGAAAGCATATACATATGCCAGTTAGTGTGTTTAGTTTAACCTGCTTGAGGTAACACCGGGACTTAGTAGCTCTAACTGTTCGTCTAACAGGGCTCTTACATGTTGTTCTCCATGGGAATCAAACCTTCTCCTTGATCAAACCATTCCTTAGAGCCTATATATGAATATGAATATAGGTCTGGCTTTTGTTTGTAGAAGTTCAAATGAACTCAGCATTAGCATCCAAACACAGAAGCATAAGACAGCCCATAACCAGAAGGAGAAGCAGCGGTGGGCTTTCACAGTCCTCACAAAACTGACTGTGCAGGGAGACAGACCCACCCGTAGCACTACACACACTATGCAGAAGTGAATCAAGAGCAGTTTTCCTCATTTGCTACTGTACATCTCCCGGTGACTCACTGGTAGTTTACATTCTCCTTTCACTAGGTTTTCAAAATGTACCCGCTATAACCAAAGAAGATTTTTTGTCGATAGCTTCCCAGCATTGTTGAGATCCTGCCTCTGAGCTGTGAACTTCCTGCCACCGGGATTAATGCCAGCTGAGAATGAAGTAAGAGTCTCATGTGACACATACTTTCTGCTCTTTCCTATGCAATGCACAGAGGCTGAACTCTCTCTATATTCCATTTTTTTCCCCCTAATCATTTAGCTGTTTTTGTGGTTTGTAAAAGAAAACTTTATAATTTATCAGTGCCCTTCCTACTTGAATAAGTAGATTGAATATTGAATGTGGCATTTTAGCAATATTTAGACCTGGAAATATTTGGACCTGAATTATGCAGTAAAGAGAAAAAAATACAGAAGTGGAAATTATTTGAGAAGAGATGTACTTAGTTCTTTTGTGAACAGGTACTAAGAAGGGAATTTACGTTGCTGCTCAGTAAGAACTAGGGAAGTCTAAGAGAAATACACTCATTTTTAATAGATTCTCTGAGAAAAAGGAAGGGGAAGAGAAGGAGAAAAAGGAAGGAAGAAAGGAAAGGGAAGGGAAAGGTAGAGATGGAAAAAGGAAAGTGGAGGAAACAAAGAAAGAAAAGGAAGAAATGATTGACCAAAACCAAAAGTAGTTTTATATACGGTGAAAGGATTCACCTGCTGGAACCAAATTAGGTAAATTTATGTGGCAAAGAGCTGATGTGTGGAAGGAAAGACCAAGGAATATTTTATTGTGTTGTACCAGGTCTTGAATGTTTGTCTTCAAAGAGAATGTGGATGAAAAAGATGGCAAAACAAGTCTACATGAAGTGGCTCCAAATAGATGAGGAGGAACTAGTGAAAGGACCTGGAGAGACAGATGTCAGGAAGAAAAAAGCAAAACTCCTAGGAGTACATCTAGGAATCTCTTTAGTACCAGGTAGTATAGGTTTATAGATGATTACTAGCCACATGTAGCACAGAGGATATTTGAAGTTTGGATAAAGGCTGCTCAGAAGAAAGGTAGAGTTGCTTTTATTTCTAAAACAGTACCCAGTGTTCCTAAAATGAAGTAGAAATGTCATGGTGCTGTTAATCCTTCTAAAGTAGGTCAAGCTTGCAAAGATGGAGCAGATACACCTCATTTGAACCTGATTAGGAGCATGAAATGGGAAACAGATAAAAGGAGAAAGCAGGAGGGGCTGAACAGTTAATAAAGACCACTGTCTGGGTCAGACCATTTATTACTTTCCTAATTACTTTAATCACTCTGTCCATTGTTAAACTTACTCTCCCTTAGCTTCACTGTGCTTTTGTTAAACACGTACATCTTTAAATTTTACTCCATTTGTGTCTGTTTCTCATCTGGCTTTCTTAAGAGAGACATATTTTTCCAGCTTACTTACTACCACTTCTGTTACGGAAAGGGTTTAGGAGTCAAGAGTCAGTTTAGGTTTTGTCCACTGTTGTAGGAAGCGTATCCATTAACCACAGTTATTTTTTTTGATAGAATTTGGAAAGAAAGGATTTATTAGTTAACTTAACATGTAGTTCCATGTTTTCATACTGCAAAGGCAGGATTAAATACTAGAAGAACTAAGGACATGAAAATATCATCTTTCAAATGGAGAGATCAGTTTCTTTGGACTTTAAATCACGGTCTGGGGTGGTTTGAGATTTTCCTTATTCCACCTTTCTGCTTTCCCTTCTACTAAAGATCTGGCAAGACAAGCCAGTTTTTCAACTAGCTGCATTCACTGCCAAGTGTATGTTTTATACCTTCAGTACACAATACCAGGGGAAGCTGCCAAAGGAAATTTCTTTCAGTAGCAGGACAGAGGACTAAAAGGAGCTTAGAAGGGATGTGTCAGCACAGAGCATTCCAGGAATATAGATGTATTCTGATTGTAAAATGGAAAGTTAAACTAT
The DNA here is from genome assembly GCA_037305975.1 of Chrysolophus pictus. NCBI lineage: Eukaryota > Metazoa > Chordata > Aves > Galliformes > Phasianidae > Chrysolophus > Chrysolophus pictus. The sequence continues at coordinate 96,458,921 of CM074578.1, forward strand.
AGTATAAAAAAGTAAATAAATTAATGTGATAGATCTGAATGAATGGACAAATGCAAACATATCTTCCTTCTTCTCTGTGGTACTGTAGGCATTCATGTCACAAATATTTCTGTACTGGAAATGTTTGTGTACCTTCATGACCAGTCCATAATCTAACCAGAGGAAACATCAAACAGTTTCCCAATCTTCCCTAACAATAATTTCTGTGTTTCTTTTGATAGTCACTAGAGAGTTTGTTCTTTGTGCTTCACAAATATTTTACTTCTGTGTAATTTTTATGTATGTTCACTGATCTGTGATTTAGAATTTTCTAGTTGTGGGGCTTTCCTCTAGAAGGAGAAGAAGGGAATTAAAAACCCTTTGATCTTAGGTGTGCGATATAACGGTCTTTCCTTGTTGAAGACTTTTCCTTGTAAATTGTTTCTGTTAGCTTTATTTTCTACTTTATTGCATACTGTCCAATTATTAATTCAGGTGAGTGTCTTTTTAAAGGAATGTATTCTAGAATTGTTGATGTGCTTTCTTTTACTGTGTGCCACAATAGATTCATGACACTGCCTGAAGCACAATAAATTATTATAACATTCATCTTTCCCAAAATATTCCCCCTTTTAATATCCAGATTATCTTTTTCTGTTCCATATTGAAGTTCCAGAACTACGTTTCTGAACTCTTACAATTTGCTTTTGAAAGATGTCTGTTAAACAATGAAATATGAAGTTATTATCATACAAGCAACAGCAATTGATACTTCCAATTTTAAAGTAAACAGTCCTTGTGCATAATGAAATAATAGTTGCAGTAAATTTTTCACTATCTGAGCAGTAAAAGAGTTTGAAACTTTTTTTCCCAATTTAATGCAAGTAACTTAATAGAGAATAAACAATACATGGCCACAAATAAACATTCCATACATGTTTTAAGAGGGATTTGTTAAACCTAAGGCATATTGTGTTGGAGAAAGTTTTAGTTTGAAATAAATAGATCAGCAAATACAGCACATCACCACAATTAACTAACTTTTGGAAACTCACAGTGGCTCTGCTTTTGATATCTATTTAAAGTGATTCAAAGCTTTTATATTAGTTTGACTTTTTGACCAGAAATGTCCATATCTATCCTTCATAGATTACACTACAAAATTCCCTGAAATATTAAAAAACATAAAGATTCTTCTTCTTCTTATGAGTCAAGTTTGAAAGAACCTTATCTAATGCTTCCCACCAGAAGGTAAATATACAACGAGAACATGAAATCATATTTTGCACCTTCTTACAGAAAGTCGGGGAGGATACTGAAACCATAATACTTCCAGTTAAATGTAGATTCCAAGAACATTTCCGACTAACTTTGAGGCTTGCTGTCCTGCATAAATGTGAATAATTGTTCTTTTAAGCACTCTGGTTCAAAAAAAGGTTATTGAAGGTACTTAGCAATGAAAATGTTCTCTTATTACAAAAATAAAAATAAAAATATACACAAACAAACAAACAAAACTGACCATTCCTTTGTTGTTTATGTTTATTTGTTGTTTCAATCTTTGACTGAAACTGCACCAGTATAGTGTAGTGTTCACTACACTATATATATCTATATAAGTATACTTCTCCTGGCAAGAGACATCTGTAACCCCCAGCAAGCAGAGATACTTGCAGAGAGAAACTGGTTTAGCAAGTATATGATGCCTATGTGGGAACCAAAGAAACTGCTGGCTTGCTGGCTTAGAAAAGACAACTGCCCAGAAGGGGAACTGGTCGGACAGAATGAGATCTAGAACTGAAGGGCAGCCTGTTTTTGGTGAAATGTCTCTTTTCATATCTTCATATATCCACCAAGCTACAAGATGGACAGACAGGAAGTCATTTACAAGCCTTATGTAATATCCAGTCCTACAAAGAGTTGCACACTGGGGGATTGCTCTACCCACATAGCACTCCACCATGCACTCATACCTCCGCATCCTTATCTTTGCATAACTCAAGCTCAGACCTCCTACAAGATGATCTCCCACCTCTGATACGCATCTGTTCTTTTATCTGCCTGTCAAGGACATTCAGAATCTAAAAGTTGCAAGAGATAGCAGAGCAAGCTTTCAAGTTTGTGTGCATAAATCAAGGCAGATCTGATAAAAAATGTGATTTTTTTATTGCCTGGCTTCTTTTTCTTTCTTTTTTATTTTTCTAAAACTGAATTCTCCTGCTGAATAAGGAACTGATTCTTGCAATATATGGTTCTTCAGCAATCAAAAATCTCCAAGACAGAAGAACAGTTCTCCTTTTAAATCTGACATCTCCAAAGCCTGATATATGTGGCTGAGTGAGCAAGATGAAAAGGAATTATTAGGTTTTTATTAGATTGTGATGCAAGCTCAAGCTAGCAAGGCTCATCAGACATTACAGCTAGTGCAAACATCTGTGGAATCATTTTGTTCTTACACATGTTGCTGTTTGACTGCAGTCAGTATTCCTTTCCACTGTAACACGGATTCCCTTCTAACAATTCTCAGAATGACACAGGTACACACAGGACAGGATTTAAAACATATTCAAATTGTACATCTTTCTCTTCAAAAGTAATACCTCTTATTTATTTCTATGGAAACTACAACCGATACAAGCAGCACAATAATGTTATTTGATAGAGCAAATTCTCAGCTACATAGCTATTTTTCAATACAGTCACCACCATTAGCTATGCATTTTCATCAGCACTGAACAAGAGCCTCCATGCTGTGCTCATAAAAATCTACATGGCTACTAGGAGCATGTTTTGTCTTTCATGTCACTGTCACCACTGCTGAAACATAGCACCTACCACCTCACTGTGCTAACATTGAGTGCTTGGCCTCCAGAAATGCCCAGCAGGTGTCAATGAATGTCAATAGGTGCAATTTTTTCTTCGGAGGGGAATTCAATGACACACCTTTGTTCCATATGCATTTCCATGTCAGACACCATTGTGTCAAACTGTCCCTTCGCTGCCATCTGTCACTCAGCAAGACAGTTTAATGGAATATTGGCAGAAAGGTTCAACCTCTAGTGCCGTACCATCAACTTCTGCCTCTGACATCATGGGCCAGTGCAATAAAATAGGAGCCAGTGCTTTCTGAGCAGCCCTTATAAGCAGTTATTGATGTGGAATTATTCTGATTGTACTCCTGAATTAAATCAGAAATAATTATTTTAAAGGCAAAGAAGCTGTTCTTCTTTACACAATACAGGAATCCAAAATTCAAGCCTTCATCTGGTAACATTTGTTGGACGTGGCTTTTTACCATCAGTGACTTCTTATTTCAAATATAGCCCTTCTTCCGCTCCTTTATGTGGCTAAGTGTTGTGTTAAAAGTATGAATGAAACTGTGTTGAAGTCAGATAGATATAGAGATTGTCTATTGACTTCAGCAGTGACCATACAAGAATTGCATATCTGAAAGCTACACTGGGTACTGCAAGCACTGGAATTACTTTTTCTGTTCCAGTGATGGTCTCACTAATAGTATGCAGCTCTTTTTGCAGTACATCATACTCATCTTAAACCTGCTCTGAATGCTGCAGAAGTGAAGTAATGAAGCAGGCTGCCCAAAGGCACAGAAGTAAGCTTAGGCTAAGCTTGCAGATATTCTACATTGGTGTATCTTCCATGCGCTATAAAAATTTATGCTGCTTTTTTTAAAGGTCACAAAATTCTGAGCAAAAAGAATAAAATCACCTGATAATGTGGTGTGTTTGGGAAATACAAAGCTAAGTTCTTGCTTGAGTCAATTTTTTGAATGAGTGTTTCAAAGACATTGCTACAGACCCACAAATGCAGATATTATTGCACATAGTTCTCAAGCCAAAAGTCCACAAATTTCAACTTTTGTGACAACCTTTACATATTAATCTGAATTCAGAGCTAGAGATAAGTAATTTCTAATGAAAACAGGAAAAAACAGAGTAAACAGGAAAAAAAAAGAGAAATATTTTCCAAAGTAATGCAATATTCACACTAACTTTTCAGAGAGCATAATCAGTCTCTCTCATAGTAAGAAAATATGTCTTCATTTAAATGCAATGAAAAATAATCTGCTCCCCAGCATGGTTATTTGGTATGTTAGCTCGATATGTATGCCAATTTTTTTTCGTAAGTTCTTTAATAATTTCCAAATTTTGAGAAAGTAATAGTCATCTCTTCTTCAGTATGATAAAACAAGTATAAAACACTTAACCTGGACCTCTTATTTAACTGGCAAATGCCTGCAACTCTGGGCACTTTTCTCTCCTCTGCCTCCCATTGACCTGTGCATTATATAGATGAAGGAGAAAGGACAAGTAATGCTGTCACTTCCCCACTGCACTCTCTAGTAAGCCTTTAGAGAATGTAAATGACAGCAAAGACAGTGTAAGACACTGGAAAAACTACCTATGCAGAGAAACGTACTAAAATGCAGAAAGAATGTAAGAAATGTAATTGCCTTCAATATTCTGCCATAGCTTTGCCAGTGCTATTCTCCTGGTAATTCTACCTTCTTTCTAAGTTAAAATAAGTCACTTGAAAGAAGAATTACAACGCATTATCTGAGTTTCTCATCATTCATCTTGTCCAATAGGCATTTAGAGCCATTTATCTTTTAGAAAATGATCTCAAATTGTTCCTGGAGTATTAGGAACAAAATCAGACACTTTCAGTTTCATAAAATCACTCCACTGATTCTGGGGAGGTTTCTTTTACGAAAATTGGATTTGAAAAAAGTTTTCTGTATTGAAACATAAAGCAGGCTGAGTTCAAAATTACTGGTTCCAACAATGTCTTTCTAATAAACAAAAAACAGATGAATGAAGAGCCTACCAAAGCAAGGGGATTTTATTGTGATAGATGGGCTCTGCAGAATTGCTGCAAAGTGGAATGAGAAGGTTGCTTACGTTTCATTATAATTTATGCGGCCATAAAAATATTTCTCTCTGCTGCTCAGAGGTAGATTATAGATCAATAGGCCTGTGCAAGGATGTATTTATGAATGTGACTCTACTGGTGGTGACTAAATGCTCTTTAAGTGCCAGAGAATGTGGGCCACCCAGACAACTGCTTCCAACATAAGTTTCCATCCAGCACAGAGCAACTCTAGAGCTTACACTGCAGCTGCTTGAAGGTGACACTTGCCAGAGACCCATTTGCTGCCACTGGTGAAAGTCTCTGCTAGTCAGTTTGTCATATGGAGGTTACAACTACCTCTCATTTACCTGGTACAGCGATCATGGGTCTGCTGTAGAAGTCCCTATTTAGGCAAAGACTGTTAGTAGAAGTTCTGCTTGAAGAGTTACTGTTGTGTTAGACTACAAATTGTTAGAGTTAGAAATCGTATTTTGTTGCTGGGACTCATGAAAGCAGAAGTCTATTTATATGCAAATTTTCTGAGAGAGAAGAACTGTAATCAAGCTTCCAGGAAGCTGAAGTTCTAGTCTTTTATTTGCCAAGGACACAAAAATCTTCAAATATACGATCAGTGACTAATTATCATACCATGATTAAATGCAACATTGAAAGTGTCCATAAATATTTGATCCTATTGCAATTTTCAGACATGTCATTTGATAGCAAAGGTGACCAATATAAAGGAAATTGATTTTTCTCTAGGGGTTTCCTGTGAAGAACATCTGTGAGATCTAGTCCTCGAATACAAGGGTATCAAGAAGTCAGGATAACATTTTGCTTTTGACAGAAAGAAGAATAAGTACAGGAGGTGCACACTTGTCTGAAGTGTGGGCTAATGACAGGGCTTATTTTAATCTTTCTTGCAGAGCCACTCTTGCCAAAGGCTGCATTAGCAGATATCTAGAAATAGCATGCTTTGTAAGGAATATGAAAGTTACAGTTGGTAAGTGCTTTGAGTCTTATTTACCAATTAAGAACTGCTCAGCTCCACAAGTAGACAATAAGTGCATTACCAAAGTAACAATCCAAAGGACACTTAAAGGATATAGGTACACTGTCTTAAACGACTAATTCCAAGAGAAACCTCCACTTGAGGTTCACTGTTGATTTCTAAAGTATTCCTACTTTTCAGCTTTCTGTGTGGCTTCCTGGAAAGCATTTTATTCTTTCAGCTTCACCCATATGCTTTTAAACCAGACTTCCTGAATGCTTTTTGTGCACTTGCACAGGTTTACATATACCCAAACTTCTTTTTCCATCCATACCAGCTGATTAAGAAAGAAAAACTGTCTTGCTTTGCAAATGGCACATAGTATAATATATCACTGTTACTGAAGACTAATTTTCAGGGATCCTGACCTGACCCTGTAATGAACTGCTTTTGGCATACACTTAAGAACAGATAAATAAGGCAGTTTGCAAAGTAAAGAGCTACAAAGCAGCGGCTGCCAAAGCAAGCCGTCTTTGGCTTCAGACCCTCTCTCGCCATGAGAACCGTTTATCCAAGTACTTCATTCCAGTCCTGTAACTCTGGTCACTCCTACAGAGCCTTGTCCCTGAAACAAATGTACTAGTTAGCATGTTTGACCCTAAATTTCGTATGTCACAAGTCTCTTACCCAGTGGGAATGCAACTGTCCCACTGCTCAAAACACAGTGAAAGGTAGAATTTGTATTTCTGTGCCTCTCCAAGTAGAACAGCTTTTGATCCAAGAGCTTCTGTAGCACAAATGATGGAAATTTTTTAAGCTGATTTTTTACATTTTGTTCTATTATTTTCTGTGAACTTTTCCATGAAGAAATGAAAAGTTGAAGAGGGAAAGTGTAAGATAATGATGGCCTCCTAATACAACTTCTTGATTTATATCTAAAACCTGACAGGCAGGCATTTTGCTGCAATCTCACTCAGTGATGTAGAGATGTAAGAAAATAACCAGGACTTTAAACCTGAGGACAATTGAAGCCAAAACCAAAGGTATCTCAAAACAGTTATATTAAGTGGCTAAGAAGACATTTATACCAGTAACCCTGACAGAAACTTGACAATAATAATGAGAAAATTACTTTCTTCTTTGGCTTTATGCTTCTCAACAGGGCTGCTCTCAGTGAGCAATTACAATTAAAGAACTGTGCTTTAGTGGCTCTGATCAGCTCCTTTTAGGACCTCCACTTCATACTTACATATGTGTACGGACTGGGACAAGACCTCACTGAGACAGCCCTGCTGAGAAGGACTCAGAGGTTTTAGTAGACAAAAAGCTGAACATGAGCCAGCAGCACATACTTGCAACCCAGAAAGGCTGCATCAAAAGAGGAGTGGCAAGTAGGAAGAGGGAAGGGATTATCTTCTCCTATTGTGCCCTTGTGAAGCCCTGTCTGGAGTACCGTCCCCAAGTCTGGGGCCCCTAGCACAAGGAAGATGTGGAGCTGTTAGAGCAGGTTAAGAGGAGGGCCACAAAGAGATCAGAGGGCTGGAGCACCTATCCTACAAAGAAAGGCTGAAGGAACTGGAGCTGGACTTGCTCAGCCTGGGGAAGTCTCCAGGGAGACATCACTGTGGCCTCCCAGTACTTGAAGGGAGCTTATGATCAGGAGGGAGACCAGCTTTTTACATGGGCAGACATTGATAGGATAGGGGGGAATGATTTTAAACTAAAAGAGGTTAGACGTTAGTTGGACATTTTTTACTTAGAGGGTGGTGAGGCGCTGGAATAGGTTGCCCAGAACAGTTGTGGATGCCCCATCCTGAGGCATTCAAGGCCAGGTGGATGGGATTCTGGACAGCCTGATTCACTGGGTGGCAACCCTGCCCATGGCAGGGGGTTTTGAACTGGATGGTATTTATGGTCCCTTCCAGTCTGAGCCAATCTATGCCATGATATGATGATGTTTCTTTCCACTGGCAAGTGGGCCCTGTTTATACAATGAGCAGGACAGTGTGCTCTGGTTTGACTTTTGCTGTAGGATTGTTGGTTTTCAGCTGTGTCTTACAGGTATACTTGATGCATATAAAACAGCATTATTTTCTGTCTGGATGGCTATGGTACCTTGTTCATTACCTTACTGTGCCTGGGGCTGTTGATGGATTCTGTTACCTGCACCTTGTACTGCCTGCTCTGTTCAGATTCTGAAGAAAAATGTCCAGATAAGTAGGACTGGTCTGCTCTGGAATCACCCTGCAATCCTGGTTTGGCTTTTTACTTATGGGCCAGCCCTGCTTTTGCTGCTCCCTGATACTTGAAGTGGGAAAACATATAGACCAGGGCTGGAATGGAAGTGCTGAGGGCAAACATCTGTACTATTCTTAAAAATTAAGGTTAGATTCTTCTGGAATTTTATTAACAGTGAAAACTGTGTAGTCTTTCTCTGAAAATTTCTAGAAATGGGCTATTCAGTATTTTCTTCATTAAAATATTTTAATCTTTAATTGGCCTAAGCAAGGAAAGAAAAATGTACTTCTCAGATGGTACATGCAGCATGATGTTTTGTTACAACAGGATATATGCTTGTCACAAACTCCTGTCTGCCAATGAAACCAACAGGATTACAGTAGCAGGATTTGCTTCTCTTCTTCAGAACAGACTGCTTAGAGAAACAGATTACTGCCTGCTAAAGTAATCTTCCGGAAGAATCTACTTACTTTCAGCCTGAAGAAGAATGGAAGCTACTGTCAGTTTGTTGAGAGAGCAGTCTATAGCCAGGGCTTTTCGAATACCTTGCATGCTTGACCAGAGTGTATAATGTTCTGATTTAATACTCGTTTACAAAGTATCAAGTCTTTATGACTGGCAAGCAGCACCTTGGAGAAATCAGATAAGGAATGTATATGTACTGCTATACCTAGGCCAGATTAAGTTAAAGCTTTTGAAAGTTTCAGTTTCAGCACTCACTGAATGGATTAACCCAGCTCCTTATGGCTGGATTCTAATTAGAATCACTGTATTTTTCTGCAGGGTAGCATAGTATATCTGGCGTGCTTAATAACATTTCCATGCTGATTTCACAGCTTCAACTGTCAACTTACTTTCATTCTGAAGAAATGGAATGGCTGTTTGTTAAAATAAAATCTGGGAAGGAGAAAAAAAAGTTAGAAATGTTGGAATTCTGAGCTTTCCTGGGGCATGAGAAAACAGTGGAGTATGTACCCCACTTCATAAGGATGACTGCCCAGTAAAATGTCTTTTTGGATCAAAGTTTCCCTCTTCTGTGATTTAGAAAAACATGTGTACCTTTGCCAACACATTTTACAGCATGTCTTGAGCTGTTTTGTAGCAGTTTGCTACACTAAGATTTTTGCAGACTTTCTTTGTTTGTTTTCATGAAAGATTTTTATGACATGCAGGAGTTGGGTTTTAACCTCACTGGCATTTTGGGCAAGCTATTCTACTTTTGTGTTCAGATTTATTTGACAAACTGCATGATATTAAAAGTACACTAAGATTTTTTTTTCAATATCTCCCCTTCATTCCTACTGGTACTGCATCACTAAAAATTTGCACAGGTAGAATACCTTTAAAAATCCATATCAGAATACCCCAGTGAGAAATGCTCTACTTACCTAAAAATTGTAAGTCATAGGAAATAGTGTGCAAAATCATCCTGAATCTGTGGAGTTTAAAGGAAAAAGAAAACTAAGATTAAGTGAATTTATGGAATTTCCCTTAGCTTCCTGTTTGTTGTTTCTGAAACCTGGCTGCTCTTTCTCATCTAACTAAGCCTCAGGGACTAAAGTCATCCTAAATATTAAAATTGCAGGGCTTGGTTAGACATATTTCTACGAAACCAAGGCTTCTGAACAGCAACAGATTCTTAGGGAAAGAGCACAAGCTCAGACAATGTACACAATCTTCTCAATCTTGAAATACCTGGTACTAATACTTCAAAACATTTCTGGAAGAGAAGCTTTTTTTTTTTTTTTTTAATGATCAGTAATGGACTTCTGTGTATTTGTTTATCTCCTCTTCAAACATGTTCATAGCTCCTAGATCCTTTAGCAGTAGCTTCCAAAATTTGGTCATGTTTCATATTGCAAAGATTGTTTATTTATTTAAGACCTGTGTCTTCATAACCAGTGGGTTGCCTCTTAGTACTATAAGAAACAGAGAACAATAATTTGCTTCCCTGTCCTTTTTATGATTCCTTACACTGTTAGTCCACTGGCAGCAGTGGAATGTGGGCTGTTGATTTATGAAGGGAAAGCAAATGCCTACTGTTGATGCAAATTCTGCTCACATCTACCTCTCTCCAAGTTACGTGGCATTGTAGTACGCTAATGACAGCTTGGGGCAGGTGTGATTTCCTTTTCTGTGATAAACCAGTTGTGTACTTATCCTGTGAAAATGTGATGACAGATCAGGAATGATTCCAGTTAGACAACCCATGTCTCTTCAGCACTTGCTGTGTTGGTGGTTGCTGTGCTCAGTCAGTTAACAGTTTGTCAACGGTGGATTATATGATACCAAAATTAAGATAGCACCTCCTGCTAAGTAGATTTTGCTTCTCTTAGGATATTGATACCTTGGTAATAACATTCAGCTTCCAGGCTGAACTTAGTTTCCTTGCCAGTTCTGCTGCCCTCTCTTGCTGCTCAGAGCTGCAATGTTAAGAGCAACTTTGTTGTACTTTCTGAGAATTTGAAGATTTTATCAATTTTTTTTCATGATGCCAGGGAAGTAACTGCCCCTGAAATTTCTCAGCAGCAAGTCAACTCTTCTGTTGCTGTAAGACAGGGTGGAAAAATATTCTGTTTCACAAAAGGTGAAATGGCTATTTTGATCTTGACTAAACTTTCTTGTGTGGTGTGGGTTTATACATGAGTGGTGTACGTGCTTTCTCTTTAGCAAAACTGCAGTTCTGAGTACTTCTACTTCCCCTGGATGTCATCTCCACCGTGGTTTACTCAGATGTTCAGCTATCTTTCTAGATGCACTTGAGACATGTCTATATCAGCAAGAAGAATGACTGGCTCTTTCTTGTTCAGTCATGAATGCCTGTTCACAAATCTGTTTCAAAATATCCATATTGCTAGAGACTCTTTAATTTTCCCTTAATTTCTGTTTATTTGTATTTTTTGTCATTTTATATTCTGATGTGGCCAAACTGTTCTAGCATATTTCATTTATCTGTAGCATTTTTAAGTGTATAGTTACCAAATCAATCATTTCTAAGGTATAGATACTAGACAACTAATTATGCATTTCCTGAGCTTACAATAAGAGACATACGGAGGTATAAAGTGCTTTGAGAATAAACAATCACAAACTCCTGAAAGTTCGATTTTTGTGCCTACCTGCAGGCCTGGAAGACTGCTTGTGAAGGCCCCCTGCACTCAGTATATTTCAGTGTGATGTTAAGTATCACAGGGTGGAGGCAGCATGCTAAACTATGTCAGTTCTGAGCAGCACTACAACCCATAGGATGGTTTTGGAGTTCAGCAGGCTCCCAAGGGTAAGTTGCCCAGAATGCCTTTTTGTGTCCATTATTCTACCTCTGTACATACACACAACTCTGCAAGGCTGAAGGCTACAGGGGACAGTTCCATGTTAGTCTTACATTGCAGTTAGACTTTATTAACTTCAACTATAAAAATGGATGTAAGAAATCCTGGTTAAAATTAAATAGCATATAAATAACTTGCTATTTTCTTGGGACATGTGATCACATTACTGGATTCTTAATGGCTGCTACTCCACTGTATGATTAGAAAAGTCTTCTGCTGCCTCAACAGAAGAAATGAAGTTGTTTCTTCTGTCTGTTCACATTATAAATGACTCTTCCAATTAAAAGTAAAGCTAATAACACACTATACAAATTATCTGCTTGCATCTTTAGCAACATTTTCTCTTATTTTAAACACAAGGAAGATAAATTGAATATGGCAAAATGGCCTATGTCTAGATCTTGCGACTCTCAGCTTCTGACACCCTATCTATTTTCTCTGCCCTGGAGAAAGTACAACTGAACATAAAGATAGGAAATAAAATTACTTCTTGGAGGCCTTGGTATTAAACAATCCATGCTGGCTGAGATCTAGCGGAACACTCACGTGCTTTCTCAACTTTTTAATGGGAAACAATACCTGTCATTATGCCACATGAAAAATGAGTCTTCTTTCTGGAATCATCTGAGTTAATTACCAGGCAAAAACTCATGTTTCCTTGTAAAATGAATTTAGATTTTGCAGATAACTTTATAAAGAGCAGTTTCGTAGTGTTATCTTTGATTTTATTGTCAAAACATTGCTTCTTAGTGCAATACTTCATTACAATAAATTGAGGGAAAAGAAAAAAAAATGCAAATAAAAGCAACTTTAAAACTATACAAGCCGTTGTGAAGGATTGAGACCTGGATTATCATACATTCTTATAAGGATTGAAAATGCCCCTTCACTCTCCACCACCAGCTCCTTGCACAGCGTGCATGGAAGAATTGTATGAAGTGAATCTATTTCTTTTCCCTTGCCAGAAGCAGAAAGGTAGCAGTAATAGAGAGACCTTCAACTTCCACTCCCATTCTCTGTCCTAAGAGTGGGTGAACAACCAAGAAGCTCTTATGGGTGAACAGTTTCTGAAAAGCTCACTGAATATTGAGCACTTTGCATCCTGCATCTTATTAAAAGGCAATGGAAAGTAGGCTCTTTGCCAGGTCTAAAAAGGCTGAGCATTAGAAATGTTTTCTTGTGAGAACTTGGATTTTTCTTTTTGCCATGTCTTTGGAAATCACACTTGACTATTTAATGTTACTCAAGGACAAAAAGGGCAAGAAGAGCCAAAATACTACTGAGAAATGCAGTAGGGCAGGCATGCTCAACCCATAACCCAAGGGCCATATGCAGCCTGGCATAGCTTGCACTGTGGCAGCCCCCTGCCCAGTCCCATCATGCAGTGGCTCTGACTCGCAGAGTGGCCCAGCCTGGTAGCCAAGCAGCTGTGCTATGAACCCTATCTGAGCTGAAAGCAGGGCACTGGGAGGGCACTTTGAATACTAACTCAAGTTATGGCAAATAATTTCAGGCATTTTGTTATATTGCCTGAACACAATCCTGTGAACAGCAAAAAATGTGCACCTGTGCTTTCCATTTTGATGAAGGAATTTGAGAACTGATTTCAAGATTGCAAAAAAATCATCAATTTTGCAGTTTATTTGTGACTCCATTTTTAGTCAACATAAGTACATTACTTGTGAAATTTCAAATGGAATGTATAGAGTTGCAATCAAAAATTTGACCATGTCTTTTTACCAGATCTTTATAAGTCCTGTCTAACCACAGAAAAATATCTCTCACTTTGCAGTTGCACCTTATTCATGTCATTGCTTCCTAGCAGTATGTACATTTGTGAGCAGCTGTCTTCAAGGAAAAAGCACAGGAAGAGCAAAATCTTATCAAAAATCTCAGTGGAACACCTGAGACCTCATCAAGAATTGCAGCCACTGACACTGAACCTGACTGATGCATTAGTGTTGCAAAAATAGTTAAATATCCCATTGGTTTTATGTTTTTGTTGCTCCATTTAAATTTGTTTTAATAAAAAATATTAAAAAGTAAGTTTTGGTGCTTAAATATATTAAGTATCTTGTATACTTTATGAAGGCCTCTCCAAAAGTAACGCCTCCTATTTTATTTTGTTTGCCCACAACGTTAGAGGCAGATGTTTGAAGGATGGCAGTAGAGGGTAGACCTTCCCACCAATATTCTATTCCATTTTGTTCTTGTGTGACAGATGACAGTGAGGGGCAGTTCAACACAATGGCATCTGGCATAGAAGGGCGTATGGAGCAAAGGTGTGGAATTGAATTCTTCCATGTGGAAAAAATGGCACTCACATTTGTCAAAGCTTGCTGAACGTTTATGAACACCAAATGGTGGATGTGAGCACAGTGATGCAGTGGGTTATGTATTTCAACAGTGGCAACAGTGATGGCAGTCACTTCTGCTAGTGCAGTTTGTTCAGAGTGCAACCTGCAGGCTTTCATCCATCACTGGTGAAAATGCATACCTAACAGTGAAAAATAGTGTTTTGTAGCTGAGAATTTGCTCTATTAAATGTATTACTGTGCTCTTTGTATTGATTTGTCTCCATGGAAATAATAAGTCTCCATGGAAATAATTAGGAAGCATTATTTTCAGAGCAACCTTTGTAGCTGAAGCCCTAGACAGCTCCACTTCACCCAGTATGGCCTAGGCAAGCCAAAAGGTTGGGTGCTCATGCAGTAGGATCTGAGCTGAAAACCATCTGCAGACTACTTGTGAGACATGTTCCAGGTGTAAAATAAATGTTACTAAAAATATCTGCACATCACTATATAATTTAGTCAGATTTGAGTGACGGATTATACAATAGAACCTATTTTAAAACAATAGAACATATTCTAAAAAAAAGAGAACTGATAAATTTAACCCTTTTCCACTGTGAGATGTGTTGGACAGACTCTTACTTTGAGCCTGCATTGCCTCAAGTGTGGAAGAGACAAGTCCCTTTGGTATGAGAAGAATGGGTTCAAGACCTTTTTCTGCCACTCAGTGCAATTTGCGCCACACACCCCCCCCCCCCAGGTGTATCTGTAGCTGCAAATGGTCTGAGAATCACAGATTAAAAGCTCTTTGTAAAAATGCATAATAGAAAAATGATGAACTCCAGAAAGTTTCACTGCCATTGTATTTAAATATAATATTCGTTTAAGAGTTAGTTTAGTTAACTAGCAATGATAAAGTCACTAAGCATTTTCAAAGTAGATGCACAATATATTCTTTAAGCAAGTAGTGTGATCATCTGTGGGCAGCATCCTAATTTAACTCTGATCAATCTCAAAATACATTAATGAGACATTCACTGAAAAAGCCTCAGTACAGAGAGACTACATTTAAATCCTAAGAAACCTATGTATTCTGTTTTTCATTAGCATACAAATACCTGAAGTATCCAGAAATACATCAATTTCCTGTAAAAACTGCACACTTTTTCGAAAAATACATTTGCTCAATAACAACATGCTCAGCCCTTTATTTTCTGAAAAATATCAAAGAATGCTTAGTAAAAAGTAAGGAGTTCCTGCTGCTTCTCTCCTGGAAAGAGATATCTCAGTTCATCCCCTTTCATTCCATGCTATCTGATATCCATTGTTATTAAATGAAGACAAATAATCTTAAGTTTTCTTAGTTTTTGTTCTTGCATGAGCAGTGTGGGACTGATAGTCAAAACAAATTGACTGAAGGAAAAGTATTTGCTCTACTAAAATGCTGTATGCAGATGTTGTAATGAGAGGCATGCTGAAAATGCTAATCTTTTCCTTTTGATCTGTTTCCTTGCAGATTTACTGATATCAGTTCTACTCATTTTGCTGATGTACACAAGTTCCTGTATGACACATTCAAGAGGTACTTAGAAATGAACAAGGGGCGGAAAGGGGAGGGGTATTGCCTTTGTACATTTGAAGAGAAATGAAAGTCAGCAATGAAAATCTGTCCTGACATAGGCTTTCCTGCAGAAACAATAGTTGCTTAATAGATCACATGTTCTTTGGAGATACTCTTCTAACTTCTATTAATTTATGTGCTCAAAGCACATATTATTTATCCCATACAAATGGGAATACCAAGGTACTAACCATTGTCAAGCTGAAGTGAATAAATACTCTGGCTAGGTTCAACAGCATGGGCTGGCTGCTTTGCAAGAAAGAAGCCAGGAGTTTAGCATGAGAGTAATGCAGGCAGGAGGTGTGACCATGAGAAGTTAGGATCAGAGACCATTGATCATCAGCAGGGATGAGCCAAATCTGAGGCTGAGCCAAGAAGCCCAGGCAGTGCCCAAATCACAGAGATGTGAGCCTGGATGCAGATGTGCAACTGTGTTAGCACAGAGGCAAGAGCTGGCAGCAAAGCTTCAGTTTAAAATCAATTACCAAGGCCTTTCTTTACAGGAGCTCTCATCAGTTAAAGAACTGACCTTGGATTCAGCCAGCTAAACTAGTCAGTTCCCCGCCCCCTCTCTCCCCCAAGTAACAGTCTTAGATGGGGAATGCAACTCTGGGCTCAGACAATTAGATTTTCTATATCTAAATCAAGTATATGAACCTTTTCTATATCTAAATCAAGTATATGAACCATGAAACTGTTTCATGCACTTTGCCACAAGCCCCAAATATAGATAATCAAAATAGGATCAGATTAACACACTTAACATTTTGCTTAGTGCCTTCTGCCTGAACTGCAAGATACTGAAAATAGTTTCAGTTTTCTTTTCTTTGAAGTCAAGATCCAGTTCAGAGCTGATTGAAACCAGTGGAAATGATGAATTTCCATCAGACTCCTGAATTTTGGATGAATACTGTAGGCAAGATGATATTCAAAGTTCAGAAGAGTATTTTTTTAAGAATGAAAGATATTCTGTCTTCTTTATTCCTGCTTTTGTTTATATGACTACACACACAAAAAAAAAAAAAAAAAGAAAGAAAGATAAGAAAAAGAAAGAGAAAAAGAAAAAAAAAGAAAAAGAAAGAGAAAAAGAAAAAAAAGAAAGAGAAAGAGGAAAAGAAAAAGAAAGGTTCTGGTTAATATGAAACTGTGTGGAGCTTGTGTGAGCAAGTTTCTTAAAGTTTTTTGTTGGTGTAGAGGTGATTAATTTTTTTAAAGTTTAAAAAATAACTTCATAGAGAATGTGAAAGCCAATATAGTGATTTAAATCAGTGCTTGGACAATAAGCAAACTAGGATTATCTTCACAAGCGAGGCTGAGGTTTGGTAGAAGCATTTAATCCCTAAATGATATACTTCAACTGTGAATTGTCATCAAAGTACTTCAAAATCACTTCTCTTTGGTCTTTCATATATTTGAATCTGAGTGGTTATTTCCTCTTGTGTATTCATTTTAGTCTACTATTTACCATGTTTCAGGCATCCACTGTTTATTCAGAAACTGACATTTATGTCAAAAAAGTCTATGAAAGATTTTAAAGGTCTGGCTTTCCCTTGAAAAATTAACTTTCTGATAAATTTTCTGCCAGCTCATGAGTCATAGCAGATCTATTCCTTCTGAACAGAAAGACTATTAAATGCTGTATGTTTTTATGATATAATGTGGAATTTTTAACTCCTTAAGCCACTACAGCTGCAGTTCTAGTGTAAAAATGTCTTACCCAGGGATAGGAGAGGTTTGATTCAATGTATGTTATTAACAGCCAGGAAGTACACCTTCCAATGTCTCTTATGCCTCACACAGATTATTTTTTCAGATACACAGAATTAGATCCAAATGCATAGAAAACTCATGTTGAAAGTATTGGGGACAAGGCTGTATGTGCATGTTAAAAGCAGAAGAAGGGCCACTGCACAGTGTCTTCTAGTGGGGGAAACTCCACAAGTGAAACCTATTGCTATTGTTACGTATGTAACAACTCCAAAGGACAATGAGTGGTTTAGTCAGGTCAAAGAAAAGACAGAGGGCATTAGAACTGGAAGCAAGTCGGCAAAATGGTGGATAGTGGATTAGTCAGTACATGAAAACTTTATTTGGCATTCATGCAATCTTCAGTTTCAAAGAACTGGACTGTTCCCCTGGGAGATTATTTTAAGATGCCAAGGAATGTATGTGATGCTCTTTAGTTCTGAACAGTTTCATCATGAGCCCATCCAGCCTGTTTTGTTGTTATTTTTTAAATTCAGTAGTAACAAGAGCAGGGTAGCTAATGTATAGTTACTGCTCTTCTCCTGGGAAAGAGGAAAACAGAAATGGTATTCTGGTTTCCTGCTCCTCAGTAGCTATTTGTCTCCCCAGATCCCTTTTGCAGCGCACTACAGCCTTTGATTCTCTCATTTATGTTAGTCAGGAACTATCTGCCACTACAAAAGCAATAAAAATTAATTTTTCTGTAATATCATTGATGGCAAATTATTTCAGCTGCTAAATACAAACAATTTTATAATTAATTCAGATTAATGTTGGAGGTTAATTGTCAGCCAGAGGTCTTGACATTTACTTTAAAACAGTTTTACTGTTTATGTTGTCTTTGAATTAAATTGAGTAGTCCAACCTAAGTGGGTTTGAAGCGCAGCTGTGAATAGCATTGGCATTTGAACATGAATATCCAAATACTTGTGATACCTAAAAAGTCCCTTTCTTGTAAAACAGACTTTTACCAGCAACATTACAGCTGAATTAGATTGCTATTAGAATATCTAAACTATATTTAGGTTATTGCTGAACTAATGCACAAAAATAAAATTTGAAAGTTCAGTAATGAACATCAAACCTAAAGTCTTGTCCTTATACCTGATCAGGGCTTAAAATGAAACACTGTTGATGATCAAAAACTGAGTGACAAATATGTATGGATTCAAGTAGAGGAAAAGATAAAGGGGCTTTTTCCACATCATTGGAACAAGAGACAGACTCAACATTAGCACTTGTTATAGAGATCAGCTATTTTTACGTGTAAAGTCACAGTCATCAGGGCAAAGTTGTATACTATTGTAACATTACTTATGCTCCTTATATTCAGCTTTAGTCAAAGTTTGTATGAGTTTGGAAAATAACTTGGAACCTGTTGTAAAGAACATTGGCAAGTATTGACTTGTAAAAATAAGATATTGGATCAAACTTTTAATAAATAATTTCAGTTCACTCTCCAGTTAATCTTGACTGCTGTCATGGCTGAGAGATAAGAGTGGGCAAGAGTAAGATTTAATATAACTTTAATTCTGCTAGAGAAGCTTAAGATGCAAAATATAATTCCAGTACATTTGACTGAAAATTAACTTCTTAATGTAAAATAGTGGATGCAATTTTCATGTTAGTAATGTCATAGGAGAACAGACTTTCTTCTCTTTTCCTCTACCCCCGTCATATACATATGTATAGGAGCCCAGACCTGAAAAAAACAACTGCCTGGATCTAAGGCTGTGGCATTCTGCAGTGGACTGGAATAATTAATGTTGTGCTCAGAGGAGGCTTCAAAAATTGTTGTTCAAGTTTTGTAGATGATATAATAGGCAATATGACAGCAAAGCTTGATAATAGACAGGAGTATCCATAGTCTCTTGAAGAAATGAGGTCCATGCAAGCTACCTGTGATATTGTGGGATGAAGCTGTAGAGCAAGAACAATCATGGTATAGCACTTAAAAATATGCAGCATCAATTAAATAGTTGTCTTGCTTATGAACACTGATAGAATAAGTTTACTGTCTGAGTAGAGTAACTGAATTATTAGCAAGCAAGAGACTGTAACTGGTAAAAGACCGTAAGAAGACAAAGTACTAAAGAAAGTCACTGACTGTGTACATAGGGGAGAGAATTTGGTTTGGGGTAATTTTTGGATTTGGCTTTCAACACCAAGACCCCATTGAACGCTGTCTGGTTATGTCTAGTTATTTTGCACAGTGTTATGCTTATCCGTCACAAGTAAGAAATAATTAAGAAACCTCTATGATGAATCTGATGAATCTAGCATCAAGTTGAGCTTTGTAGTTAACTGAGTAGTTTCAATTCCTTATAAGACTGGAAACAGTGCAGAACTGACTGTGACCATTGGGAGAGGCAAGGCAGACTCCGAAACAGTAGTGATGAATTCCAGTTCCAGGGCTGTGGAAGGTACCTAATGGGACAGAGCAGCCAATAAGTGACACGTGCCCAGGGGCAGCCATATTGTACTGGCCAGCTCTAGAGACAATAGAGCATTCCTAGTCTGCTGCAGCCCAGGAAAGGGCTCTTTCCCTTCTTTAGACATCACAGTGATGGACAAAGCCATTCTGTCCTGCAGAAGATGATGTTGGAAGAGCTCAACATTCCTTTATTTCCCTTACCTTCAAATCTTTTATTAGATTTTTGGAAAAGCAAGGTGCATGGCAGTAATGGGCAAGAGCGTACAGTGAATTTCTCTACATTAAGTAAGGGGAGGATGCTCTAACTAGGTGAGCCTGGCAGTAGACAACATGCTGGAGAGAGCAGTGTAAAGGGACTGAATGGTTTCTTCCAGAACCTATGCAAGACTATTGGAACTGATTAAAACTGGAGTGAGCAAACTTTACTAGATTCACTTTGGGGCAACGATTGACTCTCTACTTCAGAGCCTATGCCAGCTTTGGAAGCAAAGCACTTGGTCTGCACAGCACTGTACCTGTACTAACACCCAAGCAAGCCCTACATGGAGTCAACTCCTATGTCTGCAGCAGGGCGTATGTACAATAGGTGGCACTGTTAGTTTGCAACTCAAGTGGGAGTTGATGGTAGCTGCCGTCCAAAAATAAATTTGTGTGCTGGGCTGAATAGCAAGTGAAAACTGTCACTGCCGTTCAGGGGATTGACTGACAACTGTGTTTAGCTTCTTGTGAAAGTTAGATGACACATGTAGAAGCAAGCATCAACTGATTATCTGAAGCATGGATTCTCTGAACTCAGTTCTATCTTTAAATACATCTATGATTCCCAAAGCTCGGCATGTGATGTAGTGCAGAATTTCAGGTTTGCCTTTTTGCCTTTTAAATTCAAATCTAGCAAATGTTCACAGTTTCTCCTTGGTGTTTTCTTCTATGACTTTAATATCTTCTTATACCCCCTGTCCTTCCCTCCAGAAATATCACATTTTTGAAGTGTGCTGTGATCCTGTTTCTAAGTGACCATATCCTAAGTTTTCCACTGCTGTGATTGACATAGATGACTTAGGCAAAGGAACTGTGTAGCTCCAAGTATCCACTATACTTATCAAATACTGTGTTTGATTGAAACAAGTAGATATTAAAATTTCAGGACAGCTTTGCTAAGTTCTAGGAGCTGAATAAACTTTACACTGCACATTTCAGTAGGTGAAATCTCTCTATGCAGGACAGATACCCAGTGGAGACACTGTTCTAATTTTTAAAATCATGAAAGGCTTTTGACACTTGCTCTATTAATTTTCCACTAAGGACAGCGAGTCCTTAAAATAACTATTTAGCTAACCTCTGTATGAACGGGCTCTGCTTGTTACTACTAAAATTGGAAGTACTCACTGTACTAATGGATTTTGGCTCTTCTCTATTGCTTTACCTTTATCTTTTAAGCATAGACATTATTTGAGCATTGGTTTTCTAAGCAAAAAGATAAAACGTGCAATTCAAATTAATCCTCCTTATCCTCTTTGCTACCTTTTCCCCTTAGAATTTCCTCTTAGAAGCTCAGAACAGCTAAGCAGCAGTATGATGCAGGCCTGTCAGCTAAACCAACACCACTGTGAGACCTTGCCTAGCTTTTCCAGCACACCTGTTTGTAGGTACCAGCATTTTTAGCTTGATTTCTTTAAGTCTTCATTCTCAGGACTTGACTTTGCTAACCCAGTTAATAAATCTGGAGACCTCTGTTATGAATTATGGGGAGATATCTTGACTCAATTTTGTGCTATCAGTATGTTACCATTAATTTCTGCACATTAAGTATTTCATCCTATTTTGATTCTCCATTCCACAAATTTAAAAGCTCAGTGTGGAGGCTTAGGGCTGCTTTGATAGACACAGTTAATCACTTCAGTGACTTGAGCCCCCTGCATAACATATCAAGCCTCAAACACATTCATTTGCTAACTTCAGATCCTAAAATGCAAACTGAGGTAGTAGCAGCAGGCTTCGGACTGATTTCCTGACTACTTGGAAGGGGGCAAAAATCAACTGCAGCTCTAGATGTAAGGAGGTGAGCTGAACCTTGGAGCTGCATTGCACATTTGCATGCAATTAATTTTCATGCAATTTAAGATCTGAAAATCTTCAACAAGCAAAAATCTTTTGGGACTTTCTATATTATTGCTTATTCTCTCAGGATTTGCTGGCAGGGAGGAAAAAAAACTCTAAAACAACTTTAAGTTATGTGTCGTTAAAAATGTGTATAACTATCCAAACATAAGACTATACATTCATTATATATAAGAAAATGAGATAAAAATACAGAATATTTGAATTCGTGGTTATCTAAATTTTATTTGAACATCATCCATCTGGAATCAAAAGAATTTCCAAGATTTAACACACTTGGCAGCTAATTATAACTGAAATTAACATATTTCAATAGCCCGTGGTGCACTGTAATCTTTTTCTCAAAAATATTCAATCTGAGGGTGCTCCCAGAATGCCAACATTTTTCTCCCATTTTAATCAGCCTTTAGTGCAAATAATGTCTTAAAACAAAATGCTGCCTTTGCTTCTGTTGAATCTGTTTTTTTCACTTCTGTCATGCCACTGCTGAATTGCAGTGATATTTTATATACACAGTCAGAAGCTATTCAGTGCTTACACCATCCATGATTGCTGCCTGATGTATTTCAAAGTGTTGTCATTAATCTCCTTGGTCTTGCGATACTGTTTGGCCATTACCCAGTGCTTAGGTACTGCACCCTTGACATCCCCAGGCTGATGTAAATGGTGTGGGGAAGGCCTCGTAACAGGAATTTATCCTGTTAGCCACAATTTTCACTACAAAGCTGTCACACCAAGAGGTTCGTTCAGATCTGGATCCAGCAGATCAAGCACGGAGGTGACAGAGGAGTAGGTTTAGTACTTGCTGAAACTCATGAAGACTTTACCAAGAACTTCAATAGATATTACATTATAACCAAATTTCAGCCTGTCACTGAAATTCAGGCTACCTGTTCAGATGCCTGTATATGATTTAGTGATAAATCCCTTGTGATTTATAGGAGATTCACGCTATATAACTGGGCTTGCTAAATTAAATTTGATAGGGTCATCATCAATAAAAATGTCCAAAATATTCTTCTGCAATTGCTGCAGCAGTTTCCACTTTTATCAGCACTTTCTTGTATGCACAAACACTGCTTTTCCTATCAGTGTCCCTCATAAACTGCAACCATTTGCTGATGATTTCTAATGCTGTGTACCCTCCTTTTCACTCTAAATAGAGAAGAAAAAAGCAGTTGTGGATGTTGCATTTTGACACATGCAGATGCCAGTAATCAGTCCATGCTTCTGGGCAGGTGCTAACCAAAGCTGTGGAGCAAGTCTGAAACAGGCAAAGGCCAATGACTGACAATTACTTATGTGCAGGCACTACTCACACTGACTCAAGAAATCCTGCTTAGAGGCAGTAGAGAACAGTTTCAGTGTAATCTGACCAAAGTCTATGACACAGCAGCTTCTGTCATCTGTTGTATAGATGTTAACAGAAAGTCAAGAAATTGAAAAAGCAAGGCTCTTCTGAGCAATGCCTTGCTGACTGTTGCAAGGTAGTTGTCATCTAGCCTTGCACTGTGTGTGAAACAGAGCAAATGAATAGTAATTTACTTGGTATTCTCCAAAGGTCTAGGAGGATATTGGCTATTTTAGATGTGGAATAAACACTTTGATTTCCAAGGTAAATTAACCTATGTTCCAGCAGTGATAAACAGTTCTTTAGTCAGACACCATTTAGAAAGCCTGTGGCTTCTGTGATGTTTTCTGCCATTGATCCTTCTTTTTTTTTTTTTTTTTTTTTTTTTAATGTCCTTTCCCAGCTAGTCTGTGATAGAAGAGATCTGATGTCTGCTATTCTTTCCGGGTATAAAAATCATTTGAGAAGGTTGCAGGTTAACTGCCTGAATCTGCAAGCAGGGGAGAAAATACTACTGGCATTAGATGTAGAACGGTTTGTTTTTTATCACCTTGAGTAACTATTTTTCTGTAAAAAAGGAAAGCAGAAACAGGCCAATAAATATCTTGTCCATTCTGAAACCTCTACTGTAATCTCTTGCACCAAAAAAGGCATGCTATTTTAGAGTGTCTTTGCCACTCATAACCAAAGATTGTGTGACTATTTTCTAGAATGGATTTGCTTCTGCTAGTTGGGATGCATGACAGATAGTTTTTTTTTGCCTGCAAATCAAAATAGGTTTGGACTAGAAATAATAAACCAGCATCTTAGAGGTATTCAGGTAGCACCTCTTCCAGTAGGGAAGGTGCAGATGTGCTCTACGTCCTACCATCAAAAGCCTATTTAAATAGGAAAAAATAAAAGAAGAAAAATGCTCAGAATTCACTGTGATTTTAACTTACCATATACTGCTCTACTCAGTGTGCAAGGAGCAAGCAATTGATGCAGTATTATATGCTCTAGGTCTGCAGAACATCACATTGCTGGCACTGTATATGAATCACTGCTTTGTTTGCAGCGATGAAAGCTTAGGATGATCAAGTAAAGCTTTTGAACAGAATTTTGCATTACAGTACTAAATAAGACGTTTGTTAGAGGAAGACATTTTATTGGGAGAAATGGAGGTTTCACACCGTTTCTGTGGCGTGAGAACTGTTCTTTTAAAAATTCCTTTAGTGGTTTCTTGCACTCCTTTTAGACCATGCACTTAGCACTTCAAAAAGGATCTATTCTGTAGCTGACAAATTTTAACAGAAACATTGTTACTAGGGCCGTCATCACTACTGATCTACACAGGTCTCAGACAATGCTGGCAGCTACTAAGCCTGGGAAGCAAGTTGGCTTCCAAGATAACAATCCCATTTCCTTAAGGGATTGTCATAATTAAGGAAGTCAGAGTGGAGTTAAGAATGACAGTGACTCATAACAGATACAAGTAGGTATGACCATGGTAAGTGATTAAGATGGCTTATGCTGTGATATGGGAATTAGCACAACCAACAAGCAGCTGGTGAAACACTGCAAAGCAGCTGACTTCAGTGAGACTGTGCTGGAGTAAGATACGGTAGTCTGTTTTATTCATGCTTCCCAGCATTGTAAAACTGTTGTGTGTCTTTGACCACGCAATTGTCTGACATGCATGTTCCCAGGCAGTACCACTGAAAGTACACTATTTTCTGAATACATTTATTATATGTTTGGTCAGATCTTTGTTTCACACTTGCTTAGGCAAAAGTATGTTACATGCAGCCCTTTGCTCATGAAAAAAATGTCTCTGTTTTGTGGCATGAAGGCATTTAAAACAAAACTAAGCTTTATTCTTATTACTGGGATACAAATAAACCCTATTTGTGTACTGGAATTGCACACTGCTATGTGCACACACACTGCTGCACACACACAGAGCACAGAAAATACCAGCTTCAAGAGCTTAAAAGTTTCAAACACGCTGAATTTGAAGCTGTCCTACTAATAATGTATTATATATTAAGAGCCTGTATTTAAAGAAGAGCCCCTTAAGTTATGGTGCTGAGATCAGTTTGGTTTCTAAAATATTCAAATATTCTGATCTGCTGCAAACCTGGCAAAACTCAGTTGAAATCAGTTGTCCTAGCCAGTTTGATATCACAGTAAGATAAATGCTTTTTTCTACTATAAAAGCTTGGTCTGACATCCTCTGCAGTCAGACAATCTATAAAATCCTTTTAATAATCAGTCTTTTCTTACTAAGTTTTCAGATAGCAGCTCAGTTGTTTTAGATGTTATTTATTAAATATTGTTTAATTAAAATTGATTAACTCATTTGGGACCTGAATCAATCCCCCTTAATATCGCTGAAATTTTTTATCAACCTTATTAGCAACTAGATCTAGTTCTGAAGCCTTTTGGAAACCACCAGTAAGAATATACTCAGGAAGAGCAACTGAACTGTCATTTGTTCAGCTACCTGGAGGCTGCAAATGTTCCAAGGTGTCCTGGTTTCAGTCGAAACAGTGTTAATAGAGCACAGATAGTTGGTTTGATTGTGGCTGTAAGCAAATGAAAGTACTTGATAGTCTTTCCTGAAAACAGTGGGCATTAAGTCCACTTTCTTTGCTGGCAAGTGGCATATCTTGGAAGAGACACGCAGCTGGCATTACCCAACTCACTGAGGAATCCTCAACGAGGCCAAGGACCAAATATTCATGAAGGATTAATTGCCTTCCTGGCAAGCAGCAGTGTCCCATCAGGGTGTAACTGATTGCCAGAAGGTGGGAAAGGTTGTGTTCCTGTCTGCAGAAGTTGTTCTGTGCAACTGGCAGTTTGTGTGACACTAACAGAATGAATGTTCTTTGCATTTTCTGAACACAGGGTTCAGGCTGAAGTGACATTGCCAAATCCTTTGACAGCTCAGGCAAAGATTTGTCTGCCTCTGCAGACAGAGGATACCTTGCAAGTTAAAACAGCCCAGCTGTAATTTAGAAAGGGGCTGCAATAGATATGTCTAAATTGATTACTTTCTACTTTTAAGGTACAACACCTTCAGTCTCAAGCAGTAACAGCTGTTACCTGTAGTATCAATCTCAAATGTGGTGACTAGTGGGCAGAGAACACAAAGATGCTCAGTTACATTTCCAACCCATTCCTGTTAACAGGATAGTAAATGGGCAAGCAGCTTTTTGTTGTTCTCATGTTTCTCACTTAGGTAGTGTGCACGGTGTATGGGAATGCAAGGTAAAGAGGAGAATTTCTAAGGACTCAGTCTGAATTAGAACAGGGAAGAATTTGTGTAGTTCTTGTACTCAGATTCTCAGATACTTGTTCTTGCGTGCTCTCCTGCTCCTTGGTTACACAGTGGAAACAAAATTAACTTTGGATTTGCACCATTCTCCCTTTAAATTCCACGACTTGCTATTCTTTTAGAATATTGACAAAAGTTACTTTTAACAGAATAGTCATAAATTCTATCTGGAAATATGGTCATGGAGATTTCTGTGCACCTTTAAGGCTGGCTTGGAAGTGTTCTGGCTACTGCAACAGCCTGGGGATGTTTGTTAGGTAATCGTGTCCTGCGATGAAAGTGAAACAACAGGATGATGGTGAGGGGGAAGTAGGGCGTTTTAAAATAATTGAAGGTTTTGGAGGGAAGCTGTGCTTACTATATCATTTAAAACATCTTTCCTGACTTTTTCCCTGAAATTTGTGAGGTGCTGAATTGCAGTGGCAAAGATGACTAGAGCCTTCTGTCACACTGTGTGCTTTTCCTTACAACTAGGGTGTGAGTCCTAAAGAATTTATTGTTAATTGAAGCAGGCCCAGAGATAGGAGCTGAGTCAGGAAATCTTCCTCAAGGTTTATTAAACCTGGAGTATTTGTCTCCTTTACCTCTTTTCCATTGCAATGTCTGGTTTATTTAATCCTAATTGCAATTTCCTTCTGAGTTGTACACCTGTGAGGCTAGTAGAGATCTTCATTCTTGAAAAATAAGATACAGCAATAGGAAGTTCTTCAAAAGGACAGAGCCGAAGGTGGGACTCTACCTAACAACTTAGGAGACTGACCAAACTTTCTACCTCAGTCACAATTTGGTCCTTATTTTCTCTTGGGCAATTCATTTAATTCACTCGATCCTTTTCATAAACATAGGCACAATACTCTTCTATAAGCAAGCTGTAATTTAAAGTCCTGTAAGGCTCTTAAGCTAAGCTATGTTGCTATCTGATATCTAACTATTACTGAGATATATATTCAGAATGATGCTATTATTCATTAACTATGATTTTTTACATTTTGTCCAAACCAAATAAGTGTCAATTGAACTTGTGTTGCACATGACATTTCTGTAATTCATATTATATTAAAGAAACAACTTGTATTACAGAACTTTAACTGCAAGCAAAGATAGTGGAGAATAAAGATACGTATTTTACACTCTATTAATTCTGCACCATTTCAGAGAGAGCAGGATACTTAGTGGATTACTTAGGCTAATAACCTTTCTCTAGGCTACTCAAAGTCATATATAATGGATGATGTACCTTTTTGTGTACATATGCATTATGAATGGTTTTTGGACACTTATAATCAGGTCTAGGAATTATGCCAATTTACTGTTGAAAAAAAAAAGATGGTATTTAGCATTTGCATGGCATTTTACACTTTTTAAGGGGAATTTTAACTAATTAACACTTATGCATCTACAGAGTACAAGTTTTATCACAGATGTGAAATACAGTTACAAGAAGTTAAGTGATTTTTCAAAGTCAGAACCAAAGCCAGAATTAAACCTCAAACTGCTCACTCAGACTTGTGATCAGTTTAATAGGACACGTTACTCCATTATCCCCAACAACAGAGAGTTCCTAAAGTAAGGACTAGGTTACTAGAATCCAAAAGTGTATTGATTTATTTATGGGTGTGACTGTCCAGATACTATGTCTTTATAGAGTGGGCAAGTAAATATAAATTGGAAGTATTCTATCATCAAGTCTTTCTGGGAACATCTTGGTGTTGCTAGCAAGGGTCCACAGCTGCTGGGTGTTATTTGCTCTTGTTGTTTGCGAGTTTACCCCACTTAATTGCCTTTTATACTAACTAAGCACATATACGACAAGGAATTGCAGGTGATTAAGAAGAAAGTTGGAGGCCACACTGAATGTTACAGAAAGGAGGCACTGAAGATTATAAAGTTTTTTTTTTTGCTAAAAAAATTGTGAATTGTCATCGGCTGGGCTAAGAAATATCTTTTGAAAGTTTGGTTTGCTATTTACCTTTGAATGTAGAAATGCTCTTCTTTATAAAGTCAGTTATGGAAAAAAGAGGGAAGTTAGAAAGTTCTGGTTTCAATGGACAGACTTATAAAGCTATATTACACAAGTGGGAGAGAACAGCTTCAGACAAAGATCCTAGATGGCTCTGTTTTCAACCCGGTAACCTGTCTTCAGGAAGCAGTTTATTTTCAATTAAGGGATTACTTTGGTTCAATTCTTAGTTTAGAAAATAGCTCATGGCTAAGAGTTGTTGGTTTTTTGTGGATTCTTCTGATCTTCATTGCTTTTTTAAAGATTATGCACACTGTCACTATCTGTTTCTCTTATGGTTTCTACTCATTTGTAAGTACTGCTAAGTGTTAGGTGTGCTTGCTCTTTTGCGGTCTCCTCCTTTAAGTCAATTCCAAAGAATATTGACTTGCAACTGAAAAAATGGGGTACTCTTACCTATTCCAAGCTGGCACAAACTCCAGAGAAAGATGGGGAAAAAAAAATCCCAACCAACCAACCAGAACAAGCCCCAGCTTCTGGCACCTGTTAAAAAAGAGGCAGAAGTAGTAGCCCATATAGACAAATTGTTTTATTCAGCTTGCCAGTTTTCTCAGGCCTGGTATAGTCACAGCTGTTGACTTGCCCTCATGCAGAGTTTTACAATAATTTCAAAATCCTGATTAGAATCCAGCATGACCTTGCAGTACAGTTTAGATCTGTTGCCATTATCTTTATCTACGTGCTGTTCTGTGCATTAAGGAAATCCTACAAAGGGATATTTTTTCTCTTAAAGCATGGATAGCATAAGCCAACTATATGGAAATCTATTTCAGCATTTTATTGAGACATCCTGGGAGGATGTTGGTTGTCCTCAAGGATGACTGTCCTTTCTTCATAAATTTTTATTCTTTTATTTTCTTAAACAAATTTTTATTCTTAAATTTTCTTCTTTTATTCTAATCATCGGTAGTGTGTATTCATATACATGTTAAAGTCCAATTTTTGTTTTCTTACAGATTAGATTTTAGAATAACCTATGTCTGCAGAATAAACCAAGTTGCAGTGAAAGAAAAAAGATCTCGAAATGACATAGCATGAGCATTTGAGGTCATTCTAATACTAAGTACTATTTTAAAGTTGTAAAAATGAGAGAATGACAGTATAATGTTACTATGAAAGCACAATTCATCTTGCGTCTTTCAGTTTCCCACACTATCAGGCCTATTAAGCTCCTAAAACACTCTGAAGAGGCTTTAAAACAAATTGTTGATGAGAGAAGTTCCCATCAAAGTCCATTAGCATAAATGAGTGGTCACAGTAGCTGCAGCAGACATGTTCCATATCTTTTCCCTATAAGAGTAAATCTGAACTTCTGAAGAGCTTTCAGGCTCAGTCTTTTTCAAAGATGATCTCAGAATGCCATTTAGCATTCCCATTGTTTTTCATGCACTTGTGAGAGGAGCACAAGGTGTACATTCATCTTAGTAGATAAAATAAAAAAAAATGATGGGAGGAGGGAAAGAACTGAGGCATGGCTGCAGAGAAGACTGTTTCCTGCATTCTCAGCTTTGCACAACTATAGAACAAAAGGCCTCTCAAAATGGTTGCCTGGTTTTCTACAGAAAAGTCAAACTCCAGTTCTCCTGTAAGAAGTAAAAATATCAATGCAGGAGACATCATAAATTTACGGCATAATAAACCTGATATTAATCATGGTAATACTTTGCATTTCAAAACAGGACTGATCTACATAGAAGGGGCCCTGATCAAAATCTGTAGCTTAATATAAAAAAATCAAGCTACTCAATCGTAATGATTCCTTCCATTCTTGTTCATAGTACAAGTCACCTCAGTAATTCAAGTTTGTTTGTAACCGTCCATGCTTGCTAAACTTTAAGGAACAGTGAGTGGGCTTAGCACAGCTATGGTGCATGGCTTGGATGGCTTGGATAGCACTGCCTGCCAAGACAGGAGCAGCACCATAAGTAGGGCGTGTGGGTGGGTTTCACAAAAGGACTAACCCCTAATTGGGTACCAGATTTCTTTTGAAAGTCTCGATCCAAAAACAAGAACAAAGTGTATGAAGATCTAATCCTGCGGTTAATACTTACTTAATCCCATTTAGTCACAGACAAGTCAATCATTATTTTCACCTGTCTCAGACTAATTATTTAACCCGCACAGTTTGAACAAATTTTAGAGAAAAAATTTTAACATCTCCTTAAATAATGTGGATGCAGTGTAAGTTTTGAAGTTCTTTTCTGACAACATTTCAGAACTTTTTAGAATAAAGAAAAAGTAAGCATTTAATGTTTGTTCAGAGATTAAAGGTATGAATACACCATTACTTTTTTTAATTGCTAATTATGTCTTAAAACTATTTGTTTAAAAAGGAGCAAGGTTAAAACACAGATATATCAGAACGCATTGCTTATTCATGAAGGCATAAGATGTAAAGAAGGAAATAAAATTAGTACCCTTACCAGCAGTAGTAGAACAGGAATATGTGTTGTCATGCCCATGTTCCTTCGCAAGTTGGTTGTATTCTTCTGGTAAACAGCACTTACAGCACTGTATTTTATAGGTGACTAATAGCTTGATATTCCACACAAGCCCGGACCTTGCAATTTTATCTAGTATGTCTTTGATAATGCAGTATCAGTTACCAAATGTTGATCCAAGTAAGATTCCTTTCACTCTGTTCACACATGCACAAATTCGTAGCTTTAGGATATCCTACAAATTATCTCATCAATCATTAGATATGCATTAGAGTGTGTTATTATTCCAAATGTAATAAACTAAGAAAAGATGGATTAGAGCTTGTCGTGATAACATTGAGGTCCTTCGACTGTTCTTGTCCATTGTTATTCACATGATTTCTATGTTGATCACAATTACAATTGATCTTTTTTCCAGAGAAAAATAAAGTCTCAGATTCTGCTGTTACTTAAACTCTGTCGTTTTGTCTCAGAAGCTGTTTTTGTGTAGTCACTGGGACTAGTCTGACTATAAGAACATTAGCTTTTGCTGACGAAGAAGAGCTTAGGGGTTTTGTATCAGTGTTGTTCTGCTGTTTTTCTTTTACCTGTTCACATCACCTGAGAGTCTTGGATTATTTTCCAAGAACAGTGGAAAAAAAGGTCTGAAATATATTGGAAAGAAAATTCTGGTAGATGCTGATACTCTCACCTCTTGCTTTCCTTGGTATGAATTTCTGAAACCCATATATGCTTTACTTTAGTAAAGCTGTTTTTTACTATATGTGCAATTTTTTTCCTGCTCTGTCAGAATCTTTTGCTTTTTGCTCTTGCTGTCTTCTCATAATTTTACAAGCTGATATGGAAGCTACTATTCTGAAGCTGCTCCTTTCCCACAAGTGGACTCTACAAACATTGTTTTTGCAGTTTTCCCATTTCTCAGAATATTGCATTTGTCAGAATTTTCAGTCAGATGATGCCACAAGATTTGGAATAAAGCCTGATTAAACAGCTGAGAAACTTATTCTGTTGTTCCAGAAACAACCTCTGGTTATCCATCTTTTCTTTCACATTTAACATTTCTCTTTTGTAAAAGAGTAAATGCCTGTTGACTGGCAAGTTATCCTCAGTAAATATGTATTCACCTCTGATTTTATTGTGATTAAGTAAACTTTCAGCTGACTGATTTATGAAAATCATTCATATTTCAATCAGATTAAGCCTTGAATAAAGCATAAAGTATATTTTACATTGTGCAACCTAAAAATATATGCCTGAATTGCTGTACAGACAATGATGATTTGAGAAAAAAAAAAAAGGGTTTAGATCCAAGCATGAGTTCTAGGAACACTGTTTTTGAAACATAAAAGGAATTGTTGCTGTACTGTAAAAAAATATCATAACATGTATCTTTCTTTTAAACTGATACTGTTGTCTGTATCTATAATACAGTGCTTGAATATTCACATGTAACTCTTCATAAAGCTCACCTAAAAATCCATACATAAAGGCCAAAATTGAGATGTGGCAATTATGGACTGGAAGACTGTCATTTTCTACTGAACACTTAAAGCAAGCAAATCAATGCCAACATATTGCTGTTAGCAAGAAAGTGTATTAAACAGTGAGCGTAAATCACAAAGCTATTACGGTGCCTTTATATGGAATAGTTCAAGAACAGGTCACAACAAGGAGAGCTACTTATAACAAGTATGATTCTGGCTTCAGACATATTTAAAGTGTTTTACTGCATGAGGATTTTATTTGTAGATCACAGTTTGTTCTGGGCTGTTTAACTCTTCGCTGCTGTTAAGCCTGTGAACTGCCTTCAATTGGGTGGCTACTCCTATGCTTCGGTGTTTGATCACATTGCTAAATCAGGCAGAACTTCTGGATTTAACTCTAGCTTTTGATGTGACACAGTCCTCAGGATGTATGTAAGCATGCACCACAGCTGTGTCAGCAGTCAGCCAGGATGGTTTAGGCGGCCTTCAGGGAAGTTTAAGCTAGCGGAAGGGTAAAAGCTTTAAAATGCAGCCTCTTCTTTATCTGTGAATATCTATGATCTCAACCTGTTTCAGTGTACTCTGTATTATACCAGTTGCTACAAGAGAATGTGAAGTTCTTTCTTGCTTATTGATGTGGAGACGAAAAACAGAGACATGAGGATACAATACAATGTCCTTCAGAGATTCTGGGAGCTCTCCGTTTGCACTTTGATTGGTAGCCTCTCTTCAGGTTGTAACAGTGCCCGAATGGTTGGCTTTTAAATAACAAATGCATAGAGAGATGCGACTACATTTTGCAGGCACTTCACCATTACTTATCTATTCCAAATGTTACTTATCTGAAATATGAAACCTGAAAGATGTTGGGCTCAAATGCGTGACACAGGTAAAGCAAACTGAGCTAATCAAGAACATACAGTAATGCTTTGGGAAATGATCCTGAATGCAATGCGACAATTTCTTAGTGTATCTGGGGGAACTAATTTGTATGCCATGGCACAGACAAAACACCTCTGTTTGCCCATCTCAAATGTGGTTAGCCCTAGGGAGTTGTTGCAGATTAAATAACACAGTGTAACAAATGCATTAAAGACCAAAACAGTCTTCAGGCATGCAGCACACCCATTTCTGGAAGTCTAACTTCAGGAGAGGCAGAGAAATGTATTTATTGCAGACAACTGAACACTCAAGATCTGGAACTTAGAATAAAAATACCGTCAAAGACGTAAATGCAGCAGCTTTATTACAGTCACACAGTATCTTCAGTAGATACAGAATACTTTGATAATGCCACTATTTTTCATGTCCATTGTACTACATATTGTGCATAAAACAATCATTCTTTTCCTTTTCCTACCTACAAAAATGTTGTACGTATTTTCTTCTCTCAAATTTATAGCACAGAAGACATGTTTCTTTTAAAGTAGCTATATATAAAGCACCTAGCAGCAAAGTGGCTTTCAAGTCATTTTTACAGCACTGTAAGGCAGTATCTTTTTAACAGCCTTTTCTCAGACCATAGAAATGCTTCCATTAGAGGCAGGCTGTGGTTGTCTGCATCTGCTGGAAAGAAGGAAGTCTTCTACAGAGGTTAAGACTCTTCATTAGAGAACACAGCTTTATATATTCAAGTGAAAATCTAGTTGTTTTTGAAGTTTTCAGAGACATTTAAAAAGAGTAAAGCAGGAAAGCCTTTTTATTCAATTGTAAGCAGCAGCATGGGCCAAATTCACGCAGCTATCAAATTCAGTGTACACCTACCTCTTTGCCTTTCCCCAGGCTGTCACAGATCTCCATATGTATTCCCCAGTTGAGAACACCTTAACAGGTGTCCTCTGTCACTCAAACTTTGATCTGTAAAATGAGGCAAACTTATATTAAGGAATACAGCACCAACTTTGGAAACATAGCTCCTGTGCATTGGTATGATTGAGTGAAACACTACCTCCTGGTGACTAAGAGTAGCCTTGTCTTCCATCTGCCACCTTGAAGTACCAGAAGGCAATGCCTGCTCAAGTTCCTGTCAGCACACCTTACTTGTACTTCGAGGTCAGAGTCATATCTGAGCAGCAGCGGCATCCAGAATCCTGGATGAGGCATCTCCTGTCCCTTGCAGATTTGCCCTGTGCTTCAGGCAGACATGCCTTCTGATCATCTCAGGATGATATTTGACATACATGAATAGTCTCAGCCTGCTGCACACATGGTTTTGGAATGATGGCTTTTCTAGTCACAAGTGCAGGTGAACTGGAGCAGAACTGAGCTGAGCTGAGTGTAGCAGACTTGTACTGAGAGAAGACTGCTAATATTACCACTGCCCCACCATGCCTACAGCATGGCTACTTGCCAGTTTCCATTTTCCTAGGTCCTGAGAGGTGGTAAGTGCAGGCTGCAGGCAAGAGGCATCTAGGAGGCAGCAACTAACCCCTGCCACAAAAGCAGGAGTGATGAGAAGAACTGATGGATATTGTTTTGTTTGGGAAGTGGTGGCTAGTGGTTTCATAAACTAACAGCTTCGTAAACTGCTCTGAGCTGTGATTTATCTAATGGTCCATGCTGCAGGCTGATTTCTTAATGGCAGCAATGAGTTGCAAGATGCAGGCAAAGGAAGCTGAAATTGGACTTGGAGATTTAAGTGTTGCAGAAGGGAAAATCAGTGCTCCTTCTGTTGAAAATTGATATTTCAAATAATTTGATTTAGAAAGTGAAGAAAATAATGTTTGCAGAAAAAGATCTAGTTCTCCATGAAAGCATCTGGTATATCACGTTCCAGCATCTTTTAGGGTAAAAGTAGGACTGTGTGCAAGCCTGGAAAAAAAGTAGGAATATGTGCAATACATAGTTGTATTGTTTTTTCACATAAAGGCAGAAAGGCTTAGCAATTCCCATTCTTATACCTCAGAAAATACCTGAAAGTGATCTCATATTTAATATTCATTTTACAAAAAAATGGTATGCTGAGAAAATACTACTCCATAATGCTAATTCTTTTAAGAGATGTGTGCATGAGAAGAGTGTTGGAAAAAATTGTTTGGCAACCTAAAATGGAATGCAGTCTAATCTTTGAAACACTCTTTCTGTATGGAGGAATAAACTTTATTTCCTGGATAATTACACTTTTATTAGCTTTGCTGAAAACCCTTCTGAAACACACAAAGATATTTTAGAGTACACAATACACTGCCTTGTCAAATGAGCAAGAGACTGCTGCCCTGCACTCCCAGACCACTGTACATAGCACCTGCTAAGTGTTTTCTAAAAGATGTCAAATGCAGTGCCTCCTCAGGGGGACAAAATCCCATCTTGCAGGAAAAGAGGGCAAGAGAGAAGTCGTTTAGGCTGCTACAGCACTGAGGAATAACGACTTGCTTTCAAATAAGGATTGAAATGAATAATTTGAAGCCCATCAGTTCTGCCAACCTTGTCTAAGTCTGGAAATCTGCCATCTACCAAAGCAGTTCAAGAGGGAAAATGACAAAACTATGGCACCTCTGTGGCATACTAGAAGCCAGTTGTTCATTACCAGTGAGTGGCATTTTGTCAGGATACTTCTGGAGAATCCTGCCAGGGCCTGTATAGAAATAATTTGTTCTTCTATCTTTGCAGCTTGAACTTGTTATCCTCAGTGATCCTAAGTGTTCCAGGGGAGCTCTATGAAACTGCTTCTCAGATCTTCGCTCTTGTTCCATGTTTTTTTTTTGTTGTTGTTGTTGTTGTTTTTGATTTTTTTTCCCCCCAGATTTTGAGCACATGCCACACATTTTATTTTATTGCCTCCAGTTAATGAAACCACTCTCCTTCCGCATGTGTGTTGCTATGGCATTCAAATTGATTGCATTTTGTAATGCCTGTTAGCATAACTCTAACTTTTCTGTGCAGTATCTGAGATGCACATTAAGATGCACTACAAAAAAGAAATACTGAATCTATCCATGAATTCTCCCCCATCGTCACTGCAATAATGCTTTGAGGTTCAGTTTGTTGTCTTCGTAGGTTGCATGGCATTTCCTGTTGACTATGAAGTTTCTTCTCATCTTCACACACGTAATATCTGGAATCCTTCACCTACATAAATGGTCTAGTATTAAAACATCACTGGAACAAAATGAAATTTTCTAAATATGAGACAGAGCATGAGCAGATTTGCTGCATGTTATAAAGCTCATAATTGAGGCTCATTCTGTGGCAGAATCTATACATCCATAGACATGTTTTCTACCACTCCTTCCCACAGTGGTGTAAGGTTCTGATCAGCTGCTGATACAGCAGTACTTTTTCAAATCTTACCATGCCAATCGTTGTGTGTGTAATGACTTCTCAAGGGAGAGGCTGGTGAGGGAGGGAATGAGAAGTTATGTGGAAAAATACAGATCATGGCCTGAACTTGCGACTAAGGCATGATAAAAGGGAGTGTGAGAGCTTGGGAACATGGGCAGGCTGCCCTGGCCTGTGCTTCTACATGCAGCTCTAACTTGCTTATGGGTAGCTGCTCTGTAGCTGCACCTTGCTTATGTGAATGATATATATCCGGCCCCTGTGCTACAGGGTGGTGCAGATGCTCTGCTGACTGGATGCCATTGGTGATGAGGGCTTGGTGGACACTTTACTGGCTGGCTGCCACTGGTAACAAGGGCTTGGTGGACACTCTACAGGCTGGGGGAAATCCCAGGGAGGACACTTCACCAGTGAGCCACCACCAGTGATGTGAGTACCCTTCCTTTAAATTGATTCACAGTAACTCACCTCTGAGTACTTTGCTGGGACTGGTGAGCCTTATGCAGAAACACTGGTGCTTTTGCACAATAAAAGTTGTGGGGACAGGCAGTACTCTCCCCTCGTGTAGGAAGGTGCTGAAAAACTTGAGAGGTCTTAAGTGCAGATAATTTCTCCCCCTAAAAGGGACAAAAATGCAAATACTGAGGGCATAAAATGTAGGGACCACGTTCCTTACTTTCCTACACTACTTTGCTGTGTAAGCAAAAGGCCTGAATACTTCCATAAAAATGTAAGAGGGAAATGGTTTCCTATTAGGGAAACAAACTGGCTCCAAACCAATGCCTCTGTTTCCATTGCTAAAATTGACCATGTTTTCTATTTTCATACAATAAAGCAGTGTTTTTACTAACATTCTATAGTACAACTAGGTATTAATTACAGATTGCAACATTTGTAACAAATAATATCCATGTTCCTTTTTTAGATCAGTAATTTGAGGCATGAGGAAGTTTTCAGAGATGAATAACAAGGTAGAAAGAGAGGAGGAAGGAGACCTGAGTTTGAAAATGCATGTTTTACAGAATACAGATCCTAGTTTTGTGCAAGTAGTCATATGTTATTATTTTGCATCTCCTATAAAAATTAGAGGCATTAGAGGCACCCTATTTGCATGTGGGATTCTGATTTTCTAAATGAATATGGCCTCCATGTTATGGGCTCCTTCAGTTCCCATATCCACTTCTGTCTGTGAAAGCCACCGCTTATGAGCTAATCCCAGGAAAAAATCAGCATCTACAACCCACGGAAATCAGTGAAATAACACAGTAGATCAGTAGTGTATATGATCAGCCACTTGGATCTGAAATTCTTCTAAAGCAGGACTGAAACTACTCTGGCTTTGTAGTTGATGAGCTCACACTACTGAATTTTCATTGACTTCATTTAAAATGACAACCTGAAGTCACATTGCTGTGTTTTAGCTCTGCTTTCTATTATGCACCTGTCCTGAACTGTTCTGCAAGGCAGCTATGCAGTAATTAAAACACTTCTTCAGGATTAAGTCCTGTTATCTTATTTTGACTTATGTTTGAGATAGTATCAATGGTTAGAATTTTATTGAACAGCTCGGTACCAAATCATATTAAACACTAATCATCAATTAATGTTTATATAATTTTAATCACAAGATCCTTTTCCCTACCCTATGCTGCTCCGTACAGTTTTGTTTTTGCATCATATCTGAAACATCTGTCTTTTTTTATCGGTGCCATGAGATATGTAGGAGAGCAGAGAAACAATATTTGGAAATCTGGACTCAGTTCTCAGTCTGCCTAAGACTTTTTGTGAAATTGTAGTCTCCAAGGGGAATGATAATACTCACTCTGAGCATGCTTCCTTTCATGTTGCTGATTTAGATAGTAATAAACAGCCCTTGTCCAAACAGCTAACATTATGTATCTGGAAAGTGTGACTGTAGTCATAGTTGAATTCTTGGTGTATTACAAGGTTATAAATAAGTTAATATTTTCTTGGCACTGTAAAGCAAATAATGTCTATTGGCTCTTGTGTTTGTTTGCTACTAAATAAATAAGAAAAAAGTAGTTTGTTTAGTTGGCATTTAGATTGAGATTAATTTTGGAAGCATAGTCAGCTTGCAGATGATCTATGAAATACTGGAAACACTAACAGTGGGATTATTAATTCACATCAGTGCATGTGCCAGATATTCTCTATAATTACTGCAAATCTCTTTGTTCAGAGAAGTAAAGAGGAGTTCTTTATTATAGTCTGTGATGTTCTTTTTTAGCTTGGTTTTGCTCATAGTTCTGTATCTGCTGGCTGTTTTGAAACTTGAGATTTTGCAGTAATTGCTCTTTCTTATTTGAAATTATATGTAATGACCTTTATATATTTACAAGACTACTGGGAAAATGATCGTTGAATTCTAAATTAATCATCAGCTGCTTAATCAAAATTGTTGCATAATGTCATAGAAAGATAATTGTAAGATAAGTTATTTACTTTCAAAACTTGTTTTTAAACTGATGGAATGACTTTGACCAAAATTTGATGGGGTTCTTTGGTTTGACTTATTAGTCCCTTCATTTCCATCTTTCTGGAACAAGAGAACTTTTGGTACTGTTGAGCTTAATGTCTAATATCAAATTTCAGGAGAAAATGGAGTAAAAAGATTGGCACTGTTTGTTGGTCATCTCAAACTGTTGTAGAAAAAACACACATTGGCTGTTTCTCTCTTTCCTTCTCCAGTTAGCTATGTTTTGATCAGCAATATCACAGTGTAGCCTGTGGTCTTTTTCAAAAAGGCATTTTTCCTCCTCCACTTAACCTCCTACCTTTCTCTGACAATGGCTTTGTGTTTCTAACAACGTCTTCTGGTTGGGAGGCTGCTAAACGTTGTTTGATTGCTCAGCGGGCATCCTGTTAGAGCAGTCTGCCTCCCAGGCTGCTTTACCTCTTAGTGCTTTTCCTTGCCACACACTCACAAAACAACCGAGCCATTCACTGAACCTGTATTTCTAGGGTCAGAGCTTTTACCGAAATTCTTGGCTTACAGAATCAGCTATGGTTAACACCTCGTGAACAGACCTATTAGTTCAAGAGAATAAACTAAACTTTACTTAAATACTTAGTGATTAAGCAGCATAAGAGTTTGGATAGGCTGTAATAGCTTTTGGCTTTTTAGGTTTAGCTCCAGTTTTTTGGTCACAAAAGAAAACATTGTCCTCAGACTTTGGCAGTTACACTTCTTCTGCTAGTAGCTTAACTAGTCCTTTCTTTCATTGGATACCTCATTAGTGACCACAGTGTTTTCTAGATAACTAATGTTAAGAACTGAACTAAATTTAAATCAGCTAATTAGCTTTCAACTTTTTTTTTTTTTTTTCTGTGAAGAGTTACAATTAATTTCAAGAGCTACTGTTCAAGGTTTACAGAAATTGCTCCAAGCCTTAGAAATACAGTTTAGAGCAACTGCTTTCAACTACGTAAATGGCGTTCTGTTGCTTTGTGACTAATGTTTTGTCAGT
Source organism: Chrysolophus pictus (assembly GCA_037305975.1). Taxonomy (NCBI): domain Eukaryota; kingdom Metazoa; phylum Chordata; class Aves; order Galliformes; family Phasianidae; genus Chrysolophus; species Chrysolophus pictus. The sequence continues at coordinate 96,498,924 of CM074578.1, forward strand.
CATGGAATTTCACCCTTTACAACTGCAAGTTCTGTAAAGTAGCCAGAATGGGAATGAGAAGTCTCTGATGATTCAGAATAGTGCATTAAAAGTTCTAAAAAGGGAAGAAAGAAGAAATGAAATGTTTGTTGATTACAGCAAGATGTAAACTTTTAAATGAGCTGCTTAACTTCAGGATAAGACATATCATCAAAATCTTCCTGGCTAAATCTGTGAGAAGTATCAAAAGATATAAAAGCATTTGTGAAATCTAGGAAAAAAAAAAAAAAAACACAAAAAAACAAACCACCTTGCAAATGCATCAAATTGCCAATCAAATAAACTCCACAACAAAAAAATTCTCCTTAAATTTGTATTATCTGAAATAATTATAAAAACCTTCCTATTGTGCTTCCTTTTTAAGCTACTTAAACCTATGCTATGGGTAGTATCTAGAAATCCTGAGCATAGGTATGTTAGGTTTCTTCCCTTTAGGAACTTAAGAGTCTAAATGGACAACACAGTCATCTCTTTATGGAAAAAAGACTAGAACAGATCTGAGATATATAATTCTGTTTTTCAGGCTCATAATCTTGCATCCTATCTAAAGAAAGGATCCTGTCCCAGCTTGTGGGAATTAGAGGAGGGAGTCCAGGCAAAGTTCACTGAGTCTCATTATATTCCCAAAAGACACCATGAGGGGATTCCTGTAATTCTAAGACGCTCCAAGAAAAGAATAAACCAGGGAGTTCCCTCTTCTAACTGCATGAAGAACAGAGCACTGTCACATTCATTTGGCAACTACAAAGTGTGAAGCACAAAAGTTTTGGTTTCCAGAAGGGTTGTGGTTAAAGACTGTTTTCATTGCAATGCCTGCTTTGCAATCCATCTTATTTTTGTCTTTTAGTTCAACTCACAGCTAAATTGAATGTAAATAAAAGCAGGTGAGATGGGCTGCTTTCCAGCTGATTCTAATCTATCCACACAATAATTAAGAAACAGGAAAAAAAAAGGTGCAGACATGACAGTGGTGTAAGTAAACGCTCAGCTTTGAAGACAGTGAACCTCTGATAGTTTAGACCAGCTGCGATTTAACAAATCTAGTAAGGTGAATTCCTTCACAAATAACTTTATTCAACACTCTTAAATATTTTGCATGTTTTACAGGCAAGTTACAACACTCTGCAAAAAAATGCTGTTAAAAGATGCTATAAACTAAATACAGAAGCAAGAGCAGGTTATGTTATGTAGCAAAGGGTGAATTAACACTTTCTTTCCAGGGAACTTAGCTACTGGCTTTTTGACTTATGACTCTAAATGTGCAAATGTTACAGTAATTGAGTGTTTTTCTGGTAATAGTTTTGCTTAAAGTAGAGGTTAGGCAAGGAATGTCATGGCAACACAAGGGCCATTGTGGGATCCTTGGGGACAACAATGCTGGGCACCACTGCTGGGAAGGTTCTCCTGGCAGGGGGCAACGGGATAGGATCTTGGCAGCCAGTGCTCATCCCTCTGCCGTCACTAAAGAAGCTGGGAAGGCCAAGGGAGCAGTTCCCAGTTCAGAGCACCCGGCACCTTGGTGGGACTGGGAAAGGATGTCGGCCTGTGGGCAGGGTGTAAGCTCAGGCCCAGTGAGAGGAAGCACGGCTAGATACAGCCTTGGGATGGCTGGCCCATGGGGCTGGGCCAAGCAGCAGCTCACGCACAGGGCTGTGGTAGAGCTGAAGACTGTAATTCTTCAGCATCTCTGGGCAGCGACTGACGGTCCCAAGTTGAGAAGAAATGGGGCCTTGTGCCATGGGCAGGGCTGGGAGAAGACCCCAGGGTCAGGACCTTTACAGCTTTAGTGCCCTCAAGGCCCTGACAGGGTTAGCGGGAAAGTAAGGAAAGTTTCTGAGTAAAAGGTAAATATTTCCATCCAGATCAATTTCAGCTTCTGACAATGTACGTGAAGTGCACGTGCAAAAAGTACATGCATGGAGCTCTGCTAATTGCTACAGTAATAAACTACCATGGCATGAAATGTCTTGCTGGGAGTCTAAGGTTCCAGTGGGTCAAAAAGTCTGCTCAGAATTCTCTGCCCAAGCCATGAGGGAGTTATTCACCCTCAGGCAGGGCATTGTATGGAGGAGCCGTGTACAGTTTCCTGCTGCACAGAGATCTACAGGTGCCAGCTGTGTACCAGGACAATTTATCCACTGTAAAATAGGGTCCCAGGAAGTGTAAGAGTGTAACAGTCATTTAATATACACAAAGCTACAGCCTGTGTCATAAACAATTCCAAACACTGTGCATTCATCTTTATTCTCTCATTATTTTAAAGACATTTTATGATGCTGATGGGAAGGAAAAAAAATTAAAATGCTTTTGACAAGAAATAGACTTTTGTACAAGATCATTCCCTCCCCTTCCAATTTTCTTTTTGTGCTGCAGCTGCTGTTGCCAGGCTGTCTTTGTTGCTATGGTGGTGTTTTGTGTGCCAGAATTTTATATTCATTCTTTTAGAGTCACCTGATTGAGTGGCTGTGCCACGTAAGTTATCAGCTTTACTCATAAAGATGAAAGACATATCAGTCTGCTGATGTTATTTACCTATGACATCAATAAATTGATCAAACTTAATACAAACATATCTATAGCTACTGGCCATAAATTTATGAAAGTATTAATATAACAGGTGAATTCTTATAGTAAATGAGTGACTAAAAAAAATCTCACTTGGGGCTATTACCTTTAGTAAGTTTCATTTTTTGACATGACAGTTATCTACAAGGCAGCTTCACTATACCTTGCCTTATATTTGTCTCTCAGTGGAAAGATTTGAGTTTTATAATCTAAACAAATTGAAAGGTGCCTTTCTCAGAATGACTGTGCTTTTACCAGAGATATAGGGTCACATTTTCTTCCTTTCTTTTCTGGAAAGTTGCTCTGTACAAGTTAACGATCCTGCTCCCACTGATAATTAAAGCATAATTTGGTCCAATTTAAAATGCAATTAGGATAATATACCTCTGTTGAAGATGAGTTTATCTTTAATCCCAAATCCTGCAAACACTGTCACTTATGTTTAACTCTCCGCACACCAAGTGCACCAGTGTACTTATGCATTTTCAAGTCAGGGGACACTGCTTTTTTTCAAGATGTAGATTTACACCAAGAAATTCAGGATAGCAAGTGGCACTGAGATATTTCACATACATGTCTCTGAAATTAATGTTAAAAAAGCTATATTTTAATGCATAGCTCATATCACATCATGATACAGTCCTTCAGTGTAGCTTTCTCTGTATCTTCATTTGACCCGACTTTGACCAATGCCATCCATTCTAGAGCCTTTCTCTTACCTGCCAATGTCTATTTGCACATCTCAGTCTAAATGTATTGTGTATTCATCTTATTTTCTGGAAAATAAATAGTGATACGTAAACATAATTTATACAAATGGTGGTTTACAAGCATGTTGCATTCTAGTGACTTACTTACATGAGACAATCATTTCACAGTACAGGCTGCAAAACCAAAAACATTCAGAAGTTAGTTCCTGCAATGCAAGACCAGTGTGTATCCCATCTGATAAGTACATTTTTGAATAACTACCTTAATAATTTCAAAGCCAAGATTATTATTATTAGCAATACAACTTTATTTCAGTTTCATGAAACTAAAAGTGGCTGAGTAAAGAAGAAACAGAATACAGGCATAACAGTCTTGGTATCTTGTGAGTCTTACTGTACATTTGGATAAAATGTGCCTGCTTCTTCCTGTGCCTGACGTAGAGCAATCACTAAATGATAATTGTACTCTTTACGGGTATAATGATCCTGCTGAACGTAGCCAATTTCCAGGTCACTGATGCCATGCTTTGCGGAAAAGAGTTTCAATTTAGATGCACATAGAATTTAACTGTTTGAAACGTACTGTGTAGCAAAAAATGTATTCTTAGCTGGAGCAGAGGCTGATTTAGGAGCACTGATAACACAAGCTAGCTAGCTGGGTTGAAACTGAATTTCCACTCATTTCACTGAGCCTAGGATTTCAGCAAACACTGAATATTAAGCACTTTCCAGAATTGTTGCTTAGTAGGCAGTCACAGTGCCATTTCCTTTTGTGCTTCTTCCTCCTCTGAACGCAAAATCCATTAGATATCTGCCATTTAAAAGGCATGTTTTCCTTTGGCCAAATACCATGTTCTGGTACACTTCATCAGATTAAGACTGAAAAGCCACAAAATTGCTCCAAAGTTTTTTGTATTTGAAATATCATATCCAAGTAAAACAGCTAATGCTGATTTATAGGGTGACTGCCTACGTGGTCCTGCTAATAGATTCCCAGGGCTCTGTGGTATCATCAGAAATCAAGTGGTATCATTGTGAATTGTGACTGCTTTTTCCTAACAATTCAAAGAAGGCTAGGTCAGGGAACACTGTATTACAGCCTTGCTGAGAAAACAACCAGAGATGCCTCCACCATCTTTCAAACAGCTGTTTTTGGCAGACTGCTGTGAATTTAGGTGAGCGTGGTTTTAAGTGATCGTGATACTGTAGTATCTGTGCTCTTTGCTCTTATTTTCTAAGGATTTAAATATTTCATTTTTGTTCGTTTGTATAATACATTCCCTGTACTCAGCTCTGGTGAAGCTGCACCTTGAGTACTGTGTCCAGTTTTGGGCCCCTTGCTGCAAGAAAGACATGGAGGCCCTGGAGCAGGTTCAAAGAAGGGCAACAAAGCTGGTGAGGGGTCTGGAGCACAGGCCTTATGAGGAGTGGCTGAAGGAACTGGGATTGTTCAGTCTGGAGAAGAGGAGGCTCAGGGGAGACCTTATTGCTCTCTATAACTACCTGAAGGGAGGTAGTAGTGAGCTGGGGGTCAGCCTCTTCTCTCGTGTAACTGGTGATAGAACTAGAGGGAATGGCTTCAAGCTGCGCCAGGGGAGATTTAGGCTGGATGTTAGGAAATACTACTTTTCTGAAAGAGTGGTCAGGCACTGGAATGGGCTGCCCAGGGATGTGGTGGAGTCACTGACCCTGGAGGTGTACAAGGAACGGTTGGATTTTGTGTTGAGGGACATGGTTTAGTGAGAACTATTGGTGATGGGTGGATGGTTGGACTGCATGATCTTGCAGGTCTTTTCCAACCTTGGTTATTCCGTGATTCTGTGATGAATAGGTAGTTGTGAAAATGGTACTGAAAAGCTCTCTCCCTTACTCCCATCAAAAGAGACCAATCCCATATCTATGTCAGTGCAGTCAAAACCTGAATGTTATCATTTAAGTCATAGCAAATCAGTGGGAAATATCACAGCAGTGAATGAGCAAAGTTTCATTTTGCCCCATATTGGCATGGCAGGCTGATACCAAAACAACTGAGCAAATGGAGTAATTGGCCATGGAACATGTCTGTTGTCTGCAGAGACTATTGGACAGGTGTGGACGCAGATCCCACTAAAGGCAATTAAAAGTTTCTTCTTGAAGGGAAAAAAGTTGGAAGAGGCCCAGTAAGCTTTAACAACTCAGGAACTAAGAACAAATCCGGAGTCGGACATGCCACCTTTGTACCTTTCCAATTACAAAAAAGAAACCAAACAAAACAGAAAACAACGAACAAAGCCAAAAAGCTTTCCCCCATTTATATAATACATATCTTTCTACCTAGTAATTTTTTAAAATGCTACTCCTTTGAAACAAAACCAATTTTTCTTTGTAGACATTCTTTCTACGCCGTTTGCTTTATCTTGTAGAAGCTTGACCTTCTGCCCCAAAATCATAAGGGTCAACTGAAAACCTCTACAGAGAAATTTGAGATCTCTCGTGCTGTGTCATCTGATGCTTTCTATCTACTGTGGCTGCATGGGGGCGTGAAAAGAGACAAAGTCATTTTTGGTGCACATACGACTTTGTTCTTCAAAAATCTTTCCTTAAAAGCATTGGATTTAGGATTTTGTTGGGTGAAAGGAGATTTTGCCATCGTTGTCTTTTTTTTTTGTGGAGCATAACTAAATTGAATTAAGAAATTATGAGGAAGCCGCTTCATTTTGTGAGAGCACAAAACTTCGGGAAAGCAATTTAAGAAAAGTCATGATAGAAATTGTATGCACCATTTCTTTAAGAGTCTTTCCTCTTCTGCTGCCCCGTTCATCACTTGGTCTAAGTACTGCCCTGCCATTACGCTTTTTATCCCGGAAAACGTGCCATGCCTTTCCCTTCAAATAGCGCCCAGCTTCCCTCGCGCTCACACCTTGCGGAGCCTGGTGTCGGCAGGAGGTCCCACTCGTCGTCCATCTCTCCCGTCGGCAGGACGTGCGATTGAGACACTCACCTTCGGTCCCTCGTCCGGTACGCCGGGACGTTAGCAGGGACCCTCGGCTGCCTCTCCCGCGGTGGCTTTCGTGCCTGCGCTGCCGCGCGTCTCCCCATCGCCCTACTGCGAGGCCGGTGCCTCCGTGTCAGCTCCTCGGTTTTGGGGCCGAGGGTAGACCGCGTGCCGCTCCCCCGGCGCGCTTCGAGGAAGGCGGCCGCCGGGCTCCGGAGGCCAGGGGCCGTCCCACCCCACGGCGGCGCCCCGCGGCAGCCCGCGCCGAGGCCCGTCCCTCCGCCCATCCCCGCGCTCCCCCGAGGGCCGCCCCGGGATCGGAGCCGGCCTAGGCCTCGGCCCGGGGCGCGGGCCCGCGCACCGCCAGGCGGAGGGCGGCGGCCGCCCGCCGCGGCCCGGAGGCCGGGCGGGCCGCGCTCCGCTGGGCGGCTGGGCCGGGCGGCCCCACGAGAGCGGCCCGAGGCCGGCACCGACGCCCCGCCGCGCCCCCGGCCCGACCCCGCGGCGCGTCCCGCGGCGGCGCCGCTCCCTCCCGGCCGCGGCCGGCAGGTGGCGCCGCAGCGCTGCCGGCGCGGCGCGCTGACCTCGCGCGGGGGAACCTCGGGGGCCGAGCTAGGCGGAGGAGGGGCGGGCGGGGAGCGGGCAGCGCCGCTCGCGCCGTGCCCTGCCTGCGCGTGTGAGAGCGAGCGGGCGTGTGCGTGGCGGCGAGCGGCGGTATATAGGGGATGTGCCGCCGCATGGCTCGCCCTGGCCGCCGCCGCGCCGGGTCTCTCCTCGGGCGCCGGTGAAGCCTCTCGCCCTCCGGCTCGGCGGCCGCTCCTCCGCCCGCGCCTGGCGCGCCGAACGCGTTTCCCGGCCCCCCTCCCGGGGCTGTTCCCGGAGCCCCGCCGTCCCTCCCGAGGCGGCCGCCGTCTCCCGCGGCTTCTACGCTCCGGGGCGAGCGCGTCGATGCGGTGCAGATGGCCGGGGCGCAGCCAGGGGTGCACGCTCTGCAGCTCAAGCCCGTCTGCGTCTCCGACACGCTGAAGAAAGGCGTCAAATTCGTCAAGTGGGACGATGTGAGTAGCTTCTTCGCTCGCGCCGGGCGGCCCGGGCGCGGCGCGGCTCCGCGGCGGCACGGGGCGGGCGGGAGGCTCCGGCTCCTACGGGCCGGCGGTCGGACCGCCCGGCCGGGCCGCCCCGCGGGCGCCGTGCCCGCTGAGCGGGGCAGGTGGAGGTGGCGGGAGCTGGCGGCCGCTCGTGCGGCACGGCCGGGGCCCTCGTCCGGCGGGCCGTCGCCTCGCGGGGTCCGAGCCGCACCGGGGGGCGCTGCTTAAGCGCCGGCCTCGTGCGCCCAAACTTTCTCCGAGGGTTGAAGTCTCCGCGCTCGCGTCCCCTGGCCGGTGGGAGCGGAGCCTGCGCTGCTCTCTTTCTTTCTCCGTCTGCCCTTCCCGTTGCCTTCCCTGGCCTGGTAGCGTTGCCCAGCTCTGGGCACGTTATCTGTCAGGTCGGGTATTCCCGCCTCTTTCCTTCCTCGGTTAGTTGGAACGCAGGATCTGCCTTAAAATCGCACCTGCTTACCAGTTGCTGGTTCCTGTCACCTTTCATTTGTGTCGCTTCACGTGGAGCGGCGTGTTTGTTGGTTTACCTTCCGTGGGGCAGCTGTTCTGCCCTCCTTTGCAGGCTGTGCCCAGGATGCTATCAGAGAAAGGTAGCCCTGCTCTGGTCAACTTTCTTTTTGTCACTTCATGAAAGTAAGAATCCTCTGCGGTGGAAAAGAAAGGTGGAAAGGCTGGGTCCTCTCTTAGCTTTGCTCTTGCAGTATTGTGCCTCTGGTATGAGGTTGGGTGTTAGTGCCCCAGTTGTGCGAAGAGTGCGTGCCCAAAAGTCTGCCTGTGATATAGAGACAGAGGAGCAGATGGGAAGGCAGGCTGGCACACAGGACAGTTTGAATGTTGTGGGAACTGTTGAGGCTAACTTGAAGGATGTAACACAGCTCTCACTTTTTCTGTTTATTTGGCTACACTAAAGACTTGCACAACAGCAACTGGAGGGACAGCGGAGAAGGGGCAGTGCGTGTGTCTGACAATTGTTCTTGTTCTGCTGTGTATTGTGGTTTTGCTATTGCTCTCAGCCTGTCCGGCAGCCAAATGTGTAATCCTGACCTCTATAAACCTGTGATAAACGCTTTCAAGGAAGGAAAGAGCATCAAAGAAGTGAACAAATTGTAGAGTGGAATTGTATTTACAAGGAAAGGCTGATACCTTTCTAATAAACTCAGCAATCTGACCTTGTCCACAGTAATAAACAGTGCTTTGAAACAGGTTATGATTGTTGAGAAGATAGATGGAACTAAGCTTGAATGACTTGTCTGATAGTCAGAAAGATAGAAGGATTTTCTTTGGTCTGTTTTTTTTTTTTTTTTTTTCCATTAGTATATAGGCAAAACAACCTCAGCCTTTGCCATTGTCGTTTTATTTTTGGTAAGCTATCAAGATGTTTAAACAGATAAATGCAGGGGTCAAGTGAATGGTAATTTATGTCTCCAGAATGGGACTCTGAGCATTAGGCAACAGTTGAAATTATTTGCATGCAATTTCCAGAGCATTGTACTGCATACATAGATTAGCCAGAGAATGTCTGCTGTGCATGGAGAGCACCTGCTTCAAATTCTGTACATTATAGGCTGAATGGAGGAACATCTTCAATTTTAAATGTCAGCATTGCAGTAATAAAAAAAAGAGCTAAAATGCCAGAAAGTATGCTGTTCAGGTTAAAGGTGATCATGAGCAACACATGGATGTTACCTGGGATGTGTTACTGAGGGAGTGCTTTTATCAGCTAATTCAGGGAGCTTGTGGAAATTTGTGTATTGAGCTACGCCTGTGTGATGCAGAATACCTGCATTAACTCATTGCTGACCATGCTGTGTATGTATACGTGTTGCCATCCCAGCCCTGTGCTTTGCTCATGGTGTTTTTTCTCAGCAGTGAAAGCATCACAAAATCAGACTTCAAAGGAAATTGATTTCTTCTGGCTATAAGGAGGTCTGTAGACCAATGCACACTTAGTGACTTTGAAAAGTGTTGGCCCCTGAGTAGTCAGTAACAACTTCACAGTATTTGTTTTCTATCAAATGAAGCTGCTTGTAGAATTTTAAAGAAGGATGATCGTTAATCTGAACCTCTGTGGTCTGTTGTATGAGTACACATGCACGAACTCCAAGTGAAACAATATGCTGTAATGAGAAATGGTAAACTACAAAATGTAACGGTGAAATGGAATTGACCATAATGAGTACTTTAGATCTGCTGTGCTCACAGGGCTGATCAGGAAAGCTGGGCTCACGTACTGGTGTTTATTGCTCACCATTTTGTATCTGTGACTTCAAAGGATGAATGGGAGTCCAATCCCTCATTCCTGTTGTAGGCATACCCTTTTGGTACACCTTCTTGCTGTCTTGTTTTGCAGATGGCTCTACTGACGTCTTTCTTCCCTTTTCATAAAGCAGAGGAGTTTTTTGTCCGTTCCTATGATTTGTACCAAGTTTCAGCCCAGAGCAAAATTTTTTCAGCTGATATAAATTAAAACACTGAAAAATAGTGCTTTTAAAAAATGAGAATGCAGAAAGAATTTTAACCAGGGCACGAGAAGCGTGTAAGGAATTTCTTGGTGTATAGAGTAATAGTTGTTAAAGAATGTGTTTGGTAGCTTTTGGAAGGATGCTGCAGGGTGCTATGCAGAACACATCTGAGAAATGCAGCAGTGCTACAGACTTGGAAACAGGCCCACCCGTGGACACCCCGTCCTGTACTTCTGGTAGCTCTGTGCCTAATTGGTAACTCTGAGGCTGCCGATATGTAGCTGCAGTTCTGATGTTGTTCTACAAGTGTCCTCTCTGAGAAAGAGCAGGGAAGCATGCTACATACTCTGTGAGAACTTTATCCAATGCCTGCATCTCTTCCTGCCTGCCCCCCTAAGCATGAAGGCAGGCCATTTGGAAAGAGAAAAGCCTTACCTGAGCTTTGCTAAGATCCTGGCAGAGGAGAGGGAGTGGTTATGTCACCTCTCAAGGTTAAATACAGGCAGGTGGAAGGCAGGCAGTTCAGGAACCTTGATGTTCCATTTCCTCTTCAGACCATTTTCAGTTTCTGGATTGTAAAAACATCAGAGACAATTAAAAAAGTTTTGGCTTTGCAGTTCAAGTCACATGAATGTGTGTTGGCACTGGGTATAATATCAGTTACATTCAGCCATGTAATGCCTGCTAGATTCTTCACAGATTCAATTTTGGATCAGAATGTAAAGCGCTAAAATCCGACTGATGGCTATTAGCCTATTTTGTTTTCTCACTATTTCTCTTTTAATCTATAACAATCTTATAGTCAAGAAAACACACTTCAGAGTTATTGTTCTTGTATCTGGATTGGGTTCACAAAGTAATATAAAGAAATAACTGGAGTTTGAATGAGTGAAAGACAAGTGACTGTTCATAGGATTTTTGGGGATGCATGCGAGTGCATGTCTGGCATATGGTAACTGTTTGCTGAGCTTCTTGATGCTGCCTTCATCTGGGATTTTTATAACCACTTTTGCTTTACTGCCATAAGGAGACAGTGAATTTCCAAAGTACTGGTGTGGTCTTCAAACAGATGTGCTCTGCTGTTTGTAGAGAGAAGCAACAACTATGCAAGGAGAGGGAAGGCTTGAAGAGGAGCTGACTTGATTCATTCAGCTGTAGTGAAACTAAGGGTTGTAGCAGCTGTTCCTGATGAGTTTTAAAACAGTCTAAAATGAATAAATAAAAAAGCTGCCATTAAGTCTGTGGGTAAAGCTTTTCTGTAGGTGGTTGAATTTAGTGTAGGTATGTTGCTAGTTGAGGAGATCAATGAAACTTGAGTATAAAGGACTGCCTCAGCACTGATCTGAATGAAGCCTGGAGGGGCTCAATCCTGCCTTGGCTGTGTCATCTTTTTGCAGTGGGAATAAGATAGGTCTAACTGAGTTAACAAATTGCTCCACAGCACAGCTGAAGTGTGCTTTTCCAAATGCAGTAATTGGTACTGAAGCAAGTTAATATGATGGTGTATATTCAAAAATAACTTTGTTTTGAGCTCTTGCTTAAAGGCTTTCTTATCTACACTGGTGATAATATGTACTTTACATAAAGAATTTGACTGGTTTCTCTGTGGCTTATGATATTTACTTTTAATTGTGAGTTAACTATTACAGTAAAGTAATGTAATGTTACCTAAGTTGAGGGGTGAGATTGCCTTTCTTTTTCTTTAAAGGAAACTTTTAGTTACTGAAACAAAATTACTGATAGGTAGTATTGGTTAGAGGCTGCAACATCAGCTATTCCAGAGAGGAGCAAAAATGAGCCCAGATCTATTTTAATACCTTATTTCTCTTGGAGTGCTTCTTTGCCTATATTAATGTTTTAAGTTCAGATGATGAGTGCTGTGTGCAGTTGTTAGGCTTTATTTGTTTGGAGTCTTTCAAAGAAGATTATCTGGGGTATAGGATACATTTACTTGAAAGTTTAAAGGAGATGTAACATCAAAGTGTCATTGTTAAAGATAAGCTGAGAACAAACAGCAAAAAGAAGACCAGAAATATTCAGAAAGGCTTGAAGATGTTGGGGGGGGGGGGGGGGGGGGGGAGGAAGCTCTTATAGCTTCCATCCTCTCCCCCCCCCCCCCCCCCCCCCCGTATATTTTTAAACTCAGAACAAGTGTTTTACTGCAGTATATTACAGAGTCATGAGAAATAAGCAACTATTGTTCTCTGTATTTAAAACTAAAACAATAAACTGAAAACAGTTTATTTTTTCTGAATGTTTTCAGCCTGGAGGGGAGAAGTTAGTCAAACTCTTCAGATTTTTCATTGGTTTTCTGTTCTTTGTTGCTCATCTTCCGGTAATAAATAAGTACTGGCTCTGTGCTATATAAAATATTTAACCTAAACGAATAGAAGTTGTGGTTGGGTTGTTTGCAATGTGGGCAATGATCAGATTGTTTAAAATTTTGTAATATTAAACATTTCATGAAGAGGAAAGCATCTGTTCTGCAGAGTGAATAGATGTGTACCTCAGAAGATCTGGAGAAGCCTTCATGTGGCTTAAGCTGCAGATAATATCTGCTATTGTAGAATCTGAGCATTTGGAGTGTTGCTGAATATTAAGGAAAGTGGAAATTGGAACACAGCTCTTGTAAGCAAATGAGAATTCTATGTGAAAGGAAAGTTAACAGTGAATTGAAGTTGTCTGCTCCATGCATGCTGTATGCATTCTTGACTTTAATGTTTGAGTGCTTCAAACTTTTTTTTAACTAAAACGGTGAAATGAACTTAATCATTATGGAGTCTTTTATGTGTTATAAAGTAAATGCTTCATAAGCATCTCTTAATCTATTTTCACAAGAACCACTAGATGACAAAATGTGTTCCCAGTTGTACTTTTTTAGATTAAAAAAAATAGACCAACATTAAAAACTACTAATTTTTAATTTGTGATCGGATACCTTGGACCTAATTTTTAGACTGCATTGCATCGTACAGTCAGATGTTCAGAATGACTCCCAAGTGAGTTCAGATGAATTTGGGCTCAGCATCTCTAAAACTTAGATAATGAAACATGGAAACACGATTCTGGTTTTCTCTCAAATCAGAATACTGTATTTATGCCTATGGACAGTTTGGTTTAATTTATTTACTCATCATCACATAAGAGCTGTCTGGCAGAGATAATATCGTCCCAGTTGGCATTTGGCTACATACCTTTCTTTATTCCTTTCTTCTTGACTGCATAATTTGTAACACCTACGACGAAGAAGGACAAATGGAAACTACATGAAATAAGGCTGTAATTAGCCCAAGACCGTGGACACCTCGAGAAAGGAGGCAGGGGTTGTTTGCTTCTGAGGAACAAATCCTGCTTGAGGTAGCTCTTAAAATTGCAGGAAGTTAGTCTTAATTACCAGAGAGCTGGCTCCTGTCATGTGGTGCCATCAGCACAGTTGCTCCAGGGTTTAACCACTCTAATGGTGAAGAATATTTCCCTGTGTGTCCCTGTTAAACGAGTGGCGTTTCAATTTATGAGTCCTGACTTTCATTTTTAATCCTGTGTCTAGTCCTACTTTATAACTGCATTCCATTTTTCATTTCTTGTACTGCTTCCAATCTCCTGCTCTTTTTTTCACCTTCTCCAGCCTCCTGTTTTAGTAGGTTGTTTCTTTACAAGTGGGCAGTTTCTCCCTCCCTTCTTGGTAGTTCAGCTGTCAGACTGAAGAGGGAAGTTGTTGGGGCTATTAAGGCAGTGCTGTGAGCCCCATCTGTAGTAAGAGATGATCGTAAAACTTGTCTTGCTTTTCTTTTAAAGATCTGTTGATAAGGATTTTGACTGAAGTGTTTATAGGGAACAATAGCAGTATCTGCATGGTTTATTGAAACTCATCTGACTTGTGATTGTGCAGTTGAGGAGGTACATGCAGCACTTCATTTCCTTGTAGGATCCATTAGAAACTTATTTATGATGGGATTGATTCACTATTTGCATCATAGGTACACTATTGACATTCTGATCTTTTGAACACTGATTTGTGCTTGGCATAAAACATGGTGGCAATAGTATGTATGCCTGCCTTAGCACATAATGAATGAAGTACAGAGAGTTGATGGTCAGTATTATTAAAGTGGAGGTGGCACTTTTTGCTCACTGATGTTGGATGTGGCTTAGGAGACCTACACCTGAAATTAGACCTTGATGAGTTGGTTACTGCACGTTTGCACATTTATGCCTGTGTTCTGCAGTGCCTCGGAAGTAAGCATCCTGGAGTTCTCTGTCACTTTGAAACCTCTCTTAAAAGTATAAAATGTTATTTCTATTGCAGGGTGTGAAGTATAAATACTCATTTAAAAAGTGCTCACTTGAATTCAGGCTGGTGCAGTATGCAGCATAGTGAGACTGTCAGGATAGGACCACTGGAAATCTTTCTATGTAAGGAATTTGCAGAGCCAGTCAGCCAGAGATCAAGCCCCTGTTTGGCTGAAGCACCTTTGGCATTTAAAAAAACTTGAGAACTTGCAATCATTTTCACTGACTACAATGCTCTGCTTTTCCTCTTCTCCTCTGTCTGATCACATTTGATTCTTGCCTTCATTACTTTCTTCTGCTTTTTTCCTTCTATACTTGCAAGGGTCACAAGAATCTGGGGATGTACAACACTACGTTTTTTTTTTTCCTCCTTTTCTGTTTTACTTTCATGTTCTGGATCTGAATGGGTTGGGGAAGAAATTGACCTCTGCTTCTCATCTCTTTGTCCTTCGAGGCATTTCTCCTCAACCTTCTTCCTTTATCTTTTACATATCTTGAGAGTATGGGGGGCTGGCAGGTAGTGCGGATCATTTGTCCTATCTGTTACCCTCATCTGAAAAGGTGTATATGTTTGGTAACTGTTCAGGGTAGTGATGAGATAGGTCAGCTCTTTGGGGGTGAGGTATTAACATGAATGCATCTCAGGATGCAGATGTGTCTTCTGGATAACAAAAGACATTTCTTTCCAGATAGTAGAATGTTTTTGTAAATAAATGTACCAAACAAGCGTCATTTGAAATAAGGTTCTAATTCAAAACCTTGAAGCACTCTTTTTCTTGAGTGTAAAGTATGTAAAGTTTTATTTTCAGTGTACCTTCTTGATCATTGCCTAGCTTTGCCATCCCCGATTGCAAAGTAGCATAAAAGCCACAGACCTCTTCCATGTGACCGAGGCTGCTGTGTTCATATGGAGTGGGCAGCACAACTTGCAAGCCTGACTCAAGGGGCTTATTTCCATTCTGCTCCCAGATCTAAGTGGTCTGGTTCCCAGTAGCAGGGACTTCAGAAGACTTAGCAGTTATCTTTTAGAATATATAAAGCATTCTACACATGGCTTTTATTGCTGCTGTTAACTGTGTGGAAGGCTTCCTAAGACTTACGTACAAAGTTAGTCTCTGATCCTGTGTTTGTGTAGTGTGATAGAGTGAGGTTCTTGTGTTCATCAGTGTGTTAATTATGTTCTGCTTAATGTCAGAGTAGTGTCGCTAATTTAGAAAACAGATGTAATGTATGGCTGCTTTTTTACAGTTACTTTTAATATAAAATCTTTCTGGAGCACGGTGGATCTTAAATTAACTCAGCTTTATCCTTATCATGATGGGGCTTCCTTTATGTCACCTCAAAGATACTAAGGCTGTCCCTCCAAGCCCCACTTTTTTGAGTCTGATTATAGTTGAAACCTTACAGCCCACATCTAGGAAAGTATTGCTTTGACAGCTATATGTCATCAGCACAGGCAAATCCAAACAGCTTTGGGGCTGAAGCAGCTGATTTGAAATGATAAACCACTGCAACTGATTAATGTGAGACATAATCTCTTCATGCCTGTCTGTTTCCCATTGCTTCCTTCTACTTTTGTCCGTCCCCCCAGGGTGTATATGTCTTATGGCATTGCAGAAGGACACTTAGAGTCTTATTCTTTCCTTATTTTACATAGTTACGCGTAGATTGCGTGGAACACCAAACAGGAAAAATGAAATAGGATGAAAAAGGAGAGTTATCTCAGAACAGCGTCGGTGGTGCTGTGTGCACAGCCTTGATCCCAGCTGGGACGCAGCCCGCAGCACCGACTGGGACAGCTGCACTGTTCCCAGCCTCTGAAAGCTCGTGTGGAGCCATGTGGGGTATTGCTGTACTGGGGCACAGTTAATCCTCACATCCTCCAGTGACAATGAGAATTTGTGCACTCAATTAAAAGTTTGAATTTATATTTCTTCTTGGTGTAGAATTTGCTTTGTGTTTTTTTTCTCAGCATAAGAGAAATACAGACTCCTCTGTTTCATGAATGCCCCTTATTGGGAGTTTGTTATTCCATCACAAAGGGCTGCAGTGATAGCATAATGTAGAAGTGTTATCTTTCTGCCTCAGAAGTGACACTTAATATATTGTTTTTGTTTATGGGCCTGCCACCTCCAACAACTTTATTTGCACTTAAAGTGCTCCTCCCCACCTCTCCAAATAACCAACACCAACAAACTCCACTGCTACTACAAAAACAAACCAACAAAAAAGCAACAAAAGAACCTCCACAATTAAATACATTTGATTTTGATCTGAATTTAGGCTGACCTCACATAATGCTGCTTTGGAAGTAGGTGGATGCTAAAGCTGTAAAATACCTACAGCGCTTCAACAGAAGCATGCATCCTGTTTGAGGAGATACTTAGGTTTCCCATGGAGATAAGGCATAAGCTATTTTTTTGCTGCCTGTCTTCCTCCCCTTTTCTGTGCTCTCTATAACTTTCTAGTTGAACGTAGCAAAAAAAATAGGGGTCTCAAGGCAACAGTGTTTTTAAGTATATAATGAAAAGTGGTAGAGCAAGGATAGAAGGGAATCCTGTTAGGAGCAGGCTACACAGATTTCAATTATTGTTGGACATAAGGGAATCCCAGGGTGAGAGATGTAATGAATGCCCACTTGTGGGAAAGGCTTTATTTTGAGCCTGTAGCTCCTGAGCCAGGTGCCAGCAGAAGACATGTAGGAAATCAGGCCTCCTTAATGTTAGCATTTGCAAAGATGCTTGCTTTCAAATTACCCAAACTATGTATCTTAACATAGCAAACAGATTTTTTTTTTTTTTTTCCCCCCAGATCTGTGGGAAGCGTATATATACTTCCATTACTAAAAGCATCAGAGTAGGATTGTTGTGGTGATTTTTTTTGTTCTGTTTTAAATACAGTAATCAATGGAAGTCTTACTGTAGTGTAATAGATACTATTTGGGTTTTCTAGGCAAATTCAGACTTCAGGTATTAAATAAAGCTTGTAGGCATTTAGCTTGATCTATATATAAAAGTTAATTTGGATTCAGATAGGACTTCTGATAACTGTAGTACTTCATTACGTGGACTCTAGTTTGACAGTATGTTATGCCTGTTTAACTCCACTTTTAGCTTTTCTGGAAATACTCCGTATGTTCATAGGTTTGGAGTTACTTAATGCTGTCTTCTAAGTAATGGAAATACATTATGTCAGAAAAATGGAAATTAGGCAGGTGATACTAAGTCCTCTGGTGGCATCCTGCAAGGGACACCTTTGGGGTACTATTGGAATTCATTAACATGAGTGACAAAGTAGCTAGTGCATAATTATGTGTTCTGTTTGCTGATGTGTTATTTTTTTCCATCTAGGACTCAACTGTTGTGACTCCAATAATACTCAGAACAGATCCACAGGGATTTTTCTTCTACTGGACAGATCAAAACAAGGTAAGAGGGAAAGATCCCTATTCCAGAATGGTTGGTTCTGTTACCAGTGTTATGATGGGCAGGAATTAGGAGGTTTTGCATGCCTGTTCTGACATAGAAGACATGCATTGCATCAGCCTATGTTCCTTTGCTCTTCTGGGAAGAAAATATAAACAGGCCTGTGGCTCATCTAGTGTGTAAAATATGGAGAGAAAAGTGAAATTTTGGAGTTTTGCTGTACAGGTCTTATGCAGCCATGTTAATGGTCTGGCCCATGAGATGTAAAATTTTTTTAGTTTACAGGCAAGGATCAATTTAGCATGCTGTTTTGTTTCATAGTTGTGGTTTCTCTGTTTTGCTTTCCATACACTGAGGATGTTGGCTGTGGTGCATAACAGGTCTTGGAATACCCAAAGGCCAGAGCTCCCTTTGAATTCTTCCTGGTGCTGCACTATTCTGTGGGGCTGTGCCTGCTAGGACACGTCACTAAATTCTTACTAATCCTCACTGGACACTTACTTTCTTTTAAAAACATTCCAGCTTGCTTAGATCACTATTATGGCTGGGGAACTGTTGGGAAGATCATGGCTTGATTCATCTCTGCTTTACACCACTTTCACATCTTGTCACCCCTTGAAATCGGCACTCTTGTGCTTCTAGCTGTTGGAGACTATGGAGCAGCAACAGGGTTAAAGCATAGGTACCCCCAGTAACGGGGTGGAATTTGTTTCATAAAGATTATGAAGCATGTAATGTCAAATTATTGTTGCAATTGTTAGAGCAAAATGCTGTATTGCAACTTGAAACAAAGTAAGTGTTCTACAGATGAATTTTCAAGTACTTATGAAGTGGTTGTACCTGTTGAATACCTGGTGGTGTTGGAGCATTGGCCTTGTTTTGAAGTATATGCCAAGATGACTAAAGAGTAGCTGTGCTATTCTTCCTATAGAAACTCATTTTTTTCATTTGTGTAGCTGTTTTTCACAAGTTCATGCTGTTTTTATGTTTAGATACCAATGCAGAAATTATTTCAGGAGGTAGCAACCATTGAATGTGCAGAATATACAGTCAATTTACTGTTACTTTAGGTCATTTGTCTTCCTATGTTTGCTTTTTAGAGGAGATGGAGCACAGTTTTGAGTCAGTGTATTTGGAAGTCGTATTGTGGAGCCGCAGTAAAAACCTTGCCTCACTTTGTGCTTCTGCAAGGTGGTGCTGGTTAATAGCATGTTCATGCATTGACAGTTCAGTGTTGTTAAATCCCTGTCCAAAGATGGAAAGTTAATTCCCAAAGAAGTTGAAGGATATGTCCGATTTATACCAACCCAGAAGCTATATCAAAACACAGCAGTCTACTGATTTGTCCCTTTCCTTGCATAAACTAATTTTTTTAAGTTGAAAAATAATGGCACACTTTGTAATAATAAATGGAAAACCAGAGTTGATTGGAGAGTTTATTTAACTTTTAATATATTTGGCACTGAGACCTACTTCAGTTTCCTACTGTTGTCTGTAAAAACAATGTCTTAAAGCAGTTCTGTGAAGAACAGCTATTTATAGAATTGTTGTTCTCATATTCATGAAAAAAATGTATTTATAATGCCCCAAGCATTTTTTAAAAGCTTGGGTATTTGTACAAGAGACATTAAGTGTCAGTTTGATTTTTAAACTTGCAAATCAAGCCTCTGTGAAGGGCGACAAAAGGGATTTTTCTGGTTAATAATTCATGACAAGTAGGTAAAGCTCATTTCTACGCCCCATTATAACAGCATCTAGTTGAAGAGAGTAAATGTTTCTAGTGGGGTGCTGATGCTGCAAGGAGTGGGAAGGAAATGCTGTCTTCTGCTGTTGCAGAGAATGGTTGGATTTACTGTGGAATTACAAATATATTAAAAAAAAAAAGAGATTATAGGAAATTCTTTTCATTTCCTTCTTTGTGTGAGTGGTGATCCTGTGATGACAGAGGAACCACTTGTAGAAATAGTATCAGAAGAATAGAGCCTCTATGTGATTGCTTTCTCTTTTTTTTTTTACCTAGTTATTATTTTTGAAGCAACTGTCTTTTGTCATAAACAGGTCTGTTGCTTTCTGAATATGGATGGATTGATCTTGCATCAGCAGGGTGATAAACTGTGAGAAGAGTGCTTGTGAGCATAGGCTGTCTGACAGATTTTCTTGGGCAATCTTTGCGTACAGATGGGGAGATGAGCCATGAGTGGCAGCTGTCTTTCCAGCCATTTCGTTGTCCTGTTTACCAGACACTCAACAAAGTTGTAAATTACCAACTGAACAATGATGTGGCTTTTAAGTTGGAGGTCTAGCTCATTGGTTCCTGTTGCTTTGTCAGCAAAGTTCTCTTAAAACAAACAATCAAGAAAACATCATTAATAGATATAAAATACATAAAAGTTATTCCACTTGTTAATTTTTTTTAACTCAGGGCACATATGGTTGTACCTGTGCAACTTCCTCTAACTTGCTGAAATGGATCTTGCATGGTTTTCTTGTTTTCTCTCTGCGAAGAAAGAAAAGTAATACAGGTGTCTGGTGTCTAGCAGTGTATCTGAAGAGTCCTTTAGATTGAGCTCTGACTACACAAAGAACCAGGCTCCTGAAAAGGATATGCATTACTTTTCATGTATAGGATGGATGTTTGAATTTCCCTTCCTGCATCTGACAGCTTCAGGCAAGGCAAACAGTAAACAAGATTCCTTCAGTGGAAGATACGCATCCATCTGCATTGCTTCTTTCCTTCATGGCTGTGTGTGTTTTGACCATTTGAATACATTTGGACAAAGATGCCTAGGCCAGATGCCAGGCCCAGCACTGCTACTTTTGGATGTTAACAGGTTTTATATTAAAAAGTGGCTGGTGCTATTTCTCTGTTTAAATGACATCATCAGCAGAGTAAACAGTAACCTACAATGCAAATGCATTTTTCTAATCATATGCCATTTCTCTTTGATTTTTATACGCTTGGCTCACCTTCACTGCCTATCCTAGTATGGTCTCAGCTGCAGTGAAGGTCTGCTAAGCAAGTCTGTTGAAGCTCTGATCTTGCAATTTGACAGGAGCAATGTGGTATCCTGCAGTTTGATATGCTTACTGTGTGTTTGCATGTCTAAGTAGATTTTTGCTATCACCAGTAAAGATAATACTTGAAAATAGTGTCATACCTAGCATTTTGCTATATTTTTCCTGATAATGAGGCAATTAAAATGCTTTCATTTTAAACAGATGGTAGGACAACTTTCTGATTTCATTTGTAGCTTTCAGTATTAAGGTCTTTTTTTAATAAAGATTCTGGAATGTTTGCTTCACCTATATTCAGAGTGCTGGCTGACTTTCTATTAATTATTCTTTAAAAATGAAAAATTAATGTGACAAGCTAGTATCTCTTACATGCCTTATTGTTTCAGTAAAGTTTCTTTAAACTGTAGGAAAAACAGACAGTATTCATTGTGTTGTATTTTTATGACCGGAGTAAAACATATCTCAATTTCTTTAAAAACTTTAAAAACAGAATGTCACTTCTTTCATTTGTTCTTATTCATGAGTGTTGAAGAAAGATAAATTGAAACTCAACTACGTGAAGAGAAAGTCTACCAGAGTAAAAAGGAGTAATAACAGAAAACATTGCTCAGGAAATGAGAAGATGCTGGAAGTGTTTGATGAGATTAGGCTGCTAACACAGCTAGAGGAGGACAGTGATTCCTGTGTATGAGTGTATCAGTGGATGAACAGGCAGAATGGGACCAGAAATATGTATTGTTGGCCACTTTGTGCATTAGTTTATTTGCATCCTTTAGCTGGAAGTTGTATAACGTGGTTGGATGGATGTTAGAAGTTACCTATTGACTTTGTAGCTCTGACATTGTCTTAAAAAAAAAAAAGTAAACTGAGCAAAACTAATTGCCTTTGAGGTAAAGTCCTTCAAGTTTTTCTAAGTCAGAGGAAGATTGTGTGATGTGCCTACATCTTCATCTCACTAGCAAGTGTTGCCTTTTTTTTTTTAAAGTGTAAAGGTAGGTAACCTTGCAGGCATGGCAGCACACTGAAAATGTGGAGGGTGGAGGCTTAGTTGCATCCACATGAAATGAGGAGCTGCCAAACTGTGTCATGAAACCTGACATAGGTACCCACTTTTGGGGAGTTAACAATGATTTCTAATCTGAAGTTTTCTAATCTAACAGAAGAGCTGTTGTAATTAGACATCCTCATTTGTCCAACAGGATTTCTGTTGAGAAGCTGCTTTAAGTGTTGTCTCTTCCTACCGAGCACCACAACATGTGGCTGAAGTTTCCCTCTCTTGGTGGTTGCAGTTAGTGATAGCACCACCAAACCAAATGGTTTAGCAGGAAGGAGTCCCTGCTGCAGAAGAGAAAATGCAGAGTTAATGACTCATGCTTTTAAGTGTCTTTGGGAGGTGGGTTGATGAGTCCACTGTGGTGCTGGACACTTCTAGCTATATCTTGCCAACACTACCAGGTGCAGAGTATCTGAAGCCAGAGGGACTCAACCTGTACAGCTTCTTAATCTTGGCACTAGTTGCAGTTTTCAAGGGAAAGAGCATGATCTCTTTTTTTCCTGACAGGGATGGAGTTCGTATATGTGAACATCACTGACAAAACCGGTACCAATGTGTTGTAGCTCAGCCACAGAATACAAGCTTGCTGCGAAAGCCTGTAGCGAAACTACTTTACCTTGAGCCAGATCTTTCTCATTTCAAGAGATTGCACAATGTGATTCTATGTATAATGGGAGAATTTTTTTGGCCTCGAAGGTCCTTTTCTCCTCATGCATCCTTAGGTATCTTTGGGCCTGAAAACCCAATGTGGATGGCTGAGTGAACATGTGAAGTAGAGACCTGGGGCTGTGCCCGTGAAAGTAGGATTCTGTAGACAAATACCTGGACCTTTGCCTGCTTTTTGTGGTCGTCTTGGTTGACACACTGAGGTGTAATGTTAGGAGCTGGTGTAATGGTGTGAGGAACTGGAGACCAGGGATGTTATTGCTTGAATATGCTATGGATTTTTTTAGATAAAGAAAATGACAGGCAAATATTAGCATCTGGAGTTGTGTGGCTGTTAGGTTTTTAATGAGAAATGGAAGATAATCTCTTCAAGGATGCAGCTGCATGCTAAGGGACTGCTAAAGCCACTAGGTTGGGTAATGTGAACACTGGAAGGTGAAATCTTTATAAGTGAGCTTTTCTTCCACAGAAGGTGCAGATGTGAAAGAATCAGAACAGAGATCAAATTGGCGATAGATAATCTAACTGGTCTGTGAGTTTTCAGGCTGCGGGCTCTAGCACTGGCTTGAAGCAGCTGAGGGCAAAGCATTCTAAGGTTGAGCTGCTAGTTCTGATTGCAGCCAGAGTGGCTGTCCTGGAAAATTCACTTGCATGCATGTGCTTGCAATCGCAGTCTACTTGAGAGTAGAGAATTAACTCCTATCATGCAGGGGAATCAGCTTAACTGTGATTCAGAGTCACATGGAAATTGCAGCGTTGTGGTTTTTCACAAGTACTAGAAAAGATAGTGTGTGAGTGGAATAGAAGAAGGTGAGGAAGTTGTTAGGGGATTGCCGTAGGAAAGCGAAGTGGAAGGAAATATTTCATGCAGGTCAACTTCCCATCAGACTGATTTTATTTTTAAAAGGAAATATCACTGCTTTCAAAACATGGAAATTGTTCAAGGCTCATTAGGGAAATGGTACTACATCAAACACAGAAGATCTCTAATGAGCATTTTCCACTACTAAATATTTCCTTTATTACTGTGACGGAGGCAGGAATAGAAAATAAGGCTTGGATTTAATTCACAATATAGATCCAGTTTATAGTTTGTGAAATGAGGAGTCTAAAGAATGTGAATAAGGGATGGTGATTCCAGGCAGTCTACAACCTTCTGAAATCCAAATGTAGGCACTTAAATTCTTGGTACTGAGAACAATCCTAAGATGTCTTGTGGTATGCAAGAATATTAGTTTTGCTGTCTTACTGGGAGAGAATTACGACTTCACTTTAACAACGAGATTCCACATTGTCTCCTGTTCAAATAGGTTAAGGAATGCAGCTAAAAGTAAATGTTAAACATTTAAAAATATGTATACTGTAAATGTGAGTTTTTGTGCAAGCAGCAGTTGTGCTCTGGCTGGTGAAAACTGTGATTGCAATTTTCAGTTGAAATACTTTGAAGAAAACTGGTGGCTAAGTCCACTAGTGAGTATACCCTGAAGTAGCATCTTTAATGGGTCTCCATGTCAAGCTTTCAAATGCTTTGTGCCTGAAGTAGAAAATTTCATACAAGTTGCACCTCTTGTAGTCATAACACCATCTAATGGATCAGTAGATACTTGGCCTTAATAAACAGCAATGAATATTGTTAGGTTCTGGGTGGGAGTCAGAAGGCATGGTTACCTGTCATTGTTTGCCATAACTTGGTGACAGGGCTGCTTTGCCTCCTGTTCTGCCATGTGCTGACTTTGTCTGCTAGAGAAAACCTTTGTTGGTAAGTGAGAGCAGCCTGCTAGTGCTCATTTAACCCATAGTACAGAGTGGTTCCAACCTACAACACTGTGCACCCTGATGTTAGTTATGTTCATGTATGCAGGGCTTGTGGTAAGTGGAAGAACAGTGGTTTATAGAAAGTTAGTCTTCAGTCTCACTGCTTTTTCTTAATTAAAAAGTGTCTTGTGTTCATGTCTACAGCTTGCATGTATGTTTGGCTGGATTTCTGCAGCGTTTGCTTTGCTGACTGACCTACAGTTCAAAAAATTGGCTTCTAGAACATGAGCTTGCCTGATTGCTGGGAGGATAACTGATCTCTCAGAGTGCCTGTCAGATTGCTTCTCAGCTGGGGCAAGCTGAGTTTCTTCTACTTCTTATCATAGGTATTTCCCACCCCAATTATGCTTTGGTATTTTTTTTATTCTTAACACTTTAGAAGATAGTGCACTGAAAATAATGGTCTTTAAATAAAATATGTTCTGTCTCTATAAACGTGATCTTCCTCTGTGATTGTGTGTACTCCTCTAGTAGTCAATTCTGTGTGATGTGTTTCACAGAATAACCAAGGTTGGAAAAAACCTACAAGATCATCCAGTCCAACCATCCACCCAATAGTGGATGGTCGCCAATAGTTCTCGCTAAACCATGTCCCTCAACACAGCATCCAAATGTTCATTGAACACCTCCAGGGTCAGTGAGTCCACCACCTCCCTGGGCAGCCCATTCCAGTGCCTGACCACTCTTTCAGAAAAGTAGTATTTCCTAACGTCCAGCCTGAATTTCTCCTGGCGCAGCTTGAAGCCATTCCCCTCTAGTTCTATCACCAGTTACATGAGAGAAGAGGCTGACCCCCAGCTCACTACAACCTCCCTTCAGGTAGTTATAGAGAGCATTAAGGGTCTCCCCTGTGAGTATTGGACACGGTACTTGAGGTGCAGCTTCACCAGAGCTGAGTACAGGGGGACAATCACTTCCCTGTTCCTGCTGGCAACACAGTTCCTGATGCAAGCCAGGATGCCGTTGGCCTTCTTGGCCACCCGGGCACACTGCTTGCTCATGTTCAGATGAGCATCAATCAATACCCCCAGGTCCATTTCCTCTACGCAGTCTTCCAGCCACTCTGCCCCAAGCCTGTAGCATTGCCTGGGGTTGTTGTGGCCAAAGTGCAGGACCTGGCATTTGGCCTTGTTGAAACTTATCCCATTGGCTTCAGCCCAGCTGTCCAGCCTGTCCACCTGTGTGTTTGAAAGGGTCAGTTCCTTTTTTTTTTTTTAGATTGATAAAAGCTCTTGAAATACAAGTAATGAATGTCCAAATAGCTTTCAGTTTTCTAATAATACACAGCTTAGTTGCATTGAGGTTTTTTGCCATTAAAAATATATACTTGACCTTGCTTTCCTCTCCTGTAGTCTTGGTGTATTGTGCAGCAGCTCTGCACACTTGCAGTTTTCATCACACAGAGCAGAAATGACAAAGCCCTTAGCCTTGTACTCTGTTGTACGGTGTGCTTTCCTTTTTGTTGTGGAGTTAGTGTATGAGGACAGAAGGCCCTCTGTAGAGTCCTTTCTAGAGAATCATCTTTCAATCCTATTTTGTTTGCTTTAATGACATCTTTTATATATATCCCAGTGTTGGGATGACACATGAACATCCTCATGCTATAAAGAGGTTTAGGTTCACTGTGTATGACTGGCTGTAATTTCTGAGCATTGGTAACTACATAAATGCTGTTTATATATCACCATTCTCCTCCAAATATTATGCTGGGTTACGAGGTCTATAAAATCAGTAGGCGGCTTCTGCCAGTGGCATGCATATTATATTGTCTCCTGTCTGTGGCCTGCCTTTAGGTTTTTCTGATATTTTGTGCAGCTGTGTCTCCTTGACAGACAGAGGTTTTGCCAGAGTTAGTTCTGGAGGATGCCAAATCCCACCAAAACAGAGGAGACTGTTAAGACACCGTCCCTTCCTGGTTCCGTTTTGTGTACGTGTTCACATGTATGTGCTATCGGCAGACAAGCTTCCTTCTTCATTTCTTAGAGTTAGGGCTTTTCACCAGAGAGGGTGTTCATTACTTCTTCTATTGAATCCACGTAGGTATGATATCCAGTGTATTCTGATTTCTTGACGTCATTGTCCATCCTTCACTTACTAAGAAAAACCAGTAATAGACGTACATTCTCATCTTGATTATGTAATATATGACATTGTAGGTCTACTGATGTCAAATCATACCCCTTGCACTAGAACTAGGAGAAAGGAGTAGAGATGATGACACAGAGGATTTAGGTTTTTGTCTTCATTCATTTCTAAGGAAAGGTGATTTCCAGTGCCTGAATTCTTACTGTGGAGATTAATTTGACTCTTAAGACTGGCACGCATCTTTATCCAAGGTGTGCTTTGTGTGTGCTGCTTTTACAAGAACTCTTTTTGGTTAAAGAAGGCATTGAAATCCTGAATCTCTAGACCATGTCAAACACACTGCTGTCCAGTTAGCTCAATAACAATTTTTTCTTTGAGATCACATATAATAGCACTATTTCAAGGCTGCCATTATCTACCAAAAGTGGAATTTTCCCTCTTGTACCTTATGGGAGCTAGGGATGACCAGAGCTTCTTTCTGCTATCAGGGTAAGTCACAGTGCGCTGAGCTCTGCTGAGCCTTCTGTGGCTGCAGCACCATGCAACTGGCTGTTAGCTCACTGCTAGCAGTGCATCCCTGGCAGCTCAGCATTGCAAAGTCTGCCTCTAAATTGGAGAAGCCTGTGAGTTGTTAGCTGATACAGCACAGCTGTGCTGCCAGCTCTTTCAAGTACCGCTTATTGAAAGCTGGCTTGCAGCTGACCTAGGTGAATGCTGTCTTGCTGATAACAGTATGTAGAATAAACTGTGCAAATGCTAATGTATTTACCTGTACAATATGTCTCACTTAGGAGGACTATGAATAATTTGGACAGGTGATTTATTACGCATAGAGCTGGTTATTTCTGATTGATAAACAGCAGTAAGTGCTGTTTAACAACAGTAATAATTAAAACATCGATTAGCAGAGAAGCTGCCTGGTACTAAGTGATGCTCATTGAAGCCGCTGTTAAAACAGTAGTAAAATTCTGCAGGAAGTTTATCTATTCTTATAGCTTCTCTGTGCTGTTGGATGTAAGGCTTTATTAAATAAGAAGTGCCATAAAGCAGAACACAACTGCGTGTAAATTAGAAACATGACAAAAAAAAGTTGCAGAGAGTGCCATTTGAAAAATTTAAATTCTTTATCTTTGACAGTAACTAGAACTTTTGTCTTTCAGTTTTCCTAGCTCAAGATTTTTCTCTTGAAGTTTCATTGTCTTTAGATGTGGATTCACAATGGCATTGTACCAGTGCAGGCTGAAAAGCAATATGTGATAGATTATAATAATAAAATGGCCCATAATTCAGTGAGGTGGCTAATAAGTAACTGGTACTTGACAGCAAAGCATAACATGCTTTAGCAACTGTAGTTTAAATAATATGGATGTACTGGTGCACTGTGGAAATTGTACTCTCAGGAACTTAGCTTTCTGTAGGTAAAAATGTACATCCTCTCTGCAGTATGTGGTTTTGAGTTAGTTGTAAACTACTTGTTATGCAAAATAAGTTGATTTATTCAAGTATAAAAAAAAAAAAAAGTGGTATAAATAGTCTTAAGATTATCTCAAATCACTTTGTGTTGTACCCTTCTGCAGACGTGGGAAAATGGAAACCAACAGCCAAATCTGCCAGCAAAAGTTGTTGGGAAAAGCCTGTTGGAGATCCTGCTGGAATACTCCTTGAGCATAGTGATGTCATATATAATCATTGAATGAGGTGAAGAGTGAGACTCATTAGACATACATGCAGTGTATTTTAAAATGTGGGAAAATTGTTTGAAAAGTACTGTTTTGCAGCTGCCAGGGGTAAGCTGTCAACAAACTGATTGCAGATGTCAGTGGTGAGAGAGCTACAGCTCACACCAGTATCTTTTGTGTATCAGTGTGTTACATACTCAGATTTAAGTTCCTGTCTTGCAGACATGCATGTTGAACTTGGAATTGATATCCTTTGAAGTCAAGGAGTACAGAAAGATAAAGAAAGAAGGGGAGGAGTATGGGTTGTGATGCAGGAAGCTAGAGATCGAGCTAGTTGTTCAGACTTGTGATTGAAATACATCTGTATTTACACTCATCTCCGTAGTATTTCTACATTTCGCTGACAGAAGTCCTTCTGGATTCATACCCAGAAGGAGAGGAGAGAATGTATCTACCCTTTTGTAGTTACAAAGAGGAAGAAATTTATTTTAGTCTCTTCAGAGATCCTGTTCCAAAGCAGTTAGTGGATAAAATATCTTCTAATTCCTTGATAAGGCCTTTGCTCTTGGCTGGAAAGTAACACAAGGCATTTCTCATAAGCTGGAGTGAAGCCTTTCTTTTTTTCTGCTTTTAAATGTCTGACGTTTCATGTAGAACTTACTGGGACTGAAGCTAAAATTGTGTTTCCTCCTCACTGTGTCTCCAGGCTCAAACTCTGCTTCGCAGAGATGATAGAATCTGCATACACAGTTCTGTCTTGATTTGTATCTGAGTTTCCTGGACATGTCTCATTTTCTCATGCAAAAATTTTGCCTATGCGGAAGGATGGCTTCTGCCATTTCTTTGTTTCCTAGATGAGCTCCATAGTGCATGTGCTGTGCAACTCTGATACACCCCAGTTTTGTTAAAATGGCTTTTCACAGCTTGCTTCAGAGCAAGTTAAGCAAGTGAAGTGGATTTGCTTATGGTTGGAATGGCAGTTACAGACACAATTGTGAACAATATGCCAGCATGTGTCACCATCTTCAGAGTGCTCAACTTGATATATAATAAGAGTAGGAGAGGTAGGAGAAGTGGAGGGCTTCCCTTCCATGTTAAGAAGTGGATAGGATCTGCTGGTCAGGCTGAGGGGCAAACAAAAAATATAAGCAGTAGGACTGAAGAAGCAATATCCCTTCTGCTATAAGCAAAGATCAGAATCATGACTACCTGAACATGCTCAAGTCACAGCATCACAGAAACACCAAGGTTGGAAAAGACCTACAAGATCATTCAGTCCAACCATCCACACATTGCCAATAGTTCTCACTAAAACGTATTCCTCAACACAAAATCCAACTGTTCCTTGAACACCTCCAGGGTTGGTGATGCCACCACCTCCCTGGGCAGCCCATTCCAGTGCCTGACCACTCTTTCAGAAAAGTAGTATTTCCTAACGTCCAGCCTGAATTGCCCCTGGTGCACCTTGAAGCCATTCCCTCTAGTTCTATCACCAGTTACACAAGAGAAGAGGCCGACCCCCAGCTCACTGCTACCTCCCTTCAGGTAGTTATAGAGAGCAATAAGGTCTCCCCTGAGCCTCCTCTTCTCCAGACTGAACAATCCCAGCTCCTTCAGCTGCTCCTCATAAGACCCCTCACCAGCTTTGTTGCTCTTATTTGAACCTGCTTCAGGGCCTCCATGTCTTTCTTGCAGCAAGGGGCCCAAAACTGGACACAGTACTTGAGGTGCGGCCTCACCAGAGCTGAGTACAGGGGGACAGTCACTTCCCTGTTCCTGCTGGCAATGCGGTTCCTGATGCAAGCCAGGATGCCATTGGCCTTCTTGGCCACCCAGGCACACTGCTGGCTCACGTTCAGCTGAGCATCAATCAATACCCGCAGGTCCATTTCCTCTACGCAGTCTTCCAGCCACTCTGCCCCAAGCCTGTAGCATTGCCTGGGGTTGTTGTGGCCAAAGTGCAGGACCTGGCATTTGGCATTCTCATGTGCCTACTTTTTGAGTGTGTCCAGGTCCCTCTGGATGGCGTTCCTCCCTTCTATTGTGTCACTTGCACCACTAAGTTTGGTGTCATCAGTAAACTTGCTGAGAGTGCACTCAATCCCACTGTCTATGCCATCAATAAAGATGCTGAAGAGCACAGGTCCCTAGATGGAGCTCTGGGGGACACCACCTATGACTAGTCTCCACCTGGATGTAGAGTCACCTAGTAGTCCAGCCTTCAAATCCATCCCTTTCATTTGGAGATAAGGATGTGGTGCAGGATGATGTCAATGCCATTCAGAGGGACCTAGACAGACTTGAGCAGTGGGCCCAGGTGTGAACCTCATGAGAGTAGCTCCTAAATTCAACTGCGAGGTCTTCAACATGGATCAAGGCAGCATTCCCTACCAATGCAAGTTGGGGGATGAAAGGATTGAGCACAGCCCTGCTGAAAGGGACTTGGAGATACTGGTATATGGCAAGCTGGGCACAAGCCAGCAGTGTGCCCTTGCAGCCCAGAGTGCCAACTGCAACCTGGGCTGCATCAAAGGAAGTGTGGCCAGTAGGCTGTGGGAGGCGATCCTGCCCCTCTACTTTGTGCTGTTGAGGCCTCACCTGGAGTACTGTACTTAGATGTGCAGTCCTTTGTGCAGGAGAGACATCAATCTGTTGGAATGCATTCAGGGGAAGACCATAAAAAATGATCTGAGGGATGGAACACCTCTCCTACAAGGACAGTCTGAGAGAGCTGGAGCTGTTCAGCCTGGAGAAGAGAAGGCTCTGGGGAGACATATGAGGATATAGGAGTGGAGTATCTCCCTTATGAGGAAAGGCTAAGGAATTTGGGTCTCTAGTTTGGAGAAGAGGAGACTGAGGGGTGACCTCATTAATGTTTATTAATATGTAAAGGGTGGGCATCAGGAGGATGGAGCCAGGCTTTCTCAGTGACATCCAGTGATGGGGGCAAGGGTGCAAGCTGAAACATAGGAGGTTCCACATAAATACAATAAAAAAACTTCTTAACAGTTAGTGTAACAGAACGCTGGAACAGGCTGCCCTGATAGGCTGTGGGGTCTGCTTCTCTGGAAATGTTCAAAATCTGCCTGGATGTGTTCCTGTGTGAATCTGATCTAGGTGTTCCTGCTCTGGCAGGGGGACTGGACTAGATGGTCTTTTGAGGTCCCTTCCAATCCCTGACATTCTGTGATTTTTGTGACCTGATAGTGGCCTTTCAGTATGTAATGGGGAGCTACAAGATTAGAGGGGTCTGTGGTGATGGGACATGGGGAAATGGTTTCAAAGTTAGAGAGGAGATTTAGTTTAGATACAAGGAAGAAGTCTTACAGTAGGAGTGGTGAGACGCTGGAACAGCTTGCCTAGATATGTAGTGGATGCCCCGTCTCTGGAAATTTTCAAGAGGAGGCTGGACCAGGCTCTGAGCAATCTGATCTAGCTGTGGATGTCCCAGTTCATTTCAGAAAAATTGGGCTAGATGACTTTTAAAGGTCCATTTCAACTCTAAGGATTCTGTGACTGTAAGCACAAGGTGTTGCTGGTGGGTCAGTGCAGTCCCAGATATGAGTACAGGATGGGTGAACAACTCGTTGAGAGCAGCCCTGTGGAGAAGAACTTGGAGGTTCTGGTGAATGAAAGGCTGGACATGAGCCAGCAGTGAGTACTTGAAGTCTAGAAGGCCAACAGTATCCCAGGCTGCATCAAAAAAGGGATGACCAGCAGAGAGAGAGGGGGGATTGTCCCTGTCTACTCTGCCCTCGTGAGGCCCCATCTGGAGTACTGCATTCAGGCCTGGAGCTCCCAGTACACAAAGGATGATGTGCTGTTGGAGTGGGTCCAGAGGAGGACATGAAGATGATCAGAGGGCTGGAGCACCTCTCCTATGAACAAAGGTTGAGGGAGTTAGGCTTGTTTAGCTTGAAGAAGAGAAGACTCTGGGAAGACCTTATTGTAGCCTTGAAGGGAGCTTATAATCAGGAGAGGGACTGGCTTTTAACATGGTCTGATAGTGACAGGACAAGGGCGAATGGCTTTAAATTAAAAGAAGGAAGATTTAAGTTAAATGTTAGGAAGAAATTTTTTACTCAGAGTGGTGAGGTGCTGGATCAGGCTGCCCGGGGAGGCTGTAGATGTCCCATCCTTGGAGATGTTGTAGACCAGGTTGGATGGGATCCTGGACAGCCTGATCTAGTAGTTGGCAACTCTGCCTGCGGCAGGGAGTTGGAACTAGATGATCTCTAAGGTCCCCTCCAACATAAGCCATTCTGTGATAATACTGTAGCTAAAAATGTGAACCTGGAAACAACATAAGGCTTCTAATACGGACAGATGTGGGTGTTTAGTCACAGCTGTCCATCCAAATCCTGTAGATTTATGCTGATGCTCAGTCATGACCACTCAGCAACTTTCCTGGATTTATGCCAGGAAGATGGCTAATGGAACAGTCTTTTTGTGATCTGTTTAGCTAAATGACTGTAATAATGTAAGATATTAGAGTAACAGATGCTGTTGACCATCCTGCTGTAGATCAAAGTTTGTATATGCAGGAACTATGCACTTCCTTTCCGAGTCACGCTTATAATTTGGACTTTCTCATTTGTTGCTATGGCATTATATTATCAGAACAATGAGAGACAGAAATGGTAATTCTAATAAATTAAGTCAGAAGTCCTAGTCTGTAATGATCCTCAGCTCAGAAGCAAAGGAATAGTTCTTTGATATCTGTGGTAAGTCAGTGGGGTGCTCTGTAGATCTCTTCCTGATATTGTTGGCAGTTGAGGATTTCCAAGACTTTTGAACTACTGGTCCAAACTTGTGAGCCATATTTCTCCAAGTCTTATGACACAGGACTGTACTAACATCTGGAACTGAATTTGCTCCCTGACCTCTTAGACGGGCCTAACAATTAGCTTCCCCTGCAGTGTGTGTTTGATGGGTTGCACCTTCTGCTGCTGAGTGCAGAGGTGATGAAAGAAAGTGAGAGGTGGAGGTGAAGCACCCAGCACTTCACTAGAAGACTAGCCCTTCTTGGGATTTTCTCCTGTGAACCTTTTCTTAGAGAAGGGAGCAAAGCTTGTTTCATATCTCCTGTTGTATAAAATGAGAGTGACTGGCCAGCAGAAGATCCCTCAGTCTAGAAATGTCTAGATAGAAGATCCTCCAGTCACGCTCTACTTTGTTCTAAAGGGATATGAAGCATAGAGCTTCATCTATGTATCAGAGACTGGTAAAACTGTGTTGAGTTTTTCTGCTGTGTATTAATTTTGCATGTTTGAGTTTAATCAACATGATGACACCAACATCAGGATAATCTCTGAATCATGAGAGCGTTACAGGTTGACAGTAAATTCCCCAGAGACTAAAAAGATCTCAATTATATGGGTTCAACTGAGAGAGAAACATTTGCTGGGGGAATTAAAAGCATTTCACACATAATCTTAATGGACTGTTTCAGAAACTGTAAAATCTGCTTCACTAGTATAATATCCTGACATCATTAGATATGTTGTTTAATTGGTTTGACTTTGTTTGGAATATAGATTGTTGCATGGTGTGAATGCTCACATTGATATTGTTAATTATGTTGTTAATGATTTACAGAATTAGTGTGAGAACATAAGAATAAGCATGGCATGAGCTTTAGAGTTGTACTCCAGACAGAACAGTATTGCTTCAGTTGAATGAAAAAGGCTGTGTTTATTCTCAGTTCAGGTCTAGTTATGTAGGTTACTCCAAAAGCAGTGCCTCCTATTTATTTCTTTGGCAACTGCAACAGATGCAAAGAGCACACTACCACCGTTTAACAGAGCAAATTCCTCCACTGAGGAGTGTAGGTTGTGTTTACTTTACCAGTCAGTTGTTATTGTCCAGTTCAGCATTTTGTTTTCTCTCTTTGTTCCATTCTGCTGGTATGCAGGTAGAACATGCAGTGATAATTTTGTGTGTGAGTATAGCTCTCATGGGTAGTGATAGTTGATCACTTGCTATTGCCTGTCACTGCCCCCTGCCATCAGATTTATTCAGCTGGGAAGAACTCCCAGAGAGCATCTTGCCAGCTGACCTGTGGGTACATCCTGCTAACACTGAGAACTCATTGCTGCCTAAAGGTGTGCCTTGCCACAGCTGTGGCTTCATATTTGTTATGCAAGGAAGTTCTCTGACCTTTCAGCTGTAAGCGTGGTTGTAAGGAGCAGGCTGTGCTCAGCTGAGGAATGGCTCTGGGCTTTTGGAGCAGGGCTGGTAGTTGCTTTGATGGCTGTGGTAGAGAGGCTGTAGTTACCTCTCCTATCACCAGTCGTTGCTGTGGTGTGTACCCCAACATGTTGTTTGGGCACCAGAAGAGGTAGGACTGCTACTTAAATCTTGGGCTCCCATTTGCTGTGTGAGGGATGTGGGGGAGTTCTGCCTTCTTCAGGGTGGTTCTTGTATCAATGTTATTTGCAGAACACGCACACTTTCTATATTTGATCAGGCTCCATTTGGATCTTTGATGCTTGGTTCTGTAGCTGTAGGAAAAACAAGAGAATAACTACTATAGGCTCATTACTTTCAGTATAGGTAGGCTTTCTCAGGTTGAATGGAGTACTTTCAGAAACTTTCATATTTGATATGATTTACAGTCATGGGGAACAGGAGGAGAGGTTAATAGCAGTTTATGATAATGCACAGCAGAATGAACATTTCTGGTTTAAATCCAAACTTACTGCTGATTTTTTTTTTTTTTTAGAAGACAAATATTCTAGTGCAACTTCCTTGCACTTAATAATTGAAGTGAAGATGCAGTAGTTCCAACCTTTGTTGGCTTGAAGATTCAGGCCATGTTTGGACACGTTTTGTTTATTTGCTTTGTTTGTTTTAAAGAAATCATATGCTTACTGTTTTTGTTTTCCCCCGTAGACTGTCTCTAGACAGTCCAGGATATTCTGGAGTTTGAAATGCGCCACAGACATAGATCTATATGTGTGCTTTTCTTTTTGTTGCCCTCCTCAACTCTTAGGAAGTTAATACATCTTCAAGCCTCACAGAAGAGGCTTGAATATCTTTGGCTAATAACCTTATGATACAAATGGCACTGTTTGTTCCTGAGATTCAATTCCAATCAGACCACTACTAATTAATAAACTATTGGATAAACCAACAGGATCAAAAAATAAAATATATTGCAAGATGATCTATGTATTTTCTATTAACTCTGCATTCTATCAAACTGATGTCTGCTGACCCTGAAGTAAAATGTGTGTTATTTAATACTTGCAGAATGCAGGAAAGCCTTTTCCTATTAACTTAAGTGTTGTTTTGACCTGTTCTCTCCTTGAATGTCTTCTGCATCCTCTAATCTTGTTTCTGTTTTATGTACAGAACAAGTGGCTTAGTAATGATGTACGTGAGAAGCTTTGGTAAACTGGAATCACATCAGCGATGACCAGTAACACATGGCCTGGTGCTGGACTGCTGATCCTAGTCAGAGAGCTGGTGTGTGGGCCTGAGGGCAGGGGTGGGCAGGGGAGTCAGGAATGGAGGAGTACCAGGAATGGAGTGTCTGATACCTAGTAATCTCAGAGCTATAAGGAGACTTGTTTTGTACCCGCTTCGAAATGTTGTGCTGCTGATAAACAGCTTTTGGCAATGGAAACCATAGTTCAGAAGACAAAATTAAAGAATGTATGATTAAAGTAATACAGAAAATAATTAAAAAAAATAATAGTTAAAAAAACCCCACCAAATCTCCCATTGCAATCTATGGTAAAGCTTTGTGCTACTTCCTTTAAAGTCTGGGATCTTTTTTTTTTAGATCATTTTCTAAGTATCCTAGAATGGCTTGGTTGGAAAGGGCCTTAAAGACCACGTACATCTAAGCCAGCTGCCATGAGCAGGGTTGCCACTCACCAGATCACACTGCCCAAGGCTCTATCCAACCTGGCTTTGAATGCCTCTAGTGAAGGAGTACCCACAGCTTCTCTGGACATCCTGTGCTGGTGCCTCACAACCCTCTGGTTAAAGAATTTCCTCCTAATATGTAACCTAATTCTCCCCTTTTAGTTTAAAGTCATTCCTCCATATCACTCTCCATCTTTTTTATAAGCTCTTTTTAAGTACTGGAGGGTGACAAAGGGTTTTCTTAGAAGCCTTCTCATTTCCAGGCTGAACAAGCCCTGTTCCCTCAAACTTTCTGCATAGGAGAGATGATCTAGCCCTCTGATCATCTTTGTGGCCCTCCTCTGCACCTGCTCCAACATCTCCATGTCTTTCTCTTGCTAGGGCCCTTGGGCCTGGATGTAGCATTCCAGATGGGGTCTCATGAGGGCAGAGTAGGGAGGTACGTTCCCCTCTTGACATGGGCTCTCCACCTCTTAAGCTGTTGTTTGCATACTGCATAGCATAATGTATTGCTGGTGAACAGCAATACCCTGTAGTTGTAGTTCGTCCATGCAGATTCATTCCCAAGACTGAGGAGAAGCCGCTGAACGCTTTCATCTAGGAGACACAAGTCGCACTGAGGTCCTCGCACTCCTTACAGGTTCTCATGGGGCATCAGCAGTGGCAGAGGGAGAATAGCACGGGTGATGCTGGCTCTCATGGGAAGCCTGTGTCCTGTGGGAGCAAAATGAAATGCTGTCAGGACTGTGTGCGTTGTGTGATGCCAGCACCTAGGTAATCCAAGGTTCTCAAATTGGAAGTGGAGGCAGTTCTGCAGTTGACTGGATATTCTGGATGTGCAAGTCCGTGAAGGGTGCTTAATATAGATGAGGCACTCTACCAATAATTTTTATGTTAAACAAAATAAATGCTTTTCATGAATTACATAAGGATTTTCTTATCAGACAGATGCTGATCTGTATGAAGTGGTGTGACTATGCTGTGCCACTCAGCGCAGGCACATGCAAAGCTGCTCTGCCTGTAGCCTAGGGTTACTTCTGTTCCAAATGCTAGTACTGCAACATGGTGTGAACCAGAAGTGGTATGCTCTGTTGAGCTTGCTTGTTGCTGATGATAAGGAAAAGTATTTCACTGAGCATGCAGCTACAGTATTAAAGCAGAATTCACTGCATGTTATGAATTCTGAGAGGGGAGAGAGAGAGAAGGGTTTGATCTTCTTGGTGTGGTCTCTGCCCCCTGCTTACCGTTTGTGTGAGTGGGGCTTCTTGTTGACTGATGCTGTACCTGTTGTCTGAATTCCTGCCTTTCCCAACTGGCAGCTATTAGACAGCTTCTTCTCTGCTATTTATCCTTCTAGCAGTAACTTTTAATTCCTTGACAATTTGAAAGTCAATTAAAACAGCTTATTGCTGCTGATCTCTGCATTACTTGTAGCTGTCTAACCATGGTGCAGAAGATCAAGTGAACTAAGTAATTTATATGTTCCTGCAAAACTCTTAAAGCAGAGTACTGACCTTCTTTAGTTCCTGGTAACGTTGCAAAGATTGAAGAAAGGGAAGGTCTTGTGGAGCAGTGCTGTGTGCAGCATATTAAATCGTGGTAGGTTCTTTCAGCTGTAACTGTTCTTCTGCTAGGATTTTCTGAGCTTCCCATAGTCAGATAAAATGTAGCTTCACTTGTCTGTTGCTTCATCTGTAGAAGGGATTGCGGGGCCACCAAGCAGCCTCCAGCAGAGGTGTGACATTCTCCAGCAGAAGCTAAATGGTGTTCATTGCCTGCTGCCATCTTTTGGGAGCCAGCATGTTTCCTCCCACCAAGGACTAATTTGTGCAGAGCAGGGGCTTTGTTTTATTGTCTCCTGGCTGTGCAGAGAGCCTGATAGGCTCCTGGGGCTGTGAGATCAGATTTTCCTATCTGAGCTTCTGATGCAAAGTAACTCTTCAGTGATAGTGAGAATGCAGCTGCACCACTGCTGTGGGAGCAGCTGGTGTTAAACAGTCCGGTGTAAGCGCGGTTACTTCATGCCCCTGAGAAGTGGGTATAAAAGCACTTCAGAAAGTGGGAAAAAGCATCTACTTGGGTAAGGCCAGTCTAAAAGCATTTGATCCTTTGCTATCTTTTTAAGGGCTGGTTGTGTTTTCTGGCTGTATCACGTTTTTATGGATAAACATTAGCTTTGTGTCTGAATCTTCTCTGGAGGGTATTTGGCTTCCGCTTTCTGCAGGTGAATAGTAACAAGGCATAATTTAGTAAAGGAAAGGATTTCTGCCAGCTATGTGTAATCCACACCTGTTACTACTAGTGTAATCATTAACTTGGCCTTTTAAGTACCTGGAAATCATTATCAGCACAGAGGATATTAGGCACTAACAAAAACTTTCAGACATGTCAACTTCTCTTACAGTGCTTTTGTTGCTGATTGTGTATAACACCTGTGACCTGTTTGTACTTACAGGGCGCTGAACTTCTGTAGAAATGTGAAAACAAAACAAGAAAAACAGTAAACAAAAGAATGACTTAGCTTGGTGCTCTCTTTGGAGTTATTGCTCTTAAAATTTCTTCAGCAGAAGACTTCATAGTGTGGTTCTTTGCACTTCCTAGCAGCAAGCACTAAACCCTTTGTGGTTCAGTCAAATAGATTGATCTGCAGGGTATAAAAAGAGCTGGGCTCATACAGTCCCTTTTAACTCAGTGATTTAGGCAGACAAGCAAAATGATCTATTTTCACTAAGCATTTAGGAGAGGATCTGTTTCCTGACTTCCATCCAGCATTGTTAAACTTGGTGGGAATTGATCATGTGCTAGTTAAGTGTGACAGCAGAGTAACAGAGCTGGGGAAAATGCAAGACAGACAACCAACCATCTCATAAGCTTCGTTTGCAGCAAGCGCAGTTACAAAGTTTTGCACAGGCTAGATAGAGTCCCTTCGACATACAGACAGAGTTGCATTTAGATGGTAAATTGTGGTCTGGGATTATGTCTTTTGAGTTGACAGAGTAGCACATATCCAGTTAAGTAATGATATGTTTAAAACAAACAAACAACAACAACAACAAAAAACAAACCAACAAAAAACAAAACCAACTAAAAACCCCTCAAACTTTTGAAAATACACATATAGCTATAGTGGGAAGTGTTAGCTTTTCTGGTTTTGTCATTAGGAGGAATAACAATAAAAAAGAAGTCAGACATCAGAAATATGGATAGATTTTTAAAAATTGTGTAGGTTGACACTTGGAATTATTTCAGCTTTCTTGAAAATGGGGGGAACAACCTGGAGTTTAAATTACTTCCGTGATTCATCCTCTGCTAGTGTGAAAGGAAAATGCTTTCATCGTATGATGAAACATATGAGGTGATCTTGTTTGCAGCAACACTTCTTGAGATGAGCCTTCAGAAGCCTGTGGCAGAAAGGTGAGGCGGGAATCTAATTGCTGTTTCCAGCTACCTTGTGGGTGGTGGTGGGGAACGTGGAATCGGAGCCTTTGAGGTGCACAGCAACAGGACAGGAGGCAATGAGCATGTGTGGTAGCCAAGGAAATTCTAACTGGGTGCCAGAAAATTCTTCACAGTGGAGTGTGTGTGTGAGAGAGAAAGAAATTGCTCAGAGAGGTTGTGGGATCTTTGCAGTGATATTCAGATCCTGAGCGGATGGGATTCTAAGCAACCTGATGTGATGCTCGTGCTGGCTGTGTTTGAGCAGAGCCTGAACTAGATGAGCTTGGGCAGTCCTTTCCTATGTGAATCTGCTGATTCTCTGGAAGCTAGTACAGTTCCAAAGCTCAAGATGCAGCTGACTGTACTGACCTAATAAGATGCCGTGTGTGATAAATTAACTCCCTTACTTTTAGGATGAATGAATCTTAGCAAATTTGAGGCATTGCCACAGTCCCTGGATCCTGCTAAGAAAAGTAAAAATATTGGGTAGAAAAGTTGACTTTATTGTTCAAGATTGACTTTAGTAATTTGGTGAAAATAACATCACTGAGGCTGACAAACACATCCTGGTGTCTCATCAAGTTCACTGGCATTACTTTGCAAGAGGCTGATTTATACAAAACCTGCAATGTTTGTCTTAACTCGCCGAACAATGGTATTGAAAGCTTCCAAGGATGGTTTGTACTAACCTTACGCTGTAAAAAGTTTTATATTATTAAGATTTAAAGGTCCACTTAAAAGAATTTATTAGCTTGGGCATTTAAAAAAAAAAAAAGTCATGACTGCAGCTGAGCAAATGAAACTTAAATTCTTCAGGGCATTTGCTGAATGCAGTGATTGTGGCAGATGCTGCTATTTCCTTCTGAAAGATTAAAGCATATCTAGGTTGATCTGAGTTTAGATCCTCAGTTTTTAGAGTTTTTTTGAGACTTGTTTTATGTCAGCAGGTGCTTCAGTAAGTAGAAAACTTTTCTAAGATGCTGGCTTTAAATTCAGTACAAGCCAATTGAGATACTCCATTATCTTATGATCGCTGATACCTGAGATTTAGGAATTACTGAGCTGTACTATTTGTTTAGCTCCTGAAAATATGCAGTTGAGGTGAGGTCATGAAAACTTGTCTAATAGTGCAGTGCTACAGAGTTTAATGTAGGCACTTTTAATAGAAATTCAAGTAATATCGTTTTATAAGGGCCACTTTGCATTCGTTCTCAAAGCTGATGCTCTGGTATGGTATCAAGTACTGTAAAATTCCAGGATTTTTAATGCAGCCCTTGGAAATTCATAGCAAACTTCTACTCAAAAGAAATACGGTTGAGCTGATCCGTAATAGGGATTCTGTCCTTTAGATGAAATATGAAACCAAGGTCCCTTCTGTTAGGCAGAAATAGCTCCTTCAGAAAGGACAGGTTGTAGCCTTGGCAAATGGGTCGAGATTACCCCTCTGTCAGGTTGTGATGTTCCAGGCTGCACACCACACATGTGCACAGTGCTGTGCTTCTGCTCTCCTGAAATCTCACGTGGAAACTGCTTGCGTACTTGGCTGAATGGGATCCTCATCTGTGGCTTGGCATCCTATGGCATTGCAAGACAAACGAGCATTTTATTTAGCAGGCACTGGTGTGTTTAACTACTGAAGTCTCAATGTAAGTGTAAAAAAGGTGTTTAATAGTTGCCAGCTAAATACTTTTTCTTGTTGTCTATTCTGCAGCTTCTTACTAGACATTTAGAAACCAGTGGATGTTCAAAATGAAATTGTTGATTTATTTATTTAATGCCAAGCTAAAAGATTAGTTCTGGAAGTAATTACTTGGAAGGTGTGGTAGTGTGTGATGTTGAGGAGAAACCTTGAAACTCATCCAGCGTTTCCCTGTCATCATTACCCACATTATATAACCTGGAGAATGAAAACTTTTTTCAGTTCATGCATCATTTTTGTTTTAATCCTTTTCTTAATGTCAACTTTTACATTAGATTCAATATATATATTTCTAATTATAAAGCATGCAGTTCTGTTTTACAAAGAGAATAGTAGTAAACAAATTACTATTGACTTCTGTTATGCATTAGTGTAGACATCTCAGCCATTTGAGTTCTCCGCTTGTTTTACTATGTGTATTTGCTTGTGTTGAATGTGTTCCAGCTTTTCATTTCCCAAGGCATAATACTGGTGAAATTCCATGGGAAAGGGCTGATTTGGGTTTGTAAACATATAACGTTTTTAGAGCTCAGAAAGAGCAGCACATAAAAGTTGTGGAGGTCAAACACATCCGGACAGCAAGCTCACGGGCCTTCCTCCAGTCAGCACATCATGTTAGGATATCACATGAACCTTCAGAGATGGTCTTCCTCAATAGTTTTATCCATGTTGATGAAGTCGGGAGAAAACAATTCTGCTGTTATTTCCTGGATGTATTTACCTCCTAGAAAAGTTGTGCAATAAATAAAGCTAGGCTTGGCCTGGCCAGGGTTGATGGAAACTTCCAAAGTAAAAATGTCTGGACAGTCAGTGTTTTCCTTGAAGTTTTTGTTACACTTGCTAAAAAGAGAAGTAGACATGTAAACAAACAAGAGTAAGTCAAGTTAAATATAGAGATTTATTTTCTAAATAAGTAGATATTTATTATGAAATGTGCAATTTGCAAGTACTTCTTGCAAGATAAACAATAGCTGCCAGGAAAAAACAGCAAATTGAAGTGGATTCACTACTGTCCCAAACATTTCATTTTCCAACTGGTGTTTTGTCCTTAAGCCAGTAACTAAACCTTAACATGACATGGTAATTTAATGAACATGCTTTGTTGTCTCTGTATTTAGCAGTTCCTCAGTTATCTGAGCCAGCATGAGTTTCTTCCTCAGTACCTTCTGCATGTGATCATCCAGTGAACCTGTCTCCAGCTGGCCTTGTTGAGCTTACTTGGGCTGGCTGGGTATAGGGGGCATGCTGTGCTGGCAGCATCTGCTGGAAGGAGAGCGAAGTGACCCCAGCTTCATTCTCTGTTAAGGCCATAAATTCTGTCATGAGAAAAGTGTTTGGAACAGTCTGATTGTGCCTTCCTGAGCAGCCTTCTAGGCATTCTTACAGAGAGAGCCTTCAATGTGGATGAGTCTGTCTCTCATGGCTCTGCAAGCAGAGACTTCCATCAAAATCTGCACTCACCAATACTAAGAGATTGGAAGTAAAAGGACTTATGCGCCCC
Source organism: Chrysolophus pictus (assembly GCA_037305975.1). Taxonomy (NCBI): domain Eukaryota; kingdom Metazoa; phylum Chordata; class Aves; order Galliformes; family Phasianidae; genus Chrysolophus; species Chrysolophus pictus. The sequence goes on from CM074578.1 coordinate 96,541,316, forward strand.
AAAGGCTGCCTCTGTGGCCAGGGATGACTTTTGCAAGAAGGAGAAAACGAATTAGCTTATTGAGTATTGAGAGGGCTGAGAAATCACTGCAAGAAGGGAGGTGTTCTTTCATTTTTATTTTTAGGGTTTGTGTGTACGTGTTTGTATGGGCACTGTAAACATGTGTTGGGTTTGCTTCTTTAACAGTTGAATGGGATTTGCAGAAAGGTAGTTACTTTTGTAGAAAGATGCTTTTGATGAGAACCTTGTAAGGTATTACTATAGAAATCAGCATAGTGTTAAGCTCTCTTCCTTTCCACCATCCTGTTTTATTATTTGAGACTTTCCCAACACCAGTCATGTAGCCCCACCCTTGTATGTCTTCTATGTAGGTTGCTCTGAAAGTAATGCCTCCTACTTATTTCTGTGGAAATTAGAACAGATACAAGGAGCATATTAACACCATCTGGTAGAGCAAATTCTCAGATGCAAAATGCAATTTGTCAACTTAGTCACCACTGTTAGCTATGCATCTTCACCAGTGTTGAACAAGAGTCTGTTGTGCTTTTATAAATCTGCATGGCACTGGGGGCATGATTTGATTTTCATGTTATTATCTCCATTGCTGAAATGAATCACCCAGCACCTCACTGTCCCAGCATCTACTGTTCGGTCTGCAGGAACATTCAGTAATAGTTAATGAATGTCAGAGGGGGCAATTTTTTTCCACATGGAGGAATTAAATTCTACACCTTTGCTTCATATGCACTTCCATGTCAGATGCCATTGTGTCAGACTGCCCCTCTGCCATCAGTCACACGGCAACAAAATGAAATTGAATATTGGTGGAAAGGTTCAGCCTCTACTGCCAAACCACCAACATACCTCTGGTGTTGTGGCAACAAAATAAAGCAGGAGCCATTGCTTCTGGAGCAGCCCTCGTATCTGTGGAAGTGGTGCACACTGCCTTCAGGACAGTTCTTTTTACTTCTAATCTTCACCACACTGGGCAAGAAGATGTGTTATCTTTTATGTGTCTTTTGATGAACTTTGGAAATGTTGTGTTGTTGCTGATGTCTTTGTTCTTTTGGAGAAGGGTTTTAGAATTGTACCTTGAAAATTCAGTGATTGTCTGAAATGTGTGTCTGCTTTCAGAGAGTGCTGTCTCAGATCTTAACATTTTAAAATGCCATTATAAACAAACCATCCTTGGCAGTATTTGCTGGAGATGTCACTGCCAAATTAAGGTAAAAAGCATGTAACAAACTGCCTGATCTGTGTGGCAGAGAGAATGTCAAGTTCTCGCTTTCTGTGGCTTTTTGGAGACCTGGAAGGTTGCATCAGTTTTCAGGCAGTGAAAGGATTTGGCTCCATGCAGCCAGATACCCACCAAGTCGAAAACTTACAGTGTGCTAAGTGGGGGAAGGAAAAAAGGATGTCAGAGATGCTTCTTTCTTTTTGCAGTTCATGGGATAAGCACTTCAGCAGGAGCTCCTCAGGTACTGTGAATGGAGAACTACCTCTGAAATATTGTAGAGCATTCAGTAGACTACGTGGGAATTTTCTGGAGTTGGGAAAGTATAAAAGATGCTGACAGATAATCACTGTAAAAGGCAGCCACTTCTGGTGTCACTCTCCCTACTGATGAGCATGGGTAATGTTGGGACAGTGTCTTGATATTCACAAGAATTTTTGGTTTTTTGACCAGCAAAAAAAGACTCTCTCTCTTGAACAGTTAAGGGATTTCTGAAATGTAAATAACTTCAGCAGATCTTATTAAAAATAGCCAGGGCAACTGGCAGAAGGAAAACCCTGGAAGTCAAAATGGTAGGAACAATTGTTTACGTTCATGTAAAACTGTTTTTATTCTATCGGCAGCCTTGCCATGGACATTTTCAATCATTTGATAGTTCAGGCTAGAAATAATAAAGGCTGCAAAACTCTTACTCCTTTGAGCAGTGTGCCGTAATATATAATCATAGAATGATTTAGGTTGGAAGGGACCTTTAAGACCACCTCGTTCCAACCCCTGCTATAGGCAGGGACACCTCCCTCTAGACCAGGTTGCTCGCAGCCCCATCCAGCCTGGCCTTGAACGCCTGCAGGGAGGGGCATCCACAGCCTCTGGGCAACCTGTGCCGGTGTCTCACCACCCTCACAATAAAGAATTTCATCCTAATATCCTTCTTAATATCTAGTCTAAATCTACCCCCTCCCTGTTTGTATCATTAGTAGCTGTAATACTGAACAGTGCCAGAATCAAGTTTATAATATGCATCCTCAAGTAGTTTGAACAGTGTTCGAGTTCTTGTTTACTGGAAGATAAGTGCTTCTTGAGTATCTACAAACTTGGAATGGATGTGAAGCACCAGATTTAATGTGCCCTTGTACTGACACTAATAATCTTGTTCAACTGTTGGGCGTCAGCGTAGCTCAAATGCTTGCTGCTTTTTTTTTGTTCTCCCTACAGCACAGTAAATGTCAGTAATTACTCCCACATTATTTTAAATGCCATTGTAAGGCCAACTGTTTTAAAATGCCAGTTCTACTTAACATAGCTACAGTATCTTTAAGTTTAACTCTGGAAGGAATTCTAAGGAAATAAGCAACCTGTAGTTCCGTAAGATTTTAGATGAACTATTTCCTTTATCAGCAGCCCAAATATTGCTCATCCTTGTGTGCTTTCAAAGTAACACCAATACTTGCAGTATGGATTTTTTACCTTCATGATGGTTTTTAGTTATTTAAATAAAAATGTATAGTGAGGGGATCAAATCCTCAAGGTTTTGTATAAGTTATTTTGAAGACTTCCATTCTAGCGTTTTAGTGATAAAACTCTTTGAGGAAAATAAAGTAACAGATAACAATCCTGACCTGCCTTATTTGGGTGGGCTCAGTCACCTTCCCTTTTTCACATGTTGTATCAACAGTTTTGCTTGAGTGTCTTCAGATTCTGGAAGCCCTCAGAGGACCGGAAGGTCTTATTTCACACAAAGAATGCATGATGTTACCCAGCTCTCTGAGTCACTTTCCACAACCTTTGGTATGGCCAGAACAGATATGACTTTCTTCCACTACACCCTTGCTGTGTTGGGTGATTGCATGAGGTATTGTATTTAGAAGAAATTGCTTTTAGTGAGGGGAAAAAAAAACAGATATGAAAGGGAACTTTCTTTGGGAAACTCCAAATGAAATGCTGGTTAGGCCAGAAAGGAAGCATCCATTTCTCTTCAGAAATGATGGCAGGCCAAGTTCCTTTGACCAGAAAAATGGTGTGTTTTGCACACTGTTGTCAATTGGAGCAGCATCATCAAAAGGCTAATGGAGAATGATAGGTTTCTTTTGTCATTACAAGCTGGGGTTCTTCACTCTCAATTAGTAGATGTGTGCTTTTGGCAGAATAAAATAACATATTAATGACAATAAAAACCTCATGAATTGTTTGGGATTTTTTCCTATAGATGGTGTAGGTGACAAGAGGGAAGAAGAATCAAAGGAACAATCAGGAACATATATAGAGTATTCCAGTGACTATCTGAAGATGACAAACTGCACCTTAGCTACACATTTGCATCCTCTCAGTTAGTGGTACTGTATAGGCCAGTGTATGTTTGAGTTTCTGTTGGTGTTCAATATTTTTAACAGGTATCCCTTTTCTGAGGGCGCAGACCAATCTTAGTATGCTTTAAGTATAGCAATTTTATTTTCAGAAAGATGATCTTTCATTTCCAGTGCCCCCTTCTGTCTCCCCTTCTATTTGTTCCCTTGGCTACCTGACACTTTGAAGCCATGACTTAGTTTTTTTTCCTATTCTAACAAAAGCTGCTCAAAAGAATGTGGGTCGTTGTTTTGTTAATAGATTGCCTTGATACACAGCTAGGGGATTAATAATGGTAAGTCTCCAAATAGTTATCCGAGTACATCACCCTAAAAGTGTCTTAAATGTTATATCAGAGGTAGGCTATTTGTTCCTGTGCCTTACTCTTTGACGTGCCTTATGCTTTGATGTACAAGAGTCAGTGTCTCATTGCCAGAGCTCAGCAGTTCCCACTGTCATTTCAGTAAGGCTTTGTTCTTCTAAAACTGATTTCCAGGCCGATATCCATGTGTAGAGACTTGTAATTCAGAGAAGGGAGAGCCACAGAGTTCCTTCCTTGCGCCACTTTATTCACCTAGACTCCTTTCTTCTAGGCATTCTACATTCAGTTCAGTTGCTTCAGTTGTACACTATGTCATCACCAAATTATGTTGTCTGCTAGCTTCTAAATACTTGTTTTGGAGGGAAGGTACCCAAATGCATGACTACTAGATTAGCCTTCCATTAATATCCTTCCTGGTAGTGTCTGTTCATATTTGTTCTGTGCTTGTGTTGTTCAGAGAAGTGGTAGTCTTCTGAGCCACACTGAGCTCCATCCTTGACCTAGAATAAAGTGTTGTTTCCTGGATGTCTACTGTAATTGCAAGGTTTTGCATCATTGAAAAAAGTTTGCTTCCACAAGTTTTGATGAAAATTAATATTGGGTTTCACATTGATTATGTGATGTGATATGCAGCATATAAATGCTTTTATACATTTAAATCTGTTCCTTCTCTTTTACTTCTTGATGCTGACAGCTTAAAAAATCACATAGTGAGTCACTTATCTGTATTCATTATCTATAGAAGGTGTGTTCTGTTGTTCAAGTGGCATGTAGAAAGGTTTTAAGGAGAATATTTTAGGAGTTGAAGAATTAATTTATGCTGACAGCGTAGACTACAGCGTTCCCTTATATCTGTTTGACATTGGCTAAAGTTATAGAAAACCGAACCAGCCATCTCAGCCAATTAACAAGTGTTAAACAGTTAAGAGAAGTTGAACTGTTAAATCAAAAGTTTCAACTTTACGTAGTATCATCATGAAACCTGTTATCTATCAGGTTGGATATGCCACGGAATACAGAAGATACTAGCAGGAAGTGATCATCAGAGTTGAATTTGAAGAATGCTTCTGAAATGTGACTGAATAAGTTGCTGCCAGAGGCACTTTTATTAGTTTCTGGGGTTCCTGATTAGAAATATGGAACTTATTTACTCTACGTTTTTTTCTGTAATATCTATGTTCCAGTGAATGCTGTTGTCTCTGTAACATGGAAAAGCATTGTGATAGAGGAGCTAGAGTTTGGTCTTCCCACTTTGTACTGTCTAATGTGTGTTACTTGGTTACATAATAAAATTCTCATTCCATGTATCTCAAGAGGTAAGTAGTATATTAACCTTTAATCTAGAAACACAGTTGAGACATTAAGTGCCAACTGTGATGACGATATTAAATAACTCTTCTAGGTGCATTCGATTCTGATGGGGCAAGAAAGACATTTTTCCTTTCCATTTTACACAGACATTATAGCTACAAGCCTCTTTTGCAAGCTACTTTACAGCCTTTGAATTCTGCATTTTAAAGGTGTAAGGCTTTATTGTAGACTTGTTATGTATCACATGTCACACCACATTAATTAGTCAATGATATTCTTTTTGGATGTCGTGTTCCATTAAAAAAAATCTTCGAAGATCACTGTTAGGGACCTTGTAAATCTTAGGCGTGTGGTTGTTTCAGAGGCAAGAAATTTAAGACCAGAGTGGATCTGTGAGAACTTAGCTTTGAATAATTATTATTGTTAAAACTGCCTTTTATTCTGAAGTACACGATTAAGGCTGTACTGAATGGAATGAACAGCTTAGCTTCCATACAGGTAGAAGCCAGATGATAAAGATGTATTTGGTACTGTAGTTAAGCCTTGAGAATGAATGATCCAGTCAAGGTTAAATCCAATTGTCTGGGTGCTGTAACAGGAAGACTCAGGTTTGCTTTTATTCCTCAAACTTCCAAACAAACAGTTGGGAAAACGGTGCTCCGTTTTGTAATGAGAGATTGTGATATCATTTGAGGATCATGATAGTAACAATAAAGAAAAATGCATGTTATATCTGACTTTCTTTGGCCCATTGCTGGCTCTCGCAGCATTTGGTGTCTCTAACTTACTGTTTACACTGTGAGATTAAGTATTTCATCTGTTACATTTGAATGAAAATAAACAGAATCTAAAACAAGGAAAAAGATGTGAAAAGTAAATACTTGAGGAAAAATGCTACTGTGTACTTACAGCACTTTAATAGATAAGAACTAATTCTTGTGATATTTATTTTCATTTGTTTAGTTCTATGAAGAGTGGGTTAACACAGTGCTCATTCTAAGAAATTCTCATACAACAGATGTTCTTGTACTTGGCTACAAAATATGAGCATTTTGGGATAGAGCTTCTTGGTGGCAGTCCTGCAGTGATCATGCTAGCAGACTCACATTCTGCCCAGTGCTGCCTCATGACTTAATGAAATACAGGATTTTCCATGCTCTCAACTGGATTTAGCCTGTAGCTGCAAATGCCCTGTAGTGTGTGAGTAATGGCTTTTAGAAATGCAGCTGCCAGTCAGATCTCATCTCTGCTGTGACTTGTGGAGACATCATTAGGAGGCTCCACAGCCTTGGCTTTGGTTTGGTAGGTGAGTGAAGAGAGAATGTTGGTGATACCTTCTTAACGCTGTGGTTTCAACTGCCTGCTGCTTTTTGCTGGTGATTGTCTGTATCCCTTGCCTCATTCCATTAACTGGTCCAAGCCCCAGGACATCCTCTTGGCTGGCTCTGCTTTTGCCAAGGGCCTGCCCCTGCTGGGCTCTGCAGCTTCTCTTCAAAGTCAGAATGGTGGAGCTTTAATTCCTTGATGCTAACTCTGGAGAAACTACCTTTTAACTGATTGATTTATACAAATATAAATAAGAGTGCTGGAAGAATCTGCATGTATGTACTCTCCACAGCAGTAGCTATTTTAACTTCAGATTCTAAGTTTTAAGAGTTAGAACTTCCTAACAAGTTTGTTCTTCTATGAAATATGGTTGATTGAACCATGTTGAATTAACACGTTTATGTATGGCGTTGTAGAAGAAGCAGCTTTGTTCCAAAAAAATGCTCAAAAGAGAGCATTTGAAATGTACTTTTTTATCATGAGGAAGCCAGCATTTGTTTTTTCATTATCAAAGCTGATAACTACATTTTCTAATAGTTAGCCTTTTAAAACTGTATGGTGAAGCTGCTGGTTTTTTATCCTTACTCTCTTCTACTTTTCATCACCTTCAGCAAACATTGAGGCTACTCTGGGCTCCACTTGCTGACCTGTAGGCACACTGAAAAATGATGTTTGAATATTGTGGTGCAGGAGGTATGATTGGTAATTGGGATACGCACAGCTGGACCAGGCTTACTGGCAGGGAAGACTCTGCAAAGCAGATGTGAGCACTGGCCAACTGGAGTGGCCGAATGTCTTCCATATTGTGGTGATGTCTCTTTCAAAAGCTGCCTGGAAAAGAATTGAAGTTAACAAACAGGCGTAGTTTCCAACTTGTAACTCTGTTATGTATGATGCAGGAGTGGAACAGATGTGAATGCCATAAAAAGCAAAAAATGTGTGTAGAGTTCTAAGTTCAGGCCAAAATTTGCTCATTGTGCTTATTATTGAAGAAAATTCTCTGATGAGGCTTAAACTAATGGCATTTGGTAGAAATAAGAGCAGGATCTGGTTTTAAAAGTACCCTCAGTGCAAGTAAGAATAACATCTTGATGATGATCTCCTCTCCTCATCTGCAGAAGTACAGCGTTTCTGCCCTGCTCAGAATTGCAGCTCTTGATGTGGACTAAGAAAGAGGACAGCTGTCTTTCATGCACTCCAGCTAACACTTAGATTTAACCTATAGCAAGTTAGCTTTTTTTCCTGGTCATAGGAAAACTATTGGAGAAAATTACCTTTTTTTTTTTGTACAACTGAATGCAACAACTGAGTGACTCTCATTGGGATAGCTGGAAACTGACAAAAACCATGATAGTGTTCCTGCTCCTGTTGCCGAGTCAGGAAAAAATCATTCTGAAACTTGGCAGCTTGAGCCATTCAGCTGCCAAGTGCATTTTACATGCAGCTCTGGGTATTAGCCTCAGTGTGGAGGAGGATAAAGGAAAGAAGGTGTGAAGGGATCAAATGCATTTATAGTTCATTCTTGTCTTCTACCAGGAGTGATGTTAAGTAACTTACACTCAGCCAGTGTCAGAGTGGTGTTTGCTATGGCATTACTAACAAGAATAAAAAAGAAGACAGTGTTCCTCTAGAAACCAATCTGCTTTCTTGCATCTCAGGATTAGCGGTGAGATAAAGTAAGAACTATGGAGATGCAAAGGTGAGAGGAAAAATAAATTGTGAAAAACCAACAACCTACCCATCCTAGTGCTAATGCAACATACTAGCAAAAACACTAATCCTAACTCTCATTCTTATACTGGAGTTTCTCCTTTATTACTAAAAATAATGTATTAACCCTTCGTGTTACTGCTTTTCACATATGCTGAGACCACAGAACAGCATGTGTTGAAGAAACAAAAGGAAGCGTGGATCCTGAGACTATATGGATATAAGACTGCGGTTTAACACTTTAAGATAAAATACTATCTTCAGAGAAATTTCACCTGCTCAAAAGCAAATGCTCAGAGCCCAGAACTTACTTAGCTTTATAAATCTGCTCATTTCATAGTTTATAGTCTAACTTCAGCTCCACTGTCAAGTTTTCATGCATGCCCTTTGTACAGCTTGCAAGGCTTCAGACTTCACTAACAATACTGGCAGCATTGGGTGGCCACAGACTTGACACGGGCCTGCTTGCATTAGGTGCCCTGTGAAATGGTCTTGGGTTTCATTCTGTATTTGTTGCCTTTACGAATTGGCTTTGTTATGCTGGTTTTCTGCTGCTGGTTTCTGGTGAGCATGTGGTGAAGCCCTTCATACAGAGCTTCTGGGAGACAGCATGACTCTGCATGGTGAACTTCGTAAATGTGTATAGGAAGTATCTCCTTTTGCCAGTGAGATACCATGTTTACCTAGACAACAAACTGTCCGTTTTCCTGAACAAACATTAGTGATTATCCTCAGATGCCAAGTAGCCCTAAAGCCTGGAAATAAGCAGCTGTTTGCACCTGTAGGCTGTGACCCACTGCTTGTAGTTGTTAATGATTCTGTGCATCTGCATGCTTCCTGTGTGCTCATGAGAAAGTTGCTCCAGGTTATCTCTTTTTAGTGAAGTTGGATTGCTTTCCTTTTAAAGAACCAAACATCTGCTATTACTAAGAAATCAGATGAGTACATTTTCAAATTATCAAATAGGTAATTTCTTCAAAATAGTGTTTATGAACAAAGCGTACTTAACATCTGAACTTCAGGCTGCACTGGCTGTATGTTATGTAGCTGTTCTTTCTGTTGGTGATTGTAACTTTCAGTACAGTGGAGGCATTTCAGTTCAGAGAATAGCACTAGCTAATTTGTATCTCATTTCTAAGAATATTCTGTAATGTCACTTGAAATCAAAATTTCAATTTACTTTTCAGGTGCATAAACTGTTTTCCTAAAGTGCTCATGGAAAAGGCAGTGAAGGAGAAAGCCTGCTCCTTTCTGCTTGAGAGAAGACCAAAGTGCTGTATTCCTGTCACTTGTGCAGATGAGCACCTAAAACCAGTTAGAATTAAACTATACCTCCCTGAGTTTCAGACTATTTCTTAGAAATTGCTCTTGTTATAAGAAATAAAACCCAGTGTCTGGGCTCTCTGCTTACTGTAGACACCCTCCACCAGTCTGGAGTTGATTTGAGAAGACAGCCGGTGCTGAGCCTGAGCTATCCAGCATATCTGAGAGACCAAGTTGTTTTCCTGGTCTGGGTACAGTGCTGACAAGAGCACAGGGGATAGATGGCCCCTTGGAAGTTGAGGAGACCTCTTGAGACTATAAATATCCCTTTAATACTGACCTTTCAGGTGGGAAGAAGGAACATAAGGGAATTTAAAATGCCTTTACGCTTCCTATGCCTAGAGTTTTTAGGGCTGAAAAAAGCTGCTGGTGGGTGTATGGGAGTTGCTGGTTGCAGTCATGCTGCCTTGCCCTCTTGGGAGGTAGAAAGGAGCCTGAGAGCCTCTGCCCTGATAGTTGCCCCAGCAGATGTCAGACAGTGGGACAGCCTGTATGAGTAAGAGAGTCCGTGGGAAAGCAGCTTGCTCTTCATGGCCTAGAGACTGGAGAAAAACATACAGTCTTTTAAAGGATTTTCAGGCACTAACTTTAGCAGATCTGTTTATTGGAAATTACTGTTATATTCTACAAGATCTGACTCACCTAAGAAATTTCAGATAATGGCATTTCATAAGGATGGCAGGAAACTAGATAGGCTTTGCATATAGCTTCAGCGGATCATGGCTCAACTTTATGTGAATTTACAAGTTATCTTTAGTGTTTCTTTCCTCTTTGGCTGTTCTTTTACAATTTAATGGTTATGCTAGTTTCCTTCGTACGCTTGGTGACTGATCCCTATGATGCTGGAATGTTAAAACAGTGTAGTTTCTGTGGTTTTAAGGAGGACAGTTTGCCACGTGTGTTATGTATTTGCATGGTGATTGGAATTATTTGCATAGTTTTCTTTTCATCTGAAGCTCCCGAAAAATCCTAGTTAATCTCCAACAAAAACATTTGTCTGTACTCATACTATAAGAGGCTTTACTGTTGTGACTTTAAAATGTGCTTACAGTATGACTGGCTGATTTATGCTTATTTTCAAGGACTCTGCATTTATTTTGCATCCTATTTCCATCTTCAAACATTTTGCAAGGTTGCAAAGCAGGTTATAAACACATATGTTGACCCTGTGAATTTTATTGCATGTATGACTGTCATGTAATTGCTGCTCACTGTATCAGTGGTATTGTTTCTATAGAGTTTTAAAGTTTTGCAGATGAAAGCAACTTTCCCAAGCAAAGTTCTCTCTTATGGTCAAGACATAGTAAGACCAATTCAAGTGCACATGAGATAGTTCTACATCTAGAAAGCTCACTGGCTGAAGTTTCCAGTGTCCAGATGCTGACTGTTTGTTAAGCTTTTTCCCATCTGTTCTTTATTGTTTAAATAATAATAATTAAAATGTCTAAACATGTGTATAATATTCTCCAAGGGAAAAAAAATAATAGCTTCACACAAGATCTAGACAGTTTTAATCCTAAGGAGAGATGTACGAGCTGACACTGGCCATGAGGCACTTCTTGAATACAAGACATTCAGGGTGAGAAACGGCATGACATGAGTAAATGACAAGTGCGGGTGTACCTAATGGCTTTTGGCAGAATGCATCATTTTCCTCTGGTCTCTTGATGCCTAGAAAGGGAAAGAAAATGAAGACTGTGTCAGAAATGGGCTGCAGTGTATGAAGAGCAGAGGAGCGATTGGGTGGCATCTGCAGTAGTGATACATATCTAGAATGTTTATTTATAGCTTATATGTCTCATATTTGGGAATAGAAGAACTTTTTGGTCACAGTTCTGCAGTAGCACATTCTTGGTAAGGTTGAATAACTCAGTCTTTTGAATTTTTATTTTAGTCTCTGTTACTATTAGTAATTTATAACAGTTTATTAACTTGTTTCTTTTAAGGTGTGTTTAGAGTGACAGACACATACTGTTTGTTAATCATATCATTACCAAACAGAGCTGTCATCTTAGTTTTCTGGCCTAAACTTGTCATGTGCTTTCATGTTGGCAAAGGGAAAATTTTTGGACTGTGTTCAAGGTCTCAAGATTTTCCCTTATCTGGACGTCCACTTGCCTGTGTTTGTTCCCCTTTGGCTTTCATTTTTCAACAGTGCTGTAGAGAAAGAGCATACTGGCAGCAAGGCTGAAGGACGCAGCAATTTCTGAGTGAGGGATACAGAGTATTCTCAGTAAGTGCTCTCTGATAGAGCGAGTACAGCTTTTCATATCTCAAGTCGAATTCTCAGAATTTGTCTTTTGGTGAATAAGGACAGTTTAACAGCTGTGTGGCTGATTAAACCTAACCAGGGCTATGCAAATTCAGAGATGCAGACAGCCATCAGTTGCCAGCTGACTTAAAACAGATTGTTAGCCAGCTCTCTGTTGATTTGATTAGTGACCCCAATCAGTTGTTTCTAAGCATATTGCTGCCAAAGTGTGCTAAACAAAAACAGGGAACTTTGTGTACCTTGATCGTCTTTGCTACCAGCTGTAATGGGCTGGAGGCTTTGCTGTGCATGAGCTGGACAGTGTGGAGGAGAAAAAGGATATTTAGGGACTGACTACGCCTCTGCCCCACCCAGGCCGTGGGCCTCTCTAAGATGTGGGAGTTGGCAGTGATCTGTGAGGAACCACCTGCTTCCTTGAGATTGCTGAGATGTCTTAGCTTTGCTCTCTGTCCTAACATCTGTTTCCTGCTCTTGGATTTGGAACCGTGAAGAGAGTGTAGCTGTAGGAAAAGGAATTTCAGAGTTACTCCGGAAGCATCGTGGTGCTGTGTACCACATCTGCAGGGCAGCAGGGCTTCCTCCTCCTTCTGCTGTGCCGTCGGGGAAGTGGGAGAGGAGTAGGACACAACAGAGAAGGTCTTCTAGTTGTGGTATAGGTACTGGAAACAAGTGCTGGAGTGCAGGAGAAAGCCAAGCTTGTAGAGTGGCAAAACTCTGTCTAATTGTGTGATCAAATTATGGAGTTTGCACCAGCTCTTGTGTGAGTGAGCCTCTTCTGAAGCCTCCCAGTGTTCTCATGAAAGCTAAAGGAGTCTCAGTGCCCCTTTTTGAAATTGTTTGTTGAGTGTGTATTCAGCATTTGCCAAAAACTTCAACTGTTTTAATGGCAAAGACTGAAGTTAATGATGTCCACAGATGCGTTTTTCTCAAATACCTTTTTCCAAGGGTGGCAGCCCAGAAATGAGTGTGAGATAACCATTATGATCCCATGACTGAACATTGTATTAATGACTAGTAATATTTATTTCCAGTGTAAGTTGATGGTGCCAGGACTGGGAAGCAGCAAATATAATAGGTTCTTCTTTATCTCCATTAACATTTATTTCATTTTCATCTGTGTTGAATATTATCACCAGTTTTTATGAAGTACTTTGTATAAAGAACAGCACTAACTACAACAGTAACAAGTCTTTTCTAAGGCTATTACGAATCTAAATGTAGGAAGTTTAAAATGTTTTGTGTGACTCTATCAAACGCACTAAATTAATAAAAGAATAAATTATGAAACATTTGAAGGTGAAGCAAATATAAGTATGCATGCTTATAAGCTGGGACTATTTCATTAATTAAATAACTTGTTTATCTGTAAGTATTTTCATAGAATGGCCTGGGTTGAAAAGGACCACAATGATCATTGAGTTTCAACCCCCCTGCTATGTGCAGGGTTGCCAACCACCAGACCAGGCTGCCCAGAGCCACAGCCTGTAGAAAGACTTATTTCTTCTTTTCTCTCCTTTTTAGATTTTAACTTAATATTTTCTTCTTTTAAGCATTAAGAGCCTTAATGGTACACATTTTTGCCCTGTGTGTTGTTTGTATAAAATTACAGTTTAGTTTTCCTGTGTAACGTACTTTCAGGAACCCGCTTTAGCAGGGGGTTGGACTGATGTCTCCAGAACTGCCTTCCAACTTTCAGGATTCTGTTAGTCTACTGGCCTCTGATTCGCACAGCTTAAACTGATCAACCTTTTTTGCTGCTCATGGAACCAAGAGCAACCAGGCAATAAAGCAAATTGTTGAGCAGGATCAGGTAGAGAAGATTTCCCCTGCCACGTCTCCCAGCACATGTACTTGTAATTCTCCTGGTAGATGTTTTACAGCTGTGTAAACACTCAATTATGTGCTGCTTCTTATCTAGCGTGCTTTCTTTGTTTCAATAACTATAATGCTGATCTTAATTCTGTGTATAATGTTTCCCCTACCAACTCAAACAACTCTTTCCCTTGAGTTTGAGTTCTTAATTGCAGCTTTAAAACAACTTTCTGATTTAATGTAACATTTCTCTCCTTTTGATCTTGAGACCTGCTTCAAACACATTGTACTTGAGCATGCATCAGCCACATCTTAAACATTTTGTCTTAAAAATTGCTTTTTACTCAAAATTGCCCCCCTGTGCTTGTGCTTAATTTGTTGATGCAGGAAGGTCTTAATAATAAAAAAAAAAAGGGCAAAAAAAGATAAAAAGCTTGCAAACCACCAGTTTTTTTATGGTTAGTTTGAGTATTAGAATCTTTTGAAGTCAGCTAGTTTTATTTCATGTGGTATAAGTGCTGCTAACATTTGTCAGACTCCAGAGGGCACTTGTCAGAGGACTTAAAATAGCCCAGTGATCTATCCAATAGTTTATTTTTGAATGTAGCTGTTATGGGAAAATTTAGAGAAAATGCGTGCTTCTGTGATGGTACCTAATGATGTGCCATTGTGTCCCATTTCTTAATGATGCATAAGCCTGCATCATTGTATTTGTATTTGTCGTAGTATGGGTAGGTGTGGTCCTGTTCTGCCGAGAGCTCTTTATCATGGTGTCGGCTGTGTCTGGCTCTTGTAAGAGTGTGAGGGCTGGCTGAGTGCCTTGGTACCACCAGGTCGCCTCCATGAAGCCTGAGAGTGTCCCTAAAACGTGTCAAGTTCTGGTCTAGCTGGAGACTGACAGAAATGTGTGCTGTGGCAAGGTACTACAGAAATGCATATATCCACACCGCGTATAAAATCAGTTCTAAGAGATGCTACTTTTACAGCTCCATTGAGAGACCTTGCCATCTCTGGTGTTTGTAGACCTTCTGTGCAAACAGGATGGAAGGGAAGGTATTTGAGTGACAAGTAAAATAGTCTGGTGAAAATGCAGGTGGTACTTCTGGAGTCTTAGAGTCTTGTTCTGGATTTGTCTTCCCCCATTCTCTTGGTCAGCAGGAAGTACAAAATAAATTGTTGACTGGCCCAGTGCTCTTAAGATAGCACACGTCAAATCATCCTTTTAGCCTTACTTAACTGCTGTGTCTTTTCTTCGGAGCTGTTAACTAATGATTTAACCGCTATTAATTGACTTTCCTGAACTAGTTTGTTTGGAAGGCTGTGGAAGATGCTGGAGGTCTCACTGTAGCTGGAAATGTGCCTCCTGTTAGTAGATACGAAACATGCTGTCTGCTGAATGAGAAGTCATTTTGCATTAAAGCAAAGCCATAAAGGACCTCAAACCTGCCCTCTGAGCTACTGCACTGGATGTCACTAATCAATTGCTGAGGAAAGGGGTGAGGGTTTTTACAGTCCTTTCATAAAACTTGCTGTGAAGCGTTGCAGCAAAAATACTGTTTCTTCTGAAGCTGGATGGGTTTTTCCACAGAGAAACTTACTTTAATATGTAGTGATTTCTTCACAACAGCAACTGTGCCATAACTGTGGATAAGGCAGATTTTAATTTAATTGGATTAATTATTTTTTTTTTAACTATAGCCTTCTTAAAGGGTTTTTTGAATGAATGGACACATGGGAAAACCATGAATTGATTTTCAAAGCAGTTTGTTGTACTGCATCAAAACCGTGTTGCTTTTCTTCAGCATTACAGTGGCCTAATTTGATTTAGTTTATTTCTCTTCCAAACTTAAGTAACAAAATTGTATTAAAGTCATTTTAATTTTGAAGGAAAGCATCCAAATAGAGTTTAACTAATCTTTTTTAGGTCATATGTTAAACTAATGCCAGTTGACTTTTCTGAGCCTCTGCGTTAAGTTGTGCTGAGAGAGCTGTAGACCCTAAGAGCTTCCACTGTCTTCAGTGAGCCTTATGCTAGACAAAGGTGGCAATCTGTGGCCCAACTGTGTAATACTGTGTCACTAAAATGCAAATGTGTTATTCATTTCTATGCTGTAGGTATGCTTACTATGCCTTAATTTGTTTTTTTTTTTGTTTGTCTGTTTAATACTGAGTTAATGAAGCTCTAAGAAAATGTTTTCAAGTAGTTTGTTATAATAGTTTGTTTATGCACATTGTGCACTTTATGCACATTAACTTATAAAAATGTACCCAAAGTATTTGAAGTACATTTACACATGCATTGCAGGTGAGCCAGAGTACCTGGTGGCATGCACTGCTGATTTGAGAGTGTTAGGTGATGGGTTGCAGTAAAGCAGCTGTAACCCACCTGTAGGTTTTAAACAACTGCATGCCAGACTCTAAGCAGATGCTCATACTTCCTTTGACTGTCACTGTCTGGAGAAGGCAAATGCATGTGTGTTTTACTAGGTCACTGGACCTACCTTGTTCTTGCAGACACCTACCCACTCTGATATTGCTCAGTCCTGGTATGTGTTTGGGGGACTGTGGCCATCCTTATGTAATTTTGTGTGCTTGCCCAGGAGGGAGAAAAGAATGCAGAGGTGAAATATACCACAAGGTATTGCGGGCTCTTTGTAGGGCCCATCACCTTGTTAGTGCAGGCATTGAATCTGCTGAAGGGCTTAAAATCTTATCAGTTCAACAGGAAATCTGTTGCTTGATGTCAGTTTTCCCATGGCTGAAGATCACTCCAGCGTGCCTTTTGGAATGGGGATGCAGCTGTGGAGGGGGTGCAGGAAGGATCCTTTTATCTCTTGACTGTGCCGTGTATTCCTTAAAGCATCAGGTGGTGTCTAGGCATCTGGAAAATAAGAAGTTGAAAGCATGAGATACATATACGTAAGTGCATTCATAGATGTCTTTTATATTGGTAGGTAATTACCAATGTGATTCAATGTGAGAAGATTTTTAAAGTGTCATGGTGGAGCCTCAGGAAGGTGTTGCAGAGGACAGGCATGGGTTTGTTTGAGAGGCTGTATGCAAATGTTAATTTTTTGTCTTTTCCTGTTTTTACCAGAGGCTGAAGCTAGTGCTTAACAAAGTTAAAAGGTATGTGTTGACCTCAATGGTATTTTTGAAGTAACCTCAAGTAAAATCCTTATGTTTTGATATTCCTTTCAGGACACCCCAGGAAAAAAAAAAAAAAAAAAAAATTGAGTATATCTTGGCAAATAAAAACATTACAAGTACATGAAAGAAGCCTCCAAGGCATCCTGCTCTAGCAGAGCTGGCATTCTGCTGGCAAGCAGAAACAAAGGGAGATGCATGCCATACATTGTGCATCCTGATCCCAACCTGTTCTGACAGCTGCTTTAGTCTGTCTGGTATGGGTATTCATTTTTGGTCGGTTGGTTTTGGTTTTGGATTCTTGTATTCTGCAGTGCACCACTTCAAGGCAGATAGTTTTGTTAACAGTTGTTAGGAGAAGGGAAGGAAGCTGAATTCCCAGATTCAAAATGTTTACAAGAATGCTGACTTTGATTTTAACATCCTACAACTGTGGAAGCCAGCATTTCCAAGGCATCAGTGGTATTGTGCATAAGCTATCTGTTCATTGTACTTCTGTTAACTCTGTGAGCATATGAAGGAAACACTGATAAAAGAATCAGTGAACTCAGGCCCTAATTTAAAATCTAGCAGTCTGAAGACCTCTATTTGAAGGGAGGGCTTATGCCATATAGATGCAGATTGGCTAAGCTGTTACGGGTGCATCTGAATCGTACAGATTTATATATTTATAAATACACTTCATGTAAATACTGTGTATAAAGTATATACAGTAAAAAGTAGTAGATATATATTTAGTAGATAAATCTATAGATACATGATGTACTATATATACAATGTAAGGTTGTCCTATGGTTTATAAATTCTATGTATCATATCTTAGTATCACTTACATCATCTCACTTACATTGATTTTATTTATCTGTAGCACATTTTTCTGGTTTTATCAGGCACAGTTTTTAACTCCAAAGTTGTGTGGTCTTGCTGCTGGACAGAACCTGAGGGCATGCTTGTCTCTGCCATGGCAGCGCTTAAGTCTCTTCATCTTTCAGGTCTGTACAAGACATGTTTTCCTCTCTGATAGCAATTTGACAGTGTTCAAGGGTCTTCTCCTATAGAGGGACTTAGGCTGAGATGACCAAAGGAAATAGTACCATCTGGATGGATGTGAGGAGTTATTTGCAATACTGAGATACCATTATAGAAGTCAACCTGGCTACTGTAAGCCATAACATTTTCCCAGTGTAAAGGCAATTACAGCAACTGGCCTCTCTCATGAGAGAAGTGACATGGTGGCTTTGAAATCCTGAAATGGATCAAAAGCTGCGTCACGTACAATTGCCACTGAAATTGCAGAGCTGGCAGGGAGGTTTACCAGGCAAGTGGAACAGGGTGTGCAGTGTTAGCATCTCCGCCTTACTTATGTCACGCTTGCAGTTAGTTATGGCTTGTAAAAGACTTCTATCTCTTAATAGCATGGGTCACCTAGTCGGTCCGACATGTTCTGGTGGCCAGACCCAACCAGATCCTGCACTATCTTTTCTGGCAGCTATTCCAGCTGGCAGTTGTTACCACCTCTTTGAAGAAAATAGTCCACTTCTTGTTGTGGTGGGCTCCTCTTCCCTTTGGCACCCTGGCTGTTCGTCCCAGTCCCAGCCACTGATAGAACAGATCCTGAATTTTCTGTTTACTCATTTAAGAAAATGTTCCAGAACTGTTGATGGCGAATTCAAATATTTCACTGCATTTCTTGGAGACGTGACATGTTATTTCATGATGCGGATGATAATCAACAACAGGGTTTCTTCTAGGCTGATACAAGCTCCCCATCTCCTTTCATTCTTCTGTCTGTGTGCTTGTACTTGTTTGAAATCCACACGGTATTTTTGCCCAAGGTTGTTGACAGTGCTGTTGGCAAGATTAGATTCCAGTGTACAACAACTGTTATTAGAGCAAATATGCACAATATTGTTAATCTGAATCCTAGGAAGGTGCATCTCACAATAAAATTGTAAAGGGGAAGAACGTTGTACAAATCATTCATTGTTTGCAGAGATGATTATATATCTTGTCTTCATCAGAGTCCTCCTAAATTTGTGAGTGAAAGTCAGGCATTCCTCTTGATGAAAGAGGAATCCTGCTAAAATAAAAGGCATAAAGCTAAGAATGTATGCCCTTGAAGTTGTAATCCAGTGGTTACAGAAAAGTTAGTTCTCGTGGATTAATCTCTGTGCAAGCTAAACAGACGCAGTTTTGTTTTCATTTCAGCTAGAGATCTTGTGTCACTTCAACCAATTCACTTATCTGCAGCCTTTTTCCCAAGAGTGGAGTAAAAATAATGTTTTCTGTTACCTTCTGTAATTTTGATGTAATTTGTAAATTCTCTGTGCTAGGAATTTCTCTTTACCAAGACCAGGTCTGCATCATTTCTTGTGTCACATGGCAAGAACAGGTAGGAGATAAACACTGGGTGCCCTGTACTAATGAAGGCCTTGATAAAAGCATTGCTATACCAGCTTAAACATGTTTTGTTTGCTTTTTCTTATTATAGCTCTTTGTGTTCTGTTGAGTTTGTCGAAGCTAAGCCATAAGTAGTTATCATGTCTGTCTACAATGAGTGATTTCCTGACTGAAGTGTAATGACAAAGTTCATTAAATATTGCTCTCATCCCGGTGTGTACACAAAGCCGAATGAATGCAATTAAGCTGTGTCATGGGTGAAGCTTAATTATAACAACAGGTGAAATCCTGCAGCCCGTTCTGCCTTTAAAATGGTACAGCCATGCTGAGCGACAAATAATCCAGCACTTTGCTCCAGCTGAGGTATTTACCCAGTCGCCTTCTTTTCTCCACAAGAAACTTTTTAAGGTAGCTGTGCTGTGCAGCATATGACCAGAAGCAGAAGGCATCCAGTGGCATGAAGTGCAGAGCTACAGGTTCCCCCTTGTGTGTCCCGCTGGCTGCATGCTCTCCCCTCCCTGCCACAGCACAGCCCAACTTGCTGACCTTTGGTTTTGCACAGACAGCAGTTTAATTGCTTATGGATGAGTCCCAGCTGGTTGCATCTTTAAATAGTTGCGAGTGCTTGACTGGAAATAGTGTGGTTCAAAAAGGAAAAGTTCCTTAGCCATCCAGCATGCTTGGCTGGCTGCGATGGCAGTGGGGCTGTGCGCCAGGGCTGCCAGGAATGAGTGCCTTGGGTCTCAGCCAGGCTGCAGCACTGAGTGCATTTCCCAGGCAGTGACCCAGTGGCAGCTCTAATGCTGCTCTGTGCACCTGAAATGCAGTCACTGTGTGGAAACCTTTACTCACCTTGGGAGTGAGACACAGCAGCCTTCAGAAAGTATGCAGATGGTGTATGTTGTGCCAGTAACAAGCATGATTGTGGCCAATTGTTGGGCACCATTTAACACAGGACACTTGTCAAGAGGCAAACAACATGCTGTTTCATTTTGAGCCTGCAGATGTTTTATTTATCAGAGGCAAAGTGCTACAGTCTGTTCCTCACTGCTGTGAGCAAAGGTGGAAAGGGTTCTGTGGGCTGCCTCAGAATTGGTCCTTCTTTGTGCAGGGATGCAAAGAGAAAAGCTGGTTTCGAGGAGTCTGAAATGCTTTGTTTTATTTTTGTTTCAGTGTGTCCAAACTGGGCAGAGAAGTGTTGGTTAACACAGTGGGAAGCTGTTAGTTCTGCTGGATGCAGGCGAGCAATTTTTCATGGGGGTTTAGTGCTTTCTGGACTGTAACTTTTTGGCACCAAACTACTTGCAGCATATTGAAATCTCCAGCAGAAGCGTGAGATGATACACAGGATTTCAGGTATTTTTATTAGATAACGTTATCATTCTTTTCCCTCCCTTAACAAAGCCTTTGGATTTTGCAGTGGATTTTATGCTGTAGTTATCTGCTGCATTCAGCTCACCAGAGCAATCCTGTGCTTTCATTTCTAAAATTGGACTTCACTGACATGCCACAGAGTTCCTCTGTGTGCTGCAGTCAGTTGAACAAATACACAAAGCCTGGCTCTTACTGAGAGCGTTTTCTTTGAAAGACATGACGAGATCTAGAAATTGTTTTCATCAAGCCACAAAACGCTGTTTATTCATTACAAAATGAGCTGATAGTGGATGAAGCCTTGGCTGTGTGACAAAACATCCCTTAGAAGGAAGGTAGTGCCCATGGCATCGGCCAATTCATTGCGCAGGGCTGGAGTACTGAGTGCCATGGAGTTGTTTGGCTGTCTCTGTAGTCTGCGGTGTTCAGAGGATGAACTCGTCCTGCAGGATGCCAGTCCCTGACCTGATGATTGGAAATAAATGCTGTGAGCTGCCTCTCGGATCCTCCCCCTCCTTGCTGCAGTGATCTCTCTTCTAACTGAATATCTGCCCGTAGTGGTGCTGCCTGCTTTCACCCAGTTGATCTAACAAATGTGCCTAAGCTGTTATTTTCATTTAAAACACTTAAAATTTAGATTTTCAAGCAGCTAAAAAACTTCCTCAAACACAAATTATTTGTTGTGGTAACTGCTGGTTGGAAATACTGTCAGTGACAATTACAGGAATAAGCATACGAGCAGTACATAATGTAGACAGCCTTTATTGCCAGAGCGTTGCTCTAGGAAGACTAAAGGAAGGCATTTATTCTTTGCGTATCAGTATTTGAATTGACTTTTTCTGTGTGAACAGACTTCCTGTAAGACTTCTCCTGGAATGGGAATCTTAAAGTGAGAATTGTAATATTTAACAATCTTTAAAAATATTTACTTGCACTTAAACTCTAAGAGTTAAAATAATTCCTCCATGAGCTCAGCATGTCCGTTAGTTCTGATGTATTGCAAGTTTGATTAATGCTAATTTGTGGATGTAAAAGGATTTCTTTCAGTGACGTAATTGTAACAACTGAGAAGAATAAATGTCCTCATTTAATATTTCTGTAGGTGTCCTAGTAATAGACATCCTATGTCCTAATTATATAAGAAATCACAGTGCTTGTACTGACCTGAGATCATATATACGTGTAGGATAAGAAGCAGAGATAGGTAATCAGATCTCATTCTTGAGAAACAGCTCCAATTGTACCTACTTACGTTAATACCTCATGAAATGACCCTTTAATTTACAGCTGGTTGGTAGTAATATGGAATCTGATATTTTTGTGTAAGGTTCTACTGCCTTTCTGCTCAGGGTCTCTTAGGATGCTTACTGATGTCACTTCCTTTTTTTTGCTTCCCTAAAGGTATTGAGGGTAATCAAAGGAAATATTTATCTTAATGAGTTTGTATGTTAGTAGCTCTTAACTGCCCAGGTACTGAACTTATGAAATTGCTTTATGTTTATTTTTCTTAAGTTTACTACTTGTAGTTTTGAAATCCAGAAAATAAACCAGGAACTAATTGGCTGGTTTCTGATGTACAGTTTTAAGTAATAAATCTGAAATATACTGGGCCTGTTTATTTATGGGAGATGTTTACTTGTGAGAGGAGAATGTTACCGACTTCAGTGTATATTAGCAAACTGGAGGGAGTGAGCATCTTTAGGTTTAGAGAGCTAGCTGTAACTGCCTGGGAATTGCCCCTGTACAGAAACCTTTTTAACTTCTTCTGTTATTTGATATCAAAATAAATCAGGGACAAAAAGGACTAATTTGAAGGATGGAAAACAGTTGCATTTTACAAAGGCTTTATGGCACAAATTTGGATGCAAAAGACAACAGGATGATACAGTTAAAAGAGGCAGAATCTTGTGTGCTATTTATTTACTTATTTTTGGTTGGGAGTTGATACCACTTTGACTAAAGTAAATACTTTTGAGTATTTGGTTCTTTAAACCCTTTGTCTGCCTTAAGCAGCGCTCTCTGCTTTGCAAATTAAAATCTTTTCAATAGTGTGGTGGAGCAGCTAGGTAGTTGTTGCTTTTAACGAAGATAAATGATAATCAGAGCAGGATTTTTGCTTGAATAAGGGTTGGTGCTCTGATTCAGTTTGGCTCTCGTGATTTTAGTGACTGTAATGTCCTGATTCAAGAAAGCTTCCAAATCTCAGCTTGTAGTGTCAGAGTAGAAGTTAGGTTATACTCTGTCTGTTCCTGGGGAGGGAGGGAGGGTTTCCTACATGCTTCCCTGAGTAGAGCTGGGAAAGACTGGAAACCAATTCGATTAAGCAGGTCTGGATAGCAAGATGACTGCTGGTTGTAACTGAAGATCTGAATCTATCTAGCTGCTTTTGTGCTTAGCTGGATTAGCGCTTAGAAGGGAGCAGTTAATTTCACATGGTGTTCTGTAATGGGAACACTAGTGTTCTGGTTGCTTTGTGAAACATCTTTCAGCGTGGTAAGAGGTGATGAAACGTTGCTGCGTTGGTCTGCAGGCTGAGTCCTTATTGGTGCCAAGAAGTTCCCGAAAGTGCTGTGAATGTACTCTGCTTCTGAAAATGCATTTTAGTGCATCTCGATAGCAAAATTAACACCAGGTTGCAGGGGAATCTGAATGACAGTAAAATGAAATTGGATGACAAGGATGCAAAAGGGAAAAGTGTGGGTTGTATTGTTCAGTCCCAAAATGCCTGTGAGCTCTGACAGGACAGGCTTTTGTTCACAATATTTCAGGTGTACCTCGATACACCTGAAAGCAAAACCAGAGTGTTCACATCTTAACTAATTTGTGACCAAACTGAACTTTTCAGCTTTAATGAATATTGCATCTGAAGGGCACTATTATTCCATAATGGAAGGAAGTCTCACACTGTTGCTCTTAATGTGGGTCCCATTTCTCCCTCCTGCACTGCTCTAGCATGTAGTCCCTAACAGGCAGCAATCCATGCTGTATATGAGCTGAGCAATATTCTTGTTCAAATGGCATTTAGGAAGTTTCTGAGTGAACTTAATATTGTCATAGTACTAGACTCAATGCAGAGAATACTTCTGTCAGGATCTTAAAATGCTTCAAAATAATTTCTTTGTTACACAAATGTGTTGTTTCATGCTGGCTTTAATAACCAAAAAATTGCTGATATGAAATGTCGGTCTACTGTATGCTTCACTTATTTTTGAGATTATTCCTATGGCACATTACAGATTTGATTGGATGTGCAACTCTAATGAGAGCTGGAGCTGGAAATCTTTTTTTTTTTTTTTTTTTTTTTTTTTAAGTCTTGTGTAATTTCTGCTGTGCCTTTAAAAAAAAAAAAAAAAAAAAAGAAAGAAAAGGAAAAAAAAAAAACATTTAAAAAAATGTGAGAGGGAAAAAGAGAAACAACCTGCATCTAGGATTGGTTGATGTAGCCTTGCTCACCAGTGCAGCACTGTGGAGTTGGTGAGCAAGGCTTCAGGTGCAGAGAAACTGGAAAAGAAAGAATGTTTAAATTATTTTCTCCAAATGACTTGTTGCAAACAGCTTTGTCTTGACATACTGTGAAATGGTGGTGTGTGCGCATATGTGTCCATGTATATTTATTTTGTGTGCATGCATTCGGACACAAATATATGCACACATTGCATAGTAGTGGAAGTACTGCTGTGTTAGTGTATACCCTGTCACAAGACTAGCAGCAACTGCGTGTCTTAGTTGCAATTTCTGACTGATCTTTGTGAAATGCAGTGTTTCTGAATGGGATTGTCTGTGCAGTTAGAGGTTTACTGTAAAGTTTCTTTTCTCTTAAGTAGAGCCGGTTAGAGCATCTCGTCTCCAAATGTTGGGGATGGTAGTTTTGGTTTTGTCTTTTAACAGATAGCTTAGATCATCATAAAGACAGCTTTTATAAAGCACTTATGGTTCCAGATGAAATATCGCAAGGTTACACTGGAAATAATGGAACTGTTCCTTTTTTCAGCCACCAAACTGAAAATGTTTCCTTTTGCAGCAAGAAAATATTTTCTTAGAGAAGTCTGACAATGTGTTGTTTTCCATCAGAGCATCTTGCAAGAAAAATTCTTCCTGGCTTATGGGCTCATCCTGTAGCTCAGGAATAAGAGCTTCTGGGCTTGCAACTTCTATTCTGTTACATGCAACTTGATCAGAAATGTCCGTGCTTTGTGGTCAGCTGAACAGATGGCTGTTTCCTTCGGTGTGAGGCTGTGCTTTGGCAGTGCAGCAGCTGGAGAAGGCCGAGCCTTTGGGTACGCAGAGCCCTTGTCAGTTCTGCCCTGGCTGTACTTGCTGGTTTGGCTGAGATATGAAGGAGCTTGTTCTCCTGCATCCTTCTATCACTCGAGTACTGTCATCACTCATACAGCAGTCAGGATGCGCATTATTTTGCGATAATAAGCAGGCAAGGGCAGTGCTTTATTACCTACTGTCAGTCGAACTTGTCTATCTTAATGCAGCACTGCGCCTCTGTGAGGTTTTTACAGGGTGCCAACTGCGTGCTACCTACCAATGGCAAAAAGGTACCTTCCTTGGCAGGGAAGACAAAGCGTGTAGGTGTAAAGCTGCCAGCACTCAGGCACTAAATGACTTGGGAAGTGACATGCTGATTGTGTGGGTGGTGGAGATACGTCTGCAGTGTGATTTGGCTATGTAAAGAATGAGTGCATTTAAAAGCTACAGGAAAAGTTGTGGGTTGGTTTGGTGTTCTTATTTCTTTAATTCTTTTAATCTTTAGCTCTTTCTGATCTGAAATGTACTTCCCCACTCCCCTTTAAGAAGAACAAGGAAAGAGACAATAATTCACCAGAAAATAACTGTTTTCGTCTGGAAAAATCTGTTTTGGCCTTGTGCTGACTTTCTATTTACTTATTTAAAAAGAACAAATATGGGAAATTACTTTGGAAAGTGCAAGATGTTGTTGTTTTTCAGATGAGTTATTGTGGGTGGTGTTAAAAATAAATATTTAAAACTTAAGAAGAACTTGCTAGGATTGCACCAAAAGTTTCATGCTCTAGTTTTTATTTCATTTTGTTGAGGATTTGCTCTTACCTTATGTGTTGTCTTGGGCAGCTGAAAATGGGTGGGATTTCATTGGGCCCCTGACCACAAGACAGATTTTGAAGCCCTGGAGCATGTCCAAAGAAGAATAATGAAGCTGTGAAGGGTCTGGAGCACAAGACTTATGCAAAGTGGCAGGGGAAACTGAGATGGTTCAGTCTGGGGAAGAGGAGGCACAGGGGAGACCTTATCGCTCTATACAGTGACCTGAAAGGAGGGCATAGTGAGGTGGGAATCAGCCTCTGCTCCCAAGCAGTAAGATGAGGGGTAATGGCCTCAAGTTGTGCCGAGGGAGGTTCAGGCTGGATATTTAGGAAGAATTTCATCTCAGGAAGAGCAGTGAGGTATTGGAACAGGCTGCTTAGGAGGTGGTGAAGTCACGGTCCTTGGAGATGTTAAAGAAATGTGGAGATGTGATATTGAGGGACATGGTTAGTAGGCATGGTGGGGATGGCTTGATGGCTGGACATCATGATCTTAGTGGTCTTCTCCAACCTTAATGACTCTATGGTTCTATGACTGGGAGATAAAAGTGTGCTGGTGCTTTTCTGAAGAAGTTTGGATTGTGCAAAATCTTGTTGCTGACAAGATAGTTGCCTACTATTGGTGTTAGGCTTGTTTCATGTTGATGTGATCTGGGTATATGCTATGAAAAGCAGTTGGAACTCACCATATTCATTCTTTTATGCTCTGCCTATCAATGTTAACAAAATGCTGGGGCATTTTAATTGTGTAAGACAGGCATGTCCAACACACGGCTCACATGTGGCCAAGTACAGCTCACAGTTTGGCCCACCTCTGCTGCTGGGCCATTATGGTGGCAGCTCTGTGGCGGTGGCTCTGCCCTGCTGACTGTGCACCCATTGCTTAGCAAGAGCCAAACGTTGGTGTCCTATCAAGCTGTCTGGGCTAAAACCAGGGCACGGGGAGAGTGCAGTGCAGTTATGGCAAATAATTAGGTGCATTTTAATACATTGGCTAAACACAGTCCTGTGAACAGCAAAAAAAAAAAAAAAAAAAAAAGTATATGCAGCTGTGCTTTCCATTTTCATAAAGGTAATTGAGAACAGTTTTCAAGATTGCCACAAAAAATTGGCAATTTCTTTGGTTTATGTTTGTGTCTCCATTTTCAGTCAGCATAAATACATTACCTGTAGGTTTTCAAATGGAACATATGGACTTGCAATCAGACATCCAACTCAAACATTTGGTCGTGTCCTTCTTCTAAACTGTTACAAGCTCTGTCTTATCAGAGAAAAATATCCCTCACTTCACAATCACACCTTGTTCATGTCATTGCTTTTTGGCAGTATATACATTTGTGAACAATTACTGTAAAAAATCTTTAATGAACACCTTGAGAGCTCCCTAAGAATTGCAACCACTGCCACTGAACCACCCTGATGCAGTAGTTTCCCAAAAACAAGATCAAACATCCTGCTAGTTTTGTTTTTCTCTTTTTTTAAAATGTTTTAAGAAAAATATTATAAATTATTAAAGTAAGTTTTGTTACTTAGATACCTAAACGAAATTATATATTTTACACGGGTTGCTCCAAAAGTAATACCTCCTATTTTATTATGTTTGCCCTCGTCAGAGGCAGATGTTGGTGATGTGGCAGTAGTGATTGAACCTTCTCACCAATATTCCATTCGATTTTGTTGCCAGATGGCAGCAGAGGGGCAGTCTGACACATTGGAGACTGACACAGAAGTGTGAGTAAAGCAAAGGAGTGTCACTGAATTCTTCCACGTGGGAAAATAGTGGCACCATGGACCCTGATGGATATAATGTAATATAGTGATAATTTGCTAGTTTCTCCTGTTCTCCATTCCTCCATGCATTTTACACCAATCTACATTCAAAAATAGAGACTGAGACTGGGCAGTTGTGATTTTGCTCGCAGCCTCTGCTCATCAGTCAGTCCATTTTAAGGTGACTGTTTAAAACTACAGGGGTTCAGAGGTGGCAGTAGTTCTATATATTCCCTTTTTTTCTTCAGTGTACAGTAGAACTTGTAGGTGTTTACTGACTTTCTAGTTCACCTTTTCCTCTTATGAATGCACTTAACATTTTTCTTAAAAAAAAAAAAAAAAAAGTCTTAAGTGATTGGAGCTGTTATTAACTTACTCCATCCCATGGATGAGAACACGTCTTCAAGATCTTAAGTTCAAGTTTTGTCTGGGCATGAGACCAAGGACTTCAAATTTACATCCAAATCTTATATCTGATCTTATGTTAAATGCATCCAGATGGTAGGTGATATTCTAATGTTAACAATCTGCTTCTCCTCCCTCTGCTGCCTTCTAAGAAGTTGCTGACAAGTCTTTCTGACAGTCTTTTTTAAGTAAATGAGATCGAGTGTATTGAAGGTCTTTTATAGCAACAACCCCTGAGAAAGGTTAGACTTTGCAGTATTCCTGCAGAATACATCTTCCTACGTGGCTGTGATTTTGGTTCATCCTGGATATACACTCTTTCATCTGAATTATGCAGATTAATTGATGTTATTCTAGCTCATTGCAAGGATGCGGAAATTAAACATTATTTCTTTGTGATCTGAATATAAAAGAAATGGAGCCTGTCTTTTGACAAAGATAATTTTGTTTGTTTTCATCTAATGATTGCCCCAATCTTAATGCATTTCAGCTCTTTAACTCCTTATGTCTCTAGAGCTGATAGGGCAGTGTGCTAGTCTTTGTGCTTACACAAAGTCTATTTTCTATGTACATATTAAGAGATGTGTTTAAATTACTTCGCATTGTTGACACCCAGCAACTCCCAAACAGATGCTATCCTTGGTAACAGGCTTCTTTGCTTGGGTCTGTTCTGTGAGTGTGTCAGGTCAGCCTTCCACTTCAGGCCTCTTTGTGCCGTGCGGTCATGCAGCATCAGCTGTCCTTAACCTCCACCTAAGGCCTGCTGTAGCCTTCCTGTTGTGATGGCCTAAGCAGCACTTGGCCAACAGGAGAGCTACACAGGTGCCAGGTGGAGCTGAGTCTGGATCACTCTGATTGCTCTCTCACCAACTTGCTGATAAAATGGATTCAAATGCATCACTTAGGATCCTGTACATCCTTTGCCTTCACACTGACTGTGCCTGACACTGGGTGCTGCGTGTTTTAAAACTGCCCAGTTTGCCTGTGTGTAATGTGAGGTTGCACTCCTTACTTCTGTGAAAATACTGTGTAGTGATGGGAAAGCAGTTCCCTTTCCTCAGCTGGTCAGCTGGATAGCCTTGGTATGACTCTTGTTTCTTTTTGAAAGAAATGTATGATAAAATTGATTTGCTATTAGTCAAGAGATTCTCCATAGGAAAGCATAACGTGTGTTTCCTAATGTGTAGCATTTGTTTTATTGCATTGGAATAGAATTCTTGAGGAGTATTACCTGATTCATAGAAATGTGTCCAGTGTTTCAAAATTGTTCATTTTAAAATGGCTCTTCCTTGAACTATACAAGTAGCGATTCCCAAAAGTCTGCAGATGCTGTTCACTGCTGTTGGACTAAATCCATACACGTCTCCAACTCAGGCAAGGGTTCCATCCATCTGGAGAAGCTAAATGCTGGTAGGCCAGGTCAGAGCTTAGAGCCCTTCTGGATTTACTGTGAGTCGGCAGGGTTCATTGGGTGCCTCCAGGTGCACAGCAGCTCTTGAGCAGTCACTGTACCAGGTAATTCCCCACTCAAGGAGCATAATGTACTCTTTTAATCTCAGTGTAGAGATTTTCCCAAACTCGGAACTTATTCTTTACTTGATTGTGTGTTCTCTGTATATAAATAGACATGGCCCTGTAGGGACACATTCTCAGTATGCGTGGGACTGTGTCTCCTACCAGCAGTAATTAGAGATGTGTGTCGTGCCAGCTCAAGGTTTCAACATTGCCATTTGTCACCTTGGCAGTCCAAGGACAGTCCGTACTAAGACCAACTCTTGGTGAGCCGTGAGGATTTGCAGAAGATCATAGTGTCAGGTCCACAAAGAGTTAAAATTCTGTGTTTTTTGGAGATGGGCTACATGCAACTCCTTCTGTCAAACAGGAGCGATAATGCACTGACACTGATGTGTCATCTCTCTGACAGTGGGATTTGTACCAAAGGAATATGGGCTTATTCATTCCTGTCCTCTCGGGCCAACCCAGCTCAGCCTGTCAATTAGTAGTGACTTTTCAGTTTAGAACTAATTCATTCTGATTTAATTCAAACTTAGGCCTACAGTTAACTCATAAAGCTCAAAACCCTGCTAGAACACTGGAAAGTTACATCTTTGTGATGGGAATTAGAGACGTATTTATAATACATGAAAACTTTTACAATAATTCAGGAGGAAACTCACCGCTTACAGTCTGCAGAGTGAGCTGTGATAGCTTTTCAATTGCTGAAAAGGTAGCTGCACTTCAGCTGCACCCTGTCAGCTTTTCAAACTAATCCACATTACTGCTATAATCTGATTAGTTCTCTTTTAACTTTAGGCAATTCATTTAGCAGTTTTTGCATCACTCAGTTTGTCTCTATGAACAGAGATAAAGCAAAGTTCAGTGAGGTTGTAACAGTACAGGAAGTGAAGTAAGCTGCATGACGGTCTGTGGATAGATAGCTGTGATTTATTTGCCTGTATGGTGGCAGGAGAAGAGGGGTTGGAGATGGCCAGAAAAGCACTTAAAAGGGGGATCTAAAATAGCATTATCTGCTCCTTTTTTTTTCTGCGTACATTTTTTCTCTGTCTCCTGCTGTGAAAGATTTACTGATTTGCCTGTGTGCAAATGTCAGAGTAGAATTCCTGTAAACCTTTATTAGCTGGAAGGAAGTCTGTTTTGTTGCCAAAAGGTTGGACTGGAAATTAGGAGACGGGGACTTGTTTTCCAGACTAGATGCAGACTTCCTGGGTAATCGAGAAAGGTTCACTTAACCTTTCTTTGCTTCAGTCTTGATTTCTAATGTGGGATTAATTTAATTTCCCTTCTCTCTTCCTTAATGTCTTGTCTTAGCTGATACCTTTTCAAGACAGAACTGTAACTGATGTAACCTGGGTCTTGTGGAGACCCTATGGATGTAACTTCTATCAGAAATGAGAGTTGTATCCAAAAAGCAGAGAAGCCAATGTCTTTCTTGGAGAGCAGGCTCCATTAAAAAGTTTATAGTTATTTGACTGCCAGTGAAAAAACAACTTTTCAGCTTTCTGTGAGGTGTGGGAGTACCATATGCCAAACTAAAGCTCATCATTTGAAAATGTCAGAAAGTTTCTTCTGGGTTGTTTCTAGCTTGTGGCTTTATTTGTGTTCTTGTGTTTTCCACGGAATCAACTGGCGGCTAGTTGGCATGGATGACTGTCTGCAGGCAGATTTCTCGGAGTTGTTTGCTTAATGCTCTCGTACAGTTGGTTAGAAAAGGTGGCAATTTGAGCAAGAGGAGTTTTCTGGCGGTACCTTTACTGTTTTTGCTACTTGTAATGTAGTTGAAAATGCAATATTTACTTCTGTATTCTGTTGTAATAGGGAGTAATTGTTCTTAGCCTGTTGCTGAGAAGTAGCAAGTCACTGCAGAAGCAGCAGCCAAATATCCTGCCAGGCCTCCTGGGCTGTGAGCGGAGCAAGGCAGGAGCGTGTGGGCTGGAGCGAGGTGGCAGTGTCTGGCACGCATCTCGCTATGCAGCTTCCATTGGGCACCACGTCCTTTCTCGTTTTAATGCAACAGCAGTGTTGTTGTAGTCCGACATCCAGAGCAGCCAGCAAACTGTGCAGTGCCTAGTTGCATAGCCTCCGGGTGGTACTACCTGAACTGCTGCCTTACTGACCAAACTTCAAGGAACAAGTTTCTTTACCACTGGATAAATAAAGATAAGGGAACTTCATGTATCACAGTGTGACCAGTAAAGAGTGATTTGGAGCAGGTATTTTTGATCTGCAAAAAGCTTTGAAAAAAGGCTGAGGTTGTCGTATCACTAATGCAAGGCTGATGCCAGTCTTTAATAGGTCAAAAAGCAGAAGGCTTTGACTGGTACTACTGCAAGGACCAATGCAAATACTGGCAGCTTGCAAGGCAGTTTACCTGGGAATGCTCAAAGCAGACAAATTGTGTATTTTGCTGTCTTGTGGGGAGAGGCAGTGTGGTGCCAAGTGTAAGCTTGGGGCCCATGCAGCATGCAAAATTCAGAGTAGTGTGAAATTTTCTCAGTAAGATGCATGCCTGGGATCTACATGATGCTATAAATGACTAGGTCAGACTTTATTAAATTAACTCACTGCTGGTTAAGAGGGAAGTTCTAGCCTGCCTGTATGTGGTGATGCTACACTTTCAGAGATTCATCACATTGCACTTCTGTCTGTGCGGAGCTTTTCTGCCTTCGGAATAAGATGCATGGAGCTCACATTAGACAAACCTTTGCCAGAGACTGCTGTCTTTCTGTGTTAGGTTAAAAGGAACAATCCTGACTGATTTAAACCAATGCAAAGGGAAGAAATTATCCCTCTTGTGGACTGGGACCTCCAGAGGAGGCTGATGAGTAACCACCTTATACAAACCACCAGCAAATAACAACAGGGTTTGCTGACAGCTATCCAGGCTGGATTAGCAGTGATTGCTTGCAAGTAAAGACCTCTGACGCACTGTTCATCTTATGAGCCTTCTGATTTCCGCAGAATGTTCCTTGTAGTTGGGCTTAAATTAACTATTTAGTACTATCTCAAAACCT
The DNA here is from genome assembly GCA_037305975.1 of Chrysolophus pictus. NCBI lineage: Eukaryota > Metazoa > Chordata > Aves > Galliformes > Phasianidae > Chrysolophus > Chrysolophus pictus. Next base: position 96,573,663 of record CM074578.1, read on the forward strand.
TTTCTCAAAGCTTTCCTAAGTCTGCAAACACCAACAGCCCTGAGACTCCAGAATATTTATCATTTTACTCAGGAAGTAGGAGAAGGAGAATTAAAAGCTGAGTTCTTTCATTGATACTATTCAAAGCATCGTCTTTGCAACGTGCGTTTTCTGTGATTTTTCTGAAACTTGGGGTATTCTTCCCAGCATTACTTTCCTTTTCAGTTTTGGCTCTGGGATGAAATACAAATCGTTTTGGCTCAGAAGAGTGGTAAGGGTGAAAGGAAAAATGGTTAGCCAGATCAACCGGTGTTTCTGGCTGTCTGACTTATGAACCATTCCATCCTATATCCTCTGTGAATTATTCTTACATCCTTTTCATCTGGGATGGCACTTCATGATCACTATTATTGGATGCTTTTAATAGTGCTGTAAGTGAGTCTACCTCAGGAAGGGGGATTATATGCAACTAGTAAGCATCATAATGCAAGTGAAAGCCAAAGATAGAACTGGTTGATTCAAGGATGAAGAGCTACTGCTGGACATACTTGAGTTTCTCACAGTATGCAAACAGCCCTCATTAACCAGGATAGTCATCATCCAACGTGATCTACCTGATGCTGACTTTACAAGCTTACCTCCTTTTTTGGACTCCAAGAAACTGTTTCAAAAATACTTTACACTGTGATCAGCAAGATTGAGAAAGAGATGTCTGCCCCTAGCATTTCTTGTCCTCTTGTGTCCTTTTTCACCTGTCACAAGCAATCAGACTGTTACAGCAATGAAGTCGGGAGCAAAGATGCTTCAAGGCCTACTGTGCTGATTGTCCAGGAATAGACTTCATAATGTGCATCTGCCAGCTCACTGTTCCTGTCAGCTGCTGACTGAACTTGAGTCTTTGTCCAGACTTCTTGCACTGCGTGAGAAGTATCTTAATGGATTAGGAAGTGAAATATAACATCTTTATATTTTTTCCCTTTTCCTTTAAATACCTCCTTCTACTTCTGCCTTCAGAAGGTATTTGAATTTCTGACAAAGCATTTCTTATTAATTTTGTAGAGTGTACAGGGTCTTGAGAGATGGTACTTCATTACATATTTGCAAGATGAGACTTTTTTCACAGGGCAAACTGAATGGCCTTGTGGTTTGCTTCAGATTAGGGGCAGTAACTGGATTTTAATGCACTTAATTTTTCTTGTCTGTTCAGTCTTTCTTCTAGTTACAGCCACGTTCTTCTATTCAGAAAAACATCATATTGCTCTTCAGCTTGCAAAGACTGCATAGCGTATGTATTGATGATTAAACAGGAAATATCTGAGAGGGAATATGGCTTGGAGAGAGTTCATGGTGCCGAGTGAGCCTTTTATATTTCCAGAGTTTGGCTTTCAAAAATATTTAGGCCTTGCATGTGTTTAACTGATGCATCAGTCTTGACAATACATTTGCCTGTGTATGAGTTCATTTGATATATAAGGATCAATGCAGTGTTTGTATCCACAGGCTTTGCCTGTTTGTAGCAGAATGGAGTCAGTTTTGGAGCAGATGGTGATGGAGACTGACTGGTAAAGCCAAGAACAGTGACATCTGAGCAGCTCCATCTGAAATTGGTGGCAGAGGTATGGAGCTACCTACTGCTACCAAAAAGGATCAGGCAGGCCTGTCATCTTCTGAAACAGTGAGTAATGTTGTGATAGAGAGCAGAGCAGGCAGCCAGCAGTAGGCACTCTTGTGCTTCATTTTTTCCTCCCAAAACCTGGGAAAAGCAAACATGGTAGCACCATAGGGGCCCTTCAGATTGCTTTGTTTGGCATTCATTGAGCATCCCATTTTATTTTAATCTAGGTGGTTTTGTTCTTTTGGGGGGATGCTAAATTTTAGGAAAGCTAACTTTCAGCCCCTTTGTAGTTAGTCAATAGAACACTCTAGGAAACTGTCCTCATGGGCAAGGATGCAAAACAGAGCTGGCAGATCTTTAAGGAATCTTTCCTCAGAGCACAAGAACTCTTCATCCCCAGTTGTAGCAAGTCAGGAAAGGAAGACCACGACCTGCTGGTCAAACAGAAGAGCAAGAAGAAAATGCAAAGGCAGAGAAAACAGGGACAGGGACCATGAGACGAGTATAAGGTAGCTGCCACATCCAGATGTAATGTCTTCTACTTGGGTCAAGGCAACATTCACTACGAATACAAGCCTGGAGATGGAAGGATTCAAAACAGCCCTGCTGAAAGGGAGTTGGAGATACTGGTATATGGCAAGCTGACATGTGCCAACAGTGTGCCCTTGCAGCCCAGAAGACCAACTGCAACCTGGGCTGCATCAAAGAAAGTGTGGCCAGTAGGTTGTGGGAGGTGATCCTGCCCTGCCCCTCTACTTTGTGCTGTTGAGGCCTCACCTGGAGTACTGTATTTAGATGTGCAGGAGAGACATCAATCTGTTGGAATGCGTTCAGGGGAAGACCATAAAAAATGATCTGAGGGATGGAACACCTCTCCTACAAGGACAGTCTGAGAGAGCTGGAGCTGTTCAGCCTGGAGAAGAGAAGGCTCTGAGGTCACCTCATAGTAGCCTTTCAGGATCTAAAGGGGAGCTACAGGAAAGAAGGGGACAGATTCTTCAGCAGGCTCTCTGGTGATGGGACAAAGGAAAATGGTTTCAAACTTAAAGAGGGTAGATTTAAGTTAGTTATAAAGAAAAGGACTTTTACAGTGAGGGTGGTGGGGCACTGGAAAAGGTTGCCTGGAGAGGTGGTGGATGCCCTGTCCTTGCAGATTTTCAAGGGGAGGCTGAACAAGGCTCTGAGCAACCGGATCTAGCTGTGATGTCCCTGTTCACTGCAGAGAAGCTGGACTAGATGACCTTTAAAGGTTCCTTCCAACTCTAAGGATTTTGTGATACTCAGAAAGGAAATTTGTGCTGGTTTTATGCAGATGCAGGAGGGAGCCTCCCTCACCCAGGAGGTGTCTGGTAGTCTTTTTCTGCTCCTTGGCCTCCACGTAGCCATAGACACTATCCCTCGTTTTGTGAAGTGCTTGAAGGCTGCTTGTCTAAGTTGACTTTTTCTTTTACAGCTGCATGGGACAGCACAGAGTAGTGTCATGGTTTTCTTTTTCCACAATAGTCAAATGCTCTGCTTTAACAGTACAGCTTTTGAAGAGAAGGGGGGGTCAGGAGGCTGAACACCCACCTCTGCCTTCCCGAGCAGCTTTTCATAGTCACTGTGTGGTATACTGAGGCAAAATTGCAAACTCCCAGCATTGTGATAAATGAGTCAGAGAGCTCTGTGATCTAGTGATTTATGGGCAAAGGGGTCCTGTAACAATAATTGGCTGGCTGTCAATGCAGTCACATCTGGTTTTGACTCGTGTTTATCTGTCAGTAACCCTAACTCAGACAAGTAGCTTCTCCAGTAGTTGCACAGAGGTGAGATGAAAGGCTCTGGCTTGGCTGTGGTGCGTGGTGAGCCCCTGTGTTGTTAATGGAAGCTGGCAGTCTAACATCCCACTCCATCTGCTCCCAATTTATACTTTGAGATTTATTGTCTTTTGAAAAGATGAAATAAAGACTTGTGAAACAGAATTACTGATTCTGAAGGCTGCAGGGGAAGTGTAGTGTTTCTGCCCTTCCATACTTTGGAAGTTTGAAAGCTGAAGAAATGTATTTTTCAGTGCAAGTGATACCTTTCTTCAGTCCTGCACTTAAGGTTTTTGACAGTCTTTTGGCTGATGCCATCAGGAACAGGGACTAACAGATCTCTTGTGTTTCTGTACCCTGAACTTGAGAGTTTTACTCATTCACGGCAGTAAGAGATATGCAATGTATCCTGGCCAGTCCCAGAAGCCAGGATATCCAGAGGAAGGCTACAGAGCCTTATGTTTTGGCATTTTTTCCTTAAGGGCTGAACCCTTCAGGTGCAGAGCAACATAACATCCTCATGGTTCCTTACGGCAGTGAGAGTTTGTATTCCAAGCAGACAGGAAACCTTGCTGAAGCTTCTCTAAATCCAGCAAGTCAGGAAGTGGGTCCTAGCTCCAGCTGGGGACGTGGCTGCAGAAAAAGCTGAAGGATCTGAGTTATGTGCTGGGTTCTATAGATTGAAACAGCAGAGGCTGCCTCTGGCTCTTTCTAGAGCTGTTTATGGAAGTGGAGGAAAATGTTTCAGGGCTGGAAGTTTGCCAGAAGGCTGTATATGCTCTTGTGAAATCTACATTGTTGTAGGTAGCCTAGTGCTGGTTCAGATGCAGACTTAGGTCCCCAACTTGCAGCTGTGGCAAATGCTGGTGTTCTCAAAGTAGGTGAAGCTCTCTTGAGATAGGCTTGGAGTTCTGCTGAGCTGCCCTCTCAGTGATGTAGAGGAAGGCAAGGGCAGCACTGATAATGGAGGATAATGTGTGTAGTAAATGAAGCAGCAGTTAGGGAGAGAAGGATGTGAGTGCTGCGAGGGTTGCATGTTTGCTAGAATGACACAAGAAATTTGATTACCAGCGTTCTTATACATATCGCCTTTGTTTCAGCTCCTTATCCGTGTGGTTGTGATGGAAAACTTGATTAGATGAGCCTTTATAACAGAAAGAAGTGGCATGAAAATAAAAATCCATCAAAGACGGAAATAGAAAATAAAAGAAAAAATTGCAAAAATAAACTATTTTGTTTTTTTTCCCTCTAAAATCTGGGAAAAAAAGGAGTATCTGGATATTTGAGAATATCTGCTGCAGCTTTTCCAACCTTGTGGAATAGATCAAAGGCAGACTGTTAGTCTATAGTGAGGGCAAAACAGGAAGTCATTGATTCAAATGGCCATACCTATTGAGTAATTATTGAAATTTTGCCATTGGTCATTTAACTGGAATTCTATATAGTGTATAAATAAAAATAGTGAAAAATATCCTGTTGCAGTGTTTAAATAAGTGTGTTATTAGAGAATTTTGGGAGAAAGCTGATGAACTGACCGTGTAACTCATTTTTATGTATTTATATTTTTTGTGGAAGACTGCTTTTTCTTTCTCTCAAAAAGGAAGGATTCTGATTTAAAGTGAAAGGAGAAGACCTCATTCACAGAGGTTTTCAAAGAAACAAATGCTTATTGGGTACTAGATTATGAAAATGCCGGAACTGTTGGCTCTCAATTCTTAAGTCTTCTAACTCTTATGTGTACTTCAATATTTTCTCCCAGAATCTCTTCTGCAAGTCATTCAGAACACTTGTAAGCTCTGCTGTGGGTCGTGTAGCTGCAGGATTGGTGTTGCACAAACCTGCTTAGAGTGCAGCCATGGTTCAGGTAGGCATTGGTGTTCCTGCAGGTTGCACAAGTCTCTTGTTTTCTTTTGAAAAGTGTGGCCTCGTGAGCTTAAGCAAAATTTTCCTTACCACCAGTCAGCTCAGTGGCTCTCATTCTCAAGGTGTTCAAGATGAGATGCCCTGGGAAGACCTATTTGTGTGTTTAGATAGTTTTTAAGAAAAACAACAACAAAACCCTTCATTTTCTTTAGCTCTCATTTTAGCAATCTAAAATATTATACATACCCTTTGGAACTTGAGGATGGTAAATATCTTCAATGGGACTTTAAGTACTCGTGCAACATCTAATTTTGAAGGTATTTTTGAAAACATAGCTAAATCCTATGGAAATTCATACCACCTTGCGATAGGACTGGTGAAATCGTAGGAAAATTGTTATGAGAAGTGTTTTATGGTGAACTTTGGCATGTGTGTTCATTAGCAGTTGTCTAGTTGCAAGATTATCACATATTGCCGAAGAAATAAATAGGAAGAGACAAGCTTGACAGATGCAGCATCTATATAAGTCCTTTGAGCTCAGAGGGAGTTTATTCTGGTTCTATAGTACAAGCCACATTGCTTGATGAGGCTCTGACAGAGGTTCTTCAAGAAGCTTTGTGGTGGTGGTTTACACTTTTGCTGCCAGCAGGAGGACTGCTGCAGGTCAGTGTGTGACAGCAAGGTCTTCTCTTTGCCTCTGGCTTTAGGACCTGGGTTGCCCCACTGGCACCTTGCTGTTCTACGGCCAGGCAGACGTCTGTGGGGGGCAGCATGTTGTGCATCCACAGCAGCCTTCACTGGAGAACATCTGCTAGCCTCTTTAGCATATGTTGCCTCTTCTGGTTTGCTTCTCTGTATTATATTCACCTCCCTCCTGCTCTGGGCCGGTAACGTTTAACACTTGCTTTCAGTGCTGTGATCAGAAATGATGCTGAGCAATGAAGGAACAGCCTTCCCTAAAGTCTTTGGTTAGCTATGATGAGCGGGAGAGAAGCAGATGTTTGCAGCTGTGTGCAGCTGGAGAGGGAGGCTGCCTGGCTCACTGCTAGGCCTGGTGGGGAAGTGGAGCAGGTTACAGACTCACTTTAGAGGATGCTAATGTTCCTACCAGCTCATGTGTTGAAATGAGGTGTGTCTGCTGCTAAAATATTTCCTTGTTTTTGAGTTTCCCCAGTTAGGAAGTGCATACAGTTGGACAACACACATAGGCTGCTCGTTTTCTTTCTATGGGAAGGAAAAATGTGTTCCTGCTTCAGCAGTGGGGATTGAACTAGGTGATCTTTCGAGGTCCCTTCCAATCCCTGACATTTTGTGATTCTGTGAAAACAGCCATTAAGATGACATTATATGGAAAACTATAAATTGACAAGCTGTAGAAAGGAAGTAGAAATAGGCATTAAGACTGAGAGCAAGAAGTAAGGCTGGATATTTTGTACTTGCAAGTCACACCACTGACCTTTTGTTATCTGGCCAGCCAAGCGATAACTTGATAGCTAATGATGAAGCAACAAATTTCTGTCCCTATTTTTTTTTTTTAAATTACTATAGTGCAGTATTAATGCAAGCTGCCCTGTGAAATGCGATCTGTCTTAACCATCCTGCTGACAGCTGTTTTCTTCAGCCCTTGATTCATGGCTCATCTGGTGGCTGCCGATTGCCCTCACGGCTGCCCTGGCATTTCTGTTTCCATGGCACTGGTTTGCATATGGAAGAAGCACTGTGGTGTGTGCCCAGCATGTTTATACTGGGCTCATGGTTCACCCCTGAGAAAGAGGTGTCCGGGCAATTGGTGAAATGGAGCTCGCTGAGAATTAAGCATGAATTGGTAAATTCATTTGCCAGTGACAGAGAACTTGCTGTGGTATCTCTTAAAACAAAACAAACAAACAAAAAAACACAGACAAAGCCCCCCAAAAACAACACAATAGCAACAACAAACAACCCAAACCCCAACAAAACAAACAAAAAAAAGCATAAAGGTAGCTTTTTCTTACACAACCTTTGCCTTTTTTTAGCATTTTTTGTAGTATGGAATTAAGCTCTAAGTTTAGGTTAATATTTCCAAGTATCTTGATGATACAGTAGATTTTAACTCCTATTTTAAATGTTTGATGTGTGTTTGTTTGTTATATTAATTCAGTGTCCTAAATTTCTGTTTTAGCAGTCTGCCTTAGGGCACCATTCTATGAATGCCCGTTCTGTTGCTTGTTGAGAACAGCTGCTATGCTAGTGGGCACATGCAGCAGACAGGAGGGGATTCAGTCTTTCCAAATGGAGAGAGGCGTTTGTCAGGGATGCTTTGCATCTTCTAAATGTGTCCCAGATCTTTTCTTTGAAGAAGGATGACTGCCTCACTATTTGTGAATCTGCACACAAAAACCTTCACTTATATTCTAAAGTTAAAAACAAGCAACACAAAAACAAAAATAAGGCATCTGAAATGACGTAAGATTGTTCAATCTATAATTTAAAAGCTTGAAAATGCCAGAAATGGTTACCTTGAGAACCTATCCATTGACTTCTTATGCACGTACATTATGTCTCAGTCTTTAATTTTGTGATTCTGTATCAGATTTTCTCTGGCTTCTGCCTCAGTCACTGCAACAAATAGGTGGTGTTCATCGAAGGGACAAAGTTTATCAGACTTCGTTTCATCTTGTTGCTCAGTGTCCAGCTTGTATCTGTGTCTATCTATTGTGTGTGACACTGCATTCAAGTTTTGCTGGGAAGATGGTGATGGTAGTTGCCTTGTAGACTGAAGTGCCTCACTGTGGGATTGAAGTGAGCCACCAGAAAGGACTGTCTGCTATCCCACTGTCAGGTGGGAGATGTTAGTTTGATTGCATATTAAGAAAGTAGGACATAGAGAAAGGAGGCAGAACATATCCCCTGACTTGGAGATGTTTAGGTAGGTAGGTGGTTGTTTTGTATTTTCTCCTTGAAATTAGGCAGCATTTTAATGTTACAAGCACAGTTCCCTTGATCTTGGTTCTGTCTAGAAGTACTGGCTTTGTAGCAAATCCAGCTTTACTGTGCATCATAAGAATGAAGAATGCATCACTGGTAGCCATTTATGCAAGCTTGAAAACATAGCTTATGCAGTCATGTCCAACCTGCAGGCTGACACGGCTGCTCTTCCCAGCCCCAGGCACACGCTCATCACTCAGCAGCAACCAAACCGTATGTGCACTGCTATCGCTGTGTCGACTGAACCCAGAACACAGGGAGGGCAGTGTTGACTCTAGTGATGGCAAATAATTGCATTCATTTTGATACGCTGGCTAAGCACAGTGCTCTGAACTCTGAAGCTGTGCTTCTGTTTTGATAAAAAAAACTTTGAGGATGGGTTTCAATATTGCAAAAAAAAAAACAACAAAACCACATCAATTTATGTTTTCAACACCATTTTCAGTAAATGTGAATATATTACCTGCAAATCCTTCAATGGAATGTATAGAGTTGCAATCAGATACACAACTCAAAAATCTGCCTGTCTCTTTACTGGACATTCATAAGATCTCTCCTACTAGAAAGAAATATCCCTTGCTTCATAACCACACCTTATTCATGTCATCATTTTTCAGCAGTACATTTGTGGTCAACTGTTTTCAAGGATGAAGCACAAGAAGAGTAAAATTTCATCATAAATCTCTAATGAACAACTTACAGCTCACTAAGAACTGCAACAACTGCCATCGAACATAACTGATACGTTGGTGTCACAAAAAAGATCATACATTCCACTAGTTTTATGGTTTTGTTTCTCTTTTTTTAATGTTTTAAGAACAATATTATTATTATTATTATTATTACTTACACATTAGCAATATTAATATTCTGTATTTTGAGGGCTGCTGAGAAAGTAATACCTTCTGTCTTATTTTGTTGCCAGAGGTGGATGTTGGTGGGGTGGCAGTAGAGGTTGAATCTTCTCACCGATATCCCGTTGAATGTTGTTGTATGACAGATGGCAGTACAGGGGCAGCCTGACACAATGGATTCTGATTCTGACATGGAAGTGCGTATGAAGCAAAGGTGTGTCATTGAATTTTTCCATGCAATAAAAATGGCACTCACGTTCATTGGTGCTTGGTGAGTATTGATGGAGATTGAACAGTAGATGTGAGCGCAGTGAAGTGGTGAGTGGTGCATTTTTAGCAGTGGCTGCAGCAACAGTGGTATGGATTTTTACATGCATGGCATGCAGGTTCTTGTTCATCACTGGTGAAAATGCACAACTAATGGTGACAACTTTGTTGAAAAAGAGTGTTTTGTAGCTGAGGATTTGCTCTATGAAAGAATTACTGTGCTCTTTGTATCTGCTGTAGTTTCCATGGAAATAAATAGGAGGTGGTACTTTTGGAGTAACTTATGTGTATGTGGTCCACAGCAATCCTTCTTCACTCAGTGTGGCCCAGGCAAACCAAAACTTTGGACACCCATACCTCACTGCAAGTTTTGAAACATTTGGCATCCAGACTGTGTGACTCAGATGTGCTGAAAACATGTGTTTTAATGCCTGTGTCACTTGAGGTTCTCCATGTAGGAAGCTGAGCTGCCATATGCTTCTTCCCCTAGAACAATGGGATAAATGCCCTGTTTTCCCAAATGCCAGGGAGACCGGCTTGACATTGGAGGTCAGCAGCACTCAGGAGGACTGATGTAGGTCTCTACTGCAGGGAGGGCTGGCTGGGTTCTCCCTGCATAGACATGAATTCTTGGCACGTGCCCATCTGGCTACCCAGCCAGCTCCCCAAGGTCGTGCAAGAGTTTTCTTTGTAGAAGGGGCTTGGAAGCTGCTTCTGAAAACTGGTAATAAGTACAAAAACATGCCTGAAGTGGTTTGCCTGACACCTCCTAGTAGCTCTGGAGAAAGTGGGGCTAACAACAAAACATGACTAATTTTGGTAAGACGTGAGCTTCCCTTCCTGTTTTTCCCAGCCTCATTTACTTGTTTTCTTTCAATTCCCCTGCCACATTGAGTAGCAGCCTCTCTCTCTGTATGCCCTGCTGCTGTTTTCTTCCCCGTTGGTCAGCAGCTGGGCATAGAGGCTTTACTGGAGCTGACTCTGGGTGCCCAAATCTCCAGTGCAACCTGTGCCTCTCAGGGCAAAGCCATGGAGAACTGCTGCCAGAGAACGTCGTGTGGACTGGCAGGGGAGTCTCCGGTGTTGAAGTATGAGTTTGCAGTTGCCAAAAAAAGGATTATTAGAAAAAAATTGTCAGTACTATTCTCTTCTCTAATTTTGAATTAAGAAAACATTAAAAGCCATTTGAAATGCTTTGTTCTCATTGTGAGATCACCCTTATAGATATAATTGCAATGTGCTTAATTGAGACAGCCACTTTTACTGGGACATCTCCCAGGGAACCATCTTTGCCTAATGATTATCAATGCCAATGGTTGTTGCCTAATCAGGTCAGTGCCATAAATTCTGCTTAACAAGAATGCATTCACTAGTATCGAGTGATTCAACAGTGTTTAAACGTGTATTCAAGAAGTGTGGGATGCCATGCTTAAACACAGGGAAAACAAAAAAAAAAAAAAAAGGAAATCAGTGGGCTGGAATCTCAAAAACAGTAAGTGCTATCTTTGTCCCTTCTTTTCATGTAGCCAAGGGTTTTCTCTGATAAGTCTTAAACCTCATTTGGAATGTTTCAGCTTTCTTTTTGGGGAGAGTGCTCCCATTAATGGAAGCTGGACTGGTGCTTAGGAAGGTTTATACTGGTTTCCACCTGCCCTGATTAGTTTTGCTACTCATGCAGGACTTTCCAGAGACCCTTAAATATTCTAGAAATGTATGTACATTCAGGGATGTTATTTTTGTTGTTGTTGTTCAGTGATAGTTATATAGCATAGCTGTAAAACAGAGCAGTGCACTCTGGAGCCACTGTTGGGAATAGCTGGATCCTTCTGCTACTGTTGATTTGAGAGTCTTATGATAATGCAGAAAGCCCCTCATTTTCCAGGCACTGTGAGAATGCTTGCAGTCCCTGCATCCTGCTGCTGTCTCCTTGTCCTGAATACAAATGGAAGCTGTTTTTTTTTTTTTTTAACCTCTACAAATGCAAGCTGGACAGAAATACACCTCCATTTCCCATGGCACAACTTATATTTGAATGGGAAGGTTTACTGTATCAGGATTCTACTGTGCAAACTGTACTCTCCATTTTTGATCTGATTATGTGCCCTGCAATCCCTTTGATGTATGACGAAGTATAATTGTGACATTTTGTGAGTATGCAGCACTACATGGAATTTGGGGGTGAAGCTTAATCAACTCTATGTAAAGATTAAGAACAGAAAGCATTTTCTAGCAGAAAACTACTATTTAACATCTGATCAGATATAAACTCTGTGGTGATCAGAAGCAAAAAAAAAACGCATCTCTTAATCCAGAAAGATATTTATGCATCAAATGTGTCTACTGTAGCAGAATAACTTTTTGGAAAAGTTATTCTTTTATTATTGAGTTTTTAGTTCTCCCAGTGTTTTTCTTCCTTGTTCCATGCACTAATTTAATGGATCATTGAGAGTTTTAAATAGAAGTAGCTCTATATTCTGTTACGCAGCAAGACTGGTGGCAGGAGGTATTTTGGAAGTCACAGGAAACAAGGCTGGCATTATAGTAGCTACTTTGCTTTTGCTGTGCTTCCCCAGCTTCAGTACATAGCCACCAGATGCAGAGGGACAGGTTGTGATAAATCTTTAATGGGAGCATTACTTAATATTGCAGAACTAAAATAAATAAATAAATAAAACATGCATAGGAATGGAAGAGATGCTATTGGCACATACGGCATTCTGAATTGAGTGAATTTCCATTCCGGCACAAAAGTGAAATCTGTTGCTTAAAGCTTTGCCCTTGCAAAGTATTGAGTTATTCAGATTTGGTATATTTTTTAAATTTCACATTACATTTATTTCATTTGTAGATTTTAAAAAAAAAACAAAACCTAAATAATAGAATAATAATAGAGTATAGTTCTTATTCTGGAAAAACTTCTAAATGAAGTGGGGAGACTGAAGTACTGTACAGGTTACTGATTTTTTTGAGGTCCCACAAGATGGATTTAGCAAAAGCAGCAAACAAATGCTGGTTTCCTGAATCTTAATCTAGTGTTGTGAGTATAAACCTGGCTTTCCTTTTTCATATGAGCTCATCAGGAGTTAAAGATGCGAGTGCTGTGGAAGGCTTTGTCTCCAGAGAAGTGGGCACCACAGTGCCCATTTTCTGTTCAGCAATTACTGCTGTAGAAGGAGAGGCCATCAAAATTCATCCTTGAGGTAGGTTTCATGCATTTGTCCCACCCATGGAGGCTAGCTGCTGTGGTTTGCCAGCCCAGTAACCTCCTTGCCAGGCTTCACAGTGGTACTCAGTGTTTCCAGCCTTCAGTTGTTGCTGTTAGAGAAAGGCAAAGGACGCAAATCTCTATTTGTACCTGAGCCAGTCTTTCTTAGGCTCCCTAAGGGGATAGGAAGGTCACTTGCAGAACCTGACACAATGTATGGGCATTCTCCTTTTCTTTTTTTTCCCCCTTCTCTTTATTTTATTCCCTAGTGCGGTTGTTTCTCCGTTCCTTCTTTATGCTAGGTCTTTTCTAGTGGAAAGTAATTCAGAGGCTGCCCCAGTGTAATGTGTCAAAATGCTCGTTTCAATGTTTATTCCTGCAGCCTTTATTAAATAGGACTAGGCTGGGGATGGCCTGTTGCCTCTGTCAATTATGATATGACCATGAGGAACTGTATTTTGGGAGAGGTGAAGATGTGGGAAAGGCAATACAATTCTCCACAAACTCTGCTGTGTTATTTGCACAACCCACAAAATAACCTCTTAAAATATGCAGAAAGGTCAGTGAGATAATGGAAGGATTTAGCTACCTGGGCACCAGCGGCTGTGTTCCATTAACAAGGAAATAAAATGGGAGGTAAGTGTGTGCTGCTAGCCTTGGATCTCTTCCTAATTCAAAACACGTGTGAACGGGCAAAGGGGAGAGCATTGATAGTAATTCAGAGAATAATGAGTAAGGATGTGAGACTAGAAGCTTCCTCACAGCTGTGAAGAAGTTGGCAGAAAATAAAAGTTTAACCACGTGATTGTTAAATGCACCTGAAAGATGAAATGTAGAAGAATGAGGAAGAGGTACAGAATAATACCAGATTCTTCTATCTAGATGTTAGAGTAGTTCACAACAAGATGCTGAGTTCCTTCAGAAACTGGCTATTTCATTTTTCCCCTAAATGGGAACTAAATGATCCCTTTTGAAATTTTGGACCCAAAGGTGAGCGTTGAATGCTTTGGAACATGCTGGCCATGGGTGGGATGACTTTATTCAATTTATCCAATTTATTCCAAGTTTGACTTGTTTCTGTTCCAGCAGCCATCCTTTGGGGGCATAACTGGCGTGCTTTAATCCCTCCCATCATGCTGATACAGCTGCCTTTTTGTGTTAATGGCTGTTTCACTTTATAACTTATTTGAAGAGGTTTGTTGAGCTGTTGTTTGGTTCCTTTTCTAGAGGACTGATGAAGTTTAATTAATCCGAAGATCAAAAACTGTTTTTCTTGACTTTTTCCCTTTATTATTATTTTTTTGATCTTGTCTGATCCAGCAAGAAACATACTCTCATCAACAGAGAACTGATCACACAGGTCCCCCACAGCAACGTTGTTTTCTGGAGCAGGAGAGAGCTGATTAAAGGCAAAAATAAATAATAAGCTGAAGAAATGCAGAACAAATCCTCTGCCTCTAACCTACCTTGCTTTTTGTAGCTGCATGTTTTGGGATTGTATGGGGAAGTGCAGTGTGATTAAAGGAAGGAAATCAGCTGTTCAGATGGCCAGAATAATGCCAAAGAAAACAGACAAAAAGGTCAGCAGAAGAAAGAAAGAATAGGTGCAATTAACCTGTAGAAATAACAAATCGTGGGAATGGGATGTTACAGGTCGCTGGCTGGAAGCAAGCAGAATGAGAGGAAAAGATTATTTCTTCTTTCCTTCAGCTTGATGAGCCTTCTAGTATTAGTTTCCTTTCAGAAAAATCTGGAAGAAATTTTGGCATCCCAAAACAGGTCTGGATTTTCAGCTTTACTTATTGCAGGTTTCAGCCATTAAAAGCTAATACAAAAACAAAATCAATGTCACCATTTTCAGAAAACCTCAGCAGTGAGGAAGATCTCTTAAAAATCATCAAGTGAATCCTGAGGTGTTTTGAAAACATAGCCAGTCAGGTTTGCTTGATGGAATACTGATATTTGTTTGAGCAGGCTAATGGGCATCTGTCACAGTGAAGATATGCCATGATGTTCTTGGAAAACATCAATATATTCTTAATATAGATGATGTTCTGAGACATATTTTTCATTATTGAGTTTATGTCTGGAGCTTCTTAGAAATATTTTGAAGTGCTTATGTGCCACTGATAATGCAGAGTCCCAGGTTCATTGTGTTCTCCGGTGCTTTGTGGTCAACAAGGAACAAAAAGGTGGTTGTACTAACAGCTGGTGGTGTAACTTAGATGTAGTAAGTAGCCATCAAGCTGGGTTATTTTTCTTGAAAGATGTGCTGAATCAAATTCTGGCTTTAGTCTTTTGTATTTGATTCCTTTTGTTCTTTCTCAGGAGATAAAATTATTGACTTGCGTTAGTGAATGTAGTTGTCTCTGATAGAGTAGTTGAAGCTCTCTTTTCTTGCCAAGATGCCTTTTTTGCTATGCTTTATAAACTGAAAGCTAAGTAAATCAGCTGGAGATACACGGAATAACAGGCAGTAGAAAAAGGGCTTACTGCTGGTACCAGTGGTCAGAATGCATTGTTGTAAGATGTGGGCTTGCCTTCAGTACATTTGAATGCCAAGTGTGGAACTTTTGAACACCTTATTGGGTGTTCATCTCTGAAGATGCACTTGGAAGCAAGTCTCTTTAATGGAGGTAAACTGTACTTAGAAGTTAGTTGTCTCTTCAGTGGACAATCAATATTCTGCCTCCCAGATAGCCATTTCATACTTCTGATAGTGTGCATTAGCTTATTTTTAGCCGTGGAAACCCAGGAACTGGCAGTCTGACGTTGCTATCTCTCCAGTTTGATTTTCTGTACTAGGTTTCCTTCTTTTTTTAGACCTAATTTCATCCTGTCTCTCTCCAGATACTCCTTATTAAAATAATTCCTTGTGAAGTGACAGGCACATGGAGACCTGAAAAAAGAAACGAAGTAGAGGGTGACTGAGGGTGCTGATAAAAGGCAATCAGTTGGAGAGAGCAAAGCATGAGGCATCGGATGTGATCTGTCTGGCATGTGCCTAATTAGCACGTGCCTTCAGGCTTGCAGCTGGGCAAGAGATGGGAAGTTCACTGAGCGAGTTCACTTGCCTTCTCTACACTGATTTTCACATATAGGAAGAAAAAAAAACGAAAAAAAAAATACTCCATATGATGAGCAATAGGACCCTGAAAGAAAGCGTAGAAAACAAAAAGGTTTTACTGGAGCACTGAAGCAGCTAATAAGGTAATTAGAACTGTGAAAAGTTGACAAAGCACTTGACCAAGACAAATTGCATCCCTAGATGTGACAGGAAATGGGCAAGGAACTAGAATAGCGTCTTTGAATGAACATTTGACATGAACCCTCATTAACTGCAACACAAGATGCCCAAAAAGTTTTTCTCCTTTTGAAGCACAGAGCTTCATAGGACTGGAAATGTGACCGACTTAATGCATGCAGAGGAAGGAATAAAATAATACAGAAGAAATAAAAGTAAAACACATGTATTTACTAAGAGTGAGGAAAAACTGGGGGAGGAGGAAGTTGCTAAAAGTTGATGAAAAGATTTATTTATCAGCAGTGGTTGAACTGCCATTTTAATAGTGAGAAGTCAATAGTTAAGTATTTTCATTTATATGCAATTGGCTGCAATTAAATTAACATCTACATAATTTGTGTTCTTAAGTGTAGGGGCTGTCTTGCAGCTTGTTTGTGTTGGACCTAGCCAAAAGCAGCACTGAGCGCCACATGGATTTCCAGGCTCTACTGTGGTACAAATAAGAATCCTATCCATCCTTGCAGCTTTTGCTTTTGGTCTGAGGCACCTTTCCTCTCCTACCTGTTATTGGGCAGTTACTTAGTATGTAAACGTACTTGCAGTTATTGAGTATAAAAACAAAAAAAGCTGTAAAAGAATTTCCGAAACGTTTATCTGTAAGGTGCTGCTACTTGCTGCCCTGGGAGGGTGGCGATTGAACACAGGAGTCCTTTGTGGGCATCAGAATCCACACTCCATTGTTGTCTTCCATGAAAACAGTTCATGTATGTGTTAAGATGCATTGTTTTGAGCACATGTCTGTGTGTTTTTGTCTTTCCAAATTTATACTTGAAACCAATCAGGTTGTTTCTGTTCAGAAAATAAGAGGGACTTTGCTTTTTTAAAAATAGCTTTAATACTGTATTTTATTTACATCTGCAACATGAATATTGCTTTAGAAAAGTGCAGGAATGTACTATGCTTAAATTCCTTGTGTGTATCCTACATAAGCACTTTACTTTGTCAATGCATTCTGAGGTTTTTAAGATCACGTTTCAAAATACTTCATACAGTTAATAAGAGAATAATGCTGAAAAAAAGTAGAATAAGGATAGTAACTACATATTTTCTACTGACATAAGGCAATCCCATACTGGATTCCCCTTTCCCCTCATGGATGTACATTCTTTTCTCCTGACCTGATTTCGCTCTTTTTTGATGTGGCAAAATAGTCCTTAGGCTCTTCAGAAAATGATAGGTATCTTCTGTGAGGCAGAGTGAATGAAGGCTTTTGCATTCTATCGTTATAAAAGTAGATTCAGCCTCATTAAGATGAATGGAAAGACTCCCATTGATTTCAGTGGAGTTGATTCAGGCTCATATCCTCAATTTAATGAAAAACATTATCCACATGACTCTCATTAACTCTGTTTGCAAAACAGACAGCAAGATATGACTCCAGATTTCTTCCGAGGCATACTATGATGATGATGATTATCTTGCAGAGCAGGCAAAAGCACCTCGTGTTTAGAAGAGTATCATTTACTGCTTGAATTTTTTCACATTACACCTGTTTTCCTCTTAGAAAATAATTTCCTCACTGAATGGGTTGGGGGGGAGTAATTTCATTCTTTTTTTGTTGTTTGCTTCTTGAGTTTAAGCTATTGGCTTGGCCACAGGTTCAGGTGGGGATATGCTAGCGTGACTGCATGTCTGTGGCTTGCAGCATCGCTGCCCTGTGCTGGGGTAAAAGGCAAACAAATCACCTCTTGAATTTTATTTTTAACATTTGCTTATCAGAAGGGCGACCAGTGCGTGCTTTTGGGAAAGCTACTGTAGTACTTCATTGTGATTTTTGTTTAGCTGTAGGAAATGTCATTTCCTTGCACTTTTTTAACCTTGTGAACTCATTTAAAAAATTGTGAATTATAACAGGGGGGCAAGATGCCAAGGCACAATCAGCTAACAGAAAGGAAACTAAATTTGAATGGGCAATATGAAAAACCTGGTCCCTGGAATCAGTGGTGAAATTCCCATTGATGTCAGAGGTGCTGTTATTTTACTTTAGATGTTTGTAAGTTCAGTGAAGTTGTGGTTACAGCCCCAAGCCTCTTCGTGATTGGTTTTTAATTTCGAAGCCCAGTTTCTGCAGCAGTCAGATTTGTGTTCATCAAGGAATTTTCTTGCCATTGTAGTTGAGAAGAAAACTTCTAAATAGTTATAAAACAAGGGAAATAACAGAGAAGTTGCAATGCGTTGTGTTTTAAAATCATGTAATACATAAGCTTGTTCGAAGATTGTCTTGATATCAGTGGACACAAGTATAAAATACTAAGTGTCATGTAAAGGAGCCCTGGATGTGTATTTGGTGGTGGTGGAAGAGAGAATACCCTAAAACACTATTCTAGCTAATTAAAATGACAGTTTAAGTGAGAATTTTAACAATAATATAAAAAGGGATGTGCCAACTTTGCATTACTGTGGTCTAATTAAAAATAGAATAAAAACAGATTAAATGTCTATGAACACAGTAGATTCCACCAACACCGTAGATCTGCTGACTTCAGGCTTTGCAGATGTGGGCAGGTCCTGTTGTTTTTGGTTTTTTTTGCTAATAGATCTTTCAATTGTCACAGGATCTCTCAGTTTATTTCTGCAAAGGGAGGAGATATGAGTAGGTTGCATGCCCCAGTTTCTTAGTTTGAAGCTATTTCCAAACATTTTCTTCAAAGGTGGTACATTTTAAGGAATTTCATGTTTGTTTATTTTTAAGTTGATTTCCTCTGAGTTTTTTGTTTGTTTTGGGACTGGTGTGTACATGAGGAGGATCAAGTTTGAAGGGCTAGGAGGGGGGCAGCTTATATTTATTTTTTACCACAAAAAGAAATATTTTCTTCTTCTCCCACGTGGCTAAAGAACGAGCTGTGAAATGCCAGGGTAAGTTGAAACTGACAGTCCATGGCATGCACCATTAGCTCAAAAAAAACAGAAGAATTTTTCATACATGTTTTTATACTTATTTGAAATTTAAAATTAGCCCCCAGATTATTTTGGCTTGGCTGGTCAGTAGAAGACAAATGTGAATCCGTCCCCCCTCAGAATTCAAATACAGCCACATGTTGTCATTTGCTTTATGTACTACAAACAGAGACAGATGCTGACAGCAGGAGATTTGTGAGGAAATAAGCAGTAATTCTGCAAAAATAGTAACAGGGAGAAAATGATCTTATTTTGAGCAGTAGGAAGGAGAATATAGGGTTAATTACCTTCTCATAGAAAATATTTGATCAGCATTAAAAGAGAATGTCTCTCTAAGACCTTAGTTTAAAATAGAAATCGACTCTCTATCTTCTGTCTCATTTCCAAATCAATGTTCTGAAATAAAGCTCTTTGCTTTTGGAGCAAGAAGGAAGAGCACCCAAAACTGTGTAGAAACTGTAGAAGCAGTGCTTTTCTTCTCAGGGAAGTCTGCACTTGGCCTGACATCAGTCAGTGTGGTCGAATCTTGGTGCATCCTCTCTCCTGAAATCAAGATGTTGTGGAACTGAAACCCTCAAAGCCCACCCAGTCCCAACCCCGTGCCATGGGCAGAGCTGCTGCCCACTAGATCATGCTGCTCAGGGCCCTATCCAGTCTAGGTTTGAATGCCTCCAGGATGGGGCATCCGCAGCTTCTCTGAGCAGCCTGATGAGCCTGAGCACCTTAATTTGGTCAGAGTGAGCATCCTGAGCCTACAGTAGCAAAACAGTGGGTTTGTGTGAGGAAAGGAGACTATTTATGTAAAGGGTCATTTTGTGGAACCCTAGCCTTGCACGCACAAACCCAGCACTAGGTCTGTGCACTTAAAATTGCTGGCGGAGAGCATTATTGTGGTGTATCCAATGACACAAGCCCTTGCCAGCAAATCTGTTTGGCCACTCTAACTGCTTTAAAATGAAATCAAATCTCAAAGCATCACCATACAAATGGAAATTCTACAGCTGCTTAAGGGTCTCCTTTAAAGATAACAAAACCACCACCCAACAACAGTGCTACTGCTCAGTCAACAGAGACAGAGCAGATGTTGCAAGATCTGTTTGTTGAGGTCTGGCACTCGAATTCAGGCACCTGTCACTGGGAACACAGCCACTGCGGGCCTGGCTACTTATCCTGTGTATCCCAGGAATGGGAACATAGAGGGAGATGAAACCACAGAAAGGGAATGGCAGATGAATGGAAGCAGGAGTTCCAGACTGCAAGATGTGATGCTGTGAGCGCCCACACGTAGTCAGCACAGCTATTGTGCTTCAAGGAGTGCCAGTCTGTAACTTTCAACAAATGTCTGTTTCTTAATTTCCTGTATAACCTTTTGAGGATTTTTGAAGCTTACCCATGTACAGAACGGTGGAGTAGTTAGGATTAAAGACTGGAAATACATAAAATACATGCTTAGCATTAAACTTCTGTTTACCATTACTTTACTGCAGCTTTCATTGCTTAAAAGAGAGTGGGCCCCTTAATCCTGTTGCTGATTTTGGAGCAGTTTTTAACAAACGCGTGAGGCAGGAGACAGAAATTAAACATTCTTCTTGTCTGATGGTCCACTCTCAGCATCTTACAATGCGTGGGCAGCGTGCTGGGGGAAGGGTGTCTGTGGCGATTTGTTACAGTAGCAACTTAGCTTTCTGTTTAAGGAGGTATCAGTTGAGTGGGCAAATCTGTTGGCTGCATAGGTCTGGAAATTCAAAACTGTGGGAGTCTATCTGGGACTTGATCCTCTTCTCACTGCTCTTGAAGAAATTTCTGCTTGGCTGCTAGCTGGGAGTGATGCCTTTCACCTAGCATCAGGAAGGTTGGCCAGAGGCTGGTGCCTTCCATCTGTGCTCAGATAGAATCATACAGTCATTAAGGTTGGAAAGGAGCACTAAGATCATCAAGTCCAACTGCCAACTCATCGCCACCACACCCACTAAACCCACGTCCCACAGTGCCACATCTATCCTTTTCTTGACAATTTCTGGATGACAGCTTTCAGGCAGGTCTTGCCTCTGCTTAATCCTGTCCTGCTTAGAGGCCATCAGAAAGTGCGCAACCACCCCTGAACCCAGCAGCAGCTGAATGTACCAGCTGGTGCTGTGTGGGGGGTGGGAGCAGTGATGAGCAGCCAGTGCTGGCTCAGGGTAAAGGACCAGCTCCTCGCGCTTCCCGTGCCGTCAGCTTGAGTGTGCATGGGGGAGAAATGCGTGAGTTTCCTTTGGCTATTTGGTTTGTTGTGAAAGGGACTTTTTCCTCACCACACCAGCCATTTTGTACATATGTGCCAAGCTTGGAACAGACAAGCAGTGGCTTTGCTAGGAACTGACAAGCCTGGGGGGAAATGCTAACAAGAAATCTGTTGGAGGGATGGGAGGGAGATGGATCAGGTGGGTGCTGTGCTGGTGGATGGCCAGCTCCTGCCTTCAGTGAGTGCTGGTGGGAATGGAGCCTTCTTGGCCCTCAGCGTTTCCTATCTGCAACAAGCTGCAAGTATTTTACTACTACTTTTTTTTTTCTTAAGCCATATCCAGAGACATCTTAATTACAAAGTGCGAAAATTAAACCAAGGGATTAGCAATCCATGTGGGACCATGACCCTGCCCACAGCAAGTCGATATGAAACTGAGAATGGGTGTGGTAACAGGATTCCTTAGAAACAGAATCTATTTTTAACTTCACCAAACCCTCTGCTTTATGAGCAAAAAAACCCTGCAGTTTTATGAGAAGGAACTGCGGTGTTCAGTGAGTGTGAGGCAGATAGCCCTTGGCTTGAAAACCTGTGGGCAAGGCTGTGCAAGCATGGCAGTGCTGGCCAGCACTGAATGCCAGCCCAGTCCCTCTGCAGCTCTGTGGGAACTGAGTGAGCCACCCGGGAACCTGGCTTGGCGGGACACATCGGAAGGCTGTCATTGGTTTCAGCCCACTTCAACCTATCACCAGCAGCACTGAATCACAGATGGGACCCGTCTATTCAGCAGCCCAAACGAGGCCCAGCTCAAATGCTCCTCTCCGGATTTTGTGAATTTTTATTCCCTGCTGGAGCGGGCTTGAGACCAGGGGGCTACCTTGCCTGCAGAAGTAGGGTGGTCACTACTGGGTGCTGTCATCCTGGCTGTGTGGTGTAACTGGCAACCTGGGGCATGGGGCAGCTTCTTCCCGAGGCGGCTGTGAGCTGTCCTGGCTGCCTGGAGCAGAGTCACACAGCCTGACTGAGTGGCACACCGGCCTGCTTGTGCCCGGGCTGGAATAGCATCTCAGTTGATTGTCAGTGGCATGCTGAGATGAGGTCATGTACATTTTTTTGTGTCACCTGTTGAAGCCAGACAGCGAGAAGCACTGGATTTATCTGGCAATCTCTGTTTAGCTAGTTAGCTGTTCCCATGTCTGCCACAGTTTTCTTGTAGTTGCTGCAGAAATACTGCATGTGGCACTGAACTCTGCTGCTGCTCTTGGTTGTGTAGCAGCCCTAGAATGGTTTGTATGATGGTGTGCGTCCCTGCAACGTTTCATTCAAGGAATGTGAAAAATAGGCAGTGTGTGACCCTTCAGAAAGGATGCACAAAAAAAAGTATTAAAACAGTGTAAAAGTTATCCTTTGTTTTTGGTTGGAGGTGCAGTTCAGAACAGAATGTGTGTGTTTGTACTGCAGTTAGTGAAAAGTGAAATGACGTTTCTGAAGCTCTTTTTGGTCTGCCGCTATTCATTTACAGTACTTTCATTGCTTCTCTGGCTTGGAGATGGATGTTCAAAGTGCAGCTTTGCCAAAGTTCCTCTGTCCTTCAAGAGTCATAGCAGGATACGTAAGTCATACAAGCTCATTTCGCAGAGGAATTATTTTTGGCTGTCTTCCTCCATTAGCACTACCAGTGCTTATACAATTTATTCCAGTGGGAGCTGTGCAACTCCCACACTTAGTGCATTTGCAAATTCCAGCCTGAAATTTGCTGTTATCACTAGCTAGAAAATGCCTGCAAAAAGGAGCATGGCATGATTGAAAGCAAGGGAGATGTGTTGAGACGTGGTTACTTGCAGAGGGCCCTGAAAGAGTGGGCAGTTGGACTTAGTTTTGTGTCACATGTTGGACAGGGAAACTGCTTTGGCTTATTCTCCTCTCCTCTTCTTTACCTTTCTGTACAAAATGCTTTGGCTGTCCCAGGAGCAGAAGACGGAAGCAGAGGTGTAGCTGGGCAATAAGCTACGACTTGTCCAACATGCCCTTGGCTAACCTGAGGGGAAGTTCACGGCCTGGGGTGATGATACGGCTTTCTCGTATACTCAATTATGGCAGCGATGGTGAGAAGGATGGGCTCCCCCAGCTCCCCCCCCCCTCCACCTGCATAGAGAAAAGAGGAGGGTTTCCCTGCTCCTGAGATCTCAGAGGTTGTTTGCAACATCTCTACTTAGACTGCAGGCACGCAGGTCTCTGATGGTTTTTTTTCTGAGCAGGAAGTGTGATGTCAGTTCTGTGCTTCATGATACAGGAGGGATTTCTCAAGTGTAGGTCCAGGTAACTATCTGTCACTGCTGATTAGCTTCGTTGTAAAAGTAGAAAACACAGGATGTTGAGTTACTGAAGGAAACATGAAAAAAGAATTTTGAGCTACATAGGAGTTTTTTGATGCTAGCCTGCTGTGCAAATTCTGTTTATAGAGCTGTGCTGCAGCAGTGCTGCTAGAAATGGAAATTCATACTGGCTAGTATTTTTCTCCTGTATCTTGTATCTGCATCACTTAGTAAATGAGCTTTAAGTAATTATGTGGTGAAGTCCTATCTGAACTTGACAATTAGACTGAGACATTGCAGTAGAAGCAAACAAACAAAAAAAAGCATAATCATAAATAACAGACATTGACTGGGTCTGCCAAAACCTGCAATAAAGAAATCTTGCCTCAAGTCTTATTCCTGGCATATAGATTAAAGAAAAAAAAAAAAAAAAAAAGGAATCCAGCAGTGTTCAGTATAATTCGAGCTGCCATGCATCATTATTTGTCAGCTAGACTTTTTTTTTTCCCATACTTCTCTTGCTGGAGCTCATCTTGATCCCAAAGGTAGAGACAAGTTTCTGAAAGCATACAACCATGGCAGGTCTCAGCCAGCACTTCTGCATGCAGTACAAGTCCTAACACAGAAATGTTAAGAGTGCAATATAGATATCCAAGCTGTTCATCCTTTGGCTGAAAACCACTGCTTTGGTTTTACTGACTGTTGTTGAACTGGGCTTGCAGGTTGCCCAGAAGATTGCCTCCAGTGCGCATAAACTGTGAGGACAGGACCTCTGTAGGGCTCCTGAGCTCCCCTCTGGCAAATTCTGCCCTACCTCATATGGGTGATGCTTCCCTCTTTGTGTCTGTATAGTCCAGCAGCCAGCCCTCTTTGGTGACAAATGCAGCCCAAAGCTCTGAGCGTGGCTGCTGGGGCTGAGCTGAGAGGACAGATCCTGCGACTCTCTGTTGGGAAGCAGTCCCGTTATTTCTCAGATAGGAGCCTGTATTCAGCCTCTGCTGAGACTCGTGGTGCAGTTGAGGCAGAACAAAGCATGTCTCACTGACAGAGCAGGTGATGCTGTGAATTAAGACGATAATCTGCAGAGGAGTAGTTGCAATTGTTTGTGCCGATCCTTGGAGAATAAGCGTGAAATTATAAATGAAGATTGCAGTCTGATTTATATATAATTTCTGTAATGTATTTCTATGGTGCTGCAGAGCTAATTATAGATGACTCTAAATATGCCGTTGCAAACTTTTAAAACATTTATTTTAGTGCTCTTGAGGAAGCCAGTACCAAGTTTAGTAGGCTATACTGAATTACTGACCTAACAAATTATAACTGTGGCCTGCTGTGTGGTATTGACATTATGGATTGTAATGTCGTCTTTAGAAGTCATTACAGAATTTAATTCGGGGCATGTTGAACTTTGATATTTACACTGGGTGGGATACCGGTTCCATAATGCACGAGACACATGTTAACCAGTGTGCATAGCAGGCAACTGTTGAAATGTTTTTTGTCAAAGCCATAGTAACTGCCTAGTAAAGTCAAGTCAGCCTTTTTTACCATGTCCTGCTGAGGAAACGGTAAAGGCAGATGTATTAAGGCTTGCAGGGACTGGCACTTAATACCCTGTGCGGTGCAGGGTCTGCTGTGAGGTGGGCTTCCCTCACCAGCACTGCTGCTGGTGTGTGGTGTGTGCTGCTATGTTACGGGTCATTCGGGGGAACTGCTACCTCAGTTGCTGAAGTCAGAGCATCGTCTTGGGCGGCTGCTCAGTGCAGCAGCATGCTGAGACCGTCATGAGGAGGAGCTCTGTATTGTAGGAGAGTTTACGTAGCCAGAGTAAACGGTAATTCTCTGGCTTTTTTCCCAAAGTTTCTCTTTTAAATCCATTCGGGAAGTGTGAGTCTTTCCTGTTCCTTCATACTTTGTGGCATTTTGTTAGCCTCAGAGTCTGATGGAACAGGAAAGCCCTTCCGGAGAAAAACTGATCTGGCAGTGGAGGAAGTTAAGAAATGCACTCTGTGTTGCTTTGTCCTTCATCAAGAGTTATTGTTAGGGAGAAGACGTTCAGATTTCTGTCCCTGTAGTGAGAATAGAGACCAAACCAAAACAAAGAAATGCCGCCCGTGTTTCTGAGATGAACAGAGCTGATATAGCCAGCCTACAGTTTTATTTAATTCTGGCTTTTGGGATGGGGAAAACCATATATTGTCAGCGGGGCTAGAACAATATTGCATTATTTAGGCTTTTGCTGGATAGCAGATCATTCAAAATCTTCTCAGAATGAGAGGCGAGGAATTATTTATGGAATGATCACATGTGGATACTATATCCAGGATGGTAAAAATCTAGATTGTTTGATAAATTTGGTGATGGTTAGACATGCCACTCAAATAGGATTTTTCCTAAGCACAAACAAATTAGTTTGTTAAGCTAACACAAATGTTTAACAAAATGAAAAATAAAAAATACCTCTCCTACTGGAGAGGTTCTGTGGTTTTGAACATTGAATTTTCCAAACACCTTTGGGCCTGTGTTACTACTTTGGTGCCATAATGCATGGGGATGTGCTCGCCTGTGAAATCAGCTGCTGAGAAGTTCTGCCATCTTGGGAACGTACTTGTTCAAGAAATTAATCTCCTGTTTAATCTGGTTTGATACTGTAACTTAATTTGTTTTGCTGCTGCAACAATTGGCTAAGGTTTGATTATTCATAAGGATAGCTGCAATTGTAGCTCCAGGGCTAATTTCGAGTTCCATAGAAAACTCCAGCTCCTTCAGCTTTTTAATTGACCACGTTATTCTGTTCTTATTTAATTGAGGTGGTAAATAATCCCCTTGAAGAAACTGAGACCACTGAGAGAGATTAAGCCTCTACCAACATGAATAAAAACTTAAAAGGAAAGATAAACACATTAAAAATTAAAAAGCCCTTCAGTATTGAAATAGGTAAATCCTGATCTGTACTGGCACGCAAAGCCAGATTTTCAAATAAATTAATTTGTTTCTGCACATTTTTTGTGAATAGAAAATCATATTTGCTTTAGGAAAAGAAGCAGACATGCCATTTCATCATTGCTCATGCACAGCGCAAGAGCTGCTGCTATGCAGATCAGTGCTTTGAGTCACTTTTAGAAGATCGTTGGAATTTATAATCCAGAATGAAAAAGAAGTCGTTTTTGAATGTCATATATCTGCATGGTGGATTTTTTGTTGTTGTTATAAAAGAGGCAGGTTTCATAGCAGGAATACAGACTGTCCTGGAGTCTGTTTTACATGATTTGCTCTATTACTGTCCTCTGGAAAAACAAGCAAACAATCATAGGATTGTGCTGGAAGCACTGAAAGCCATATTATGTTGGTTTTTTTTTTGCTTTTTATGCGGCGCATTGGAGTAGCTTCATCCCAGAAGAGAACAGCTTCTTACATTACTCCAGAATAAACGACGGCATTCTGATAGGATTGCATCCAAGCTGTGTACCACACTTGATGCTGCACAAAACAAAGCAGCCCGCTTTTTACATTGCACGATTGCAGTTTAGGGTGTGTCAGCTGGTCCCAGCAGAGGGTCGTGGCCAAAATGGCTTTTTTAGGTATGGCTTTATGCTATGAATTGCTCTGCAAGAGCTCTACAGTGAAAATGAGATGCACAAACTTCTGTAATGCCAGGCATTGGCTTGAGTAAATTAATAACGTAACATCATCCATAATGGAAGAACTTCCTGTGGCTGCGTGGATTGGGATTTCCTTAGTCCCATTGACTAATACCAGAAAGTGTGGTTCAGTGAGTCCAGAACCAGTGGTATCGGAAAGCAGCTGGTTCATGTACCCAATGATTGTGTCATGGTTTCTGCCCATTTTGAAATAGAATACATTTATTTCAGTCACCTGTGAAGAGGCTGTGAGAAGCCTTGTTGGTTTGTCACAAGTGATTCATTTAAAAGACTCTGCAAAAATAAGGGAACGTGGCAAGAAGTGGCCTCTGTTTAATACAGTTTGCTCACTGGTACCTTGGGGGAGATCATGGGAACCTTGGGAGTGTGGTTTAATTGGATAAAATATTTTTTGCTGAGTACATGTGAAGTTCAGGAAAGACATGTCTAAAATCTCTCGTCCCTCCATGTTCACATGGTGCATATTTAAATCATGCAATTCCTGCACATAAATTAGGTCTTTTGAATAGCATTTTATAAATAAATAATAATTCCCAAATAGAACTTTAAGCATCCCAATTGTCATCATAAAGCTGCAGGAGTTGGCTACAGAATGTATCAGTCTGACCTTCTAGCAAGTTCCTGTTTATTTGCTCTCTCCCTGGCCACGAGTCTTCTAGCTGGCGTAGCTATCAGACAGTTTCTCATTCTGAGTATCTTCTGTCATCATCCCTCCTGTCCCGATTTGCAGCCAGCCTCGTTGGCTTTTCTAGGAGGGATTTTTAAGGGTGACCAAGCTCCAGTGGGAAGCTCATCACTAAAATGCCTGATCTAATAAGGGGTGCGTGGATCAGAATCACAGTAGGTGACCAGTAACGTAAGCCTCTACCCACACACTGATCTCATTGTTTTTCAAAATAGATTTGTGTGCTCTTCTTGTTTTTTGAAATACCTTTTTTTATTATTTTTATTTGGAAAAAAATAAGCTTGCTGATTTGCCTTCTGTTTACTTTCCATAACTTTAAAAGTTTCTTTGAAGATGCCAACAGAAATAGTTGTTTCTCAATCCATGTAATTGCTGAAAGAAGCGTCAATTTTCTAAGTCTGCCAGGCTTTTCCCCCCCTCTAACTAGCAAGCTTTTACCCATTAATAGTGCTTTTTAGAGTTATTTCAGAGTCAGCCCTGCCTGCTTTGAAAGACACACTGCTTCCTACGCTCAATTTTTAAAACTAATTTTATTACACATGATATTTCATTTAAAAAGAAGTGAGACACTGGCTAAAAAGACATCAGACATATTGAGAGATCACTTGGGCTGCAGAGTCAACCACTTAAAGGCTAGGAAATGCTAGAAAAAACTTGGTTTCCTTATGCATTTTGAGAATAAGAATATGAACAATTATTCTCTGCGGTTTTTTTTTTACTACTTATGTGCAAATTGAGAACTTCTGGTGGGTGATTTTGTCCAGACAAGGCTATATTTACACAGCTCTGGTAGAAACAATTTGTTTGGTGGTGTTGAAATGCACAGGTATTGCTGCAAGCAGGAAGGCGTTAGATCATCCCATGTGTAAGAAGTAGCTGATATTTTTGAGTGAGTGTAGGACATGTTTTGGAAACAGCTTTGGCTCACATTCGTCTTCTTTGCAGAGATATGCCTTATTTCAGAAATTGCAACTTCATTAGAGGAAATTGGTGAAATTACCCTTTCTGTTACTTCAAGAATCAAAACAAGCAGTGATCCCCAGCCCAGGCAGTCATCCGGCATGGTTATTTTCATTCTTAGTGGTTAAAGTTGGGCAAAGAATGGAGGAGCTGACATCTCTTTTAGTGGAGAGAACTGGCCAACTGCATGCAGTGCTGCTGCGTGTCTGTTAGGGAGGAGCAGATTTAAGCCAATCTGCCTGGTGTGAACCATGTTGGTTGTGCCCATAGGTGCTGGCTGCCCTTGTGATGCTTGTAAATGCAGTGATAGGGAAATTACTGCATGTTTTAGTGGCTTGGGTGTCTCAGCGGCATTGTTGTGCAGATCCACAAATGGTTGAATCCTAATTTACCAAAATTGCTTGTCAGTCCTTTGGTACTTTTTCCAAGATGCATTTTGGTTACCTTCAAGAAGACAAACTGCCTCTTGAAAAACCATCAAATATTAGCATGCTGCTGCTGGAGGAGAAGTACTTACGGTAATTATGCTCTAGAGAATGAAACTTGGAACGTTTGTGGAGGAGAGAACAGAAGATTGCACTAAAACTACCTGCTAAATAAGGAAACAGCGTTAGACAACAGGGCGAGCTTGCTGCTTTGCAGTTAGCTCTACATACTGGAAGAAAGTATAAACAGGAAAAAGCAGGCAGTGCCCTGGGATGAGATAAAAATGGCTTTTTTGTGTGTGTGCTGTCAACAAATGGAGACGACTCACAAGGTGCTCTGCAGTGCAGCAGTAGAACGCTGTAGAGAGCAAGAGAACCAACTGTGAGACTGCAGTGAGTCCCTTCTGAGAAAAGTGCGTTCTGAACTGTAATTCAAGATGAGACCTAATCACAACGTGTCTGTGTGTCACCAGGTCTACTGCTGAACTCTGCCTATTCTGTGCGCCTCTTCATGCCCCAAGCAGCTGGCTCCTGCAGGAGAGAGCAGTTGATAATTAAGGCTTGAGCATGGCGTAGGGCAGAATATTTTGGGAAACGTGGCTTGGCAAGAGCTCAAGGTCTTCAGACAAGTTGCCGTTCACTTCTTCTTTGTTTTGTTTGTGGAATGAACCGCATTTCCTCATCCAGTGTAAATTCTGGTTTTAAGTTCAGCTGCCAAGACTAGAAGAATTTTAGACATACGCATGCAAATACATTAATAAAAATAATTTCCCAGATGTATCTAGAGATTTATAACATAATAATGAAGATTATGCATTCAGATAAGTAGAAGATGAATGTAGATTAAATCTTTAGAGATTCACCCATCAATTCTGATCAGGTTTTTTCTTGTTGGTTTTTGTTTTTGTTCTTTTTTGTTGTTGTTTTGGTTTGGTTTTTTTTTTTTTTTTTTTTTTTTTTTTTTGCTTTATCCATAAATGCTGAGAACATGCAAAAATTTTTTTGCATGTTGTCACTTGTATAAAATAAATTAGCAAGAAATTTTTTACTCCAATCTAATGAATTGACTCACTAAGAAATACTGAACAAATAAATGTGTCCTAAACTACTTATATTCACAAGGTAAGGAGCAATGAGACAACAGCAGGTGAAGTGCTGTAGGCTACAGGAGAATGGAGTGAGTGTTCTCCAACAAGGAGAATTGCTCGTGTGCTCTTGCAGCATGGGGAGGACATCCTCCTCTCCCACTGTTTATGTACTTCATCCTCCTTTAGAGGAACAAAGCATCAAGGATTCAACCCACAAGTCTTTTCTTTGTGTGTTCAACTTATCTTGTTTATGTATGATGTTGACAGAGCCCAAACTGTCTCCTTTGGGTTGAACCTCCTCTGCAACTGCTGGAGTGTCAAGATCTACTGAATAGCCCACTTTTGGACTAATATGTAACAAATTATTCTCTTATCTGTCCCTTGGGATTTTAAGCAAAACTGTTGGAATTGGTTGGAATGGTGAGAAGTCAAGGATTTAGCTATAAATAAATAAGATTATTTTAGATGTATAGATTAGAATTAGGATTTTCTGGATCCTGTTTAGTGCATGTATTATTTTCACATTCAGAAAAACATCAAACTCCATTTTAAAAAGTGATTTTTGCTTTCAATATCTACAGTTCTAAATATTGCCTATAATTATTATTGGGGAAATTACGTAGCTCCATTCTTATTTCTTTTTATACTGAATAATTCATTTTGTCTCTACTGATGCTAGAGTAGATATATTTACAGGTGAAAATGGTAGTGGTTTTAGCTTTCCTTTTGTTGCTGTGTGGAAACCAAGCTCTTTTAGTTTCCTTGAATGAGAGCATACTCGCGGCTCTCTGCTCCCATGTGAAGCCCTTCCCATACCTGTTTCATGTTACATTCAGCTCTGAGGACTATGGAAGATGCTGTGTCAATTCTGGCTTATGTAGTTCATCAAAATTCGGGCAAGCTTCAAAGCTTTGTGCACCAAGAAAAAATCAACTTAGGTAGATATGATCTGGCTGGCAAGCTCATACTGTCTCTTTCTTTTTTGTGTTTTACCTCCGTGTTATTATGCTCCTTTCATCATACATTCTAAAGCTTTGCCTATAAGGCTGATGCGCCTACAGCTGCATTGGTCAGAGCTCCTCCTTTCCATTTTCTGAGATGCAGATGTTTTAGTTTTTCTCCAGTCTTCAGGTTTGAAATGGAGTATATGCAAGACCAGGATGATTTATTTAAAAATCCTCTGAGATTTTCATCCTGTTCTAGCAGATACGTTAACAAAACCAGTGATCCTGGGGTATTTTGTATCCTGGGGAGAAATCTTGGCAATGTCTTCTGATACTCTTTCAGTTTGAAATCTCCAAAACCAAACCTTGGACCATGAATACATTAAGTGCCTTCATTTCCAAAGGTTAATTCACGACTTTTCAGCTGTCATTGTTAGTATCTGAAGCATCATGTTTTAGCTGGAGTCTCCTGTTGGAAGCTAGCCTAAATTATAGGTTTTCCAGTTTAGTAATGTGTTGCCAGGGCCCAAGCTGGAAGAACTGGAAGGAAATACACGTTGTTCTGCTGTACACATCTCAGTTGCTGATCCTTTTGCCTTTTCAGCCAGTGATCCTTCTGCCTCATTCCTCCATAGAAGTCGCAGATATGTGCATAGGGCCTGTATCGATACCTTGAAACTGTGTGTACTTTGCAGGGAGCAAAGCAATTCCAAGTTTCTAATCTCGCTTTTGTTAAATTTAAATATGTTAAAAATATTTATTGCTTTAATATAAGGAAGCCAAAAGCTTTGGGCTATTAACACTAATTAAAAGTGCAGTCTGCAAACTCCTCCACAAAAAAAGCTAGCCAGGAAGAAAACCATTCCAGAACAGTGCAGTTCTGCCAAAACCGCCCTCATCTGATGAAGTCTCTTCTAAAAACGTATATCCAAACCCATAAATGTGTTGGCATTATTTTAGATGCATCAATCTAATGTGGCGTAAATTGAACATTACTTCCATAGCAGAAGTTAAGGGGTTTGCTCTTGCTTTGTCTTGGAGAAATCTCACTCAGTGAGCAGTTTCCCTGAGCAGCATCTGGGGCTCAGGGCTCTGCCCATGGGTGTGAGCAGGGAAGGAACCCCCTGCTGCAGCTCTGTGCTCCATGAGGAGCTCTGCTGAAAATAACATGCTTTGCTTGCTTCAAAAGCAGAGCTGTAGTGCTGGTCCTTAGCCTCCTCTATCCCTTGTCAGCATGAAGTAAGGACGCAGGAACATCACCCCCAGAACGTGATATGGTCCGTTCTAGGAAGGCGTTTAATCATCATAATCACACATCATTGTGACTTTTCACTTGAAACTGGAAGCTTTTTAATAGAAATGCTGCTTTTTTATCTGCTGTTTAAAACTTCAATTCAGTGTACTTTTCATTGTGGCTCTAAAGCTAAAAATTGCCAGGTTATTCTCAGTTATGTGAATAAAAATCAGTCAAGTACCATTATGAAGGCTGCCTACAGTATGCTTTTGTATTTTCTTTGCAAGCAGATCCTCCCTCGCCTGTTTCCTTTCTTGAATACTGGCCGCACCTCATCAGTTTCCCCTCTCCTCCTGTGGTTATTCATTTGTGTGCATGCAGAGAGCAGCTCTTCTAGAACAAGTTCAGCAGAAGCAAACTGATCCCAGCCCTCAGAGGTGCTGGTGGCCATGCAGCACTGCTGTCAGCTGTCTGAAAAGGAAGGCTTGGGATGAGAAACACCCAGCTGCAAGCACCAAGGACGCTTGTGTTGCTCCGAGTGTGGGAGAACAGCTCTTGTGGGGGCTGGGCAGTTTGCTGTGATGAAGGCAGGTGGGGAATCTTTACTGCTGAGCTCTCTTCTGCTTCCTGACAATTTCTTTGGCCCTAAGAGTTGTGAAAACTGCATTGGTTTCTAGACTGGTTAGGCACCATCTGCACATCCGAGTAAAAGAAATTTTCCTTAATGAAGCAGTGAAGAGCTATATGAATAAGTATGGAAGACTTGTTTTGCTTTCATCATTAAAAGGATACTTAGCATGGAAATTCCTTCTCATTTTTTTTCCATAATAGCCCAGTGCTTCAAATAAATGGCAGATGGTTTTCCCTGTACTGGAAAATGTTGCTGTTTGTAAGTCTGCAGGGATACGTCGAGAGACTGAGCATTATTAAGATGGCAGAAACTTTTCAGTTGGTCCTACAGTTGGTTCTGTAGGAGCACCGCAAGGGCCTTGCAGTAGGGATGTTGTGTAACTTGGCATGTGAGGAAGGACCAGCAAGCACAGAAACCTAGCAAGGTATTTGGAGCTGATTCCCAGAGCAGCCTAGATGATTCGAAATACTAGTTCTGGCCTTGCAGAGGCTGAGGTCCTCCAACCATTTTTGAGTTAGGAACAGATAGTGATTACCAAGATAAAGCCTAGCTCAGAATGAAGCTTGCAGATAGAATGACTACTTTATACCCACAATAAACTGTTTGAGTGTTTTAAAAAAGAATAAATAAAAAATCCAGGTCCTGTAAAGCAAACTCCTTGAAATGGTTTCCTTGAGGGAGATGGTCCACCATCTGGTTGCAGCTGATCGTAGTTGTACATCACTTTCCTCTTTGTCTGAGGAATGGAATAGATAGTAGTAGCTGCTTTGTATCTCTCTGTGGAGAGCATCACGTATGAGGAACTGTAAGAGGTCTGGTGGCTCTGGGCCAGGTTGGTGAGTTAGAGTATTAATCTAATGCTTTCCAATGGCTCATTAAAAAGGGTAAGTAGGAAGGGAATTAAGTACTTTGGACTTGTGAAGGGCAACTTTATGCAGACAAGGAAAGATTGTCAGGGAGTGATTTACTGTTGACTTCTGATGCCTCGTAACTGAGTTGTGTATTGGCAGGAAGAAGCATGCAGGCAGATTCCTTAGGACCTGCCTTTCTTGAGGAAGAAACAGCTTACAAACTGTGCAATGGCACTTCCAGGAAAATGCAGCTCTACCTTAGGTCAGCTCCAATTAATGTCACTGACAGACCTGCTGTTTGATCCTGTAGCTATCAATGCAGGTTTCTTTGCAATCTTTCCTCTTTTAAAGCTTCCCTTTGGTATAAAGAAGCAAATTCTTAATGATGAAGGGGAAAAAATATATTTTTAATGGGAGGATTATATACACCTGTGAAAGCAGCCTTTCTAATTAGTGCAAAATGATTGTGGAGAATTTCAGTCCTGAAGCAATTTGACTATGGCTGATTTATAAACGCATTGTCAAGTGTCTGATATCTGAATGAGGTTTATGCTATAAATGGTTGTAAATTACTGAGTTTGTCTACATATTTAGTATGAATGTGGAGGGCCAGATATTTATTTTGCATATCTTCTAATTGTTCCAGATCTCATTTGAAGTTTGACCTCAATATTTTTTTTTCTATCACGTTGTGAGAAAATTGTAGTCGCTTGTGTTTTTATTTTAAATAACACTTAAAAAATGTATAATAATAATAAAGATAATGTAGAATAGAATAATTTTTTTTTGCTAAAGGAATCTTCACTGTTTCCATGTGCAGAAAATGTTTAATATAGAGAGATGGAATCCCTCTATATTAAAGAAACATTTCATTGTGATTAACTGTTCCCAACAGAAGATGCTGTTTAAGTTTCTTTGGGAAGTTTGTTGCAACAAAATGCTGATTTCCCTTGAAAACTGTTTCCAGATGTTGCCATGTGGAAGCATTAAGTGGTGCTTGTTTACAAAGTGGTCTTAGTTTTTCAAAGTTTATTTTACCAGGACGGTGTAATTCGAACTTTGAATGCAGAGCATTTTATCTGCATATAATTTATTAGTTAGACTGGTAATATTTAGAAGAATTACCTAAGCTTTCAGGCGCACAGCTTTTTTGGATTGAATCTGTAAGCAGCAGGTTCCAAAACTATGTGAAAATTGAATTTTCAAGTCAGTTAATTGAACATCAGTTAGACTGTACCCCTGCAATGGCTACGGCAACACAGCGTCATAAAGTGAACCAGAGGTGTTGCAGCACAAGGAATGTCAAAATGGAGATTGGACAAGTGGAGGCTCAAGCACTGCGTGACGGTTCAACCAAAAGGAGCACTCTGAGCAAAGCGGAATTATTTTTGTTCAGGATATAAATGAAGTAATTACATATCTACTCTAACCCGTGCAGCTGTTGCAATGCACACCCACTTTTGCTATGTCTCCTTGACATAGTTTTTGTGAAATTCTGTAGGACACTTGATCCCACTCTCAGACTTCCGTGCCATTGAGGGCTATTTAGCAGAGCTCTCCAGCAAGGTCGGTGAGGAATCCTGCTCCGTAGCTGGCTCTACGTCACCAGCAAGTTCCCAAGATACAGTGATTCACTCGACATCATTCTGGGCAGTTTAAAATAGGAGTGAGCCAGATCCTCCACTGGTACAAATTGGTGTTACTATATTAAATTCAGACGGGCCTAATTATAAGTACTTAAGCAGTTACTGAAGGTTGCACAATCTATTGCTTTTGTTGAGTGTGTGCTCACCCATAAAAGTGAGGTTGTGCAACTGAGCCCTATATGAATACGTCTCTGTCTCAGCTGCTAATTGAAAACAAACAGAGTAGGATTAATAATTCACTTCTCAGGAATTTCTGTATTATAAATTATGAGGGGAATCTACCAGTTGCATTTAGAAAGATTATTCTTTTGCAAGATTCATAAGTCCCAATGGCAGTGACTGGAGGTCGCTAAACAGGGAGAAATTGGACTTGTGCAGAGTTTTGTTTTTCTCAGTTGCTATGGCTTTTAGGCCTCCTGCAGCATAGAAAGCATTTCCCAAGCCAACACAGAGGAATTTGGTAGCAAAACTACTGTTGATGTGAAAAGGGGAGGACAGACTGTTTTGACGCACAGGAAATGTGGCACTTTTCTGTCTGGTACCTGTGCTTTTCAGTTTAAAGACTGTCTGTGTTTTGTAATAGGGGCTTAGGAAACTGTCTTTTCTGTCTCTGGGGAGGAAGTTGCATTCTGTCTTCTTAATTAGTTGGTTGGAAGATGAAAGCAGGTGCCCCGGGGGCAGGGGATTCCAGGAGGTTTGGAATTTTTGAACCAAGGAACTTCTAAGAAATGGCACATTATGAATTCTGATTTATCTGGGCCTCGCTGAATGCTGCCATCAAAGACATTTACGTGGATGCATATCCTGCTCCCATCTGCTTAGATGCTGTACTCTGTGCTCTAAAGTACCATGCTACTGATTTTGCAGTCCTGAACATACGTATAGAAAGCAATTATGGAGACAAGTCCATTCCTTTTGGATATCTGATGGTGGCTGAGACCTTGGACTTTGTTTTCCTGTGGCTTTCGTGATCACTGCCTAGAAAAGAGTCCTCAAAAATTAAATGCTCTTTTCAAATTTGAGTATAAAGAAAGATATGTGGAGGATTTTAAAATCTGCTCTGAGAGTTAGTACAGCAGAGATAAATGCACAGAGAGGCCAGAAGATAGATACTTGGTCCAGCCTTCCTGATAGCTATGCCAGTTGGTGCTGTTTAAGCAGCCCTAGAAAGTTCCACTCTTCTGCTCTTCTTCTACAGCTGTCCATCATGGGTCTCAGGTCCAAGAACTGTTGCACTTTCCATAAGCAGGTGGTTGGGGTGCAACTGACTTGCAGGCAGGAGTCACGACCTGGAGCAACTCTGTGCTCCCTCAGCTGGAGCATTGGGTTGGGGCCTCTTGGGCAAGCAGAGTCCAAACGCTGCAGCCTGAAGTGGGTAGTCAGCTTGCTGCTATTCATCCTGTGTGGCTCACTATCTGTAAGGTCCATTTTTCTTAGGCATCTTTTATTTATCTGGTATTAGAAACTGTTTTTAGTGTTTGTCAGTTCTTTCAATATATAACATTTTAGTTTCATAGCATGCAATGCGTATACCTGTATCTTCTATAGAACAATTCATTGTGGTCCAGAAACTACTTCGGGGTATGAGTATTGTTTACGGTGCTACATATAACCCCTGGCCTTTCATCCAGAAACGCCACGCTCCCGTTTGGTGACAGCAAAA
Organism: Chrysolophus pictus; assembly: GCA_037305975.1. NCBI lineage: Eukaryota > Metazoa > Chordata > Aves > Galliformes > Phasianidae > Chrysolophus > Chrysolophus pictus. Next base: position 96,610,742 of record CM074578.1, read on the forward strand.
TGATGTATGTTTGCTCTTTAGTGCAAGGTCTGTAATACTTGTCTCCACAATCTGTTCTGTGCAGCACGTTTTACTCTGCGCAGTTCCTGTTGCTGGATTTGCATTGTGTCACTGCCTTGCCTCAGGACAAACCTGAATGCAGCACTGCCATAAGTCATGATTTTCAGTTCTGAAATTTCTTAATTTTCTTTCCTATCAATCTGTCCATCTATGTATCTATAGTTTATAGACATTCCTCGTGCAATTATCTCCCTGACAGTGGGAGGTTATTTGGACTTCTGTACATGAAGGGCCTTTCTGCACTCAAAGTATTGAGCTCTACCTTAAGTCCTATGTGGCTATTGTGTGGAAGAAAGATAATGTAGCAGAGGAATGTAGGTATGGAGTAAGACAGGGTTTCAAACTGGACATGAAAGTTGAGTTCACGAAACATGAAGTGCTCCAACTGCGTCAGGAGTGCTTGTATGCACATGCCATGGGTATCGGTGTATTTTGGGTGATTTCCTAAGGGGACCTATAAAATACTAACTTTTATAACCCCGCCTATTCTTCTTTCCAATCCCTATAAATTCTCACCCCTTCTGTTTCAAGCAAGCATGAGCCAAAAAAATAAAAAATAAAAAAATCTCTCAACAGGATAGACAGAGGAAAAAAATAAACAAACAACTGCTCATGGAATTTCATCTTGTACTATACAGGAGAGAATTGCAATGGAAGAAGGAATGTTATAGATGTATAGTCACATCGTAGAGCTCATATCTTGTTAGACAGCAAAAGCCTACGAGAGCTTTGCAGCAGTGGTTCCTGTAAAATGAGGAAGAAATAAGGATACAAAGTATTCCATGGCAAAATGGAGGTTGGTGGCCATGCATGTAGTAGGGGGGTTAGAGATTCATGATCCTTGAGGTCCCTTCCAACCTTGGCCATTCTGTGATTCTGTGTGATTCTGTGATTCTGTGAAAATAGTATGTCACTGAGAAAATCTTTTTTCTTCCCCTTGAAATGAAAAAATGAAATGGTTCTGATAGCATGGAGCTATCACATTCTCTGCACAGCATTTGCAATTACTGCTGGAAGACTGAAGCACACTGAATTGGTGTAGCTCTAATTGTAGCATGGTCCCATTCTCACTGAAGTACGTTTAAACTATATTTAGTATGTAATTGAGCTGTTCTAACATGGGCTATTAGTCCAAATACTAGTGTAAATGAGGCAGAGAGTATTAAGATGCGCTTAAAGATGGTCAAGCAATGCCAAAGAGATCAGATGGTCTTGCTGTGTCTTGTGAAATGGTTCGTATTGCTGGGGGAAAACCAAACCTGTGTAACATTGCGTGGATGTGTATGCTGGGGGGGAACCACATCCCCTGTCTCCTTCATGCTTCCTCCTCCTGAATGCTCTGTGTCCACAAAGGTGAGGGCACTGAAGCAAGAACTAGCATGGAACCATCAGAAAAGGTTCTGCCACAGAATGAGGCTGGAGGGGTAGAGATGTTGGTGGAAGAGCCAATGCTTTGTGCCCATTCTGGGGTGAGCACCCTGCTATACTGGCCCTGCTGTGGAGCATAGCAGGCCTGGGACTTGGTCCTGTCCTTCCCATGCTGCCAGGGCGATGCAGAGCTGATAAGCCCCTGGTGACAGGAGATGGCTTATGGTATGCATGGGCAGGGAAGGACAGGAAAGTGCCAAACAGAAGGTGTCATCACGTGCCAGTTTCGTTCCAAGTAAAGCATGTTGTGTATAACCCAGACCTGGACAGATGATAAAATGCTTGTCAGAAGTACGTGTTTTTTGTTAAGCATTGCAAAGTTCCTGGAACATGCTAGCACTATGTCTGTAGCGCTTACAGAGCTTTATATGGACTATTCAAAATGTTCTGACCATAATACAGTAAGTTTTATATTTCAGCGACAGGATTTTCTGTTTTATAGCATTTTTTATGCTGTGACAAGCATCAAAAACCTAAAATTATATTAAAACGAATAATTAAAAAGTACATTATTTTGTGATTCAAGAAGAAAGCTTGACTAATGTGGCTTCTACAGATTCTATGTATCATGAGACATGATCATATTTGAGCAAACTCAGTTATATATCTGAGACTTGTGGTGCTTATAGAATAGACTAAGTGCAATACAGCATGCCTTGAAGCTATCCTCAGTTTGGACAGAAGTCACTGCAGACAGGTGAACCCCTGATATGGAAGATAGGGCAGTGTTTTTTTTACTAATATAATAATCATGTGTTGCAATTTTTCCTTCTAGGAGACAGAGCTGCTCGATATCAGTCTTGTCAAAGATGCCAGATGCGGAAAACATGCCAGAGCTCCCAAGGTAGGCATTTCTGCTGTATGACTACCTGTTGCATTGATTACCTAGGTAAAACAGAATGTGAATTACATGCAAGAATTTTTTTATAAAACACTCCTTTAGATAATAAGAAATGTTTTGTCTTTGCTTCATTTATCGTACCTGCTGATGAGAAGTGTTGTGATGGTTGTGCTATTGTCACTGATGCTGTATTTAGAATGCTGATGGAAGCTTTGCTGGCAGTGAGTGAACAGAACTGCTGGTTTGTCTGGCGCCGTGGTTAAACTTGCTTAAGTTTCCAGTTTCCCTGATGGCCAGGAGCTGATGGTTGTGCAGCTCCATGTTGCATTTGGTATTGCTTATTTTCTTCTTTGAGTGCCTCTTGAGGATAGAAAGAGGGATTTTTTAATTATTAAACTGTTCTCAGAGAGGTCAGGATATCAGTTCCCTTAGGCCCTCTCTGATACATTGCACACTTATCTGCCATCTTTAAAGACAGTAAGTTGTAGATATGTGTTCTCCGTGGTGTTTTCATTTGGACAAAAGCGACACATAAAAGAGAAAAAAAGAAAAACAACAACGGAGTGCACAGCTCTGGAAGCAAGAGTGTGCCTTGGGGCATCGCAGGGATGAGGAGGAGAAAAGGAGATCTCTGTAGAGTCCTGACAGTATGGCCTTTCTGCTCCTTACCTGCAAGTCTGTGAGCTTGCAACAGCCCAAAGCAGTCCTTCTCCTGCCTCCATCCCTGGAAGGAACACCAGATCTGTGAGCTGCAGCTATACCTGAGCCTGCCACTGTGCTCCTTGCACCCAGCCCCAGGCCAGGGGACAGCCCTGTGGGCTCCTCAGCGTTTGAGGTACACCATGGCAGTGGGAGAGGTTGCTTCTTTGTGCCAGAATGTAACTGCAGTTATCTCTGAACAGACTATTCACATCTGGTTTGCAGAGTTTTTCATGTAATGCTGGCAGCATTCTAAAGGCTGAGTTATAATTGAAATGCAGCAGAAGTACTTTATGACATCCACATTAATACCAAGTGAGTTCACCATGATTAATGGTTCTATGATGAATAGCAATAAAGTATTAACAATGGCTAGAACATTATTTTAAAATGCTACCCGCTTTACAGAGGACATTCATGTTCTTCTAACAAAATGTTTTTAGCCAAAATTTATGCATAGCTATTGCCTTGGTGACTTTTATTTATTAGGTTATATAAAGGCTGTTTTTGTTGCCACACATTATGGATTGACAGCAGTGGTGTTAAATGAAGGGTATGAGAAAATCCTGACTTTTAGGGTGGTGAAATGCACCACCTGTGTGAATGAGTTTGCTTTTTGTCATAGATTTATGTGTGGGCAGAATGGAAACAGCACCTGGGTTGGCCGCTGATAGAATTTTGCAAGTGATATGAAGCAAAAGGCTCATTTTGGGGCCAGTTGTGCCTGTTTTGCTTTGAGCTGTGGGGTGGGGCTCAGCAAAAGAGTGAGTGTTATAGAAGCCCTGCTCATGTCGCGTACAGAGAAGACACAGCTTATGCAGCAGCAGGAAGGCTTGGCCTTAAGTCAATCACTGGCAGCTTGTGACTGCATGGAGGTTTCTAGGAATAGCTTGGTATAGTGGTTTAAGAGAGCAGCATCACTTCTGTGTGCTACTTGCCAAAGTTCCAGGTTTGAGAGACTCATCCACAGCTGTACTTTCAGATGGAGCAGCCCTGGCACTCAGGTGAGCATAAATACCGAATGATGTTTCTGGATGATTTCTGTACGGGAAAGCAAAGCTATCTCCATTAGCATACAAAAAGGTCTGCTCACCGTACAGTAAAAGTACAGTGTATATGATGATCGTGTTGTGATGATGAATCTGAGCTGTATCCAGCATGGTGGGTCTGTTGGGATCTACTGGTACCTGCTGAGCATCTTGCCTTTTGTAAAGTATGGCATCCAGCATAACTTGCAGACAAGGCACAGAGTTTTAGCTGCCAAAAACAAATACTTCTTGCTGCTGTGGTACCACTTCACACATTTCATAGCCATCTCAGAAGTTATCTTACATTGTCTGGTGGGATCATCATTGACAGCAGAACTTGCTTCCTTTATTTGCCTTTCCAGATAGAATGGACAGTGTGTTGTTTTGCACTGACACAGCTTTCACTGTACAAGAGATTTAGGCAATCTTCTATAAATTCCTCTGCCAGCCCCCCACTCTCATACTATTGTACAGTTTTTATATTATGTTAGGGGAGTTCTGCCAGTCTGTGCCGATTTTTCCATCTATTTTCAGAGTTTTAAGAGGGAGTGGATTCCATATGTGGGTTGTCATTAAAAACTTGAGAAGTTTGTGGGAACATTTCAACCTTATTTAGTGTATTTCTGATACAGTGTTACCTTTTGATAGAAGTGTCATCTTTAATAAGCTTTGACTTTTCTATTAAACATAAAACTAGCAGTTCTTTTTTATTTTTCTAGCAAACTAAATTTAGTGTGATTAACAACACTCATAGCAAACTACCTGAACTGTAGAGGTACACTGCATCAGAAGACCATCAGCAAGTAGTGATTTTAAAGGACTATAAGTAGCCCTTGTTACCAAAAATACTTTCTTCCTCTTCACCATCTGGAATATACACTTCTTTGCCATAAGTCACTGTATCCACCAGCGGGAACATTTCTTTGGTTAGCTTCATGAATGCGCCAAAGTTTTGTTCTTTTTGATGGCTAGAAACAGAGTCTGTTCTCATGCTGCTTTCAGGGTACCTACTGTACAGCTGTTGGCATTGCTAATTTCTGAAAAGCAGAGAAATACAAAGGGTTTTTCAGACTGCTTCTCTTTTAGCCTTGTTGGTTGGCATTCAATTTTCACAATATTTTTCCATAAATCAAGACAGATTTTCTGATCGTTGTGTCTTCTAGTCACTACTGTAAGCAAAACTAAATACTTTTTCATTCTGGAGAAATTTTCCTCAAACAGCCAAATGCTTTATTCTTGTTTAGGAGGCATTGTACTCTGTTTGATCCTATTTCTCACTGTTCCTAAATAGTTACCCAGGCAGTCAGACTGAAACCCGTTAGAATAGCCCAGCTCTAGATGATGGCCCTGGAGCCAAGGTCATAATCTTAAAAGTGGAGAGTAATGATGATCTGCGCTATCGCATTCAGGGGTCCTGCAATGTATCTGTGGCTGTCGCACTTCAGCTTCTTTTGCTGGAAGGGGGCTTTGTGTTCACCCTTCTAGAACACTCTAGAATCCTTCTAGAAAGCTAGGGAAGGTGAGACAAATCCAGGAAGCTTAAGTCGCCGTCCTGTCTACTTTGGATGCCCAGCTGAAGGAAGTAGAAGGCACAATGGTTTTACAGCAAAGAAAGTGCGGCATGAAGAGTAATGAATATGTATAAAGAAGAGTATATGGAAATAAACCTCTTACCTAGAAATGTAGTTAGCTAATGATGAAGTGATATCTTTAGTAGGTACCTAAGCACGTAATAGCTGGGGGATGCGAAGGTTGTCCTCCAACCCCTAGATTAATAAATAATGTACTCAGATGACCCTTGTGTTACTGAGAAACTTCAACATTACCTTTTTTTTTTCACATCTTGTCAGCGCTAAGTTCTTCTGTCTTCAGCTGCTGTTTGCAGGAAGAATAACAGTTCTCCATCCCACTGCAGTATACATACAAAGGTATATTCTTTGGAAGAAGGGCAAATCTTAGGCAGTACTGAACACCGCTGCAGATTTCTAAATGTGGAGATAAATGAAAGTAATGTTCTAAAGAGAACCAATTGTGTGTTAGAAAAAAATGCCTGAATTCAAAATACAGTGAAATTTATAAACTAGTGAGGGAATTATAAGATGATTGTCAGAACTTAGTCTTTTTAGTAAGCATTAGAATCATTAAGAAGGGAAGAAGAGAAATTTTGAGAGTAGGAGATTAATATGCAGTTCATTTCTTCTTTTGGAAGACGTGACCGCACATAAATTCAGCAGAGCCTTTTGGAAACACAGCATGCTATTTGTCACAGGACGACGTCAGCAGAGGTAAAGCATCAGGATGCTGAGAGCTCCCATTGTTTGTACTTATAAATGCAGAAGGCCATGTGGAAACCATTAGTTGTGATGAAGCAATTATTTATTTCCTTTTATTCACACATTACCTGGTAGCACTCGCTCCAGCTTTCTTTCCTTTGGTGTGCAAACTAATGAAGACTAGCAATTCCTGTTGTAAAGTTTAATGAAGTGGTCTGCAAAATAAAATAACACAAACACTGCAGAAAAACATATGTTTTTTTTACAATGAGACACACAAGTAGATCTGATCATGCACACAGCTCTATGAGGCATGGACGAGCCACTCAGAAGAATGTCTGTAATCTTAAAATCGAGATGTAGCATTAACCCTTGGTGAAAGGTTAGGCAGGGAAAATGGGTCTGCAGCAGCACGCTCACAGGACTGTGAAATTCACACTTCTTACTATCTTGTATTTACTTTAGCCTGTAACAGTTTCTATGGAAACTAAAATCGTAATGCAACTGTGCAAGTGTTTTTGGTAACAAGAAGAAATATCAGGATGGGTTGGCAGGAGTGAGGAAATAACCCCATGGCAAATGTTTGCATTTAAAACTTTAGATGCGTTTGATCAGTATGTTTTCCCTCAAAAAAATCATAAATCATTCATCAGGGGATAAATTGATTTAAATGACATATGCTCTGAAACCTGCAGGAGAGGAAATTATGAATGATGGGATTGCACTCATGCCAAAATGTTTACAGTGCGCGGTCCCCAGTTTGAAAAACACTCTCTGCTCCCCGGCCCCAAATATTCTCACTTAATAGAGGATACTCTACAGAGGAAAATAATGAAGCCTCCCTAATACAGGAAATTTACCAAGGCCTCAATTACTACAGTACTGTCAGCCTCTGCACGTGGTGGATTTGCCTGAAATCCTGAGCTAGAGTGCAACGACTTCAGGATTACCTCACCTTCAATTTAAAAAATACATGCATCTTCCTCACTGCAAAGAGCTGGCTGATTGGTGACGTTTGCAGAGAAAAACTCAACTCCCTGAACTAGTCTCAAAAACTAACAACATAATCTAAATTATGCAGCAGAAAATCTGGAGATTTTCAGGGAAATTAGGTCTTTATTTGAATGCTTACAGCTATCAAGACTGCTGCCTTGCAGTGCCTACTTCTGTGATCATCGCTCTGACTTCGAATCAGGAGGATTTTGCTGGGTTTTGAGTAGAACTAGTGCAGGTGAGCAGGAAGTAAGGCTGCTGCCTGGTGTGTTGCTAATCACTATCTATTTATTTCTCATCTTTCAAACCTGCTGCGTGAATTTACAAATGTGAGGGGAGAACTCTTGAACCCACTTAAAGCACATATACACAAATAAATAAATTGCAGATGCAAATAAAGTATATTACAGATTGATTTACGTTGGAATAAGGCTATAACTTGTTACTTATGAGCACAATGACAAGAAACCTAATTCAGTTAATTGATTTGTTTATGGTATCTAACTTAAATTTTAGCTAGCAGACATTTTATGGTCAGGTTTTTTTCTTTTTTTTGTCTTTCTTTTTCTATCAGAACAAAGAGGCTTCCATCTTGAGCACATTTGAAAGCTGTACAGATATTCATTACTTTGTGATAAGGTCTGAGCTGAGGCAAGTATGCTGTGTTTAATAATCTTCACGATTAGAGTGCCTCTGGGGAATGACAGATAAATGTAGGCTTTTCTTTTTTCCATTTCTTTTTTGTGGTCCACTCAGTGAATTCCCGAGAAGATCCCCTTGCTGCCTGCATGGGTTGCGGGACCTCTCAGAGAGGTGCAGCCCTGGCCTTTGTGGCACACACTGTCTGTTGCTCTGCCTGACTCAAATGCTGCTGTTGCTGTTATTTTTATCTACTGATAAATGCATGTCACTTTTCCTTCAATAACCTTGGTGTTAAATTAGGAACTCTAATGTAAATTATGCCTAAGCAGTGCTCTATTTCTGCCAAAATCAAATACAAATGGAACACAAAACTCAACAAAAACGGGATATGCATGCAGCTCACCTGCTTCCCAGTCACTCCAGGTGTAGCAATGACATCCTCAAACATCCCTTCCCAGTTTGCTCACCATCACTACTTTTTACATAACGGAGAGTATATTCTTATATCAACATTTTCTCGAGTTGAGCTTAATTAAGGAAAGTTAAGATGGATTTATGTGGATGATATTAGCACGGTGTTCATGTGGGCACAGCTGTAAGGCAGGGAAGCGGAAGCAGCAGAGATGCTGCACCACGGGAGCCGTGACCATGTGAGTCCTCCTGGCCTGGCTCCCAGAGTGCTTGGCATCACTGCTCCACCACAGCCAATAGGCTCCTATGGCAGCTGGCATCTCTCCTGCCACATCTCCCCTTCCAGGGCCAACTGCCTCTGCAGAAAGCGTCTCACTGCTGCCCATGGCTAGGATGCTCTAGATTTTTTTTTTTTTTGAAAGCTAACCTCTTTGGGGAAGTACTGCATCTCCAGAAATAAAGTTGTCAGTGATGCTATCCTGGGAGCTTGGACAGGAGATTCTCACTTCTTGATCACCTAGAAAAACAGCATCATTGGAAACAGCATTCATGGAATTGTGGAAGCAAGGTGAAGCTTCCTGAGAGCTCCAATGAGGCTTGGATCCAAGCATTCAGTAGCAGCGCAGTAGCTGTTCTCTTTATGCTTCATCAGGTTGCAGTTCATGTCTTGAGCACAGAGGCTGCTTAGTGGTGTGCATGAACACCAGCGAGTTGCACCTGCGCTCTGAAGCCCACAGAGATTCCCCGTCTGCCTCCAGGCACAGCTCACTTGGCTGCTCTTGCCTGAGGCTGAGGCAACCTCCGAGATGATCCATGTCCCCTTGCACCACCGGCATGGCTCAGTACTGTCAGGGTGCTTTATTTACAGCCCTCTGCTCCCTGGGGAACTGGGACCTTTCCAGAAGCCTGGCATAAACTGTAAATCTTAGCCATCGGCTTCACTATTTCCTGGCATCCAGGTGTAGCAGAAAGCACAGGTTTTTGTCTAAGACTTTCACTATGAATCATTGCCAGAAAGTTGTCTTTTTTTTTTTCCTACTCACTGCCTGTTTCAGTTAACTTTCTGTGCTGCTTGGTTTTATGTTTTCATTTGTTATGTTTATATCAGATCTATCTCATTTATTGTCTGTATTCTTCTATGCCAAAATATGTAGCAGAAACCAGATTACAAGAAATTCTGTAGTTCAGGAAGCACGGAAGTATTTTATAAATGTGATATTTTAACTTGACTTGTAAATTTTAAAAGCTAGAATAGGACACAGCTCAGCACATAGATGATAGTGGAGTTGCTGAGAATACCAGTAAGTGTCAGTAAACCTGAGCTTTAAATGTTGCTGCTGAGGCTGCTGTTGATTAATCCTGCACGTTGTTATTTCTTTCTACTTTAGTATGACTTTTTATGTGATTGAGAAAAGAATTGCCAGAGACAGCTTTGTGTGCTTGCAAAAACCTGTAATACTCCAAAATTATTTTAAATCCACACATGAAGCACTTGTATGAGCTTTGTGGCTGCAGCAGGGAGATTGAAGTAGCACTGGAGGGCACAAATTCATTGCTTACCGAAGTATGTACCCCGTGCAGAGCAATGCTTGGGTAATGTTTCTTGTCTCCTGTCTGCGATAGCATTGCTGATGGTCATCACCTCTGCCCTGTGTCAGAAGAAAGGTTGAAGCTGGGCTTCTTGCCTTCCCCTCTCTGGGCTGGGACTGGTGGGAGCAGAGCTGGTTGCAGTGTGGGTATCTGCAGGCGGATGGCTACAACAGTAGTACTGGACAGGGGACTGGAATCCAAAGAGATGGGACCACTGCTGGCACAGCCTGACGTGCCATGTAAGTCATAGTAAAGCTTAGTCAAATCTGATGAATGGCATCTTTACAGTGGCTAGCACATAATTTAAAAATCTAGGATAATACAAAGTTATCTAGGAGGTGCTTTTAGCAGTGCTGAGATGATAATATTCATAGAATCATAGAATGGCCTGTTTTGAAAAGGACCTCAAGATCATCTAGTTTCAACCCCCCTGCTATGTGCAGGGTTGCCAACCACCAGACCAGGCTGCCCAGAGCCACATCCAGCTTGGCCTTGAATGCCTCCAGGGAGATGGGGCATCCACAGCCTCCTTGGGCAACCTATTCAGAGGTGGAATAAAGAGGCTCTCATCAAAAATGCCAAAGCAGAAACATTTTTCCGCATTGTTTAGAACAAATGATGAAAATTCCCCCCATTTTATTGGAATATCCATTTGGTGGATTTTCATGATATCTGTATCTTCTAATTTACCTAATTTACTGGTCAGTGAAAACTGCTGGGCTCTAATTGGTGGAAAAAGTTTGTTCTGTTTCTGATCGTCAGTGTATAAATGACTCTCTTGGTACTTCCTTGTGGAACCAGGCGAAGTGATAGAACTTAAAGAAATGAGCACAGAAGCTGAGCAATGTGTCATTGATTTTAAGCAAGTGTGAAGTGTCTTTGGTCACAGCTTGGAAGTCTGGAGAAGTTACTGAGGAAATTTAGGAGTCATTACAATTTTCTTTGCTGCTGAAGCTATGTATATTACATTTTTGAAAGGGTGAGGAAGGAACAGAATTTTTCTTCTGCTCCAGTGTGCAGTGGATATACAAAAATAGAATGTGGAGATAAGTACATCCAAAAAATCTGATCATTTGTTTTAATGTTGTAGTATTCTTCTTAAAAAAAAAAAAAAAAAAAGTTAAGCACACCTTTCTATAATGAAAATAGGATTATGCTACCTCGTAAAACATAGGAATAATCCAATCTTAAATAAATCCTAATTGCATTTTTGTAGTATTAACAGAATACTTTATCGTTTTATTGAACGCAAATTCCCTCTCTGGTTTTTCAGCTTCATTGCCTTTCAGCCTAATCCTGGGTTAACGAATGAAATTATCAGCTGTTACCTCTGGGGAGCTCAGGCTCTGGGTTCTGCTTCTGGGGTGTTAATGAGCCAACCATGGGGATCTTCCCAAAAAATGGATAGGTCGGTGGCACTTGCTGTTACGCGAGCAGGAGCATTCAGGGAGCGAAGTGGTTACCTATGTGTCAAAGCTAAGGGAATGCTTGCCATAGGCAAGGCAAAGTGTGCTAGAGAGCTTGAAGATCACAATTTGTCCTAAAGAAGGTAGAGAAATAGCAGATTCAGTGCTGATCTTAACTAATGTTCAGTTTAGCTCTATTTTTAGGTAGTAGAATGGTCTCGATTGAATTGCAAAACTAAGCAGAGTAAAACCTTTGTGCAATTGGAAATGACAGCAATCAATTGAAGTGAAACTTCATTCTTTAAAAGACTGATTCCACCTGGTTTACATCTGTGAGTTTCTGAGTTGCACTGTTTAACTTGGCGAATTTGGGTTAAAAAAAAAAAAAATCAGTTACCTTAGTTTGGAAAAGAAATACCCTTGGCTGGGAGTTTGTAGGGAGTTCTTGGCTGTGGTGCTTTGTAGTATCCAGTTCTGTGTTCATTTTTGGAATTAGAATGGTCTTGCAAATGTGCCATTCAGGAATAGGCTAAGCCCTAGTGGCTGGTATTTTCTCATCCTCTTGTGCCCTATCTCTGGGTCACGGTTCAGCTTCCCTCAAAGGGGAGACCATTTTGTAGATAAGAGATTTCTCTTAAGGATTGATCATCCTAACACCCATTAAAAGAATGTATTTTTCCTCATGTTTCCTCATTTTTCCTTAGGGAAAACCTAAGCCAAGTATCAGTATACGTTAAAAACACTAACACTGTAATCCAAATCAGTTGGTTTCTGCCATATCCACAGCACCCACTGCCTGGGCTGCAGAACTTCTGCATTGGAGCAGATGGAGGTTCTGCAGCAATTAGTTCTCCCCCAGCAGGCTATGAGTCTGCCAAGATTTTGGCTACCTTGAAGGGTATTGTGGCTGAATTTCTTCTTTACTTGTAGGTTATGTCTAGTCCTGCTCCTAGCGCAGAGTTAATACACAACTAATAAATGATTGAATTTAAAAAAAAAAAAAAAAAAGTACAATTTATGTGTAATTTTTATATAAATATATACATATAGTCAGAAGAAATTAGGCCTTCTGTTGTGTCCAAATACCGAAGTAAAAAAGCCATACATTACCAATTCAGAAATTTAATAAGAGGTTTTATGATACAAGGATCTGGTAGTTCAGAGGTGCTGTAGAAACTGCAGGATCTGGCTTGCAGTGCACTTAAATGCTTTTTCTGTTTTGAAACTAGTCCGATATTGTTAATGCCATAAGTGAAATTACACAGATTTTGTTGTTGTTGCTCTGAGTTAACCTCCTTCCTCCAAGATTAATGAAATACAGGAGAAAAATCTATATGAGAAATTGTGTTCTATGTCTGGCATGTATTTTATAAACAGCTTCATGATCATGTTTGCTGATGAAGTGGCAGAAGCACAGCAGTAATGTTAGGCAGGGTCATAATATAAAAGGATGAGGCCATCAAATTCAGCTCAGAAATAATGGGAACAATTTGCATGTTGTTAAAACATTTCAGGAAAACCAAGTTCAGGTGAGCTGGACCAGAATATTTGGATGGTTACCTTTGAGTTGTGGCAAACATGAAGAACTTGTCTGTGCCAGGATGGCTGACAGAGCAGTGTCAAAACACAAAGCATCCTATCCTGCAGAGAAAGACCAATGACAGGGGTGCTTCAGGAGCGCCAGCACTGTGTCCCTTGGCTGCATTAAAATCTGCGCTTCTGTCTTCAGATGAGGAATGCATGTGTGAGTGGGTTGGCAGCAGGAGCTTAGTGCTGGCTTTTGGTAGGAGCCATGCTCCATTTTGTTGCAGAACAACAAACAAGGCACTAGAAAAACCAACAACAAAAACAAACTTTGCCAAATGACCATTTTGTATTTTTTGAGAAGGACAGCTAATTTCTGCTAGCCTCATTGGTCCAATTTGGTCTCGTTCTGCCCCAATAAGAACAAGAATTTCTTTCTGTGCATCTTCTCCAAGCTGCCCCAGGGACCTGCCCAGCCTGCTGCTTCCATGGGCAGCAGGAGGCCCAGAGCTGCAGCCCTGCAGGTTTTCTCCAATATTTCTTTCTGTTTACGTGCAGCTAAGACAACACTGGTTTTGTAGGGGGAAGTCATCTTTTTCTATAGACAAATTTAAATCTATTTGTTTTGATTAAATTTAAATCTATTTGTTTTGATTTTGTTATAGCCTGTTCTTCACAGCCATGGACTGTTTCTACCTGGATAAATATTAGAATTGTCAGGATGAGAGCAACAGGAGGAGGGGAGCAGAGGAGCCTGTTTGTGTCTGAAGGAGAATGTTTGACAAGACAGTGTAGGAACGTCATTTTCTGAACTGCTGCAGAGGTTTGATTTTATTTGGTGCTAACTGGAAGAACAGGATAGTTTTGGTTTTGGAATTACTGACACACTGTCCTTCTGAATGGTCAGCTGGGTACTGTGTGCTTTGGAGTTGAGATTGCTGATCGTGTAGATGTTCGCTCCTGCTTTGGTCAATGCCTACCCATCACATTTTGGTCTCATGGCTATGCACTGTTTCTGCTTTTCAGCAGTATTAGCCATCCACCTTTGATTTGCGTGTGGCAATGTTTGTGTTATCCTACTATGCAGTAGTGTAAGGTAAAATCAGTTTTTTCCTCCTCCCACATTCCAGTGTTCTCAGTGGGCCCTTGCAGATGATGCCCATTTGTTTTGTTAACAGTGTCAGATGTCCGTGATCGCAAATCCATTAGATTGAACTTTGCTTTGTGTTTCTCATTGCAGTCAAAGTAGAAACACTTCTGCATATTTCAAAGGAGCTATATATTGTTGTAAATTGTAGTAGGAAACACTGGATATGTTCTAGATCTGTTTTAAGACAATGATATGTTTGTGGCAATATTTCAGTTGGGGAAACTGATTTTTTTTACACTGGATTTTCTACATCCTTCTAGAGTTGGGAGAGCTGCAAACAGTGGGAGGACAAGTAGGATTATTTAACTGTTACTTATGTAATAAAAAAGAAAACTTGAAGGCTGTGCTCAGCTCTGGGCATATTATGATGATGCTTGCCTTTTCCTTTTAGTTTATTTATAAATTGATCTCTAGAATCATAATCACTTGATATTGCTAATTTAATGTCTTGTATATGACACTTGCAGATTATGTAATTAAAAGAAGGCCTTTAGTATTTTTTTTTTAGCTACCAGATAGCTTGATTAAGAGCATTTAAATGCCCATGCATCAGAATGGAAAAGTACTCTGTTTTTTACTTTAATTGAAAACTTCTTTGTGCAAATTACAAATGCCAAGGTAAAACTCATCAGGCTGTAAACAAATGTTACACAATCTCTATTAGCTTTCTGGCACGTGGCAAGACCCAATTACTGTCATGCAGTTTTATGCTCTTTACAATGATGCTATTCTTGGAAATATGGAAAATGAGTGTTTAATGACAGCCCTGCAGCGAGTGGAGCTCCTGGGGAATGAAAAGGAGTGCTGGAGGCGATGGTCCCCTCGCTGCGGGCCATCCCACTGCTGTAGGTGCCAGGGGTCTTTTTAGTCAACACCTTTGCGCTGACTAAAAAGAGACCTTCTGCTGGGGTTGGCAGATCCATTGTATTTGCTCCAGTGCTAAGGAAGAAAACTGAAATTGTATAGCTTCACCAAATCAGGGAACGTGAACCTGAGCGTCTTTCCAACACTCCCATGCTGGTTCTCTCACCCTTATTAAGATTCCCTTATGTACATTACCCACTGAGAGCTCATTTTGTGATGAGAACCAGTAAGCAAAGATTCAAAATTGTCTGGGCTGGATTAGCTGGCTGAGCCACGCACATGCCATTTTAAGGCAATGCCTTGCTATTCTGTCTGCTCCCACAGCCTGTCTCATTAGAGTGCTCAGCAAGCGCTTGGGAAGCATTGCTGGAAAAAAACTAGAAATGACCAAATATTTGTTTGGCACATACAGGGAAGGTGTGACACCAGAACTGGAGGGCTGACAGGCAAAGTGTTGTTTAAGGAGATTTCTACATGAAGTAATCCAGAATTAGGATGAGTGATGAGAATGTAAAAGCAGTCGGAAGCTTTTCCCTGAGTAGTAACTGTGCCTGTTAGTCATGCAGTTTATTCTGATGATAAATTCCAAACTATTTGGAGGATTATTTAGAGTATAACAAAAATTGAATTATCCTTCACTCTTGAAGCTAATGTCAGACGTGTTATAAAACTGTTTGATATAAAGTTATTTCAGTTGCTGTTAAATATGAAAGGTACAATTCTAATCTTACATAGCAAGGGAAAAGATGATGAGAGAATAGTCAGAATAGTGGAGCCTGGTGTAGATGCAGGTGAATATTTTTTTTTCTCCCCAGGAGTGCATGTTGTGGGTTGCTTGTGGGCATAAAGAAATGAACAGCTTGAAGAAAGCATGCTGGTGAGGTGAACATCATACAGTTGTTCTTGCTGCTGAAAAGCATGGGGTTGGCAAGAGGAAAGCTGAGAAATGCATCTTTTTGTGAGCCTTTGCATATGGGGTTGTGCTGGGGAATTGCAACACTGCGTACATGTGAATCACTGTGTACATGTGAATATGGACTTGTGGCTTCTACAGTATGCAGAATAAAAGCAAAGCATGCATAGCCAAAGCACTTGTTTTAAACCAGTGCTCTCAGTTTTGGACAGAGGGAGCAGAAGAATGCATTTCAGGCTCACTTGTGCCAGGAAGGCAGTTGTTTATGCAATCGAGTAGGTTTATAGAAGTGTGCTTGTCATTTGCTTTGGAGCTGGAGCTCAGTTGTATCAGTTGCTGTAAACTACAGCTCTGGTGAGAAGCCAACATTTATTTATAGGACTGCTATCAGTACTGGCCACACTTCCCAGTTTCCTTGATGGCAAAGCAAGCCCACCCCCGAAGTAAATAAACTCATAAATAAACTGCTTCTCTTGCTGGAACTGTGAGCATAGGCAGAAGTCTTAAAACTTCCTTTTTTTTTTACTTTTCATTTCTTGGTCTCACATCAGTAAATGATTGCAATTTGGTAGGGGGATTGATTTTCTTTTGTTTGGTTTTAGGAAGTAGAGGGCTTAGAAATGTCTCCAGGAAATGAACAGATGATCAACAAACACATCACCAAAGGAAAGAAAAAGTCTCAATATCACCTAGTTATTCTTGAGGTACATGACAGTATTCTTTAAAATTCCTGTCACCAGACTGAGCCAATCGGCTTACTTCTAATTCTACATAACATAGTAAGTTTTGAGCTTGAAAAGCCAACAGGAGTGGTCTCTGCATGGCCACACTCACTCTTTTCCAAGGTGCCCTCGCCACAGCTCTGTGGTACAGTCCACAGAAATGTCATGTTGCAAAAACTGGGCTGACTTGGCACTTTGTATGCTTGTACATATCTGAGATAGAATAATGCTCAAACTACAGATAAAAGCAGTAATATTTGAAACCGTGGCTGGGGAAAAGTACAATTGTATATTGTGTTTGAAAAGCTTTCCATTCCTGAAATGATGTAGGCAGCGAATGATGCTGAAATGTTTTTGAAAACATTGGGATGGGAAGGCAGGGTGCTGACTGGGCACACACAGCCCAACATTCAATATTTTTGTTTTTTTGTTTGTTTTCAGTGTAATTTGCTGTATCATTTCTGATTTCTTTGTATTCAAGCCTTATGTGCTTAATTAAAAGCTCCAGAGACTTTGTTAACAAATGTAAATTTTATTTCTTGAGCATAAGACTGAAGTGAATGAAGTTAACAAAATTCTAATGAGCGTTTTTAGTAAACAATATCACAAAGGGACTTGGAGGAAAAAATCTACATTTTAGAATAGAGCTATTTAAACTTATTAGTTTAAATGTATTGCAAATATTTTTGCTTATTGCTCATCTGAAATAGTCAGTATTGGTGAAATTCTTTTGCTAGGCTAAAGATGGTGCTAGATTAAAATAATTAAATTGGTTCCGTTTTTTCAGCTTTTTCTATTAGTGGTTTTATACACATTATGTCCAGGAGTCCTGTTGAAACACTTCAACTGGGCTGTCTAGTTGAAGTGCTCCTTTAGAAATGTGGGAAATGCTGCTTGCTTGTTGCATCACAACCAAGGAATACCTTGCCCTAGGGAACTCACAGGGCTGCAAACCATGGATGGTCATCTTAGAGTCACCTTCAGTTAGGTTTGGTCCCCAGCTCCTTTTGCGTTGGCAGCGGGCAGCCTGGATGGAAGCCACAGAGCCAGCTTCCTCAGACAGTGCCTGGAGCAATCAAAGGAATTGTGGGGTGCAGCTTCAGCAGCATTGTTTGGTTTTTGGTGGGAGACAGCTGACTAACCTCTGCTGACCAGCATAAAACCAATAGAGTTCATAAAACCAATACATCTTTAGTACATCTGCATATTTATTTATTTTCCCTCTCTACAACTATTTTACTTTTACCCGGAATCAGTAGGGTACTGTTCTGAAGTGGTTTCAAGTGCCACTTGAAGAACCTACAGTTGTGGATTTCAATCCATGTCACTCATGTTTGCTCATATCCAACCCACCAGTGTATTTATACATAGAGTAGTTGCATTTTAGTGAATGCTTCTCTATTTTGTTTAAAAAGTTTTCTTCACAGTTAGTCTTACTTCCCATGAAATCACTCCAAACAAATAGCTTGATTCAATGCTGTGCAGCCCACACCACTCCTGGGGGTCCTGCATTAACCCACAGTTCACCCATGGTTTATAATTTGTCTACGGTTCCATTTCTTTTTCTGTAATGTGTTTCTTGGAAGAAGAAAATATGTTTGACAGTGCACCTGGTGTTTGAGAGCTAAGATGCAATTTGTCTGATGGTACCCTCTGTACCCATCTCCGTGGTGCCTGGGCCGCACAGCGCCCTGCCCTGTTAGCATCCTGCAGATCATCTCAAACAGCCAAAGACGAGCTGGGGCAAAGGTGGGTATGGACAAAGCACACCACCTCCTGCTACTCTAATCTTTTTCTGTTATGTATCCTAATCTAATTACAAATATTTTCATATATTTTCATGTTTTTCTTGGTGTGTTCAAAGCCTGAGCTGTTTTTAGTTCTGTAGCTGCATGATTATTTATTGACATTGTTCCAGCGATGAAAGAGATGGTTTACAGAAAGTAAAAGATCAAGATATGTTATCTGCAGTACTATAAATGTAGACTTTCAGTTGTGCTTTATAAACTGCAGACTAGCAGGAATGACACAGAGAATGTTTGCAAATCTATGTGTTTTTGTAGAAAAGCCAAGGAGCAGAATAGATATTATTTTGAGATCTGTGTCTAATGCAATTTTATGGTAGTAACTAAATCAGACAGTGCCCTATATATATAGTTCTGCAGCTATGCAGGAATAGCGTAGATATTGTAAAATTGGGAAGAAGCATTGAGAAGTACAAGCGGTGTTTAAAACAGGAAGCATGTTTTGTTTTATTGAGGTGTTTCTTCCCCATTGCGCTCCATTGATTCAAGTCTTTTCCTTGCTTATGTTTCAATTTTATGAAACTGTAGAGCTTTTTTTTTTTTTTTTCCCAAATAAAATAAAATTTACTCTTTTCTTTCACAACTGTAAATTGTAGGAGAGATTCCTTGTAGGTAGAAGATCCTTCAAATCTGAATAGTAAAGTGTTCTCAGTTGATGACATGCAGCAGAGCTTAACCTCAGCTATCAGTGAGAAAGATATGTAATATCTCATCTATTTCCATAAATTTAGGAAGAAAATCCTGACAAGCTGATCGCATTTGATACACATGTTATTTTGTTTTAACTCTCTAACCTAATTCAATCTAATTGTGCCATTCAGATTCATCAGATTTATTTTTTGAATGAGAGAGATCATTTTTAACTGTCAGAGCCCAGGAAGCACCAAACGTTTCTAAAGCTACAGTAGAAGGCAGAGTTGGAACTCTGAATATTCTTTCCTGCTCTGTGCAGTCTGAAAACTGAAGCAACTGTGCTGTGCCTGTGACTGCATTGCTGCTGGTGGTGAGCATGACTCCCTGATGTTCCTTTCACAATTATTACTGTCAAATAAAGACATCACAGAAAAAGAAGCTGTGGAAAGGCAGCTTCATAAGACAAGGCATAACCAGAAAAGTGCTGGCATTAATGCTATTCTACTGCTGTCATCTGGCTAGGATGATTTACAGCAGCTGTAGATAAGTAAACGATGTAGCGGTTCATGTTCATGGCACTAATGAAGCAAACTTCATGCACAGTTTATGTCACTTTATATAGAACATAAAATGTTCTGATAGCAATTTTTCCCCTGATTACACAGTTTTTGCTACTTAATTCCTTATTTGGAACTGGTATGAACATCAGGATGCTGGGTTTTCCTGCTTAAAGAGGCAGATCGTAAATGAATTTTCTGCAAAGGAAGCTGAGAGAGGGAAGGAGAGTGGTTGTTAAGAGAACAGAGACCAGCCTGTGAAGATGCTACATGCAGCACTGCTGTATTTGTTTTCATTTCCACTTTCAGGCTCTGTCTTGAGCCTGTCTTCCTTTGCAGAAGGTTCTGTGCACATAGAGGACAACTGTCTTCTTCAAGCCATTTCACTGTAGTCTTCCTGTGAATTCTATCCTTGTCAGTCAGGAAGACTTCCCTTACAGAAGATTTCAGTGTCTTTTTAATACCTTGTTTGAGTTGAGCAGTAGTATTTAAAACAAGATGATGAGGCTGTACCTGTAAGCAAATTCAAAAAAGGTGCTTTAAAAGCCCTTGAGTGGAACAATGGCCAAATTTACCCTGCCTGCCCTTGGTATAATGCTGTGGCAGGCCATTCAGTGGAGGTCACTCTGTAAATACTTGCCTCCTTAGACATTTTAAAGGAGATATTTCTCTTTTCTATAACTGGGTAATCTCTGACTCAGGATGCTGTTAATTAGGCAGGGGATTTCAGCTCCTGAAAGATGTGCAACCAAGTGCTAATTGTGCAGGAAGCAGCAGCAGTGGAGTGGGCTGTGCAAAGGGCATGGCATGGGCTTTTATTCCTTGGCAAGAGTAGAAATTGCCTAGTGCTGGAATTTGAAAAACTGGTTATGGTGTCAGGAGGTAGGTGTGGTTTGAAGGAGTACACGTGAGGATTTGATTTACTGAGGACAAAAGAAGGATGGTGAAACAGTAGCTTCTCATGGAAATTATACCAGCCCTGTGCTGTTGAGGTGCTGTTAGAGAATATGGAAGATGCAGCTGCCAATTCCCCTCTCACACGAATCACATGCTGCATAGTTTCTCACAGTGAAGTTAACATTTGTGTAATTTAAAAACAAAGGCAAACAAAACATCCTTCTTTTTCTTGTGCCCCACTCTGTTGGCTGTGGAGCAGCATCCTGGATCTTCTGAGATTCATTACTTCTCACTGCATCTAGCAATCCAATTCTTAAAATACTAATACATTGAAGAAGGGCTGCATTTTATTATTTCACTTCAGAATACTTTTGTCTTCACTGATGTTTTATTTTAATGGTTGGTGTTTTAATGAGAAGATCTTTCCTAAGATTTAAATAAAAGCAGACAAAGTTTATAATGGAAGACTCGCTAAGCAGCTGAGCTGCAGACTTTGGGTAATATTACTGCTTACAAATCAGCTTCATTTTGTTTCTGAGCCACTATGCCAGCTAGAAGAATGCAGCTCATCAAATACACTTCACAGAAATCAGAGCGTGACTAATACTTTGTGGGAAAGATTTGTGCAAACAGAAATGGCCAGAGGAGCTCAGGTCTGTAACAAAATATTTAAAAGAACAAAATCTGTGGCTATGCATATATCAAATAACCTTTTCCCCCAAGGAACAGTACTAGGGCTTTGGCGTAGTGAGAGGAACATAGCCTTTGTGAAAAACATCAGTGAACAAAATATTCTGCATATTGGAGACATCTACAGGGAGCACAGTTTCTGAATCAAATTATCTTACTCATGCAAGCTGCTTTGTTCCAGATAAACAAAAACAGACAAGCTGTAAGCAGATTATTAAAATACAGCACAATTAAAGAAAACTCTTGGAAATACAAACAATTATTTCCATTTTAAATGTTCTCAGTTTAGCCTTAAGACTGCTAGCACAACTGTATTTAACTAGGCTTTGTAAATGTGAATTCCACAAAATCTAGTATCTAGCAGTGCTTTATTCAAGATTTAACTTAGCGCTAAATTTTCCATCTAAACTAAATGAAGAAGCTGCAGTCATACTGCACCTTGACAGGAGCACTCAGCAGTGTTCAAAATCCATCACTTAGTAGTCATCAGCAGCAGCGATTCGGTGGGAAAGCTTTTTTTTATCACAGTGATGTTAAATGTATTTCATGTGTTCTAAGCAAGCAAGTCATAAGGAGAGGAAGTAAGGGTTCTGTAAGTTATACAGTGTCACACTTTGCATTCAGCACTGTGATTTCTTTTGAAGTGGAGACAGCAGATAATAACACAGATAATTGCCACTACCACATAAAAATAATTATTTAACAATTATAGCAACAGAAACTAAACAGAAGATACTGTAAACAGCATCCACCATGAAGAACATTCATAAATCCCTAAGAAGCCTTTTCTCTTGGAAGCTACAAGATTTTCCAGTGAAAAATTGTGCTAATTTAGAATCAGTGATGGCAAGTCATGTGCAGGTGAATCCTCAAAGATAAAATCAGATTTCAGAGAGAAGTCAAAGAAAAGTCTGTATTTCAAGAAATAGGTTTGTAACACTAGAGGTAGTATTTAGGCACAACTAGAAAATACTTGTTTTAAATACATACCTACGGAGTTGGTTATAAGTCCTAATGCAGACAGAGGAATTAGTCTTATGTGAGGAAACAACACAAACACTTGAGCTTTTCAAATTAGTGCCATGTATATGGCACTTGTGAAATGTGTTGCTTGCTTTTATGTTAAGGTATGGGTCTAAAAGTTTAGAGTTTGTCCTCCAGCAGCTGCTGCTGAAGTAGCATGCTGGTAAATTGGGCAGCTGATAATACCAGAACTCTGCTGATAAAGCTCTGAGGTGCTGTGCTGCAGTGGGAGTAGAGAGAACCTCAACTCTATAGAGCAAGTACCAAGCATTTGGTAGAGTAGCGTGCTGGAGAAGAACGTTCTGGTTGTGATCCCAGCAGCACTGCTTGGTATTTGTGATCTTAATAGTTATCAAATGCAATAGATTTATTTGTCTTTAAGGATATTAGGTCTTTTATGCACTTGGGCATATAGAGCTCCTGTAAGCAGCCACCAAATTGCTAACATTGGGTTCTTGTTGAAACAAGAATTTGATCTGTGAAGCTGCATGGCTGAAGGAGGTGGGGGAATTTAGGCTAATGCTAACAGAACAGTGTTGCAAAGTTGTGCAAATGTCATTGGTTTTATTGTTTAATATATTTGAAAAATATCCACTTTGCTTTTGTTGTTTTGGCTGAATCTGTTTGTGCATACATTGATACGTCCTCCAAAAGAATTGGTTTAATTGGTGTTTGTCATGCTCTTAGGACTTTATTTTAGCTTCAATATTGCTTCTTGCTGTGCTGTTACTCAGCCCTGCAGGGAATTTCAGGATGTATGACACTGTGACGAGCCTCCACAAATAGCTGTGCTTCCTTAAGCTGGGAAGTGTACGTGTGCCGTTTTCATCCAACGCTCTCTGAAAGGAGTTAATACGTCCCTCTGGGCATGGAAAAGGAGCCGAGGAGTTATGCTTGCCAAGAGCTCACAAAAATTCCCCCTTGGGCCTTCAGTTCTCAGCTCAATAACTCACCTAGAAGTACAGCTTGACAGAGACCATACAGGAGCTCCAAGACTAATGTAATTTTAGAGCTTTTGCTAGAAAAACTTGCATAGCAAAAGCCCTATTACAGATCCAGATGTAGAGGTGCAACAGTTCTTTTACTGGTTGAAGTTCAGCTCTTTTAAAGGAATGGGTCTGCTGACAAAATAAGTTATTGCTCATAGGAAGCAAAGTCTGTACTGGGCTGGTTTGCTGTTCCATGCTAGCAGGACTTGAAGATAGGCAAAGGCTTGAGTTTCGTGTGTGGCAGAGTCACCTGGAACTGCAGAGTGACAGCAATTGAGAATTAGGATCTCAGATATACCAAATATGAGATTGTGATTTATTGTTGCTGTCAGTTAAATGAGGAGAAGGATTCTGCAATCTGCCCTAATGGAGTTGAGATACTGAAATTGAATTTATGAATGAAAAATGCCCCGGCCTTAGTTAAATTTAGTGGCTCATCGACTCAGTGGTAATTGTACACTTGCAATTCCTTCATCTGGACTGGACTTAAAATATGTACTGTAGTGATCAGATTAAATGAAATTTTAACGATCAGCCAGGGTTAGGCAAAATACTAATTAAACCCAGGGAAGTCTATTAATATAATTAGCCTCAGGGCAAGACCATTCAAGATCTGGAAACAAATTATTTGTAATGTCCTGTCATTTCATAAGTAAAATGTTCTAGTCTGCAGAGAAGAGATGAAAAATGGAAGCCTTTGATTAGAAATGAGAAGGGCTAGGTGTCTTTTGTATTTTCTATGTGCATCTAGTTTGCTTCTGAGCTCTGGCACCAGCACGAGGTCCTGTTCTCAGCTGCCAGTGACAAGTGAAAGGCCACCAGAGAACTTGGTCCTATTGTAAACTGTGCGTTGGGGAATTGTTTTGACTTTTTTTTGAGAGCTACTATCTTAACCAGTGTCATTAAGTAATAAAGAAGTCTAGAATTGGAATGGGTCCTGAAAAATATAACAAATCATTGAAAGCTTTTATTTTTGTGTTTAAATATTCTCCTTTCAAGTTGTGTGTTTGAAAGCGAGTTGTGCAACGCACGAGGAGGGATGTTTGTAATACTTTCTGGGCCTGTGTTTTTTGTGGGAATCTTCAAAAACAAAGTTCTAGAAAGCGTTCTCAGCTTTTGTAGACAGACGTGTTTGCAGTGTCACACTGAGTATGGAAAAGGTGGGAAGGACTTGGGTGCCATTCTTTTCTGACAATTTTGGCTATGATTCATAGTTTGTCAGTAGCATTCAGTGAATTCAGGACTGTGGTGGAGAAAACTTGTGAAGATTCTGTCGTCTACTGACAGCCCCTTGAATTCAAGGAATAGAACATACTGTGTTGGGTAGTCTGGGTCTTGTTGTGTCACTGGTAAGGGAAACACTCTTCATTTTCTTACCATGCAGTAGCCTCACTGACACGTGCCAGAAATCCCACTGAGATGGGAAAAAAAAGTTTGCTGCATTAAAAACAAATACACTTTTTTGACATAGTTGGCAGATCTAAGGTCACATATCTCATGACTTGACAGGAGTTTTTTCAGTAGATCAATCACTGTTTCATTTTTAACCATCCCGATCCCCTAGATATCCAACAGCAATCCTCTGAAAATCCTTACGTGCCCACGGGCAGTTTCTTTCTGAATCTCATTCTAATTTGTAATGTAGGTTTTAGAAAACATCTGCAGTTTGCAGGGGTGGCGTGGACAAAATTTGATTCGACTTCTTAGGTTGGATTGTCAGGGTTTTTTCTGTCTCATTGATGCAAAAGGAAAATGTGTGATGCCTCTTGTTTTTATCTACAGCAGATAGCTATGAAACATTTTGTTTTAGGGTTATGGAATGCTATGTTGTTAAATATGTATTGATTAGACAGTTACAGTTTCAGTTTTTAAACTTAGATGCTTTGGATTAGGAAGTAGCATTTCAGGAACTTAAGGTACAGTTTAAGAAGTATCATTATTACTTATCTGGAATTCATGTTCTTGAAAGTGAGTAAAGCATAATGTTTACAAGCTTATGAAATCTGAGATATATTGTTCAATGACTAATATTAAGAATTCAGAGCAAAGAGTGAGAACTGCTTTTTTTTTCCAGCATTTTTTATACTTAGCTATTTAACTAAGCTATTTAAATTAAACTAAAGCCTGGGATTGGCTTTAGTTTAATTTAAAATTCCCATCTCTGTAAAACAGTTCAAAATGCATCTTTATAAGAAGGGCACACAGCAGAAAATGCCTACAGCTCTTTCAGCTTAACATAAAAATGACTATGTAAACTGCCTTTTAAACTGTTGGGATTGTCTCCTGCCTGCTGCTCCTCTGCTGGTTTTGCTTTGAAAAACAGGTTTACATTGTGTGCTCTGATGATACCCATGGAAGAGTGAGGAAGTTATTGAGCTGCCTCAAGCCCTCTTGCTCTCAAAGTCTTTTCTTTGTCATTATTGATGTAGGAGTAAGCTTCAGCAGAAGAGCTGCTTGGTGGTCCTCTGGGGAGAATGTTGGACAGGCAACACAGATCTTTTCCTTGTGCTTCGTAAACAAAGTCAGTGCTCAGCTTAGATGTTTGATCTGTGGCTGGATGTCGATGAATGATTTAAAAGTAAAGTTGAACTCCATGGTTAAGCAATCTATTTAGAAGGATACCTGAACCAGTCACAGAGCCAAACATTCACGGAAGTTTCACCAGCAGTGTGTAAAACTGCAAAAATAGGCTCTGATGCAAAATTTTAATGTTCCTTACTGCTCAGCCCCACCAGGAAATATTTGATATTTCCTGAGACACATTAAAACGAGGAAACCATAAAACCGAACAGAAAAGTAATGTGAATCAACTGTGTCTACATTTACTGCAGTTGCTTGATGAAGGATCATAGCATAATTATAGGTTAAGCTCTTAATCTATTAAGTTTTTCTGAATTGTTTGTTTTGTGATAAACATTTGGGGAGGTGGAAGGGGAGAGAAGAGAAATGTTGTGCTCGTTCTCTTTGAATATGAACAAAAGCTTTGGTTTCAGCTGTCAAGATATCTGTCTGTGTGAGATGTTTTGATGACCCACCAGATATACTTTAATGTAGTTTTACTGTGTAGGAACAAGAAACCACTGGCATGAAAGACTGAAGCATTAGTTCCAAAGGGACTGTGCCATGCATTGTGACGCTTTGGGCTTACTGTATTAAGCACGAAGCTTGGGCAGGCTTTGTTATCGTTCTGCTGGTCTCCCTAAGGTTTGAAGCTGCTACTGTTGTCAAGCCAAGCATAATAAGAAGGGTGAAGCGGGTACCAAGCTGCAGGATTTTCACTGCTTTATCTTCAAAGCAAGGATTGGCATTTACAAACACTATTACATAAAACTTTCATATGTTTGTTCTGCAGAAACTGAACATAGAGCCAGCTACTCATGTAGGTATAGGTTTAGGTGCTACCAATTATGAGCTGTTGTTAAAATCTGTTGCTTAAAAGGAGAGTCAGAGAGCAGTCATTCTGAGAAAAATCAAGAGGCTACGTGCAGAGTATTGCAAAATATATAAATATGTAAATGATATACACAATGTATAATTATATGTATAGCATGTATGTACTCACACTACATACTGCAAATTAAAGGGAATTCAGAGAAGAATACAAATTATTAAGGCATTGCATTCGCTGTCTTATGTAGAAAGCAGGAAACATTTATTTGTTTTTCACTTGGCTGAATAATGACCAGGCAGTGTAACAAAGCTGAAGTCTGTAAGGCAAGCAAAGAGAAAACAATATCCTACCCAGCAAAAAGAATCCAAACACACCTTATCTTCACCTCCTGTTTGCTGCAGTAGAACAAGTGGCAGCAGCGGCAGCCGTCAAAATAAGCCACGCTCACCGTGGACAGGATACGGTTGACGAAGCGATAATTAAATCCTTTTCTCTGGCTGCCTAAGCCTGCTTCCAACTCCGTAACACAGATAAAAATGTCTTTCCTTTTCAGAAGCTCCCAGCCTGGTCTCTGCTATGCAAAAAAAAAAACCTTGCAAAAGCTTTGCAAGAAAGTATTCATGAAATGTCTCCCAAGTTGCGGGCCTCCATTTTTCACAAAGCTGATTTGTTGACAAGTACTTGTAAACCTTAGGACAGGTCGCCATCAGCTGCTCTTTTCTGTGGGTGAGTTCATGATGACCCCAAAGACCTTCCCACAAATTAGACGTTTGCCTTGCAGTGCTCTGGTAGCCTTCATTTGCTGCTCAGCTGTGGGAGCTCTTTCCTGAGCACGGAGACCCTAGTAGAACAGAACAAGTTACTTTGGGGGTTAGGCTGTTCCTCTGGACTGAGTGAAACACAAGCTAATGCTTGGTTATGCAGAAATGCAATAAAGAATGCCTTTTTTGTATCTGTTGTGATTGTATTCAATTAACTGACCTTATTGTAATCATCAATTAATTGCCAGAATTTTGGATTGCACTTCAGCATCTTAGGCCAGGACTGCTGATTTTTGTGCTGCAAGCATAATTCAGATTTGTCATCTGCTTCATGCAGCCGGACCTGGTGTTTCTACAGGAGCAGGAGCTCTCTCTTGCTGCCCCTGCTTGGCTCCAGCCCCTGCTGTGTGCCCCCTCTTCTGCCCAGCCCTCCTCCAGGAGAGCTTGTGGGCACGGGTGAAGCTCAGCAGTCGTGGCTTCAGTTGCTCGGTGACATCAGTGGGGATACTGACGTAAGGAAAATTAAACACATGATTAAGCACTTGGCTGAGCAAAGGCCTGAGCTAATTCCCTTTTGTAAGCAGATTTGGACACAAATTAACACTAGATTTCTGTTTTCTTTTGATTATTATAGGGTTTTGGGTGAAGGTAATTTAATCTCCCATCAAAGGCTTCAGCAAACACAGGCCTTAGAACAAAACATTTAAATATAATTATAATAGAGCTTGTCAAAAACACTTAGCATCATATGGTTAGGACATTACTGGGCCTCACCTCTGCTAGCTTGAGGTACCTGAGTAACTCGGGCAGAGCTGGAAGGCAGATGATAATCAAAAAAGCAACAGAAGAAATATTTCATTCACTGGGGTTAATAAATGTAAGCAGTGATGCACCTGTGTGAATAAGCAAACAAAGCCCCAGTTATGTTTGTCAGAATGAAAAGCTCACTGGTGCTGGGTTGCTTTTATGTTGTTGTTCTTTTTGTTACTGTGGTGTAGAAAATTATTTTCACTGTTCTTTCAAATCTGCTGTACCCAGCTTCCTAAGAAGGTGAAATAGGTATAAGCAGAGCATGGCTCGTAATGGGCACATAACTGTGTGGGTTAGTGATGCTCTCTGCTGATTTTCTGGCCTCTCTGAGAAGGAAATACTTTGATAATTGTCTCCAAAATATTAAGAAGGGAATTCAGCAACAACCTCATCTTTATAAGCATCCCATGCCAGACGTTATCTTATCTTCATATGAAAAAATGAATTGGTGCACAAATATCTGAGCATATTTCTATGTACCTTAACATGCTCGATATGAGTAGCTAGGTTCGAGTCCCCATCTCTCTGCATCATGGGAAGTATCCCTGTACCTTCATGTTCAAGTATCGAAATCAGCATAAACTAACAGCGCTCTTAAAGGACCCACGTGGTTTAAGCTAGCTGGGGATCGAGTGTGTATTCTTCACCTCTGTCTGTAGAACTGCCGTGCTGTATGGAGTTGCTGCAGTCTGAGTGAGATGCTGGTACCAACGGTGAAGCTGGCTGTGTTTTGCTCCATCCGTGTCTGAGCAGTGAGGGTGAGCTGCCTGCAGTGAGAGCTGGTCATGGGGAGAAAGGAGGAGGAATCAGACTCATGCACATTTGATTTCAGGTTCCTCTGAATGAGCACATTCCTGTGTGTGATTGCTCCCTGCAAAGTTATGATTATCTCTGAGATGCTTCTCTTGGTTACACAGGTGTGGATTCTTTCTTTTTTTTTAATCTGTCTGACAGGCACAATTTTCAAGATGTATGGGCAGTAATTCTGTACTAAACAAAAGACTGGCATAACTGACGTGGGTAAATGCCTATTACTAGAAAATACTAAATGAATTGGTTGGCTGTCTTTCAAAACTTAAAAGCAGTATTGCTTTCTGTTGGAGCTGTACACTAGCTAAATTATGTTTTTCTAGCCATTTTTCCAGTTTCGCTGATGGCGAGAGAAACAAGAGCTACATTTATCTTTACATTATTTCATGAAGCAGATGATACTGTTTCAATAAGATGTTTTCTGAAAACAAATCAAGGCTTTATTTTATTTCTAAAATAAGGGCATATTTAAATTGCCCTTTGTAATTGTATCCCCATTGTATCATTCTTCATTTGTCATACTTTGAAGTGGTAAGTTGTCTCCATCAACAGCACAGAATCATCTGCATGAGATGCAGCTGCATGAGCTGGCTGGTGCTGGGGTCATTACTGACACCGTGAGCGTGCCTCTTTTTCTTGTTGCTGCTATAAAAGTGCTAAGATTCTTATTGTATTTATTTATTTAAATTCTGTGTTGCTGTAGAGCTCTATATTTCGGTGCTGTGATATTTCATGGTTCTTCTAATGGTTTAGTAACATTGCTTCTTTAAATGCCGTAGGTTTTGTGAGAAGAAGGCAAAAAAAATAGTGATTTTTTTACACAGACATGTAGAGGAAAAAAAGGAAGATACTGACAATTTATATCCCCTAAAATACATTGTTGAGCTTTATATCCTTCAGTTTTATGTCATTGGGTTTCAGTGTCTGCCTTACTGCCTCAGGATAGCAAAGTGCTGTTGACCAGCTCAGTTCATATTTGCCAAGCCAGCTCCAGTGTGGTGACGTGCCAAGGTGCTCCTTTTCTTAAGTGCATCAGGGTCTGTGTCTGTGAAGTAGGAACCAGGTCCTTCTGCTTTGCTGCCAAAGAGCAGCAGTAGGAAAATCCATCCAGTGATTCCACTGCCAAATACCATAGAATGTAATTAAGGTGGGTAAGGTATTTGAAAATTAATGTCAAGCTACATTTAGTCAATAGCAAATTTGTCTATCAATATTAAACTGAGAATGTCGCTCAGTCTCTGCTTGAAGGATGGATTGAATCCCTGCATGAGTCATTCTGATGGTCAACTGTCTGCAGAAATGGGACAAGACCTATTCCAATTCTTGGTCTAGCTTCACTTTCCAGGCAGTAGCCATTGTGTCAGCCTTCTCTTTTAACAGCTCTTGCATTTTTTCCTAGTTAATTTCCATCTGGATTGCTGGAACTAATAAATCTAGGTTTTGGAAACAGAAGCAGTCTTCATGTTTGAGGGAAGGTGAAATAAAGGGAGGTGGTTATCAATGGTGCAGCTTTACATCCAGTTGGCTGTCTGTTGCCCACTCTCTGACAGATGTAACAGTGAACAGAGAAAAGCATTTGTCCTAGTAGCTGTATAAAACACATCTATCCTAAGTATATGAAATTAGTGGTGAAAGAAGTTATAGAAAAGGGGAGCTGTGAGCTCTCTTTCAGTCTAGCAGTACCTATTAGTTGAAATATAACCATGTGCAGAACTCAGATCAGTATATTCTTTTGTTTCGTGTAGCAAAGGCAGTGTACAAATTCACTTTTTTCTTTTTTTTTATGGACAAATTCTCTGCCATAGTCATTACTGCTTTTTTTACTTAAAAAAAAAAAAACCCACAAAAAACAACCAAACAAAAAATACCAACCACACAGAAATAGCCACATTCAATCTGTGAAATCATTGTGTTTCTTACCACTTCTGCTTCTTCAGCAATTTCATCATTGTGTCATATTTTAAAGTTTGAGGAATGCAGTTCATATTGACAGTCATCAGGACATGGCTTTGGTGTTACCTCAGTGATTTTGAACAGGAGATTATTTTATTAAGCCAAAACACTTGAACTGAAGTTAGCACCAGATACAGATCTTACTTGCCACTGTAATACAGAAACAGCTGCTGTGTTTGCCAAAGGATAAGAAACTGCCTCAGAGATGACACTCACTGATTGTAGGTGAGAAGGACATGTTTTGTGTTTGCTTGGTTTTTATCGGGGAACTTTATTTACTGTTGGAAATATTTTACATTGTTGTCAGTGAGGATGAAAACAGTTTTTGTGAGAGAATATTCAGCAGTAGGTTGACTTCCCCCAGGGTCTGTTAGAATGTTTTGCAGGAGAGAGATGCCAACCCCATCGTGTAAGTCTCATGCTGGGCACGCTTCTACTCAGATTGCTCAGCAGTAATGCCCAGAGGTCAGCATCAAATTCTTACTTAGTTCTTGAGGAACAATATTAAATCTGCCTTGAAGTACCTCAGGGTCAGCTCTGTAGCATTTATTGGGAAATAATCCCAAATAAATTTAAAGAGATGGTAGGTTGTAAGGTTTTTTTTTTTTTTTTTAATGGCTTTCACACTCTGCCTAAGTTTGAGGCTTCTGAGTTCCTAAAGTCGTTCAGTAAGCAGTGAACCTGTGAAGGTCTGTGCTTTGCAGGATTATGAGGTGGATTCCATAGCTGTGGATAACCTTAATGCCAACATTTCAGTTTCCCTCCTGGTGTCATCTTGCATGGATTACCCACTACTTTGCCTAACCAGAAGGGTGCTTGTGGTATAAGCATTGACAATTTAAAACTAATGTACTGCATTGTTCAACATTCAACTTAAATAGTCCCAATCGTGCCATTTGAGACAAGACTATAGGAATACTTTTTCTCAGCTCTTTTGGAGTATCTTCCAATAATTTCCAAAAATCTTCTAGAAGAACTGGAATGTCTTTTAGGTATAACACCTGATTACAGTTCCCACTCAGCGTGTATGCATGTCAGAACTCCACTATCCTACAAGATAAAGTATCCCAGTACAGTTTACACAAACAAACAAAAACCAACTTGTCCACATCTCCCCTCCTTTTCTTTTATGTGGCTATAAAACTACACTGTTCTGTGGCAAACCATGGAGAGTTTTACTGTGGTACCTAGGGAAAGTAGCAGCTTCTCATTGCCATTATCTGCATATTCCTGGGCCTGTGTTGGAGGCTGTTGTGAACGCATTTCAGTTTGTACACTGCAGTGCTGTGAGTCCATCCAGCCTTGCTGCAGATGTGGACACAGCATCCTTTTTGGGTAGGGTACAACATTGACAAATTCTGTACAAACAGACCTAATAAATGTGAGTCACTTTATTCTTGGAACTCATTTCTGCACTTAATTATGTGACTAAATTGAAAGGAGCCATAAACAAAACAGCACAGACAGCTAAGTTCTGAAGGAAGTCATCAACTAGAGCCTTTCCATCAACAGCTTGTGGGAAAAGTGGGTGATACCAGAAGGAAAGATGAAAAAAAGGATGACAAAATGTCAGCTTGGGCTGCATATGCAAGAACAGTGAGTAGGAGTCAGTGTACAGCATCTGCAGTAGTCCTGCAGCAGCAGATCAGGTAGGAACATGGTGGACCACCTGCAAATGGTGGTTCAGCACCATCCTTACATGCACTTTCTCTTGTCTTTCCCTGTCATGTTGTGCTCTGGGGCTCCACCAGCAGTGGGATTCTGCTTGCAACATCGTGTGGGCTGCTTTGCTATAGATGGGAGACCTTAGCAGATAAAAAATCTGGAAATACAATGCTATTTATTGATTCTCTTGCTTTATTTTAAATGAATAACTTGAGGAGGTTTCTTTTTCTCTTCTTCTTCTTCCTTTTTTTTTTTTTTTCCGACTTTATTCTCAGTAGCAAGGTATGTTATTTGTGGAACTGAGGAATTGGGTTTCCTTCATGTTGCTGTTCCTGCTTTCCTATACAGTGTGAGCTCAGTTTTTTTTTGCAAGGTGTCTTTGGCCTTTGAAGCAATCTTCAGGATAGCATCACAGTTGCTGAATATGTCTTGTGGATACTGCTAAGCCCATGTAATAAATGCAGGAGGGCATAGAACTGGCAGGTGGGACAGAAGGAAGAAAAGCAGGGAAAGCTGAAATACGAGTTAAAAATCATAAGATTTTCTCAGTGCGCAAAAATGTGGATGCTAAAGAGACGTTGTTTTATCCTCGAGGATGGTAAGGAAAAAGATTTGTTCTGTTATACTGCACCCAAACACAGGTAAGCCTCTAACCTGAGAAAGCAGAGCTGCTGTAGTAGACTGTCCTGCTCAGCAGCACGTTCCTGTGGTTCATGATATTCAGGAGATTTCCTCTCCCGAGTCTTTTTGGGAGCTAAAAGAAGGAGCTGGAGCATGGCATGGGTCCATGCATTTATATTAGCATGGCTTCTTTCTTCATTCCCTCAAATCAACATATTGGCAGCAGTCGTGAGTCATGTTTCCCTGAACTCTAGCTGGCAGCAGTAGGAGGGCAAAGAAGTGATTGTGTTCCCTCCTTCACACCAGTTACACTGCCAATAAGGCATTCAGAGAAATACAATGGGATATTGTGCTGCAAGGGTTGCATGCTACTGTTTTGATGGGGTGGGGAAGAGGTCATTATTTTTGTACAGTGGGAGCTAGCAATCTGGAACAAACTGCTTTAGAAAGTGCCCAACTTTCATTATTACAAAGTAAGAAATGTATTATACAGCAAAAGGACTTCACGCTGCTTATGTTGTGGAGGGGTTTTTATTTTTTTTATTTTTTCTACCCTTGTCAGATATTTTTATCATGCAAAAAAGCTCAGGAAACCCTTTAAGAAATGTTAATTTTCAACCTTTCTGGGGATATATATGTGTGCCACTACTGGTTGGTAATTATACCTTGTTTTCCAAAAATCTGCAAATCTGACTTCAGCTTCTTTGGGAAGGAAGAAATGCCTTTGCTTGGCTAATGGGCTGGTGTGCTGCAGAGCAACCTGCAGTGCACTGTTCAGACCCAGGTGGAAGTGAAAGGTGGTAGCCACCTTCCTGAGCCCAGATGCCTTTGGAGGTGAACACAGTGTCCACATCTGCTTGCAGATTTCTTGGGAAAGCAGCCAGCTCAACTTCAGAAGCTTGTAGGAACCCTTATAAACACAGAGATGACCAGGAATTAGAAGTTTGAGCAAACAGGAAAATCAGTATTGGCCTAAGAGGTCACTATTCACTACTAGCAGTGTGTTAGGGTCCTTGTCAGCTAGTCTTTGGCTGAGACACCAACATGTCTGCAGGGGTTTTCCAGCGTGGCTTTATTCCAGACATGGAAATCAAGTACCTTTTCTATTCCTCCTTAAATTTGGGAGATACTTATGAGTTCAGTATGGCTTTGAATAATCTCCGTAAAATTTTCCTTTGCAGTTGTCACACGTGGTATCTCTGGCTAGTTACTGCTGAGCCTGTGATTTGAGTGAGACTCTTAGAAGTAAGCCTAGAATCAGAGAATGGCTTGGATTGGAAGGGACCTTAAAGCCCACCTAGTTCCTACTCCCAGACATGGACAGGCTGCCCCCCACCAGCTGAGTCTGCTCGGCGCCCCATCCAGCCCGGCCTGGATTGCCTCCAGCTTCTCTGGACAGCAATGCCAGCCTCTCACTGTCCTCCAATTAAAGAATTTCCTCCTCACATCTAACCTAAGCAGTACTTGCTTGTGCTGTATCATTCTGAGGATACCATAATACCATTTCACCTGTCTTTTATATGCATGCATAGAAATGGAAGCCTGCTAAATATCCAAAGCTGCTTAGTGGTTTTTCATTTGTCAAGATGAGAAGAAGGCGTCAGAAGCCCTTGAGAAAACAGATCACGTTTTATGGACATGAAGGCAGTGAGGGCTGGGGCACAGCTCCCAGCTGGAGGCTAAGGGCTTTGCTGGCTGTATGGGTGGGTTCTGGGCCCTTCTGGTCTTGTGGTCCGAGTCCAGGCATTGTGGTGAACTCATCTGGAGCACAGTGATGCAAGTGGTCTTGGAAAGTAAAGAAAACAGAAATAGGCAATATTGTTGTGTCTTTAGCACATTATATAAAGTAATATATTCTCCTGTGTGAACTGCCAGATTATGGTTTGTATTTGTTCTATTTTCTATATAATATGAAGTATTAAGTGATTTAAAAGTATCTGAGTGTACAGCCATTGCTGTCCCTTGATGGAAGCGTTCTCTGGCTGCATATTCATGCAGTTGTTCATCCCTGTAAAACGGTGTGGCTGCATCTGGGAGCACGCTAAGGTTCACGCTACCGCAGTCATCCTTCAATATTAACGCTCGCAGCAGGTTATTTTTCTTAGCAGACATTTCTTTTGTATCTAGGTGAGGGAACTTCTTGTAACTCCAGGAGTTGAGTGTCATTGATTCTTGGCTATGGCAGCTGCTCGATGTTGAATGTTGTTTTGCTGTTTATCAGTAGCTTGGTTTGCTACTCGTTCCGCAGCTCTGCAGAGTGAGCCCATTGTATGCCTGCCTGCGGGACTGGTGCAGCCAGCAGCCTGTGCCGCACAGGTATGCTTCACTGCCTCCTTTCGTGCCAGCAGAAGGCTTGTGCACACCAGTGCTTCAGGAGCGTGCTTTGAGGCAAATCTCCCCTGATTTGCTTCACGTTTCAGAGCAGACTTAGTGTATACAAACTGGATGAAACTAAATCAGAAGTTGTGCTCTAGGTGCATACCTAATGTACTCCCACTTTAATGGGTGTTCAGCTGCAGTGCTAAAGCAGACATCCGTCCTCAGCCCTGAGATGCATAAGGATTGAATGCGAAGGTTTCAGCATGAGCAGCATCTTTGCAGTGCAGATCTGCTCCTAGCATCCTCACTGCTTGCTAATATACTGATAGCCAGAGACATTAAGCTTTTCCCTCCTGCTTTATGTTAGGACATCCCATGCTGGTCTTCTGCGGAAGAAGTGTGGTTCTCACCGGCAGAGCCCATTTCCCACGGTATGTGACATGCTCACCTTACAGACATTCCATCTTTGGCTGCTTTAGGAGCCATGCTGGATCTTGTGGCTTACACAGGAAAGTAGAGCTGGGAGAGGTCCTGCACACCATGTTTTTATGACCCGTACCCTAAAATCCTGTACAAAGACTTGTTACATTCTTTGTGGGAGTTCCATAGGTTGGGTCAGCTGCTTCTGCAACCCAGCCTTGGCTGCACCAAGGTCTCTGAATGCACTGTGTCCAAGCATGTCTGAATTGTGTGCACTGTGCAGAGAAACAGTGTGGAACTGTCAAATGGTTCCCATGGAAAAGAAGTGCAACTTGAACTGGCCCTTCATTTTCGTTTGTGGAAGAGACATTAGTATCTTTTTTTTTCTCCTTAAAATATTTTTCTTCTACTCTGTAAGCATTGCCTCTTTTGAGAAGACGTGGTAGTGAAATAGATGAAGCATTGAGTGGGAAATCTATATTGTGCCACTGAACTGGTAAGCTCTCCTGATCGCTAGAGCATAGCCGACTCCCTTTCTTGATCAGATGTTCTCATTTTCCTTTGAGGATGTGGGTCAGCTTGCATACAGAAGGC
Source organism: Chrysolophus pictus (assembly GCA_037305975.1). Classification (NCBI taxonomy): domain Eukaryota; kingdom Metazoa; phylum Chordata; class Aves; order Galliformes; family Phasianidae; genus Chrysolophus; species Chrysolophus pictus. The sequence goes on from CM074578.1 coordinate 96,647,224, forward strand.
ACTAAACCCCTTGCATCTTAATCTGCAGTCTTTGCCAAATTAAGAAATTGGTGTCTGAAAAACATGCAAATTCTGCACAAGGTGGCAGGCTGAAGCTAAGCTTACTCTTAGTTCACTTTTCTCTTTCAGTTTGGGTGAACCACATCTGATTGCCATTTTCATGTTTGATGTATGCCCTGTCTCTTGTGGCACTTTTAAATAACACTGATACCACATTCCAATTTAGAGAGAGAAACTGCTGCAAAGCATATGGCTGATAAACAAAAATTACTAACATTTAGCAAGGAACGTACAAAGAAACTGTGTTGTTCTCCCTGTAAGGAAGGAAGAACGTTGTCACAGTAGCACAGGCTCCATGGAAGAGATGCCTTGTTGTTTGCTGCCTGATGCCATTTTAAGCTTTCTTATCAAAGTGCTCATACCTATGTAATCTTAAACTGGCTTTTTTTTGAAATAGTATGAACATGATTTCTTTTGCTCACTCCCAATTCCTTGTCATGGTGTTAAAAAGGGGCAGTTAATAGGGGCATAAGATGTTTTTCATCTCATGGGAAGGATTATGATCTGGCGTCAGTTGAAGTCATTGAGATTACATTGTCTTGTCATGGATTTACGCTGACGTGGATCCAGCCTTTGGGATAATCCTGTAGTTCTTTCTCTGTCAAATAGCCCTTGCCATCAAGATTTTCTTGCCAAAGAAGTCCACCTTTACCCAACCACTTCAGTCTTCTTTCAAATTTGCTGTTTTTCCATGATTTTAAAAGCACTTTTCTCCCCCACATTTGCCAGTATAAAATAATGGGATTGTTTCAGTGAGAAAGGAAATGTGTTTTGACACCATTGTGTCAGAATGCCACTTTGAAGGTGATTTGTTGAACTCGTGCTAAGTTCCTGTTGGCGTTTCTTTGAGGTTATTATCATTTTGTAAACATTAGGTTACAGAGTGCCAGCTGCTTCTTTTTTTTTTTTTTTTTTTTTTGCTAAATAAAACATACAGTACAGCCCGTTCATATGAACTAATCTCCAGTGCCCACATTGTTTTGCAACTATGGGACCAGCATCAGCAAAAATAAGAACAAAAAACAACCAACCGGAATAATATAGAATAAGGAGCTGGAAGGCTGCAACCACCGCCTCTGCAGGGCAGTTTGCAATGCTTCAGGTGTTTCTTCAGAAAAAGAAAATCTATAATTTATACATGTTTATACTCAGTTCCTGCATTTAATTTCTGTATTCCAATAAGCACACCCTATTTATATCCGAGTCCAGTGATCTCTTCCTGCAGCTGTTGGCAGGGCAAGTGCTCAGGTCCCAGCCAGGAGCACTGAACAGGTGTCCAGGACTGTGCTGAGACATCTGGGCAGGTTCAGATGAGCCCTTTTGGTGCACGCTGCCCAGGGAGCACGTCCTGCTAGCACCCTGACTGTCAAGTGCCTGTCAGGAGAGCAGAAACGGTAAATGAACCGTACATAAATTAGTAAGCATCAAACAATTTATGAGTTGCCGCATTGTCCATTTGGAAGTTGATGTGCTGTAAGGGCTGATGGCAAACAGGAGCAAGTTATCTTAAGTTCTGGCTGTTTAACAGCTGTCTTTGTACGGCAGTAGGCTGGTGATGTTCAGCTGTGCCAGCCAGGTTAGCCTTTGGACCCTTGCCAGAAGCAGGCAGCTGCTGTGGTATCTCTCTTCCTCATTAACTGGTCATAGAATCATTGAAGTTGGAAGAGACCTCTAAGGTCAACCAATCCATCCCCACCATGCCCACCATCCACGTCCCTCAGTGCCATATCTCCATGGTTCTTGAACACCTCCAGGGACGGTGACTCCATCACCTTCCTGGGCAGCCTGTGCCAGTGCCTTAGTACCCCTCCTGAGAAGAAATTTTCCTGATATCCAACCTGAAACTCCCCTGGCACATCTTGATACCATTGCCTCTTGTCACATAGGGCTGACAGCTTTGTGCCGGCACGTTGAGTCTGATGCTTCTGGGAAGCTTTGGACTGATAGATATTGCAGGCTGGATAAATTTGTTCTGCCTCTCCTTGCTTTATGTCACATAATGATGACAGAAAAAATGGCACAAGGAAAAGGCTGCTATTGTTAAAATAATTAATCTGGCTGATAGCCTCTTCCTAAAGGGCCCTTGGGAAAGAGGACTGCCAAACATAGGCTGCAAGCTGGGTGAATTTAGCATAGTGTGAAAGGTGGGACATTGAATAATAAATCTGTATTTGTTATCTTGGCCTGTTACAATGAAATGAAAGTACAGCCAGCACTCTGAACTCCAGGATATATACCCTATAGTATTCACTGTAGTAAGCTAAAGTTATCTTCATGGGAGAACTAAAAGCAAAAAATGTTAAAAGGACATTAAAGCAGGGTATTTTAGAACAAATTTTGAAGTGCTAAAAATAATGAGTTAGTCTGGTTTTGATTTCTGCTAGTCCTAAGGATATTAGCATAGATCTGTTTGTATAAAGGATAAAGCCCATAAAGTGGTAGTGGTGCATCTAGTGTGGGATGAATTCAACAGTCTGCTTCTGCTGGTTTTCAGTTTTTTCATCAAGTTCCCTTGACAGAATTATCTGCTCTGACTTTAAGTCCAAATCACCCTCCTCCAGGGAATTAAAGCCTGTCATTGATTTTTGAGAATTAGTGGCTATTTAGGAAGGCACCCGGTCTTTGATGAAGACCTTTGATGCTTTATTCTTGGAGGATGAGTAAGTACTGATTATGATATGTAATTAGAATTATTTTCCAGCCATTGGACCACTTGTTTTAATGGATCTAAATGCAACATATTCCAAGCAGTGAAAGTTTCTAATTGTATAAAGCTGTGTTTGGCTCATGTCTGCAAATATTGTGCCACAATGCCAGTCACTCGTTTCCTGCAAATGAAGCAACAGGACAGGTATTAGCAGTGTGTCTGCCATCAGTGTAGGAAAAGCTAGGCTTTCAAATGCAGAAGGACACGTGCCATGTATGCGGTTATAGGGAAATTGCTGCTTCTAACACCAGAAATGAAATGCATTGGAAAAGGAAGCATCTCTAGAGCCTCTTTTTCTCTTTTCTTCTTTAATTAATTCAAACTTTGTGTGAAATGATGGAGAAAGTATTTTGTTTAAACTGTAGTTGGCTGATTTTTCAAGTACTTTCCTACCCGTGATGATTTTGAAGCTGCTATTACAGCCAGTTAGCAGAGTGAGCTTTGTGGGTTCATCAGTGCATAATTGTCCTGAGTTACATCAACCAGGCGATAGGAAGGCAAGCAGGCCTAATGAGGGCAGCCACCCCTGGGAAGCCATCCAGAGGTGCAGGAAGGTGCCCAGCTGGGAATGGGGATGCTGCATTGCCAGCCCTCAGCCGGATTGCACAACAGGTTTTGCCACGCAGGCAGAAGCCAATCAGGCACGGCACACGGAGCAGGAGGATGTTTTACCCAAATGTCAAGGAAGCGGTTTAAGATATGCTGGCTGGGCTTCTTGAGCTAAGACATGCATGAAAAATATCTTAAAATCTCCATCTGCAAATGCTTAATCCAGCAGTTAAGAATAACCGTTGTCTTGATGTTAGCGCAGTCGGTGGTGCGCTCACCAGCTGTCGCTGATTGCCACGGGCAGGAACCAGAGGTGCTGACTCAGCCCAAATGCTTAAGCGCAATTAATGCTCAGGTTTTATGACACAAGGGTTAGAGGGCTGCAGCACTGATTTGAGCAGGGCAGATATCACATCTTGACTGGTCTCAGTAGGGCAGTTTTGAAAGCAAAAAAATAATAAAAATAATAAAGCACAACACAGACCGTTTTCCATTCTGCCTCTACCTGCTGCAAAGGCTGCCTCCAGGCAGGTGCTTCCATTGCTACTCGCTGGGCAGTCTCAGGCCCTGAGCTGCCCCAGCTCCTCTGTGCTGCAAACCAGCTCTGCCCCCTTTTGTCCCATTTAAGAGAAAAGTTAAGCAGGAAGCGTTGATGCTCTTAAAGCGAATGGCGGTTTTATTGTTGGTTTGATGAGAACCAGGTGTCACCTAACATCTGACTTTCCTGCAGATAAAATACTGCTTGCTCAGCATGCGTTGCCATGCCCAGTGAGTTAGCAGTACTGCTGTTCTGTTTCCTGGCCTCTTTCTTCTCTTACTGTGTGTTACTTTGACATTCTTCATGCTTTGCAAATCCCCTCCCTCTATAATTGTCTAATGTGTTGCAAGTCTCTTGTCATTATTTATAAGAAATTCCTTTCCATATACATGTCTTTGATTCCCGGCCCACTTCACTGGCAGATGCTTAGGGGCAAATCTTCAGCTGGTAAAAATAGAGCTCCCTGCAAAAGTGATAATTTACGCCAGCTGAGGATCGGCCACTTGTTCTCTATCTTAAAATATCCATCTCTGAGAAGCAATTTGTTTCTTACCGCAGAAAATGCTCCTATCATCCATTTCTTATTTCAAAACAGCATGAACATTTTTTAGACCAAGCTTTGTTTTTAATAGAAGCAGCATTGTGTAATCTGGGCTATAGTGCACGTTCATGAAAGGCGTTTAAATTGGTGTTGTATTTCTTTAAAAATATTTTAAGAAAAATGTTCTGCACTTTGTAGGTATTTTGCTATGAAGTAAGCATGATGCTTCACACTTGCCAAATCTTTCTGCCACATTCTGGCAGAATATGTGCAGTTTTCCTCGTCATAAAACATAATGGATAAAAAGAGGATTTGCATTGTTGTCTTTATAAGCCTGTGGTGCCTGGAACCCAGCTTGTACTGCCGGGAGCATCACCTCCTACACTGCATGGCTGTGCCTGCAGGCAGCCGGGAAGAAGCAATCAAATCTGTCTCATTCAAATTTTTTATTCTGTGAGGAATTCGAAATTGGTCATATGCATTGGAAGCCACTTTTCAGTGACTTTTGTTGGGTGTGGTCTGAGATGTTCTCAGTATGGTATGCCCTAAACACCCTGTTATGCTCATGCACTTGTGCTGATTCTCCTGCTTGCTCGTAAGAGGTCTGTGTTCAAACCTACCCCATGCCAAACACGCCAAACTGTGGCACTTATTTCTGTGGATTGAAAAGATCTATTTTTACCCTCTTCTTTAAAGGATGAAATGTTTGCTTAGTGCTGCTGCTTTTCTTTCTAAAACTATGTTCAAAGAAGCCTTAAGAAGTGAGAGATCAGTTTTAACGTTCAAAGTAATCCAGACTCCTGAAGCTGACTTTCATTCAGCCTTTTAGATCTCAGTATACTTGAAGTTTTATGCTCTATGGGCTTTGCAGTGGGGTTCCCAGAAATGCCCTAGTTCTGTATCAACATGTAACCAATGTAAATATGAAATAATCATGGGTTTCTTTTACTACATAGCTAGCAAATTCATATCAAATGTCTTTAGAAAGGAAAAAGAAAAACCTGTTTTAAGGAAAAAGCAAAAGAGTGAGATTGTGAGGAGGTGGAGACAGGGAGTTCAATACTATTTAGGATGCTGTGACTACATTAGTTGAAGTCTGCCTTCTTGCATAACATGCTATAGTTGACAGGCTCACTGTTCTTTCTGAAGAACCTGAATTTTATTTAAGTTGCCCCACAGAGTTAGCAAAGTTTCTACAAGTGGGCAAAGCTATACTGGCTTTGCTACTGTTTAATCTTGGAGTTGTCTGGTCAAGTTTTCTGCGGATTTTTTTGTTAGGTTTTCTTTTTTTCCCCTCTCTTTGTTCTTTTTTCTTTTCCCCACAGCAGTGAATTGCTTCCCTTCACCAAAAGAAAAATGGTTGGGGGGAAGTGTCAATGCTGGAGTTATCAAATGAGTGAGATAGAGGCTGATGCTTTCTCAACACTGTCTATCTGTGCACATAATATCAGCAATTTGCTGGTGGCATATGAAAGAAGAGGAAGTTATCGCTACTCCTGACAACCATCAGTGATAACTGAGCTTGACTCTTTTGTTACTAACTGATGGTGCTTGTTCCAACTCATTTGGGCCTACTTAATAATCATATTTTATCCTAAAAAATAACCATCCCAGGGTGGTTAAAGTACTAATTAAAGTATGCAGTGGTTGGTGAACTCAATGTAAAGGTTATCTTAAAGCCTTCCCGTATTAATCCAGTTAATTTTCAGATTTAGGATGCAGTTGGGAATCTGTTCATTGTTTTAAAAGCTCCCAGATTTGACTTCTTCATTTTATACATGTGTTTCAAACTGTACTTAATACAAATCAGTCATGCAGTGAGCTACAGAGCATACGACCTTTGCTTGCATGAGCTCTGTACTGAATACAAAGGAGGAAGAAAAGATGAAGACCAGAACATAAAGACTGTACATGTTATCACCTTTGTGCAAAACAAGATATTGGCAAGGCATAAGCAGTTGCAGGAGCAGCATCTCTTTCCACTGCAATGGGGAGAGACCACTTATGTTGGAGGGAAGTCTGTCCCTTCCCTCCTTAGAGCCTGCACAGGCCAGAGTTTGCTTCTAACTGTTTAATATACTATGATATTCATTTTTTTCCAGTGTTCATGCAATTTTGTTTGCCAGTGGAAAATTACTTAAAGGCATTGCTTTGTTGAAGCTTAGAAGTCTTCTGGTCTGATGATCTGTCTGTGGCTGGACTGCAAAGGAAGTGGATAGAATTCTCCATGAGGTCTGGATCCTGTATCCAAGTGCAGTGCTAGCTTGCATAGATAGCCTGAACATTAGCCTTGTGGTCAGGCAAGTGGATTAAAAACAAGGCCATTATGGAGCCAGAACAAGTATAAAACTATATCTGATAATCCCATCTTGTTTGTCTTGTTTACTGGTATTGTTTTGATAGGTATAATTAACATGCCAGCTGAGAACCTTGAAGCAGATGGGGAACATTAATGGGTAGCATACAGTTGTCCAGCAATGCAGCAGCAATTTCTGAAACAAAAATGACAGCGTATAATCCATTTTGTCTGAAATGCCCAGTGTATGAGAATGTTTGACCGAGACCAGTCAAGATGTGATGTCATTTTTCCTGGAAAAGATGTTTGTAAAGTGCGCTGCATCTCTTGCATTTGGTATCTCTTCTGCTCCTCTGTGAAAGATTCTTATTATGGGGTCCTGTTAAAATCAGTTATTTGGCAATGTAATTCTGAGAACAGGGTAAATTTTAAGTACTCATGTGAAATCTTTGTCTCTCAGAAAAAACAGATGGTTTTCAAAATTGGTGCTGAGTAGATCAACCTTTAGGCGCTTAGGCATTAGTATCAATCAGTCTGCTAGTATGTGTTGAAAATGCATGCATGTCAAAGCCCGGGTGTGTTTGTACAGTCACAGATGCTCAAGATGCACATCAGTTGCCCAGTACATGTGACAGAGTCAATTTTCATTAGTGTTTTTTTGCTGAATTAATAGTGTAAATGAACTAATTCTTAGCTTAAAACTTGTCCAGTACAAGTTGTCAAGAGAAGACTGAAAATGGATTTCTCTAAAGGTGAACAGTGGTTGAAATATTAGAGTAAAAAATTACAGTTAATGCCGTTCTTCTAATGTATTAGTTGGTATCTACATTTCCCAACCTTTTGCTTCTCACATAAGTGCTTGTCCCCAGCTCAGCACCAACAGCAAGCACTAGAAAATCACTACAGAACAGTCGTGGTCCACCATTTTAAAATCCAATTCAAATGGGAACATCCAGTGTCAGTACCATGGATACTTCAGGTTTCCTGTGTTAATTCATTTTAAGACTGTGTTATCTAATGTAAAACTGAGTCTAAAATGTTGGTTTTGCATCTCGTAACGTGTTGCACAGATAGGACTAGCCTTCAGCTGAAATTGTGTAACAGGACAACTGCACTTCTGGAGAGCATGCCCATGTAAATACTCTGCCACATATGGCCTGCTACAGTGGGTGTGGAAGTACTCTTGAAAGTGCTCTGCTGTCACGTTGGAAGATTTCGCCTACCATTTCCTTCAACCCAGGGAAGGAAGTCAGATGTGAATCTAAAATAAATTGTGCATGTGGTTGTTAATGGTGCAGAAGATGGTTGCAAACCTCAGGTTGAGGCGTTGCATTGAGTCAGCCCAGATCACTGAAACAGCATGCCTTGAAATAAAAACTGAGCACTGGGCTGTGTAGAATTGTTTAAATCGTTTTTCTCTGCATCTTAGGTTATGGGAATAATTGTCACCTACTTGGTTTTGAAGCCTTTCTTTTAACCTTTCTTTGGTACACCTTTACCAAACAGCTGCAACTTCTGCAGTGTGGACTGCTATCATAACATAATGATTTTAATTACATTTATAAACCATTAGCTTGTCTCCTGTATTATTGGACATATATTAAAGCATGTACATGTGCACAGATCTTTAATTGCCTACTTTCTGTTTAGTTTATATCTGGTCTCAGGCTTTTCCTCGTAGTGAGGAGTCTTAATTTTTGACTGTCTCTTAATTTTAAAATGCATCATCTTGATCTCTTAGTTGATAGTGCTTCGAGATCCCTATTTTCTTTCAGAAAGGAAAACTATCTGTTTGCATTGTGAATATAAAAAATATGATTTAGTGAAAAGGAATAACTTGTTGGAAGAAACATTGCAACTTTCTTTTAATATTCTTTCATTTGTGTTGTAGTATTGATATTAAATGGTATCATAGATTATACTGCAACCTTTTTTTCTTTCCGTGCCCACACGGAGTATTAAATAAAAGAAAATGCCACAGAATCTGTAAAACTGTCTCTGTATATTTGTCAGAAAAATGTAGTAGAGTGACATTATGTTCAGGACCCAGTCAGAGTGGTAATTATTCTTTCAGCACTTTAAAGCTGTACCTGTTCCCTGCGTGTTAAGTGGCTGCTAGAGTACAAGGCAGCACAAGTTAATTAAATATTAATTGCAACATGGAAAATTTGTCTTGTATTAATTGTTTGGCTGCATTGATCCATAACCTGCGTTTAAACAGCACAATGCCACTGGTTAAATCTGTATACAAGACAGCAGTTTATGTAAAGCCCATCAACAACTGTATGGAAAAATACATTTTTGCCCTAAGTGTGTCTTGAGAACTTGTTCCAGGTTAGCTGTGCTCGTGGTGGTAGCACTGGTATCAGGCAAAAAATTCCATGCTGAAGTCTTCACACAGCAGCTGTGTGAACCTTTCTTGGGTAAAGTTCTGAGAGCTGTAACAGAAATGTGTTGTGTGTTAAAGAACATGGGTCAGAGCAAGTCTTCTGCTACAGGGAATGTGTCAATGGCATGGCTACCTTAGCAGCTACTGTGCATCCTGAGATGGCTGTTTTGTTGAAGACATTTCTCTCCTGCCTGAGACAGAAGAATCAACAGAGAATATTAACAGGGTCTGTGCTGGTTTTGCAAAGCTCCAAAGTTTTGTATCTCTGCTCTGTAGCATCCAGCACCCTGTGTGAGGCATCCCACCTAGCTCTCAGAGGGTGTTTCAGATTGAGTGCATATTCAAGCTATAGTAATTATTTGTAATCAGTTTACTATAGATTTTAATGGAAGGTAATACAATTTCAAGTTCAAAAAGTGCAACAAAAATTATTCCTAGTGTAATCTTACCACCAAAAAAGCTTTCCTATGGTTTGGTTTAATTTTGTATGTTTTTAATCACTTTCCTTTTCAAAGTGCGTAATTTTGCACGAATGTGCTACTGAGTAATTTGTTCCTCCCTAAAAACATCAGCAGGTTTAACGCTGAAGTCTTTCACTGTGTGTGTGCCCTATTGTTTCACAGCACAGACTACGTTTCTGAATGTTACAGCGCTTAGTGCAAATTTGGTTTTGGAGATGCATGGCATTGTCTAACCATAGGACAAGTCAAGCACATGTGTGTGGGACCTGCTGAGTCACGGCCTGAACCTCTGATTGACCACCTGAGGCGAGCAATGGCTCAGCCATGGGAGCACAGGTGAAGGCAATTCACCTGTGTTGCTGGAAGGGGTGGAGCCTGGCTCCAACCTACCCTAGACTCATTTAAGAGCTGACTACCAGCAGGGAAGGATCTCTTCTGGAGTTTTGCAGCAAGCCCAGACTGAGGGTAAGCTTTCTGTCTATTCTGTTTTTGTTATTATAATCTGCGCTGCCAAACTCTCTTGTTTATTTCATAATTATGACATCTTTATCTTCATTGACTATACAACATGTGTAAGTGTGAGAGTTGCTCTGCACATCTCTTGAACGCATCAATTGTTTTGATTTCTCTCTGAACAATGACACGAGTGAGGGCATGGCATAGCCAGAAGAAGTCAGCGCAGCAGGTCCTTGCCTCTTGGTGCTTTCAGCTCCCATCCAAGTGGCAGCGATGCAATACCCAACCTGTTGCTTGACCGAACTGCCATCTGTGCTGCAGCTGCTGCTCCCTCATACGCATCATCTCACCCAGTCCTACTGCGCTACTCTGCTTGTTTAGCTTCATCTTTTTTCCTCTTCATTAAGCTACTCCTTTTAATTTCGGGGCTGGAGTCTTAAAAGTCTGCCCTGTTACCTTGTTTGTCATCAGCGTTGCTGGAGTCTCACATCTATCCTACCACCTTTTCCCTAGCAATTATTTTGTTCCGAGGCATTACCTTTGCAGTCAGCTCGCTATGCTAAAACCAGCAGCAAAATCCTTAATTATTTTTCTCCCAACCTAGTCCTTTTTTGTAAGTCACTTTTCAATTGTCTAAAGTCAAATATCAAGGTCTTTAGGCATATCAGCACAGATGTGAGGACACTTTCACTGGCCTAAACAATCCCGTTTGGAGGTACTATTATGGTAGGGTCTGACACGTTGGAAAGTCAGGCACATAAGGCAGAATTTCTTAGTTCTTGGCTAATATGGAGCTTGTATGGTGGTTTCCAGCAACTGAATGTGGCAGGGAGGAGCATGGTGCTGACAGAGAACAGCAGAGGTGGCTGTGTTCCTGATCAATTCACTCTCCCAGGCAGAAGGTGGGGAGAACCCCTTTGAGATGTTGCTGGCCATGGGAGGGGCAGGGCAGCCTTGAAGGTGACATGAAAATTTTTTATGCATGGAAGGAGTGTGGCTTAGACAGGGGCTGGTCTTGTGTGCTTTTCATTGCAGCTATGTGAGGAATGGATACAGCAGTCAGACCTGGGTATCCTTTAGAAAGCAGATGACAACTATAATGTATATTTCTAGTATTTATCTAAATATCCTGTATTTTCTTGCAAGATCACATTTTCCAATAGAAAGGAAGCTATCATTTATCTTCATAAGCAATTTTATCCTTGTTTGTGCTTATTAACTTTTTCCTATATTAATCTTCTGTTCATCATTGAAACTTATTTGTGCAATCCTCTGTAATCACCTATTCATGGCCCATCAATTTAGCAATGATTATTTTTTAATATTATTAATATAAAGATGATGTTATACCGATTCATCACAGCTGGCTAAAAGTGATTCACTTCACTGTTTAAACACAGCATTTTCCAAACTCGCTGTGTTTGAGCACATTGTTGAATAGCCGTGGGCAAATCCTGTGCATTCATTTCTCTGCTTAAAACTGCTCAGTCCCAGCAGCCTGCTTCTCAGAAGGATCTCTCTTTGCCATTAACTAATTACCAAGAACTGTAACTACTCCAAGCACTCGCGGAGGTGTGTAGGGCTTGGCCGGTGGGCCCAGACACGGGTGCTCCATGTTAGATGTGGCAGAGGACACTGCTAGCAAGAGACATGACTCTTCTCTGAATTATATGGCACGTAGGGGTAGGTATTTGAGCACTGACATGTAGGGATAGGTATTTGAGCACTGTTTGGGAGCTGCTGGGTGGTGTTCCCTCCGTGTCGCAGACACTGGTGCATCCGCACCACTTCTGTGCCTTCCTCCTGAAGGCTGCATGTCCCTGCACCATCACAGCTACAGGCTTTGTGGTGTTGTATTTTTCTATCGCCTGGATTTTCCTGTTCTCTGTGATGTTCCCCCTGCAGCCACCATTAGCACTGATCAGATTCTGGACTGACTCCTGACAAGCGCAGAGTAAAGGGGAAATAGAGAACTGGCAACTGAGATCCTGGGAGAAGGGGAAGAACTATTTATACAAAGGGCTGTGGCAGATTCCACACTCAGGGCATGCAGGACTTGCCTTTTTTTACAATTGAGTTTGTATTTTCTGTAAATAAAGCTCAGCTCAGCCGGTTGGCCAGCTCCACTCATTTCTTTTTGTAGCTGGCCTCCAGTTTCAATATGATGGAGCTGATTTTGGCACATGTTAGCGGGTGGTTATTTTGTCATCACTCATGGCCAATATTTTTCTGTTGATCGTTCAGAAACACTAGGATTTCTTCTAAATGACCATTTTGTAAGGCTTCTCAGCTGCCTAGCTGCAATCTGTGAAAGTTAATAATCCATTTAATATCTGAAATCCTATTTTGCTAGGATGTGATTTTCGCAGGTCGGTGGCGATACTCAAGGTTTGTTGTGTTCTCAGCTGGCATAGATGAAACACAGCTTCTAATAGAACAGGAACAAACCAGCTTGTTGCTCTGCCTTTTTTGGGGTCGTCTTTATTTAAATGAAACTGGTCATTGTCATTCCACATCTTCACCTCTGTGAATAATTGGTTTGTAGTGTGTCATATAAAACTGCAAGCTTCCTGTGACAAACCTGTTTGTTTTTTTTCGTTTTGTTTTTTTAATTTCAGCCTCCATCTGTCATTCTCTCCATTCTCTTTGGGAGGAGAGGGGAAAAAGAAAAATATAGAGTGGAAAATTAATCAGGAAATTCCTTGTCTAGCTCCTGTCCTGCCTGCAACAGAGGTGTCTTCTCACATCTACACAAGTGTGCACAAGTTTTTTGTACCCAGCTGAAGGATTCTGTATGGTGCTGCTCAAGCCCTCACGCAGCTCTGGGGCTGAAATGGGTGCCTGGGCCACAGGGACAGAACATGCAGGTCGTATTTTACGTGTTTTGCTTTGCTCAGCTCTACCACCACCCCCATCAAATAAGCTACATACAGATGAAAGGTCTGTCTTGCCAAAACAGGATGGAGCTTTTATTGAATATGGACCTGAGAGATTAATTTAGTGTTCCCGGGAGCTAAGAGCATGAGAGTATCAGCAAATAAAATTGTGGTTTGGGATCCAAATTGTATAATGAAGTTGGTCCCATACTGGCTTGTTGTAATTGAACCAAATGGCATATTTAGTTTGCTTCCCTTATTACAAAATATATAGTATACTTTCTGTTCAGCTCTGTTTTCTGAGCCTGGTCATTTTCCTTTGTTCTTGAGGTAGTGAGAGCAGAAAAGGCCCTCATCAACTGTGAGCCCAGCAGCAAGCTGGTTTTATTCCACCCTCTGGGCTCACAGTCAGGAGCCCTTGACAGGCAGTGTGAAGTTCAGCCCAATCTCCAGGCTGGGTTCTTTGCCTTGTCAGGGGAAAGCCTGTTCGGATACCATCAGAGCACCTTCACCTCTGTGAGGTAACTAGCACACCTTTTTCACTGTACTGAGCATGGTACTACTGAGATTTCACAGAACATCGCTGCAGAGTTAATCAAACTCTTCCTCTTCCTTCAGTTGGTTTTCATCAGTTTCTTTTTTCTAAGGTTTTTTTCTTTCCCGACCTTTTGAAGAAAATACAGGCAGGAGTAATTTAGCACCCTCCTTCCCTCCCTCCCACAATGCCCACTTTTGCCTCTGTTGACATGTTTTGTAGCACTCTGCAAATGAGTAGTTATAATAATTTCTGGAGTCTTTCTTCTGACTTTAAAACAAGAAGGAAATTCTACCACCCTTTAAACTAAGAGTGTCAAACTTCAGCTAAGTCGTCTATAGGCTAGATGAACGCTGGGCAGAAAGTGGCCCCTTACCTCTTCAGCCCAGTCCACTTACTTAGCCGCAGGATCATTCCTTCATTGCTCTTTGAAGAAGAAGCTTGTACTGATCACATACTTATGACCTAACATGCTGTCCTGCCGGAAGGCAGGAAGTAGACTGTGAGGAGATGAGGAGGAGTATGGTCATTGTTTTTGTGTGCAGTTCAAGAAGAATGCTGTGAAATGCTTCCAGCAAATTTCCTGACTTTTTTATTGTCATATATGCAGTAGCTGAGAAATGGTAGCCTGTCACTGTGCTCTGTGCAGAGTTGGGAGTGGATAAACACCATTCTGCTGGAGCCCACTCAGCTCAAAACCCCCCTCCAGGCCAGCCCCATTCCTGTGTGGCACCCTGTGGATGCAATGGATTCCTCCCCTGCAGAACCTGGGGCTTCATTTCAGCACAGGAATAGGCAAGTGGCAACCTACGGGGAAAACAAATTCAAATTCAAACTTCCCACGTGGCAGTACAGGGACTTACCACTGAGTCACTGAAGCTGCTTACGAATATTGCTATAATATTTACTGAAAAGAACTTTGCTGCCTGCAAAGCTGAAGTGTTCAGGCTATGTAAAATTCCATTTTCCCGTTTAACGTGTCTGTTTTCAGCCTTCTTTTCAGAATTTCAGACTTTTCTTCAATAAGAGGTATTCAGTCAGGAGATGGCACGCATTTGTGGAAGTTCATTTTTGGGTTCTTCAGATGCTTGAGAAGAGTGAGTTACAGAGGGGGCTAAAAGTCTCTCTTTAAACAAGAGACCCCTGGTGTGTGTGATCTTCTGAAAAATGAAAAATACTTGAGGTTGTTTTGTTCGCATCAAAGTGGTCACAGTATATATTCTACCTCAGCCCAATATCACTGAATGCATTTCATTTCAATCCTACAGAAACACTTAAGTGCTTAATTAATTGTCTTAGAGGTACTTTACTTAGGTTTTGATTTATTTAAAGTGTTGATTTAGTGTTTTGCTTTGAAAGACAAAGGAAGTACAAAACTTGGGAACAGCAGGAGTTACAGGTTTTTCAGTAGCTGAATTGTGCTCTGCTGTAAGATCTGACAATGACTGAAAATAGGAGATTTGTACTTCTAAGCATTGCTTGAGGGGTTCCAGAATGAGCCAGCGGAGTAGGTAGCTCTGGTCTCTAGCATAGGACACCCCATATCAGAAGCAACACTTAGAACCTTTGCCCTTCCCCTTACCAATGACAAGATCCCACACTGGTGCTCCAGCGCAGACATCTAAGAGACAGGACATCGGTAACCAGGCTTGATATTTCAGCCTCTAGCTTGTGTATACAGGAGTTGGAGTGCAACTGTGAAACTGCTTGGTGCAGTGTGTCCAAGGGAAGAAATGATCTGGAGGTGTATGGCTTGCTGTAAAATAAAGGCATTAATTCTAATGCAAACACAGGACCAAATATTTTTAGAGTTTTTGGACCAGATATTGAGCACTCAACAGCCATTGCTGATTAGACTAGTAGTTAGGCTTTTAGGAAAAAACCATTAATGTATACATTTATTTTTCAATCATTTGTCTATGGATATTAGAATATGCAGTGCAGGAATTCAGGATTCTCGGTCATAAGCCCTAGTGTGGAAAATGTTGATGTACCTTTACAGACGTGTTGTTGGTACAAGTGTGTGTCACCACACGAATAACATCAGGTGAGGAAAAAATGTCAAGGAATGTTTTCCCTAAACAGTAAGTATCAGTTTCAAGATTTGTATGCCTTTTTTTCTGTTTTGCTTTTTGTTTTTGAAATATAGTTGCTATTAGCAAGTAAAGTTGACACTACAGAAGACCTGTGTTAGTAGGGAGTTTTATCCTGTTAATTGCTGGGTGAAGTTAATTCTACATTACATGCCTGACCTTTATATCTAAGGACAAAGACATCTAGAATTTGTATGCCACTTAAGACCAGATTCATTGAATCAGACCTAATTGCACTCTGTACTGCAGAATGCAGTGCTGTCCACGAGATACTTTCATATTAGAGCCTCTTTATAATAGTGTTAATGGCACAGTGCATTGAATTGATCTTGGTAATTGTATTTCTGCAGCTTTACGGAGTCTTGCTGAGTTTTCAAGTGATGCAAGAAAAATTGGAATTGAATATATTTAAATTCTGTGGTAATAGTTGCATTGTTCTTGTGTGTACCTGATATTTGTACTTTCTATTCAGAAAATCAAAGATGTAAAGTATTTGTTCCGGACTTTTACCCCAAGATTTCATATTCTCATCCCTTGCAATAATGCTGGCAGTGATGTAACTCTCTCTGGAACAACAATTCCTAACTTTCTTATTTACTGTCTTCTCTAAATGATTTATAAAAATAGAAAGAGAATGTGTTATTAAAGTTAGGCTTCAATTAACTGAATTTATTAAAAAAAAAAAAAGATACATATATCCTTGGTTGCCAAGATTACAGAAATCATTCTCAGTTTGGCAGAAGAAAGGACAGGTATAAAAGCTCCTCTTACTGGGGCTGAGTTTGCGTTACTCCCAGCTGAAGGACCAGTTTTCTGCTATTGTAATACTGCGATAGCTGACCTCTAGAGGACACCTGTGACTTTCTATTAGAGAGATGACTGATTTGGGAAGTAATACCTATGGTTTACAGAAGACCTGAAAAGTTTATGTGATGAATTCCAAGATTTTAATGGTAGTTGACTTGCCAAGTCACAACTGTTAGGGGTTATGTGGGTCACAAAATGAGTATGAAAACTAAGAAGTGTCAGTTTTATGTTGCTCTTTTAGTCACAACACTCATTTTCCTGAGAAGTAAAATGGACATTATTTTTAACACTTCACAATTAAATCTCATTAAAATTCTATAGAAAAAAACTTAGCATAAGGACTGTCTCCCCACTTTCTATGAGAAAATGTTTGCAAGCAGTGGAGAAAAGACTTAGTATCTCAAGTAGATTCTTCTAATGCACAAAATAGGCTCAAACTGGTGGGGATTTGGTGTGATCCCTCCTGATTTGGTAGTATCCTTAATTCTGCCTGAGCTATTGCAGCAGCTAAATCTGAGGAAAACTGTTCATATTTTGTGTGATTTAGGTTGTATGTTACATTGAAAACTTGCATTAAAAAAATAAAGGCTACAGTCCTTGATGCTAGAATCAGAATTACAAAGCAAATACCACCACGGAGAAAGTTCGTCTTCACAGGAACGTGCTACCTGTCACACAGGCTGCTAATAATAAAGACGCTTTGCAGACAAGAATCAAGAATCCACTAAGGTTTGGGAGATTTGCTGCCGTACTGAGACCATAGGACACATCGTCCTGATCACCACTCTGCCTCCTTGCTTTATTTTCTTTTGTTGCAAGTTTTGATACAAAGAAGAATTACAGGTTTAACTAGTGCTTAGACTCTTGTTCTTCCTTTACTCAAAGCAAATACATTTGTAGAAGAGGATTAGACAATGTAGTCATCTGCAGAGTTATATAATGGCATTTGTTATGCCATTTAAATATTAACCTTGGAGTTCTGGCTCTACCTGGACAACAACGTAGATGCAGAACATGGCAAACACATTTCATGTTTTTGCCAAAAGGTAGAGCTAAAGAGGAGCAGCAAATATGTTTAATAACTCTAATGAAAGCTCATTAGGAGAAATAAAAGTGACCGTAGAAAGAATTGTAAATATTTTACAAAATCACAAAAACTACTGTCACGCTCCTTTAAGGTACAAAATCGCCTGCAATATTGAAATGCTAGAATTGGAAGGAGGCAGCAATTTTTTTATAAAGAATAATCCAGAGCATGGAAATGAAATCTTCGGGTAGCTAGTTATGGGTAATGTGGGGTTCTTTGCTCCTTTTAAATCTTGGTTTGAAAGCTGTTTTACTTCAGAGCTTTGAAGGGTCTGGCTGGGCAGGTTTTCTTTGATAACTATTGGTTTATTACGTCTCATCCCTTGCTATCATACACTTGTCCTTTGCAGATTCTGATCCAGCTGTCCTTTGAAATTTGCACTGATCTACTTTTCTTAATGGTTCTATAGTACAGTAAACAAAACTAGAGTTGTTGGTTGTTTCAGAAGACAGTAATAATAGTCATCTTGTGCATGCGAGGTAGGACCATCATGGTTTAAGTTCCCTGTCACTCTAAACACTGTGTTGTGTTCTTCATGTTAAAGTCTTCATGCCTTCTTATTAAAAATTACCTGGTTCAATTGTTTATTCACAATAGTAAATCTATAAATGAACCTTTTTAAAATGCTTGTGTCCCTTCAAAATGACTCCTTTGAGCTGTTTCCATAGCTATTATGATACACGATTGAAACTACGTCCCTGAAAGAATGAACTGAGTCTTGGTTAGGCACCTCTGAATTGAAGAGTATAGCTTGCTTGTAAGGAAGAAGAGAACAATTATTCTGAATCACTGAAGCCTAAAACCTAAAGTTCTCCCTGAAGTTTGAAAATGTCTCTTAATTTCCTATGCATAGTAAATAAATTTCTGGACTCCCCGCCCAGTGAGGTATAATTTTGAAGGTTGAAAGGTGTTCATGTTGATCAGGGGTTTTGGCAAGTTGATGCTCATACAGCAACAGAAACTAGGGCTTCTAAGAATACTTCAGAAGTATGCTATATGTCCAAATTTGCAGGATTCTCCTATTTAAAAGCTGACACCCTCTTCATTGAGCCAAAACTTTCTATGTCTTGATTAAATGCAAGTTTTCTGCTTTTGAGCATATCCCCAAAATATATTTTCTTTCATTCCCCATTGTTTATACTTGTATATGGATGCAGATTTTTAGAAAGTGCACTATGCAATTTGTTGTTTTAGATTTGGGTTGAAAGTAATTTTATGAACAAAATAAGGTCATACCTTGTAGAACTTATATGGGTTTTCTGTAAACATCCCCTAGTATTGCAGAGGTTATATGAAGCACCTGGTTGGTGGTGTTTTGCTTTCTACAAAATTTACTATCTGAATTTTAAACTCACCTTTCAACTTATAATGATAGAGCTCAATAAAATGCTCTTTTTTTCCACTCAGAGATATTTATTTTCAATCTTAAAATTCAGTCTTAAAATTAATGTAAGTACACGGAGGAGCTGGAGAATCATAGAATCATACAATGCCTTGGGTTGGAAGGGACCTTAAGGATAAAGTTCCAACCCTCCTACCACAGGCTGCCAACCCTGTTGATTACTTCCCTGAAACCTAGAGCTACTGATACCGGAAAAAAATGAAATATTTATTTTTACCTTCTGTATGGATTCTTTTTATGTATAATTCCTCACTGAACATTCCATCAATGTCCCAGACACTTTTTGTTACTGGAAATAATGCATGCCTCTAAGCAAGATAGTTTTTCATTTATTGTCAGTATGTGCAAGGAGCTTACATGAAAATTTTTTTATATTCCTTTTGTACTGAAATATTAAAAATTAGAAGGTGTGTGGTAAACAAAATGCTCCCATGTTTATAGGAAGGCAGATGTAGGAGGTCTCTAGCATCCGGTTTGTTTGTCAAGATAGATGAGCAGCTGTGTAATCAATAGAGCGATGTTGAGTTATTCTGGATGAAACTCTGGCCCCCATGAACTTGAACTTAATATGAACTGGTTTCAATAGTTTCAATGTTGACAAAAATCTGATGTATGGAGCTCTCAGTAAATACTGTCAGTCTAAAAATAAATCTGAAGAATTGCTCAGAAGATAATGTTGTAAACATACACATGCCAACAATATTTAAATAGTCTTTGTGGAGAGACTGAACTCCAGATTACACAGCTCAGTTCAGCTTTACCAGAATTTGGGAAAATATTTGTAGTTATTATAAGGCTGCTAAACAACAATTAAAAGCTAATTGATTGAAATGGTTCAAAGGTTCAGTTTTGCATGCGTTCATGAAATGAATGACATTCTGGTGGCTGAGCGTATTTGGAGAGCTTGAGACAATCTTGTGCAGCTAGAAAAACTTGCTGCAGATACTTAGGTAATTAAGAGAGAGTCTTTGCACTTTGAGTGCAGAAGGAAATTAAGCCCATTTCTTATGGAGCTGGGAGGTCATCAGAAAGAATAAATAACGTTTGGGACCTGGGAAGTAGCCCTCAGGGCATTATTAAAGTGAATGTGTCTGGATTGCTCTGTATTTTAGAGCCAAATAAGCAAAACTGAGCTGGATTTTTATCTTCCTCATTTTTTATTCTTCTGGAGAGAAGGATTCTGCTTGGGGCCATGGCCACGAGTTTCTTAGGAATTATGGCAGTCACTGTGCTGCAGACTGTGGGGTCAGGCTGCCCTGCCCCGGGTTCCTCTGCCCCTGTGGGGTCATCAGGCTCCCTGCAGCCGTGCTGGGAAGCAGAACCTTATGAGCTGGAGCCTCTCGTGGGTTTGCCCCCAAGCCCTTCTTCACACTGCCAGCTGATGGGAAGTGTGACTCAAAATGCTTTAGGCATTCTTCATCTTCAGCCTCTACCAATTAGCAAGGAATCCTTTTTTTTTCCCTGAAAACTGTTAAGGGGCCCTGAAAATGTGTTACATAGTGATGGAGCTTTAAGCATCAGCTTTGCACCTGTAAGGGGCTGTGAGCAGTGTTGCTGTAGGTATTATATATTTCTGCAATTCATCCAAATATTTTTTTCACAAGCCTTATTTTCTTCTAAGAAATTGATGGCATTGCTCTTACAAACACACAGCATAACATTTGGAAGTCACCCATCAGAACTGTTTCTTCCTTGCACGAGGATTTTGGTTTATTTCATTTTGCTGGATTTTATGAGGAATTTCAGTAAAAATGACAATAAAGGAAACAACGTGCTTTGAAGTAGTGTTGTACACACACTGAGACAGCTTTAAGTGTCATTTATCTGGATCTTAAACTGAAGCATCTTAAAGAATATTTTGAAGAGCTGTGCTAATAGAAACGGCATAAAAGCAGTTTGGGATATTTCATACTGCCTACTTAAAATTCTACCCATGATTTCAATCCTACCATGTTATTTTCTTCCTATCTAAACTGCATCATCGCACGTTATGTGCAGCATTATCAATGTTGCTTTCTGAAGAACTGCACTTCCTTAACCTGAGGTTCCTTCGCAATTTTTCAAGGGAGAAATAGCCTACTTCGGAAATGTCTCAGCCATAGGTTGTTATTCTGTATGTGCTGCTTTTTGGTCCTGTGCAGACGTTTTGAAATCTACTTTTAAAAGTTAGCTGAGTCACGTATATACGAGTAAGAAAATAAATCTTTAAGAGATTAGGTTGTTCAACTTGCTGTTCACATTCTGAGATAAGGGAAATAACATCTAGAGCTTTTATGTTTCAAACACAGATTTTCATAACTTAAGGTAGGATTTGGTTTATTTTTTGGTTGTTTTTTTTCTGAATGATTTATAGAAAACTTCCCTGCTTTGAAGAAGTTACTACAGTGATACAAAGAAATATTAATGTATTTCTTTAGTCTTAGCCTAACTCCAGATTGTGTAGTATTAATTTTTCATTAAATTCTGTGAAGATCTTGAAATCATATCTGCACAGATCTTTTTTTCCCCTACTTCTCTTGTATTTCTGGAATTTACTTGATAGGTAGACTGACTAGAATTTGTTTTTGTTTGAGCATGATCAGCTCATCATGGACTTATGAGCACAGAGCTGTCACATGACTCATAGAATCATGGAATGGTTTAAGTTTGAAGGGACTTCAACACCCACCCAGTCCCACCCCCAGCCATGGGCAGGGCTGCCCCCCACCAGCTCAGGCTCCATCCATCCTGGCCTGGAGCACTTCCAGGGATGGGGCACCCACAGTCTCTATGGACAGCTGCGCCAGGGCCTCACGGCCCTAATTTGAAGCCCATTATATTGAATTGGTCTGAAGCGGATGGAAGGATTTCAGTGACCTTAATCCTCGAACTCCTGATTTCTCATTTAATGTATTTGATTTCTTTCTAATATCTTGGTTTTAAAAGTATTTTTTGGAGAGCAGTAGTGTGGTACTCAAGAATACAGTGTAATTTGTGAGTTACTTTTTGATATTTACAGACCTCAAGGACGAACCAAACTATTTACTCTGTACAAACTGAGAAGATAAAAAAGACAACAAAAACTATATATAGAGAAAGGCAATTAAAGTGTGAGGGGTCTGCAGCACAAGTCTGAGGAGCAGCTGAGGGATCTGGGATTTTTCAGTCTGGAGAAGAGGAGGCACAGGGGAGACTTTATCACTCACTACAACTGCTTGAAGGGAGGTTGTGGTGAGGTGGAGGTTGGCCTCTTCTGCTACCTAGCTAGTGATAGGATGAGAGGGAATGGCCTCAGGTTGCGCCAGAGGAGGTTCAGCTTAGATTATTAGGAAAGGTTTCTTCTCCAAAACGTTGGTCAGGTGCTGGAACAGACTGTCCAAGGAGGTGGTTGAGTCACCATCTCTGGAGGTGTTCAAGAAATGTTTAGATGTTGTACGGAGGGACATGATTTAGCGGGGAGGTGTTGGTGGTAGGTGGATGGTTGGAATAGATAATCATGGAGGTCTTTTCCCACCTTGGTGATTTTATGAAAACAAAAAAATCTCAAAACACTGAAATGCAAAGAGAGATCTTCATATTTGGAGTATACTCATTAGAGAACAGCAAGAAAAGCAAACTAAAAAATGTTTTGCATGTTTAGTCTTTAATGGGAATGTATTTACCATACAGGTAGCATTAATGAAATGAAATATTCCAGCTCCATGGCTATTCTTTTTTTTTTTTTTTTTTAGAAACATAACAGATCATTTTGTTTTGCCTTGTGTTTTTAGCAGTGGAAATAATACACTACTAACACTCTGACAAGGAATTTGTCTGGAAGCCCAGAGATGTCTTGGGACTTTAAGTTACAGTGATGTTGCTGAGATCTCTGGGCTTCTCACAGTTCCCTCTATAAAAATACAGTGGACATGCTATGCAAATCTGAATAGAACAGTGAAAGTGGTAGGAAAATAAATTGATTTTAGGGTTTTAGGATTCACAACTAGTACAAAAACATGTACTAGGTTTTTTTTTTTTTTTTTTTTCAAGATGCTTTCAAGCTACTAGGAATTGGGGCAAGTGAAAGCCCCCATTCCTTGGGGTGGGATTTGCCTTCAGGTACATTGCAGAACTCACAGTGGAGCGTGAATGTGACTCTAAGAGACTCACATCTCATTAATTAAAGTGTCAAATCCTGACACCACTGTATGATTATTATCTCCCCGCCATCCCCCCATCTAATTAGGCAATCAAGGGAGGCCGTGAGTTGTTGCCCGCTCTCTAGTTGCTGGTGATGTGGAACAATGATTGGGAAGCTCTATGGACTGGGAAGCTGAACATCTCAAGAATATCCTTCAACACTGCTGCTTGTACCGGGCAGGTAGACTAAATGCCAAGTTCTTCTATTGCTTTGTGAATGGTCAGATCTAACTGTTTCCTGTTTTCCAGTTGTGAGACAGTTGAATAGAGTAAGCTCTGAGTTTGTTATCTGTTAGCAAAACTTGTGTTTTCACTTGAATTTTTATTGTTGAGATTGTGTAAACAGACCATGAATATCATACTGGGCAAAGGAAAATAAACAATTTGCAAGCATGAGGTTGGGCCAAGTATGAAAGGGAGGACAGCACTGCTTTATATCTGATGCTGGTGAGTGGGCCAGACTGCTGACCACATCTACTAGCCTGACTATTAAGAAAGAAACAGGGACTTTCAGTGTTGCTCTGACATTGTTCTCTTGCAAAGTCTCCCCTTAGCACTTCCAGGACACAAAACCGTCCGCCAGTTCCCTGGCCAAACATTTCTCTCAATTTCCATCCTGCCCATAGCGACATGTAGTAACTTGAGCAGCAACAACAGTACAGGACCTTGTAGTGATGGCAGCTTTTTCTTTGCTAAGCACCTGTTCTCTGTTTATCTTCCTCTAAAAACAAGAATTAAACCTATCCAAAGGAGAGAGACATTTTTACCATTAAAATAATTAAGGCAGGTTCGAAACAACTGTCATTAAGAAAGGTGCGTAAGGATCAAATAAGTTTTTTTTTGCTTTTTTTTTTTGTGAGTATTTGTAACAGGTGCTTTATGACCTTTTATTTAAACAGACACTTCAGGTGTTCACATGCTGTACTACATAAAGTGATGCATTTTAACATGCATGATCCAGAGTACCTCATTCAGTGTGGGTAAGTTCCCACAGTTCCCATGTATCAAAGCATGTTGGGCTCCTTCTGGCAAACGGGTTGTGTGCCTCCAACCAAGGCAGCATAGATTGTCCCAGCACAGGAGATGGAACATGCATTCACTGCCCTTTGGGTGTTTAGTTGCTTGGAGAGTTAACAGAACTTGCTATACATAGAATTGAAAAAATATTTCCAAAGAGTTTGGTTTTTTTTAAAGCTGTTTCTATTTAGTTGTGTTGTTTTTGTGGACTTCTTGTTTTTTACAACTTATTCCTTGTCCTTCCCTTCCATTTCCTCTCTCATTGAGAAGCCAAAAAAGGAAGGATGCAAAAGAAGGAAAAGAGTAAACGCCAATTCTCAAGGATCTATTTGGAAAGACAAGCAGAAATTACAGAGCCTTCCAAATTACTAATCAGAAAAATGACTTCCAATCCTTATAAATAACATTGTTTACAGAAGCAGTTAGTTTTTCCCAACATGTGAATCTTCTCTGCTCTTGAAGAGGTAAATAGAAAAAGCAGGAAGTAATAGGTTCCAGCAGAGAGGAAATCGAATGAAATTTAAAAAAAAAAAAAAGAGGTTATAAGAACAGACAAGACCAAAGCTGTGAACTTGGGCATTAGTTTGGAAATTGTGGGGCAAAGCCATTTATTACTGAGTTGAAATGACATGGGAAGGATTTTCTTGGGAGTGCTTTTAGTGATGGAAGGAAGAAGAAAGTGGGAGGCTTACAGGGGTGCTTGGCATCCAGGCATGTAATTGTTTTTGCTCTGATTGCTCTGATAGGACTTTGGGAAGAATTTTAGAGAAGAGGCATAGACATTGGTTTAAGATGTGGAGGTAACTGTGGGAAGGACTCAGCTGGATAGCTGCTGGGGCTCAGTTCTGGGCTGAAGCTGCCCGAAGGGCTTTGCTGCAGTGCCCAATGAGAGAAAAACAGTGTGGGGAACAGCAAGCAGGAGAAGGCTTTGTTTTGTACCAGCAGGAAAGCTGGATTCACCTTTCCTAAGTCTGAGCTAGCACCTGAAACTAGCTCTGCAATATGGTGGCATTATTTCAGAGCTTGACGTGTATGGAAATGACGCATATGAAAACCTGATTTTTCATGCTAAATTTGATATTCTTGTGTCTTCATTCATTACGTGTCTAACTCCAATATAATTAAAATTATCAAGAATGTTCCCATTACTGCTTTATTTGCACATGAATTTAAAATTGTCTGGATTAATTTAAATCTGAAAAACTGTGCCCGTGATTCTTTATCATACGCTTCTGGAATGAGCACTAAAATCTCTTTTTTAAAACTTCAGTGGGGAGTTTAAGGCCCTCAGTTTGCATACATGTAAGTGCAGTTTGTGTTATTATCTGTTAGCATCCTTGATACTGTCTCGTGACCTTCATGTTCCTATAGCTCAGCATGTATGATCCTATTAAATTTGTAAGGAAGCACATCTGTGGCTGTGGGAACAGAAGAATACTGCATGTAGGGTTCTCTCTGCAGACTTTAAGGCTTTTTGCACCCAGGGTTTTTGTTGTCTTTTGGGATACAGAACACCACTGTGCTCTTCTCCTTGGAGAATTCAGCCATGAGTCACAGACTAAGTTGTTTTTTCTTTAATGCCCATGAACCCTATGGCAGTGTGAAGGAGCCACCACTCTCTCACAGCCTCTGCAGCTATTTTGGTACCTCCTTATGTGAAGCGAAAGCCTAGGGAACTGGATGCAGCCCCTGCAGGTGCAGGGACCGGAGGAGGGAGAGGAGAGAGGTGTTAAAACATATTAATTTATGAAGCTAGTTCTTGGGGAAGGTACTGCAACCCTCATGTGGGCATCCCATAGGTGGAGAAGGAAGAAAACAATGCACTGCTGAGATGGAAAGCACCAAGAGAGAAGCAGCAGGCATAGCTCAGCATACCACACTGCTCATGACCTTGTCTTGTCTCCACCGCTTCCACCCTGTGCAGTTCAGGACAAGGAGAGGAAGAGCTTGTGCTGTGCTGACAGATGTAAGGAGGCTGCTTCCTTCTGCCATAAATGCTTCTAATGGCCTTCCCGAATAAGGTCATTAGCTGGAGGGAAGAAAGCTGTGCTGATGGCTGAATTCTTGGGGATCAGTTCAATGGCACATATGGCTGTAAGAGTTTTGGAGAAGCACAAGGGTGTCGTTAGCATGAGCTTCACAGCTGCCGTCAGCAGCGCACAGCTCTGCAGGGCATTTTGGTGAGGCTGTGTGCAGCAAAGCTCTCATCTCCTGCCTGTCACCAGGCTGACAGTGACAGGAAGGAGGCAGAGCAAGCACAGCCCCGGCAGCAACGTGGCTTGGCAGCAGGCAGACATACTGTGGGCTCCTGGCTCCTGCAGTATTCTGTAGAATGAAGTTGGATAGGGCTTGCTTTGTGTTTCTATTTGAGAGATCAAGAATTTCTGCTTCCTAAAGGTCTCTGCATTATCAGGTTTTTTTTGTGTGTTTGTTTCAGCAGCATTGCATCTGCAGCTACACCATTACCACTTTGTGGCGTTTCCTCCCTAATATGCACCGTTCTAACTGCTGGCAACCAAAAGGCTTTCAATCTGTAATAACTAAGCAAGGTAGTTTTCTGAAAGAAAATAAGCAGATGTCAAGGTTAGGGTTGATCTTGGGATGGCAAGTCCCTGGTAATAAGCACTTTGTTCTGAAAAGACATGCTCAGGTGTTCCACAGGAAATTCTGTCACTAAGGTGTCTGTCGTGACTCACAAATCTGTTGTTTTATCTGAGGCAGTTGATCTTAAAGCTGCGCTATATCCAGGGCAAGATGCCACTGCATTGAAGTTTATTCAAGGGTTTGAGGCATGGTGCACTGAGAGGCTGAGGGCTCTGTGCCCTTGTCACTTCCAACTCCTATGCCGTGTGCGCTTCGTATTTGCTACATCTCTTCCTCTCTTGCACTGAGATCAGCATTCATGTACATTGCATGATTTTTTGTGGATTTTTTTCTTTTTATCTTGTGCAAGTTATAACTCTGCTTCCATTGTCATTACATTCAGAAGTGTCCAGGCTTGCATTTGGGGGGAGCATTCCGTATGCATGCTGAGGGCTGTGAAAGCTTTTGCCTTCTCTAGAATTCAGTGACAGGAGGGAGGCTCTCAGCTGCTCGCTTCCAGAGCCTCCTCCACAGGATCACTGAGCCACCTCCTCTTCACATCTCCTTCCCACTGCCAGCCCACAATGCCTGAAACTGAGACTACAGCCCCACTGCCCTCCAACCAAATTCATATGATGAGTATTTACATACATGTTCTCTGGGCTAGTTATGAGCCTTCCTTGGTTTACCGTAATCAAAAAGTAATGTGAAACAGGCATCTTTTTTGCTTCTTGGGAAACATTTAGAAAATATTTCCCATTTTTTAAAATGACCATTTAACCAGACAGAGTTTGTTTTCCTTCTTTGTTTTTAATGAAGAATTAAATATAGAAAATTCAATGAAAGCTATTTAAAAAAATCTAACTCCAAAAGGATTAAAAGATTTTTTCATTTAAATAACTTTTGGGAAAAAAAAATCAGCCAGTGACAGATTTATGTATTTTCCAAGATTTAGAAATGGAGCTATGACAGAACAATAGGGTCTCAAATGCATCAACTGAGTGTCATAGGAAAGATAAATTTAGGAAAGTAGACAATTAGTTATAAACAGGCGGGGCACAATTTTATCTACCAAGTGTTTTGACAGTCATGAAGATGGCTTTTAGCAATATTCTGTGGGTTGGAGCAGCCTGTGTTTTAGGCTAACTACCCTGAAAAGGAGAGCCCATCTTAAACTTCTCACCTATCTTGTAACAGCTTAAATCTCACGGATGCAGTTGGATTTGGTTTTGATACGATCATCGTGATGGGAAGCTGATCTGTTAGACTCCCAGGTCAGTCTGACAGTCTGCCTTTATCTCTCTCCTGTTCTTGTTATTCTGAATGTCCCTAAAATGAACTTTCAGGGAAGATCCCCTATATTGGAGATTCCATGTTTCTCCAGGAGCTTTACCAACACTTTGCTGTCCTTCTTGTGCTTTTTCTCCCAGCGCTTCATCACGACCTTCCCAGCTGCTCTGAAAGCTCAGCCCACTCCATCTGCCCGCAGTGAACCTGGCAGACACGTCCTTCTGTCTCTCTGCAGCAGCTTTTGTTGAGCCTGAAGTGCTATTACAGCTTCATTGCTGCTCCTTAGACTGGAGACTCCCAGTTAAAGCAGATTTAGATTGCATACTGTTCGATTTTAGATTGTAAATAGAAAGATAACTTTTGAGGTAAGAAGTCTGAAAGTAGGGTCTCTGGCTGAAAATGTTGAGACAGTTTTTGAAGTGCAGATTTGTGTCACCATGTATGTTTATGATGTGAAAAAGCTGGATTTGCAACTTCTTTTTGTGTTTTTGTACATATGATACCAATTTCAAAATAAAAATGATGAAAGACAGAGAAGGTGAGCAGCTGGCCTAGAGCACAGCTTTGTAACTCCAATTAACATATGGCTGCTTCCTCATCTATCTAAGATACTGTGAGCAACAGAGCTGTTAAAATGCTAAGAGGCTAGTGAAAAGTAATTATTTTGGCAGAGCTAGGATTGGGAAGGTTAGTTCTGCACAAAATACTCCAGTATGCAAAACTAGGAGTAACTGCCCATTTTCCAGCTGGATTCACAGTATGCTGCGTTAGCTCATTCAAAGGGTTGCCTGCAACTGGGAAGGTATCACCATCTGCTTTGTTTCCTGTGAACCTGCACACACATCGCTTTCATTTCTCTGGTACGATATGCGTTATGGAATTGCTAATGACCGTTATTGCAACTCACTGCTTATTGCAACTGGAGAGCAAAGGCAGGCTTGCACTCAATGGTGTGCTGTGCAGGGAGATGCAGTAATCTGGAACACCTGCTGCCCTCAAACCGAGCAAGGGAAATGCTTCCCTCATTTGGCTCTTGTCCCCCTGCAGACTGTTTTCCCACTTGTAGAGGGACTTGAGTGTTTCATGCGTTCCTGTAAGTAGATTGTTTATTTTGCTGATTTGACAGCATTACAACAGGCAGTGGGGATGCTTCCCATTATAAATCATTTTAATTATCTTGGCAAAACTTTTCCTTGTTTAGTAACAGATTGCATAACACAGTTTGCCAGGTTACGTTGTTATGTTTTTACTTCTGAAGTGTACTGTAAATTGCCCTGCTTCTAAGCGGCTAGTAAATCTATAACATTGTTTCTGGCCCATGTAGAAATTGATGTTTGTTTACGTCAAAAATCTACTAAAACTGGGTGTCTCACATCTCTCATGCCATTTATTTTGGTGTTGCTTAACCACGTTTTTTTTGCTGAAGTTGCATCTAATGTAACAGAGCTTTTCAGTTGTAATTGCAAATTGTGTCAATCAAGCTGACCTTCATCCACTACATTTAGGTGCAAAAAATGTAAATATTCTTGCCAGTTTTGTTGACTAATCAGTAAATCTGGTTGAAAAGTGGCATAAATTAATTTAGCAAAGCTATCAGTTGCCTGCTTACACATTGAGAAATCTGTGAGCTCTGAAAATGTGAAGCTCTACCCTGAGAGGAGGATACTGCAGGTAATCTTCATCTGGGCTGTCCTGAGAGAAATGTTTCCCTGAATTTTCACTGTCAGTTTGTAGCAGAGGGACATGTGATGCATTGCTGCTATTAGGAAGCCAGACATAAAGAAGATTTTGATTTTAAATCTTATTGCAGAGTGCTTGCAGGTTTGAAATAAAATTATTGATTCATGTATATACTGAGATGGGACATTTAAATGTTGCAAAGCAGAAAAAATAGTGTTAGCGCTTCAGATGAGAAAGTTGAGAACATAAAATATGCGTTGTCTAAATCTCTAGAGCCTTGCTTGCATCGGTTTTTATGTTCTCAACCTCTTGAACAATGCTTGAGACTCCTTAGTAGAGCCACAGGTTTTCAGACAACAGGTGTTCAGGGCCTCAGTCTCTTGGTGATGCGTAGAGAGACTTGACACGGAAAGGTTCCACGGAGGAGAATTGTCCAACTCCGTTAAATCCAGACTCTCCACTCCTGGGTGTTTGAAGCTGTGGGATTAGATTGAGGAGAGGTTCTCCACTCAGAGCATGCTAGGGAGTTACACAGTCAGTAGCAACAGATTGCAAATCACATTTGCAGTCTAAAAAATACCCTTAGTATTCCCATGTTGCTTTTCAGAAGGAAATAACTCATTTCTTCCTCAGTTTGGAAGTGTATCTTCATAACATTATTGCATGTTTAACTGCAATTCAGCAGCTGAATTTTTGTTAAATATCGAGTCATCTGCAACAGTGTTCCTCAATTTCTTTCTTTATTTCATATTAAGTAAATTCTTGGAGAAACGGATAGGATTCAAGTAAGCAGAAAGCAGAGATTTTGTGTAGTTGGTTGGACAACTCCCTTATATGTCATTTTATGAATGATACTTAATGTGATGGATATTCCAAAGAACTTGCATTTGAAAGGCAAAAACCCAATTTCTGTGACTGATACATATTTAATGGAGAAGTTTAGGTCTGCCTTCTTCATCTTGCCATCTAAACTCATAGCATGCTGTTTCATCAGTCTGTCCTCAACGATAGCGTAAGCAATTAACCAGTTAATAGACATCAAAAACCATCCAGTTTTAGGCAGGAACCTCTTCCTGGCTTCCTCTGACTTCCCTGCTTTGCTGCACAGGCACAACATGTGCCCAAAGGCAGCAGAAACTGCAAGACATGCACAGAGGGCTGGGCATGGGCAAAAGACATTTGAATAGACTTAGGAGATAAACCAGGCTCGCTGCATCCACAGGCATGGGGAGGCTGTCGGACAGGGTGGGCTGTTGGTGCTGATTTACAGCAGCATGGCTGCCTGCAGGGGACTGCCACACTGACACCATCGCTCTGTCTCTCTCTCCTTGATTCCCACAGCTCATTTTTTTTCTAGAAGCAGCAGCAGTCATAATGTAACCACCGGTAATTTCAAAGAGTAGCTGCAAGATTTTTTAATGCTATAGAACTTAATGCTCCAGTTACAGAGGGGTGGCTATAATAAGAATTCTTGTGATACGTGATATTTTTCAGTCGAGTATCATCTCTCTCAAATAAGTAGTCTTATTATGGAAAAGTCTTGTTCGCGCACACACAACTTTACTGAAAATTGCTTTTAGAATTTAAGTTCTAAATAAACCTATTAGTATTGAAGAAATTTATTACTAATTTCCTGGTCATAAACACCATAGAACAGTAGGATTTAGATTTTAATGGCAAAAGTGTATTCATCTTACCTGACCAATTCTATACAAGTCCATGGAGTGACACAAGTAGGTAATCAGATAAGGGGTTGATAACAGCTCTTTAATTCTCTTACAAAATGACCAGCTTGGACACCCATGCCATGTGGCCCGAAGTGGGTGTCAATATTTTTGATAGATTAAGTAGAGGAAGAAGAAAGCAAGGTCCAGTATGCATTTAATTCCCAAGCTGTTGAAATCGAAACTACCATAAGGCAGCCGAATGTGTACTTCTGCTGTTCCATGGCTTTATAACTCCTGCTGCTACTGGTGATGGTCAGGCAAAGCCAGCACTACCTGCACTGCGCTCCTGTATGCATGCTGCACATCTGTTGCTTTTCACAATCTCAAGCCAATATGGTCTTCCTGGAGTTCAGTATTTTCACAATTGTTACCTTTGCTTTAGATAGAGGTAAGCTTTCCCCATATCTGCTCTGTGCTGCTTTGCCTTCCAAGCAAATAAGAGCTGCTTACTGTGGTTCTCTTCTCCTGTCTTGCAGTGTCCAGTGTCACTGGGGTAGCATTTGAAGTTGTTTCACTCATCTGCCACTTCTTTTTTCCCTGGTCTATTACTTTTTTTTTAGTTTGAGTCTCTTAAGTGCTAGTAAGTTTTGTTTTATTTGATAAATTGAGAGGTCTGAAATGTTCCCTGACTGCGGAGGGAGGACAGTGCTGTTGAGCATGCCATGGCAGGCTGCTATTGTGGCAGTGGCCAGTAGCCTGTGGTAGATGGACCCAAAGGTTCTCAAGTCACCCTGAGCTGCTGCCAGCCAGAGCCCCTGGACTTTGGCTGAGCTTCCCAGGATGTCTTTATCGGATGCCATCCCTGTTTCGCTTCCAGCCATTTGATCAGACAGGCCGGAATGGTTTTAGTCCAGTGTTTTGTTTTGGCTGCCCTTTGGTTGTTCCTGATGCACAGATTGGCCAGGGTTGGAAGGGACCTCAAGGATTATGAATCTCTGACTCCCCTGCCACATGCAGGGCCAGTAACTTCCCCATTTAATACTAGATCAGGCTGCCCAGGGCCCCATCCAATCTGGCCTTGAACACCTCCAGGGACGGGGCATCCACAACCTTTCAAGGCAGCCTGTTCCACCTCTCCCTCTGTGAAGAATTTCCTCCTGACATTCAACCTAAGTCTTCCCTCCCTGAACTTAAAACCATTTCCCCTCATCCTGCAGTTATCTATCAACCCTTTCAAAGAGTTGATTCCCCTTCCCTCTGTAGGCTCCCTTTAGGTACTGAAATGCTGCACTGAGGTCACCCTGCAGCCTTCTTTTCTCCAGACTGAACAAGCCTGGCTCCCTCAGTCTGTCTTCACAGGGGAGGTGCTCCAGTCCCCTGATCATCTTTGTGGCTTTAAACACTGGGCTGTGATTTCCCATGACTTCTGAGGTTAAGCTCAAGTATGCACTTTAGTTGGAAGGAACTTACCAGAAGAGTGCTGTGATCTGTACTTAGTGCCTTGATCTGTTGTTTTAATTTATCTGAAAATGATAAGGATGGATGTCATCCATCTTCAAAATTCACATTGATCAGAGTTAGTCTTCATCTAAAATTCATGAATAAATGAATGAATTTTGGAGTGTTTTGAAGAGCGTACAGTATCGGAGCGGTGAGCTTAACTCAGAAGGCATTGTCATTTGTCAGTGGTACATGTTATGTGGGGCCTAAATCTCAGACTGGAATCAGGATTGTTGCATTCAAGTCAAAGAGAATGTATGTACGTGTATGCAGCACTCAGCCTTACCCAGGTGAAATGCTCAGTCTTCATGTGGCCATGCAGCAATCTCACTTAGCAAAGCCAAAGCTTTTCATCACAGCACTTAAAATGTGATTTTTCGCACTTTAGTAACTGTAATGACAAAGCTTGACAGAAAATCATCACCACATTGCAAAGAGAATCCAGGGTGTTCCTGTTTGAGAAATATCTTCCCCTACAGAAAAAATTCTTAGAAACTGCACTTTCTCAATGGAATTGTAATTTGTTCTTTAATTTACAGAAGCTAAGAATGTGAAAGGTGTGATTGTGTTTTTACAGTGGTAATCATAGGTGATGTCATTTAGCAGGGAGGTGAGTATTCTTTGTGTACATCACTGAACATTTGTATTTTTGTGTTTACAGACTTGGCATGGTGGAAAAGGCTGGAAAAAATAGCTGTCGTTGATAAGCTGAGTTGCCAAGTTGCCAGATTAATAGCAATCACCGTGTTAACATAGTTGTAGGAGATGAGATAAACTTTTTACTAGCAGAGTGAAGTATCACTTGGTATTTTCTGTCAGCTTCGTTGGTGGGACCTTTTTCACTTCCAAAACATATTTAAAATGTTTCCTCCAGTGATAAAATGTGTCTTGTATCTTTGATAGCTCTCAAGGTCGAAATAACCTTTGTATCAGTCCTAATGCTTTATTCATAGCCAAGGAGTCAGAGACTCAATTATAAATGCATTAAACTCATTGAGTGAACATGAAACTGAACAAGTGACTGTATTGACAAGAAACGCTTTGATTATCACCGTACAGCGGAGCTCTTCATCTGTGCTGTGATGAGGCTTTGTGTTTTTCTTTGCTTGCTCATTACGAAGTCACTGGTCACTCTTAGCTTTAAATGTTAGAACAGATGCAGCACTGAAATTGCTGGATTAAGCCAAAGGCCTGGGGCAGAGTGGGGAGCCCTGAAGAGCAGTAACCTGTTAGCTAGGGAAAGAGGAGGAGGTGGACTGTGTTTTTTTCCTGCTCAAGGTGCTATAAAAGCTTTTCTGGCTGGTGTAGGACATGAATAAATGGCTCACTGCCTTACCATGTCTACCAGATGTGCTGTATCTGATGAAGCCTCAGCAGTAGTTCACTTTCTGTAAAAGGTTTCTGTAGCCTCCAGTGGGTTTTATTTTGTCAGGAGTAGAAGGAGCAAAAAGAAAACAGGAAGAAGAAAAGGTTTACTGGGAAGTCTCTGAAAGGAGATAACTTTTTTTCTTTTTTTGTGTGGGGTTCAGGAGGTAATCCACCTAGCTGACTTTGGGGTGGCACAAGGCTGGCAGGCAGCTGGTGTATGGGCAGCACATGTGCCAAGTGAGCATGCTGCACCTGTGACAGTGCAATCCCAGATATGTGTACAGACTGGGAGAAGAACTCACTGAGAGCCCTGTGGAGAAGGACTTGGGGGTTCTGGTGGATGAAAAGCTGTACGTGAGCCAGCAGTGCGCACTTGCAGCCCAGAAGGCCAATGGTATCCTGGGCTGCATCAACTGAGGGGTAGACAGCACAGGAAAAAAAAAAGCAATCTTAACAGGTACACAGTGCAAAATATTTGTCAAAGCATATGAGAAATTGAAATAAAATGTGCTTTTGTATCATAAAAATGGAAAAGGAGGGCTTTGCAAATGGCATTTACACACTGCAGTTGGATATCTTAAGCTAAATGATGTTATTTTGGACCTTTATCTGATTTTGTAGGTTGGTGATTTTTTTTTCTGTTCTTCTTTTTAATTACCATTTCAGCTTGACTGATGCTACCATGTTTTTGGAAAACAAACAAGCAAACATTTTCATGTATTAATCTGTGGCAATTTATGTATCCTGAAAGCTTAACTTCAGCTTGTACATCAGAGCAATTTCTAAAATTGCTCTTTGCTACTGTTGAGATTTCATGGGATGATGTTAATATTTGGAAAGTTCACACTTTTTTTTTTAGTGGAATAACTGTAGATATCTATTACTTAACAAGTGCGTAGAAGTCTTTGAATATTTCCATTGTTTATTTTATTTGATTTCCATCATTGTATGCATTTCAATGGCTATGCATCTCTTAATGCAGATAATAACTCCTAATTCTAGCTATTACACATACATGAAACTGTATGTTAGTCAGCATGCAGATAGTTTCATATCTACTCAATATGCAGCACTACAAAGTGTCTGTAAGTACAGCGATTAAGTGCAGGTTCAGTCACGCATCCCTCTTCAGCACCTGAGGCCAAAATTCAAGGCAAGGGCCATGTAAGCTTCTGCCATGCTCACCCAAGCCACGCGTGCCAAGATGATGTTATCCCAAGGATGGGTGTAGCTGCAGAGACGCTCTTGGCTTAGACTTCAAGGGATTATTTCCAAGCTGCATTGAAATGCAGTGAATATATTGACTGCCATCTCCATCTATGAATGGGATGTGGAGAGCTGGAAGTGCAGCAGCTACCTTAGCATCACAAATTTATGACAGGAGTTCCTTTAAATATTTACCTGCTGTTAAGAACAAAACAGGTGAAGAAAAGGAAAGCACATCTCTGTGACTATGGATAAGGTGCAGCTGCTCTAAATACATAGCAAGAAGCTGCGATGTTGGAAATTCCCTTTGATGTCACAAGAGCTCTCTTTGCCGTCTGGAATTTGATAGACCAGGAGCAAGATGATGTTTGAGGTAGGATTCTCGTTCTGCTGAGCAGCACAACTGCTGGAGTTTCTCTGCTATTGCAGAACATGTCATGTGTGGCATTTTGTTGCTAGGCATTTGCTCGGCTGAGTTCTGGTTTCTAAGCTTGCTTTTATATTTAACTCACCCCTTCACAGCTTGCTGGTGATTTGGCCCCCACAGAATCTCGTTTTCCCTTCCTCGTGTAAGGAAATTTCCTTCTTTTGCTCCATAAATTTAATCAAGATGAGGTCCCTCAACTGAGTGTGGATTTACATTTTCTGTCTCTAGAGAAAGGGTGTGCAAAAGTGCAGCTTGATTGGTGCAGCTGTCAGAGTGGCTGTAAAAAAAAGTTCAAATGAAGCATTGGCTTATATTTAGCTTGTCATTTTTACTTCTGCATCACATAAGTAGCATTTGAAAAAAATCATGCAATTATCCCTATTTCTTCACGACTGAGGAAAAAAATCCCACAGCGATTCAAGGAGAAACTGCAATAAGAGAGTACAAAACTTGGTCTTCCAAGAACAAATGCCATGCCCCTTTCCATTTATTGAAAAGAAGTAGGAGTTAACTTTAAATTGCCTTCACACTGTTTAGATAGCCTTCTGAAGGGGGGTCTGTTTCAGGATGTTGTTAACTCATTTTTTTTTGTATACTTATTCTGATGTAGCAGCTATTGTGAGCTGTAAAATCATTGTTCATACCTGCCAGTTTCTTACCGAGGTGATACGATGAGAATGCAAAAGAAAAGTTAAAAAAAAAAAAAATAATAATAATCAAGCATTCTCCTTTTACTGTTGTCAGAGGTTCTCAAGCTGTTCTGGCAGCTCATGCATATGTTGTATGAAACAAAGCCTTTTGGATAGTTCTGGGCTCTTGGGGCTGCCAAGAGCTGTGTGCCTTACCGTGCTGACCAGCTGGGATTCCTGGGGCATCATGGATGACCAGAACACTATGCTTAAAACAAGGGCAGTCACTGTTCTCCACGAGAACAATAAACTAGAATATTTTAGTAAGGGAGGGAAAAAAAAAAGAGAGACTGAGCTTGTTTGTTCTTTCCTATTTGGAATTACCATGTGTTGATTTCATTTCCCCCTAACAGCACTAATAAAATGGGAATGAAAAGTCAATTGCTATTACTGTAGCAGCAGCAGCCTGAGTAAATTGTTTAGATAAAATTCGACTAAAATATTTTTAAATAAAACCAGATATTTATTCTCTGGAGTTTATTGTTGCAAGATTCTTATTTAGGTATAAAAGTCCGTGCTAGTTACACAATAGGGGATACAACTGCCTGACCAACAATAAAATGTTCCTTGGAAATACTCACTGGAGTGCCTTGAGCTATGAATATTGCAGGCAGCTTATTCTTAGGAACTACAGTATGGAATGTGATAAAAGAAGCTGCCGTTTCTCGAGTCTTGGACAGATCTCGTGGTTAGCAGCCCTGCTTATGGCAGGGAGATAGAACTAGGTGATCTTTCTTGTCCCTTCCAACCTGTATAATCAGTAAATATACAGGTGTTGTAATTAAGAAGTATACAAGAAAGTTAGGCTAAGCAGGTTATAATGCTAAAGAAGAATGGATGGAAAGCTTACCCTTGACCTGGGCTTACTGAGAAGACTCTAAGAGGAGCAATCTCTAAAAGAGATCCTTTCCCAGTGGTAGTCAGCTCCTAAACGGGTCTTCCACCCCTGCCAGCAGCAGAGGTGAATTGCCTTCACCTGTGCTCCCATGGCTGATGCATTGCTCATCTCAGGTGATCAATCAGAGGTTCAGGCCGTGATTCAGCAGTTCCCATACACAACCCAAGTCACTCCATGATGACTCTATGATTCTGTGATCAAACTTTCAGCACCTCCATGATTAAAGGCAAGCACGCATTTAAACTGAAGTACATTTCTTCTGTCTCACTCTTTTTGTACTGCGTAAATAACTATGGTTGATTCTCTGGTATAATTACGATGGTTTCCCTGACTTTTTATGAAGTTAAGCTGATTTAAAATATCTGAAAATTATCTTTCATGTTCAGTTGCTTGCATTAGGCCTTGACCATTTAAGCTCAATCTCCATTTCTCTTATCCTATTACTTTTCTAAACCTTGGCACTTCTACATGTTCTGAAATGACAGGATATACTGTGTGGTTACTAAAGGAAATAGATCGCTGACACCTGCCTGCTCTGGAGGAGAAATTTGCTGTTCAGAATGGGATATGTATGACAGTATTTCTCATGTTTTCTACCAAGTTGCACATACACCTCAAGCGCCTCTATTGCATTTTTCACTAGATTGTAATTAGAATGGTATATGCAGGAAATCAAAAGAGGAATCTGGGTCCCAGAGGCACGCTCATCTCATGCATCTCTGCAGAGCGCACGGCAACACACTGGGCTCTGGTTTGAGACCAGGCAATGGCTGCTTTAGAGAGAGAATTTATTTTAGAATCTGGAACTTCTTGGGAAATGTCAAGGCATCCAAGTCTGTAGCCCTTACTCGTGGAAAAGTCCTGTTCTTTCTGAGATTAAAATAACTATTTTGGAAAGACAGAGAAAGCTTTTCACAGGCCTGTATCCCAGTTAGAAAACCAGAGCCAAGTCCCTCGGTAATAAAAACATGAAGCTGAAATCAGCTGAGTTGCCTTTGCCCAGGAGAGCTTTTGGCTGCTTTCTCTGTTTCTCAGGGCTGTAGCTGTGGGGATTAACACACATTATGATTTTGCGCTTTGGCTCTAACTCAGGTGCATTTCTGTGCACAGAAGCAGTGATCTGAGAGGTGCAGCCTGAGATAACCTGCATTATGTGGATTGCCTGACTTGTTGCAGTGATTTTTGGCATGCTCAGAGGCATCGCGGTTGATCAGCAGCTCATATGAGCAGCATGCAGCACTTATGTAGGCACCATTGTTGGATTTACATTACTTCTAGGAAAGGCCGCTTGAGCATAGGATGTTAACAAGGACAAGTGGATGTTTAGAGTGGATCACACTGCGGGGGAGTTGTGCTTCTTTATCCTTACTTGGTCCTGACTGTATCCTCCAAATACATGCAGCTGTCCTGAGGAAAACGTTTTCATTTTCTGGAAGAGAAGGTGGCTGGGGATTTTCTTCCTTATCTTTCAACTTTTGTGTATTATAGATACTTTCTTGGTTTCCCTTGGGCAATTGCATAGGATTATTTGTTTGTTTGTTTTGTGAAGCAATACATTACTATCATCTAGGCCAGCTTTGCTATAAGGACTGTAACAGCTGACTGTGTATGGAGTGTTTTGGTAGAGGTGCCTCTAAAAGTTTACCTCTCAATTACAGTTACTGCATTGCTTCCTGTGTAATTTGAGATCCTTTCCAAATTGTATCAATCTTCTTTAGTGAAGCTGTGAAGAGTTTGGGTTTGAGAGTAGTGGTGATAAAAACCAGTGATAGAGACCAGAGTAGAATGGCTCAGTATTGTGAAGCAGGGATATTTATTTGGTTTAAGTAGTCCATGTCTGGCCAGATAACCTTCAGTGAATTCACCCTCAGTATCAAATCCTGAGTGTAAATCTTTTTGCTGTATGAAATACTCATGAGAGGTATGTATCAATCTGCAAATACAGAATGGTGAGGAGTACGATGCAGCATTATAAGGTAGGCAGGCATCCTTCCAGTGGCGGCGAAAAAGTTGTTCCCATTGTTTTCATGGAACCAGTTGTAGGCAGCCAAACAGATTGCAGGGGTTATCAGATATGATGCTCAGACCTGATTTGTATGCATTGTTCCTCCTTTTTGTTTCTATTATTTCATTTCTGTTGCCTCACAAATGATTTCCATAATCCTTTTGGTGATAAAACCATAATAGAGATCTGCCATGGTTATTGTTTGCTATGTTGTATATTTTTTGATGTTTTCTCAAGTATACTGTAGGTAAGAGTAAAAGCAACACAAACATAATTTTTCAGTGGTACTTTTTTATTTGTGAGGTGATACAGGCTTTGGAGAAGAACCTGTTTCTAATGTGATTTCATTTGGCTAAGTCCACAGAAAACAAAAATGTCACCTATAGCGGAAACAGCACAAGGCTGAGGTTTCAGCTATCTTTTAGATAAAGATTCTGTTGAATCTATTCCACAGCTGCTTGCAGTTTTCAATCCAATAAATAAGATGCAACCATTTAAAAAATAAATAACGTCTGTGTCCATATCCCGAAGTATAGCTCAGCTACATGGTTGCAGAGCTCAGCTTGCAAATTCAGCCAAACTTAAATACATTTAATTCTTTTAAGTTAGATAATAGCGATAGTTGCTACAGGCAGCTTCATCCAAATTAATAAACCATGCATTGTATTTTTAAACCAAAACACTGCTGTGTTCACAGCATGCTGCCGCCTTCTTTCCCTGGAGATGTTAAGCTATTACAAGTCCAAAGTCTATTTCCTTGCATTTCTTTAGACTTTAATGCTCTTCTGTGTATGCCATCCCATCTCTGGCAGTCAGATCATTTATCGTAATTGCAAGATTACACCTTTAAAAGTATATTAATGTTTATTATTTGCTTGGCCAGAATGATTACTGGAGCTGTCACTGCATGCTTTGAAAGTACACTGGTATCCACTGTAGTTCAAAGAGCAAATGGAGGATTAGAGAGAGGTGGCTGGTCCTGGAAGGCTGCTGAGATGCAAAATCTCATCAAAGCCATACGGTGTGTGCACACCTTCAGAATTAAAATTATTGCCATAATAAAGCGCTGTTCCAGTTTAGCCCTCATGTCCTCTTCTTGAGTGAACTCATACCTGAATATATTTGTAAAAGTATGTTGCAGTAAGAGGGGCTGGATCCAGACCTTTGTGCATGCAATCCTTGCTGGGAGAGCTACTCTTTAAAAATACTGAGCGTATGTAACATATTACTAATTATCAGTCTGAATGTTCTGGCTTTCCTGAAAAGTTCTACAGGCCTTTTACCCTCTGGGTCTTGTAACTGTATACCCAGACAACAACTGGGTGAAGACTGGTCTAGACAGTCCTTAAAACCTTGTCTCTACTAAATGGTTTTTGGACTTGAAGCGAGAACTCAGTGGAGAGCAGGCTGTCTGTGGACTTACTGGTTATAAAAAGAAACAGTAAGCGTGTCCCTTGTTATATGCAGGAAACGTGAATGAAAAAAACCTTTCTCACCTTCATTAGAATTTGATTCTAAATCAACTATCACATATTAGCTAGC
This sequence comes from Chrysolophus pictus, assembly GCA_037305975.1. Classification (NCBI taxonomy): domain Eukaryota; kingdom Metazoa; phylum Chordata; class Aves; order Galliformes; family Phasianidae; genus Chrysolophus; species Chrysolophus pictus. The sequence goes on from CM074578.1 coordinate 96,688,051, forward strand.
TGTGTGAAGTACTTTTGGCATAGATGTTTATTTCATGTTGCCGCTGTTTGTGATTACTCTGGAAGCTAGTAGGATAAGTTTGTAGTTAAGTATTTAACCTTCCTTAGGTCAGTTAAACGTCTGAGACAGTCTTAAAAGAAAACTGTTATGTTCCAAAATTGATTCCTCAGAAGTTTAGAAAAGTTGCCTGTGGTATCCTGGCACAGACAGCAGCTGGGCAGAGGTGGATGCATGAACTGGAGTGTCTTCTGCCCCTTCCCAGTTAAGTCTACGCAATGGAGAAAAGCTGCTCAGGGAAGCCAGTTGCAGGCATTACTTGCAGCTGGTTAGCAAGTGCAAGCTGCCAACTCTGGAAGCTTTGTCTTGGTTGGAAAAAGTGCTTATGGAAAAAGCTAGAATGTAAACCTCAAAAAAGTAAAAATCCAACAAACAAGCAAAACCAAACAAAACAAGTGAATCAATCTATACTCCCAAGCACAATTTAGCAAAATTAACTGGAAGCGGGCCCAAAATGATGGCACTGCTCAAGTATTCTCAGGAGAGCCCCAAAAGTGGCATAATTGAGTTCAAGTTCCCTAGGGAAGGAGAAAATCTCTGTGCTCAGGAGTGTTCAGGCACAGTTTGACTGCCTGATGCCTTCCTCCTACCTTCATTTCTGTTACACCTCCTCACTCTGACAGACAAAACCTTTGTTGAAGTTCAGGCTCACAAAGTCTCCCACTCTTTCTAAAATGAGGAAAACTCTCAATAGAAGACAGACAGGCTTGTTGATAAAGCACTAGCAGCCCCTTCTGTCAACGTCAAGATACTTGCGAAGGCCTGGTTTCATGCTTGGGTACAGTTTCCTCATACATTCTGCTGCTGCACAGAAAGTCAGTGCAGGTTTATCAGCCTGGACTGTCAAGAGATCAATCCTCTGGAAGTTTTATCCTTTTTAAAGAAGTGTGAATAAATTGGTGAATTGGCAACACAAGTTCGTTGTTCTGCTTTTAGAAGGACAGAGAAAAACATGCCCAGAAAGGAAAACCTTCATTTCCAAGTGTGTACCCTGGTCTAGCTCCCTTAAAAACATATCTGCAGAGACACTTGTCTTTTGTTTTCTAAGCCATGTATTTGCTTTATTATGTATATGTGTATGTATACATATACATGCGCTCACGTGCACACATATATGTACACGTGCATTTTTAATCCACCATAACATTCACTAGCAGCTGTAAAGAAATTGTATAAGCTTCATACTAAAGCTGTTATTTCTCCTTCTCCATGATGATCTTTCAGAACTTCCTTGTTCTTTCATTTTGTGAATTTTGATTCCAATTATGTGCTTGGCTGTGCTATAGTCTTTCCACTGACACTCGTTGCAGGACTGGCAGGAGATTGCAGGCTGTTTGGATTTGGGTATACCTCTTTCTGCAGTAAGATGGAACATGCTTGTGGTTTCATCCATAATAGTAGTAATAAAGGTGACTGTATTGTGATGTCAATTGTGGACTTAAAATTGAATGAATGATGTGCAGGATATTTTTATTTCAGTTAGTGAGCAGCCAGCTACATCTTAGTATAGAATATATTTTAGTACTCTTCTCATTGATAGTATCTGCACTGGGTTATTGCTTGAGTTTGCAGTGTGAAGCTGAGTCAGGACACGTGGGATTTATCATTTATTTATTTATTGAAATAGGAAAAGTGAATTTTCTTCCAAAAGCAAAGTGGATCACTATGTAATGGGTTTCATGCTTTAGCACTGGTCAAGAAGTCAATGTACCCAGTTCTTAAAAGGCAAGTGGCCATACACTTGACATAATTTTTTCCCTACTGAATGTGTTTATGTAGGAACAGTGGAAAGAATGAATGCGTGTAGTACAAGTTGTCAGGGAGCTGCAAAGATGTTTATTTTGTTTCCTTCAGGTACTTTTTTTATTTTTGGCTCAGTTATGCCAATGAACATTGCAGATCAAAATGCTATTTGTTCAGGAAGGAAGCTAAAGGTCTCAGATTCAGAGCATGAATAAATGCAGGGTCAGTGTCCTTATGCTGATCCACTGCTTTTGAATTCCTGTGAATTAATCTGGATTTTTTTCTACTTCAGTTGGCTTCAAAAGTCTTTTTGAACGTATCTATTCATCAGCATTGAATCAAAAGCTTGGCAGCTATTTCTTGATTAAATAATTATTCCCAAACTAATAAACATCGCAGCAGGATTTAATTAATATATGCCAGGCATACAACTTTTTTTTTCTTCTAAAAATACAATGCTCTGAAATTAGTATCTGCAGAATAAAGGTGCATGCTTTTTTCTGCAGTCAGCCATGAGAAGGGCAGGTAAAAAGTAAGCTGCTGATTGCATTCACCTCTCTTTAGGCAGGAATGTCTCTTTTTTAAAACTTTCTTGCAAGAAAAACTGCAAAAAAGAAACCAATAGCATCTCTTTACTTACCCCATGGGGCTTCTATTACTGTAATAAATAAACTAGACTTTTCAATTGTATTGCTACGTTGTTTTTGCACTTATTTGTTAGCAGTGTTGTTAACCTTACTATATATTGACGTAATCGCTTAATTCTACTACTTGATAAGCCTTTGAAGATACCATATGCTTTAAAGATAAGGTTTAGGCATCTCATTAGAATAGGATATATGTTATTGTCATTAACATATATGTGCAATCTGTTCTGCTCTTTCCTTCTCCCTCAGTGTGATATCAACCTGCAGTTAGTTTTTCTCAGGGCTGATTTCCTTGTCTCACTTGGGGGAAAGATCCTGTTTCTCCACCTGAAGTGTTACACTAACAACTCGAGTTTAGGAACCATCTCTAGGAGACCAAGTCCACGCTGAGATTCGGTTAACGTTGATGATAAACATAGGCTTTATAAATGTTAAAAACAAGTATTAGCACTGTACGTTCTGTAGGTATGCCTTCAAAGAATGTAAGCAACTTTGAATGCGTTACCCAATGATGCCGGACACTAGCTATATGGTTATTATGAAGGCACACTGGTATTTTTGACCTTGGATTGGAGAATAGCGGTTATGAAAAATACTTGATTATTTTTACATTTCACTTTTCTCTTTGGCATCATTAAAAATGAATCTCCCTATATGGATGAGCTTCAAAATAATTCTAGCTGCTTACTGAAAAGCATATGTAAGAACAAAAGACAAAACTCCACAAACAAATGATGTTTAACAGGCTCACATGTAGTTTTCTAGCAACTAAGGAATTCTCCCACATTCTTCATGTTCACGGTAAGTACAGGCTTACAGAGTGATATAGAAAAATCTTTAAATGAGTTTTCCAAGTGTATCTCATTTCATGACCTTGATAAAATGCATATGTTTAATGCACAGGAGGGATGGATAACCATTACCACATTTTGCATGAAGTATGGTCTGCTTTGAAGTTGGCAAAATCTTTTCCTGGAGACTTTGTAGGATTACGATTTTTATAAGAACAAAATTGCTTCCTCTAAGGAATGTATTTCCAGATGGAGTGATATTCAGCTTACGCATACTGAGGTGTAGCATGACTTCAAACAACTCCGAGATACAATGGGAATGGATATTATTTATAGACTGATCAAGAATGACAGTCATGGAGATCAAGGACTGATCTCATCTTTTATTCAGACAGTATCATCAGTTCTGTCTTCACTGGTGTCGTGTGTAACACTGACTGGCTGAACTGATCAATTCATTTTCAATTTCCATAAACATTTCCATTCCTGGACATATTCAGTGCTTAACTTTGCACTTAATTAATCCCTTTGAAGGGAATGGGACAAATTACTATTTTATTTTGACCAGAAAAGAAAATATTCATAAATGATTTGAATTTTATTCTGCAGCTTCCTTGGATACCGAGTCCTCTCTTCACTGTAATTTTTCTTCCTGCTTGTATTACATGTCTGATGTTTCCAGGAGGGAAAGATTATTTGGCAGTTTATATAAATGATCACTTTTTCTATTAACTGCTTTTGTGCTTAGTTGGTTATTTAATCCATAGAAGATATTCAGTAATTTTTAAACTTCTTTCCTTAAAAGAAAAAACAGCATGTATTTGAGGCCTTTCAAATATCTTACCTTCTCAACACTAACAGCTTTAAAAAGTCATTGCCTTTATGGCACAGATCCTTACCAGAGATTTGTGACTTCACAACTATTTATGAATTCAGATTTGCCTTTTAAGAACAGGAGCTTCCTGTCTCCTGTTGAATATGTATTTCCAAGCACACTGAATGGCTGTCTAAACGATCTGTTTCTGAATGAACACACATGCTTTATGACAGTCAGAGAAAATGTTCCCAGCATTTGTCAAACAAAGAGGGTAGCAACAAAACCCTGGTGCTCACACCACGAGCTCATTGCCAGCTTCTGCAAGAGCCTGCTGGGCCTGAGGGCTGAGCAGAGCCTCAGTGGGACCACCAAGAGACAGGAGGAAAAAGAATGATCCGAGGTCTTTTGAAGTGTGTATATACACATATATATACAAGCTTTCTGCTTAAAATTAACCCATGTGCCTTGGCTGGAAGCCTTTGACACCGAGGTGTCCTGTGTGGGACCTTTGTGCCTCCTGCTGTGGGGGATTTCTGAGTTGGGTCACCATGGATGTGAACCCATGGGCCACCTCGAGTGCTGTGTCCTTGTGAGAGTTTCTGAGCCCTACGTTATTCCTTACACGTAGTTAGGAGTTTCAGACAGGTTCTTTCTTCTCCCTGTTCGTTTCATTTCTCCACCCATTGCCCTTTTCTTGTGTTTTGAATAGTGCTAGCAAAGTGGTTCATTTTATTGGATACAGACAAACTTTTGTGCCTCCTTATTGTGCCAGAACAGATGCCTACCAGCACCATTCGCTGGCCTTGCCAGGGCTGAGAAAACAGCATTAACAGCTGCTGCTACTGCTGCAGAACAAGTGGCTTTATCATGTGCTGTAGCATGGAAACCGAGAAGATGTCTGCTAAGGTTCAGAACTTGTTTGCTTTGTAACAGCAACACATGCAATGTCTTCTCCGCATCCAGTCTGGAGTGAGGCTTTTCTGAGCGCATGCAGGTGGTCTTATAAAGCCAAGTCAGAGGTCAGGGTTTCCCCTGTAGGACTGTGCTGAAAGTCCCACCGTGGAGACTCATAGGAGGTGAGTGCTACTGGGATCTTGCTTAACCCTGACCTTTGCCTCTTAAGAGAGATTAAGCTACACCTTGTTGAATGCAGGAATGTTCTTCTCATGGTCGAGCTTTATAGCAAACCTCACTGGAAAGCTGAGAGCAGGCTAAGCGTTCGGGAGATCTGGCTTTCCTGATCTGAATTCCTTGATAAAATGCTTCTTGAATTCTCCCTGTATGATTCTCTGTGCCGTTTTACTGCCAGATAAATTAATTGGCCTGAATTCCCCAGCCCTTGAGGCTCTTTGCAATCTGGCTCTGGGCGATGCTTCGTGCAAGCAGATGGAGGTGTTCCTATGGACAGCAGGGACGCAGGATCTCAAGGCACATCGTATCTCCCAAGAGTGTAGCTTTTGACTTCATGAGCACATTCAGTGTCCTGCAAAAGAGTTGTACCTGGCTATAAGACTTGGTTATTGGTTTTTTATGTTTTTTTTTTTGTCCTGCGTTTTCAGTAAAATAATGTGGGTGACTGTTTCCAGCTGGGTTCTGCATGAGCCGTTGTTGCTTGATCCCAGGGAAGCATGTGGTTCTGGTTGTAATCATTATACTGCATAATATTTGACACAGTTCTCCAGGTTGAAGTGTGTTAAAGCAGTGTAAAATGCACTGAACCTCTTTTCTCACAAAGTATGAAAGCAGACAGTTATTCAAACAGAGCACGTTTTCATAGCATAGATATGGGCGAAATATGAGGGACCAGTGCTGCAAAATGTTTTGTATAGCACTTAATGATCAGCATTCTTGTGCTAATCTCTCTTCTCTAGGAGTATTTTCAGTTGCTCCTGAATGGTGCACATTCGTTTTATTTTGTTTCCTCTGCTGTCAGGCTGTGGCTTAATATCAGCTGGCAGGTGAAAGTGTTCTGGGCTCCAAGGTAGCAGAAATGGATATTCCCCTGGGAAGAGAGGCAGATGTGTGATCACCATGTCAGGCTAAGGAGAGCTGGGGAAGAAGGTGTCATTTATCAAATCCCATTAACTTTAAAAGTATATTCTGCTCTACAGATGAAAGTGGATGTTTTCATTATGTACAAGACAATGGATGGGGTAGACTGCATAGCACGAAACATTTCAGAACACTTTAAAACATTACCTGACAAAAGTCTTTCCAAGGAACAGATCCAAAGAGCATTTCCCTAAGCCATTTGTCGTTGAAACAAATAATATTTGCGTCCACTGAGAGCCAGAGAAGAGAGCATTTTATTTTCTCTTTGCTGGTGGGGATTGTTGACTTTTCCCTACTTGCAGCTGTTCTGAAAAATTAAGTATTTTCTTTCAAAATCAGCAACGTTACAATAGGTTATACTGAAAAGAAATTGGCAAGCTTTCTCTGCTCAAAGCCAAACTGTGAATAAAAAAGTGCTGCTTTTTAAGTGTAATTTCCAGTTACTGTTTTATCAAGCATTTTAATTTTATTTTGAAGCTTTTTTTAATTATTTTTTTCCTTTGAAAAAGCCGACAGATTGATCTCTGTGAATAAAAGAATGGAGATAAAACTTTAAGAAGGGTTGAAGTTTGATAAATACTGTGGGGATATGGAATGAGTCTTAGAAGTAGCCTACATTACACACTGTGGAGTTCATGCATTACAATATCAATGCCTATCTGCAGTTTTTATTTAAAACAAAATGATTTGTGCTTACATAGGAAAAAAAAATCGGGGTACTTGTTCTTAAAACTGTGATTACAAGAAAAGTGGGAGCTAAAGCCATTAACTGGCTCCCACTTTGTCATTGCAACAGATTGATAGATTTTTTGCTTCTAGAAATGGATGTCAAAAGCTGAAGTTGGTGCAAATAAAGGGCATTAGCAGGGTGGATGCAGATCATGCTCATCTTCACTGCATGTCAGTGCCTGGATCAAGTCTGTGAGCCAGCCTGCCATCATCAGTATCCAGATGACAGAAAATGGTCAAAGCAAACGTGGGAACATAAGTTTGCTGTGTGATGTTTACAGATGTGCCTGAGGGAGGTGACTGGATAGAGTGAAATGTTCCTGCTTTGTTCCAAGGCTAGAATATGTTGGGAACATGAACATTCAGAAGTTACTTGATACGCATTTATGAAGTGTAGCTTATCTTCATTTTGCTGTTTGAAGGTACAGACTGAAATAGATGCATTATATAATGTGAAAATCAGAAAGAAAGCCGAGCTAGAACTGAGAATCCAGACACCCCCACAATGTGGGAGTCTACAAGTCGGGGGTTGCATCTGAATTGCATGATCAGAGCCTTGAGGTTCTCCAGAATGCCAGAAGTCCCAGCAGCAAAATGAAACACAGCCGCAAAAGGGCACCCAGCCAAACGGATGGATGAGAAACTGCTTTGCAGCTTCTGCCTGACCCCAAGGAGTGCTTGATCTGTGTGCGTCCAAAAACAATTTGTTTGGGCCAAAGCAGTCTGCTTCCAGCTGTGATCCATGCACATAAGGGATTTTGAGATTTAAGTTTAAATTTGCTAAGGTATTTTTATGGCAAAAGGAGCAGGCACTTGCAGGAATCGCAGTGGGCACCTGTCTGTGTCAGTAGGCAGATACAGAATTTTGAAGAGTGACTGGAAGTTACCTTAGAAGATGTTTATTATGTATTTTTCAAGTTAGGGAGAGACATGTAATTATGAAGTCTGCTGCTAAACTGTGATCTGAATTTCACTATGAAAAGTCCTGAATTAAAAAAAAAAAAAAAAAGTAAATGAAAGTATTTGATACAGATGTAGAGGGAAAAAAAACTAGGATTTGTTCTTCTGTTTGTTTTTTGTTTTGTTTTCTAATGTTGCTTTTTTATGTCTGTTCATTTATATTCCATCCCGCTCTGTGGCGTGAAATCCATCTTTTCATTGCCTGATGAAGATTGGAATGTATGTTAAGCAGGATGAAGGTGTTTTACAAAGATTAATTAATTATTGAGGCAGCCAATTAGTTAAACTGATTACTGGTGTTCTTAAAGGAAGTCAGGTGCACAGTGCAGAAAAAACTTGGTGTGTAGGATTATGCAGAGTGCCATATCTCAAGCGAAATACATGTATAAAGCATGTACCAAGCAGAGGCCGATGTGATGCTGCTGGGAGGAGATGCATAACAGCAAGTTCATTAAGCCATAACTTTTGTGTTGCGTTTACTCACGTCTGTTTCATTAATCGAAACAGGTAAGAGAGAAGGCACAGTTGAAAACACAGTGAATAAAATTTATTTTCTCCACGTATAGGTGGAGGTGTGTATGTGCTTGGTGTATGGACTGGCCTTCTCCAGCAGTACCCAGGGGTTCTGTCCCCATTTCACTTCACAATGGGCTCAAACCCTGTGCAACAGTGCTTTCCTCCAGTGGTGGCAAAGGGCTCTGCCTTTTGGTACTGCCATTCTCTTTTCTTAGGTACTTGGGATGTGATTTGGAAAAGCCCAAACTAGTTAATATAGAAGCTGTCAGGAAAAGCTGAATCTCCAGAGAGCTGAAACTTTCTTCAGAAAAATACATATTCTGTCAGATGTTTCTGCGGTTGCACAACTGATGAAATAGTGAGGTGTTTTTCCTGCCTTTGAGCAATTTCAGCTCTTTTCAGCTGGAGACAGTAACTACCTCCTCCTCTTCCCCTGAGGTCTAATCCTGAATCCCAAGTCAGGCAAAACATCCAGGTCTCTCTGTGGTCGCTGAGGCTGGAGCACCAGCTGAGAGCACATTGCCTCTCTGGGCCTCACCCTAGCAAAGTTGGATACAAACCCAGGTTGGGATCTGTTGTGAGTTAGGCTTGTGTTTTAATGGTTCTATCAGTAGAGCAGGCTTTGAGTCTGTCTTCAGTTAGCTTAAAATTCAACAGTTTCTCTGTGCATCCTGCAGTGCCGAAGTTGCGCACCCTGTGGCTGAACTTCCTTTCCTCTGTGATTTGTAAGAATCATCGAATCATAGAATCACAGAATGGCCAAGGATGGGGCTCATGTTAAGCTTTTCATCTATCAAGACCCCCAGGATGACTTCAAGGATCATGAATCTCCAACCCTCCTGCCACATGCAGGGCCACCAACCTCCCCATTTAATACTAGACCAGGCTGCCCAGGGCCCCAACCAATCTGGCCTTGAAGACCTCCAGGGATGGGGCTTCCACAACCTCTCTGGGCAGCCGTTCCAGCATCTCACCACTCTCATAGTAAAGGACTTCCCCCTGACATTCAACCTAAATCTCCCCTCCCTCAACTTAAAACCATTTCCCCTTGTCCTGCAGTTATCAACCCTTTCAAAGAGTTGATTCCCCTTCCCTCTGTAGGCTCCCTTTAGGTATTGAAATGCTGCAATGAGTTCACCCCGCAGCCTTCTTTTCTCCAGACTGAACAAGCCCAGCTCCCTCAGCCTGTCTTCACTGGGGTGGTGCTCCAGTCCCCTGATCATCTTTGTGGCCCTCCTCTGGACCCTCTCCAAGAGCTCCCTGTCTTTCTTGTACTGGAGGCTCCACCCTTGGATGCAGTACTCCAGATTGGGCCTCACAAGAGCTGAGAAGGGGGGAACAATCACCTCCCTGTCCCTGCTGGCCACCCCTCTTTTGATGGAGCCCAGGATACCATTTGCCTTCTGAGCCACAAGGGCACACTGCTGGCTCATATTAAGATTTTCATCTTCTCCACAGAGCTGCTCTCAAGGACCGCTCCTTCCAGTCTGTATGGATGCCTGGGATTCCTCTGGCCCAAGTGCAAAACTCTGCACTTTGCTGTGTTAAATCTCATCAGGTTCACCCAGGCCCACCTTTCTAGCCTCTCAAGGTCCCTGTGAATGGCATCCCTTCCTTCAACCGTGTCAACTGCACCACTCAGCTTGGTGTCGTCAGCAAACTTGCTGAGGGTGCACTCGATTCTGTCATTGATGTCATTGATAAAGATGTTAAAGAGCACCGGTCCCAAGACAGACCCTGGGGGACGCCACTTGTTACCGGCCTCCACGTAGAGCCATTGATGACCACCCTCTGTCTGTGGCCTTTCTTTCCTTGTCTTTGTAAGACACCACTAGCAACCTGAAAGTGGTTCCTTAGAAGTCTGATATCAACTCAGTAATGGGATTCTGCTTGGTTGTAAACTTCAGAACTGATTGCTGTTTTTGACTTTAAGTCTAATTATTGCACTGGCAAGCTGTGAATAACTACAAGTTCCTATGCTTCAGAATGCAACTTCATGAATATAATCTCCGTCATGTACCACAACAATTGTGGGAAGAATAAATTACTTAAATAATTTGAAAATGATGAAAGTTCATTAAGAGCAAGAGTTCATTTTTAGAATCTGTGTCATCGTTGTATTGTTTGAACTTTCAGCAAGCATTTATATTGGTCTAACGTGGACCTCAAGTTTAGAAGACTTCACTGATTTACAGTGAGAAAATCAGATATTGTGTATTTTGGATAAATAATTCTCATTTAGTTGCAGGATAACTCACTTGTCTAATTTGGTATGTTTTTTCACTGAAGTGGGTGCTCTAGGTAGCAGTTTGGCTGCAAGCCTACTGGGAAAAGCAAGAAGAGCGCTGCTGCCAGGCACATTCATGCCCATTCCTATCCTGTGCTTGTAGTTGCTGTGCTGTAGTTTCTCTAAGAAGCTCTGGGTGTGTCTTCAGCTCCTGCAGATGCATTTCAGAGGATGAAAGAAAAGCATTTTCTTCAGAATGCCAACTAGTAGATTTATAGCACCCTCCGGAGAGTACCTGCCAGCTTTGGAGTGAGGGCAGGTTTTAAGGAAGGACACCTTATTATGCTTTTAAATTGTTGTATGAAGTTAAATTGCAAATAATGCTTAGTTCTGAGAAAGATAAAATGGAAAGAGTCTCATTGGATTGACTATTTATTCTTTCAACCTTAGTCCTGGCCTCAGAAACCTGAAGACTTCCTGTACTAAACCTGGCCAGTGTGAAGCAGGAGGACACTGCTGCTCCCTGGAGGTGACTGGAGTTGTCCCATCTTCATGCCCACAGGCAAAGGCATGCGCACAGGGACAAAGCCAATCACTGTAGTCACAAAGCAAGTCATGTCCTGCACTTCATGGACAGCCTGGCTGGCTGCCTAGCTCCCCTTGGTGTACTGCTCTCCTGGCCACAGCTGCTCGGGACATGTGAAGGGCTGTAGGCCATGGGTGCCAGAGCAGGGTGCCTGGTGCCCACAGGATGGCTTGCTCTGAACTAATTGCCCCTCTGGAAGGGTCCATCAGCAGCCACTGCTGCATATGGGGGGCTGAAGCTGTGGCCTTAAGGCATAATCCTGAGTTTAGAGAAATTCAGTGGTTTGTTTTTGTGCCTGTTAGAGAAATGAGTCTCTGGTTTATCAGTTCCCTCGGGGAGACCTGCCACTTACTATTCTTGCTCCTGTTTCTCCTCCAATATTAATTAATCCTTGTCAAGTGAAGCCACAAATTACTTGTCGGATCAATGACTGGGTTTCACCTGCTTTCCCCTGGGCTTTCGGTAAGAAAACAGTATAGCTTACCACAGGTGGATTACCACAAGGGATCAGACTGTCGTGGGTGTGTGCTGTTGCTTTTTCTGCCACTGCAAATAAGAAAAATCAGAACTGACAGCTGCAGGTCAGCACACGTTTTATATTAAGCTGTAGGTAATGAAATGGGTTGTCAGAAGAGATGATTGAGATTGGGAGCTGAACAGGAATCTGAGTATCTGAGGTTTGGAGTGCAGATATGCACACTATAGAAAAGTAGGATTACAAAAACAGGGAAGGTATTGAATGGGCTGTAAATACTGTGCTCTGTTGTATGTGGAGATTAGTTGAGACCTACTGATGGAAGTGGCTCACGGCTTTATCTTTCGGGCACCTTAGAGGGGGATACTGCAACAGCAGAATTGCTGTTGTACACAAGGTTGTTAAGTTACGTCCTTTTCACTTTGTTTCTCTTATCTTCCACAGTTTTATCCCTTCCTTTATTATACCACAATCCATTTTAAATAGAGTCTGGTGAAATTTGAGTGGAGAAATTACAAATGCAGCGTACTGATGAGTTCTCTGGTGCCGAGTGCTCCGCAGTGGTCTGACGGCTGTCAGTGCCCAGCAGCACCGCTGTCGAGTGCATACAGATGTGCTGCTGACGCAGGTCTGGTGGGCTGGGGCAGGGACATGAGAAACAGCACGTTTGCTTCTTTTGGGGAGGGAGAAAATGAATAAGGTTAGAGTCATAATTTAAACATCACCGAATGAACATCATTTTACTGCTGTGTACTTTTTAGGCATTTATAATCAACAGCATATATTAAGGCCTTGTCAAGCTTGGGAAGTAGGTGCTCAGGATATTGAATTTATTAAATTGGAGTTTATTGAATTTCCTTTGAATTCTTTCAGTGATGTAATGTCACCAGCATGCTTATCATGCTGCACAGGAGGCTTCGTTCTTTGTAGCAGAGAATAGATCCATGTGCTGTGGGCGTGATGTTGATAGCACCAGATGCTCAGAGCAAGTTAAAATGGACAAGATACTGATCCCAAAACTTACTTCTTGAGTTCCCCAAGTTAGACCTGAAAGTGTGGATTAATTTAGACCTGAAAACGTAGCTATCTTCAGTTTCTTTTCCTTGCCGTTGCCAGAGTCTTTTCCAAGCCCTGTCATTTAATCATAGAATGGTTTGTGTTGGAAGTGATCTTTAAGACCACCTCATTCCAACCCCCTGTTATAGGCAGGGACAGCTCCTGCTAGACCAGGTTGCTCACAGCCCCATCCAGCCTGGCCTTGAAAGCCTCCAGGGTGAGGGCATCCACACCTCTCTGAGCAGCCTGTTCCAGTGTTTTACCTCCATGTAGAACGTGTTCTCTGTTTCTCACCCCACAGGTGGTCACACTTTTTAGCTAACAGCATTTTCTTTGCAATGTGCTTCAGATACAGCCCTTTGCTGACTGACATTGTGTAACCATAAATTCTTATCCTATGGTCTTACTTCTGATCTGCTGTGACCGATGCCTTTGCCTGATCTTTTGGATTTTGCAGCTCATGCAACTTGTGTCTCTGTGGCTTCTCCTACTGTGCTGAGCAGTACATGTGAGAGGGCCCCAGGACAAGAGCTCATACATTGCAGGTTGCAGAGGATAATACAATAAAGCCTTGGTTACTGAGATTCATTGCCACTCTGATGACTTTTGTAAGCCAAAATAATTATCTTTGAGCCACTCTTCCTAGTCTGAAGATGTTTAGACAGGAGATAATTCAGCGTGGCTGCAGCTCTGTATTGATCTGTTATGAAACTCTGTCAATGAAAAATTCAGTCCTGAGCAAGCTGCTTGGCAGATAGTAGATTTCCCTTTGTGTTGCTGATTCCATCTAGTTATCCATTATACCTCATTGAAAGAATGAAATTACTCAGCACTAAAAAAGACACCAGATTGGAGCCTAGCCTGAAACTTGTACTAGGTCCCTTGTCCAGTCTAGAATGTGATTGCTGCATAAATGTTCATCTTCAGGAGGAACTGAAGCAAAATAAACTAGATCAGTTGAGAAGAAAGAAAGAAATGGAGATTTGCAGAGGACATCCAAGGAGTCAGCTGAAGAAGCTTTGGGTTTGTTAGTATTATTTATAACAATCCAGCCCCGTGATCCCCCATAAGACAATAACTTGGTTTGCTTTTATTACTTTGAGGGTTTTGCCTGAAAGAATCAACAGGATTTTGGAAAGCTGTGAAATCTTTGTTACTGTTGTTGACTTTAATCATTGCAGTATAAATTTGCAGTCCCCAGGGGAGAATTTCTGTGCAATACCTTTCCGTATTTATTACTAAAAAAAAATGATTCTCAAGCTACAGGTTATTATTTCTGCATTAGTCACTAACTGCAGGATGAAACTGGAGGTAAATTTAGCAAAGTCTTGTCTTTGAAGTGGAATAAATGTATTTCTGCTGGATTTTATTAACCTTTCTCTCTAATTAAAAAAATAACAGCAGTGAGATCTGAAAGTGAGGTTGGTTCACGTATTTCAGCTTTCTGACATACAGTTTTAGGTATCTGATTCTGATTGGTTTCAGATTTCTCTGCAGGTAATTGTGGGGTTCATCCTGTACCTTCCTGGGTTTAATGAGGTATTTGGTTGGAAGGACTCAAGGACAACCTCATCATGGATATTGGCTTAGTCTTTGTATTTCTCTGCTGTGCCATTTACTGCTTGGATTTCTAGTAGGCTCTCTCTGTGGAAATGAATACATTTTCTCCGTGCTACCCATTTCTCTGGATTTCTCATGAGTCTTGAGGTTCTTGATACTTGGTAGGCTAATTTGCTTACTCTTTTTGCTTTTGTTTGGTATTACCAATTGCTGCAAACTTTCCCAGGAGCAGTTCTGTTCAGCGGCACAAAGATGCAGCACTTGAGTTGTAGGAGATGCCTTGGAGTCCCGTACATGTTCAGCCCGCTTGTTTTATGTTTTTGTTGCCCTACCCCCCTTTCTTAAAAAAAAAAAGTTTTAATAAAAATATGAAAAAAAAAAGAGTTTTGTTACTTATATATATGTATATTAACTATATTATATATTTTATATGCTGCCCAAGTCAATTCCTCTTCACTCAATGCGGTTGGATTACCTAGGATTGCCTTTATTGACATCAAATAGTATTGTAGAATTGTTTGAGTTGGGAGGGACCCTTGGAGCTCATCTTGTCCAACTCTCCCAATGAACAGGGACACCCACAGGTGTGGACAACAGTGAACAGGATCAGCCAAGTTGCTCAGACCCCACTGAGTCCAGGCACCCACCACCTCTCTGGGCAACCTGTTCTGGTGCCTCACCACCCTGATTGTAAAACACTTCTTCCTTATATCCATCTTTTAGTTTGAAGCTATTGCCCTTGTCCTATTGAAAAATACTGATTTCAGCGCTTATTATTGCAACAGTTTTATCTGACATTATCCCCTTAAGGTGTCTTTGAGTACTCTACCAACCTAAAGAAGTTTCTGTTCTTTAAAGGGTTTCAGCGATCAGTTTGACATTCAAGTCTGTTTTTCCTGAATAAAATTGCAGTGCACATTTTAGAAGGAATTCAGAGCCATAAAGATCTGTAGATGTTCAAAGTCACTACATTTTTAAATTCTAGAAGTGCTTGTGTCTCTCAGCGAGAAGCTTCTGAAGCACCAACTCTAACTGGCAGCTCATTTCTGAGCGAAGCATCCCTTCCGTTGTTCTGCACGTGGAGCACTTCCACAGTCAGCCTTAAGTTTGTTGGGGCTGTGAATTAGGATGTGCCACAACACTGCAAAAAATGCTATTACATTTCAGTACCCTCAGAATATTTGAGAAAAGCTTCTTTTTCTTGCAGAAAGCAGTAGTATTATATCTGTTCTAGATATTTTCTTTCATTAAAACTTCTTTCTCTTTACTTTCCCTAGTCATTCATTGAGCTGTCTGCCTGTTTTGTAACCATGGGTGCAACGGTGCCTGAATCGCAATTTATTCACTGGGAGAGAAGGGAAGCAGAACAGAGCATTAACCTCTGCGAAGACAAATAAACCTTATTCTCTGTGTGGGAAATAAGTCTCTCTGAAAAATGTCCTTATTGAGCACAGCTTCCAGATGGCTGTGCTCATGGCTTCCTTGGCTCTGCCTAATGTGGAGTTGCACAGCGGTTGCTTTGAGAGCCTGGTGAATTGCTGGGGTGTCAACATCCCAGAGAGGATTTAGGCAGCAGCATCAAGCCCACTGCATGCAAAAGTCTACTCTGCTGAAATTTGTGCTTTACAAATGGAAGCTTTTATTTGTAGGAACAAATGTTGTCTTGCTTTGGACTTTCCTTTAGCCACTATGATTAAAGCTGCTGAGAAACTTCCTGTTTTCCGCTCAGATGCGGAGCTCTAATCTTTGTAATCTTTGCAGCCCAGTGACACAGATCTGTTTATAGGCCGGGAAGCTTTTGGTTTTGTTTCACATTGGCTCTACAGGCTTTTGTACCACATGAAGCAGCCAGTGATCCTATGCTGAACGCTGCTATCCCTGGGAGAACTGCAGGGTGCAGGCAGGCGAGCACTGGGTGCTTATGCTGCAGCTGCCAGGCACATTGTGCCTCACTGGTCCTATCTACTTGCTTCATCCCATTCATCTGTAGAATGAAGCAGAAATAAATAAACAAGCAACTACTTGAATTGTGTGCTAAGGCTTTGGCTATGAAGTTTTTAGAAATAACATTCAAACACTTTTATTGCTGTCTGTATTGCTTTAAACTTCCTGATTTGTGACCAGTGGACAGTTTTATTGCCTTCTGTGAGCTTTGTTTCTGAGGCAGAATGGTTTTTATTGTTTAATGAATACTGTTGATTTGGGGAAGAACCTCCCTTGGATATTGTCCTACTAAAAGAAAACAATCCTTTAAAAACCCACAAAACTCTTATCTCTTGACCTTCAAGTTTTTATGGCTGTGGGCATGTCTGCCCTGCACCCTGGGGCACAGGGGTGCCCAGGGACTTGAGCTGCTGGTCACTGCCATACCAGGAAATTTTCAGCTCAGGTTGGAAAGCATTAAGGTTTTCAGGCACTCTGAAATTTTTCCGCTTGCTGTATTGCTTTCGAGGAGTTCCTTCTCACTCTACACCTTCCTTCTGGCAACCTATGCAGGAGGCCCAGATATTCAGAGTAACAGAAAAAGTTTCCTTTTCTCTGTGACAACTACGAAAAGTTGGGTTCTGGTTAACACTAGATGCTGTGAAAGCTAAACCTGCAAAGTTTTTTAAAATCCATTTAAGCCTCTATCATTTGCAAGCACGTCTTGATAGAAGGAGTAACTTTTCATCAGCTTGTTGTAGTGATGCAAAAGTTCTGAGAGCAAGTTGAAGTTACTGTGCATTTATTGATTGTGTTATCTGGCATATGCAAGTATGTTTGCATTTAATCCATGTGTCGTTTTCCCTAGGCAATTGCTTAGTGTTGAGTGCTGGAAGGAGTTTGCTATAGAAGCATAAGAACAAAATGTTGATGGCACAGTTGATGCCCAGCCTTCTCCACTTTCTGTTGGTTTTTTTTCCTGAAATACCATGATTATCAAGGTCTTTTCCATCTGCTGGCAAGTGCCTTAGGTAAGGGTCATTCTCTGTGAATCTTTTCCATTTACAGTACACCTCATTAGACCGTGTTTAGAATTTAAATGAATTACTATAGAGCAATCAGCAACTGTAATTGCACTGGGAGCAGCCCCAGCACTGCTGCTGCTTGTTCCTGAGGATCAAGACACTGAGAAATTATCTCGCCACATCTTTTTTCTGGTAGCTTTAATTAGCTTAGGTTTTGTGTCGTGGGCTGAGCTTGCTGGGCTCACAATTAGTAAAGTGCTCAGAATAAAATAAACCAGCATGGACATCTGGTAAGGTAGTAAGTGTGGAGCCCTGAGCTTCATGTATCACGGGAACATCATGCTGTTGTTAAATTCAGAGACAAAGCGTTGGATATAAAAATCCCTGTGAGGCAATTTCTACAGTCATTTAAGATGCCAGTGTGATTTATTGCATTTTACAACATGTGCCAGTTAAGTGAAATGAGCGTGAGATTAGTGAAATATGAATTGAGTTATAGAGCTGAAATAGGAGTGAATTTGAGATCTTGGAAAAAGTGGAAATGAAATAAACTGCAGTTAGAAGCAGAAATGATGTTAGGATTGTCTCACACTTCTGCATGGCCTTGAACACCAAGTAGGTTTTAAGGACAGGACGATTAGGAAGATACTTGGAGGAGCAGAAATGGAAGTCTGGTCTTTTCACTTACCATGGAAATGAGAAATGGTCATCTTGGACAAAGTCAGAATATTGGGAGCTGCAGGTTACCTGTGGGATTCCTGGATGGATTGAAATCACCATTGATTCCCCTCCAGTTATCGTGGTCAGTGTTTTAAAGTAGGAGTACTGAAATCTTCAGAACTAAAGGAAGCTATCTCATTATTTCAGCGGCTAAATCAAAACACAGCGGAAGATCTCTCAGGAGATGCTGAGAAAAGATGATTTCTTTAGCCGTAGATGTCCTTCTCATTTAAAATGTGATTAATATAATCACAGATTAGGATGCAGTCATGCAGTAGGAATATCATGCTACTTTTTAAAAGGAACAGAAATATTAAAGATATTCTGAATTAATGAAGACTTCCAAAACAGATATTCCGAATTTGCATTCATTTTCACACAGATGAAAACTTTCTGGATACTACTCTCCCTTTTTTTCCTGCCTCCAGAAAACTGTTAATGCACCCTGAACCCTGTGATATGGCAGACAGGCTGTGGTGTTTTATCCCAAAAGGGAACGGCTTACGAATTGCAGGCTGCAGTGCTATGATACTGATAGAAAGTTGTATAATAACCAGCACGCTCTTGCAAGTACAATTTAATGAGCAGGCATTGGTCTTCCATGCTAGTAATCTCATTATTGCTTCTGATGGGTTATGTTTTTCATTATGTATCATTTGCACTACCCATCATTTACAAATATATATCATGTATCTATAGGCAGAAATATTGCTGTCCTTGTGCTCTGTCTGTTAGTGAGAGACTTTGCAAGATGTTAAGAAAAGTCATCTCCCTACTCATCAAATACTGAGATATTTATTTAATTTTAAAAAAAAAAAAAAAGATGATGTCTCCCAAGGAGCATTTCCAAGCTGGAATCTTCAGTTTGCTGTTTGTTTTACTTTGCTTCAGGGTGGTTAATAAAGAATTTCTTTGGTGTGGGGCAGCCTTTTCTTTTTGTCATCTGTTGTGCCAGTCTGTCTGCCCTCCCTCGTTCAAGCATTGGAGTAGATATCGGAAGATAAAAAGATAAGATAAGAACAAAGTCATAGTCTCAGCTCCTGGCTTCTTGTGAGCATCAATCATACAAGCATCAATCTGTTAAAATGAGCTTTTGTTTAGTGGGATTTCTTTCGTTTGTTTGATCTTCATCTTGCTTTTTGTGGCAGGAAGATAGTTTCTACTGATACCAGGAGTATTGTAAGCTGCAAACTGAGAAACAGTTTTAGTCAGTGGAAATTGTGCAGGGGTTATAGGCTAGACACTGCTTAGCAGACAGCTTTGTCTCAGTGTAAAGCCAGGAGAGGCCCTGCAGAAGAGGTACCAGTTACATCCTTGCAGCCCTTTTGAGTCAACAAGCAGGCAGGTGAGGTGCTGGCAAGTGGCTTTGTTCACACCGTGCCAGCAGCATGACTGCCAACCAGTGAAATTATCTCCTGGCTAACATTTGCTCTGAAATGTGAAGACCAGCTATATCAATGCAGCAACAACCACGCTTGTCATTGATACCCTAGGGCACTTTCAGGAAAAATAACACTAGCCTACTTGCCAAGTTTTGTTTTCCTTTGATCCTGCTTTTAACACTTTTCCTTGTGGCTGATTAGATTTAATACCAGAAGATCCAAGATTTTGGTTTTGGCAAAGTATGTGCAATGACACAAGTGTCAGTGCAGGCATGAACTCAGATGTAAATAGCTTTATATTGAGGTGACTGTGTAGATACCACCACCTATTTAGTTACAGCTCCCTGATTTATCTCATCTGCTGTCAGTGAAAACTGTTGAATTACAGACACCAATACAGAAGGCCTGACCTTCTCAAGCCTGAGGAGCTGCAAGAAAGTTAAATCATAAGAGCAATAAAGAAGCCGTGTCTGGCTTTGGGCCTGAATTAACCAGGAAGCCTTACTTAAGATCTTACGCTCTTTGTTCTGCCTCCTCAACTGCAGAAGTGTATGAAAACCATCAAGTTACATCTCTGCCCTGGGATGACATGAGACAGGGGAGGTTTATGCTAGTTGTTAGGAGTAAGTTTTTCACACAGAGGGTGGTGGAGCACTGGAACAGGTTGCGCAAGGAAGCTGTGGATGCCTCATTCCTGGGTGCATTGAAGGCCAGGCTGGAAGTGGCTCTGGGCAGCCTGGTCTAGTGGTTGGTGACCCTGCCTATGGCAGAAGGGTTGAAACTAGATGATCTTTGAGGTTCTTTTCAGCCCAGGCCATTCTATGATTCTATGATATGTGAGAACTCCAGACAATATAGGCAGTAGGTTAATGAAAAAATACACTGGGACAGAAGCGCCTTGAAAATAAGAGTCAAAATATTTCAAAGGGAACCTAACAGGTCCAAAAATGGAAAAATAAGTAAAATAGAGATGAGGAAACCAAATGAACTACACAAGTTAATTTGTAAATACTGCCAGGTGCCTAAAGATATTGTTGTGCAAAACTTGTGTTGGAAAATGTATTACAGAGGCATGGCAATCAAAGTCTGTCTTAGTTTCCCTAATTAAAAGAGTTTGTTAGATATTTCTTTTTTTTTTTAACCCTAGTTATGACTCTGCCACACTTTATTTCTTTACTATATTAGTTCCTCTTGCAATCTGTTATGAAGATCTATAATGTGAAGCTTTGGAAGTGCGATCACATGGCCATGGGAGGCTGCAGAGACCAGAAACATGGAAACTGCAAAGATTTAAACACTGTTCAGGATCTTCAGTGGGGAAGCAATGGAGTTATATATATAAAAAAAAGTTACTGTGAAATTGTGCCGTACACCAAAATTGGAAATTGTCAAGTGGAAATTAGAGAGCTTCATGTGAGCTGCTAATGTAGCAGCAGCATTGTGCCATTCATGAGTCCTTAGCATGCTGCTGTGCTCTTCTGTATCTGCAAAGATCCAGGAGAGGGGAGTGCAGGCATACAGGGTGGCAGCTTCAAGACTTGAAACCATCTCTGCATTTTTATTTGAATTGCATGACCAGCACTTTATGCAAGTCCTTCAAAGAGTAGGCTGCAACTCTCTTTAGGTGATATGAGAAATACTGTCATCTTTCTCATTTAGTAACGAAAAAAATGCAATTTGTTAGATGTTTTACAGGCCTTGTGTGGAAAATGCTTATGATGTCTGTATGGTAAGACTTTCAGAGGAGGAGGAAACAAGGAAATAATATCAGAGAGTCATAGAATCACAAAGGTTGGAAAAGACCTACAAGATCATCCAGTTCAACTGTGCACCCATCATCAACAGTTGTCACTAAACCATGTCCCTCAACACAACGTATAAACATTCCTTGAACACCTCCAGGGTCAGTGACTCCACCACCTCCCTGGGCAGCCCAATCCAGTGCCAGGCCACTCTTTCAGAGAACAGGATTTCAGAGCATTACAGTTTTATAGTTGCTTGGCTTACTTCCTGGGATGTTGTGTTGAGTAGCTCCATTACTCTAATAGAAGTGGACTCTTCAGATGGAGAAAACTGTCCTGGCATAGCTCTGTGTAAGTATACTTGGGGAACTTTGCCTCAGCATTGAGGTGCGTGTGGTTAGCAATAATAAGATGGACTTTTTACTATTTAAAAAGCACTAGTTAAATGCAGAGGTATTGTGCTAAAGAGAAGAGAGATAACATGCAGGCCCTACACATAACCCTGTCAGTGTTCAGTAGTTGGACTCCGTTCCTACAGTTTGATCTCAAGGTAGAGAATGTCAGCTTGAGAACAACTTTGTGTCTGGGATAAATATTCTTGTTCACCTCTACTGGAACATTTTTGCTGGCAGAAAAATTCAGAAGTCAGCTTTTGACTACTAGTGAAAGAATAGCATGTTCTGTGCCAGAATCTGGCAAGAAAGTAATGGGCTTTTTGTATGGATGCATTCATTGCTAAAAGTATGAAATTACAGTACAATAGAGGAATAATTGGAATACTGTGAAAGAAAGCATTAGAATTCCACCTTTGATAATTTGGTGGTAGACCAGTTACTGTTACGGATGTTCAGTTTACTGAAGAAAAATTTTCTAGTGTTAACCTTATGTTTGACTTGTGTCATAAAGGATTCCACTGTTCAGTTTTAATGCTATTTCCTACACGTGAGAGACATCTGAAATTCCTTTGTGAGATTAAATTGTACACTCTTATTATTCAGTATGTATGTGCTTGTACCGAACAGCATTACTAGCATTTCTGTAACATTTCAAAAACAGCCACAGACTGCAATGAATTTTGGATCCCCAAATGTCTCTTGTCAAAATTTTAACAGCAAATTGCTGCAAAAATGATTTCCGTATTCTCTTTGTATTTATTACCTGAGCTTTTCATTATTTGGTGCTCATATTCAGATTTCCCATTCAGCACTTCCAGTGCACAGGGGCAGAACTGTGCTGGGATGTGCTTATTTATTTCTCAGACTTGTGGCCATCTCATCCAACGACAGACTCTGAATTTTGCTCCCCATTTCAGTCAGCTGCAGGTCAGAGGAATCTCACTTCACTGTGCATTTCCCTTATGTGTGGAAAACAGTTTGAAAATGTGAGTTACGGAAGGTACAGGAATCAGTTTAGAAAAACAGAGAACTTACAAGATTTTGTTATTAATAATAACAAGGATGACAATAGCAACGTATAGCCTGGATTTTTAGTTTCTTTCTTTGAAAGGTAGGTGACTCGTGGCTTTTGAGTGCTTGGGGTTGACAGTGTTGTGAATATGAATCTAAAATGTATTAAACAAAGACTGAGGTACAAAAAAGTGGATAAATAATAGTAAATTACATTCTGATAACTCGGTATAATTTGCTGAAGTACTTTAGAATTCATATTTTCCTTTTAGAAATTAAATAAATATATTAATTTAATCTGATAGCTACTAGAAGTACTAAAGCTACTGAACCCATCTTGATTCCACTTAATAGCTGTCTGTGTAGCTAACTTGCCTTGCACTTTTATGTATCTCTATTTTGAGAGCTGAACAAACACTGTATTATTTTATCAAAACTAATTCTGACCATATTAACAGCAAATAAAAGCCAAGCTATTGCACCCTAATAGTTAGCAGAAAAGAAAACTGTAACACAGGTTGATTATATGGTGTGCATTTAATTTTTCTTTCAACTAAACAAAGTCAAGAATGGCAGCTGCTCGAATTCACAGAAGAGAGAGCCACATAGGCTGAAACAGTGCCCCAGGAAAATGAACAATTTGATGTCTTGTAAGAGAAATTTGAACAAAGAACTGGAATTGTTGGAGGAAAAAAATAGCAATATCAATGTAAAAACTCTTATTTCTGTCTCTTATGTCCATGGTATCATAGAATAGTTTGAAACTTTGGAAGTTTCATTATGCCCTGTGAGAGTATCATGGTCTAGCACATTGGTGGGCCTCTTCCTTTCTCTTCCTTTCTCTTTTTCTCTTTTTCTCTTCTTTTCTTTTTCTCTTTCTCTCTCTCTTTTTTTTTTTTTTTTTCCCCTTTTTCTGTGGGAGTGCACAGATAAAGGTATTACCATAGTTGACCCAAACAGAAATTAGTTCTTCCCTAAGAATTCATCTTCCTTAAGCATTATTTTTCTCATTCCAGAAAATGGATTGTACTAGTTTCAATTCCAGGTCCTTGGGGATGGTAGTTCCACTGGGTCTCTGATTTATGAGAATCTGTTTAAAAGTAGATTTAAAATTACACTTGAAAAACATGTGGAAAAAACTGTTTTAGGCATGTGAGCCCTCATTTCTCACTGCTTTTGCACTGTTTTATTCCCGAAGCATACACGTTAACAGAAAGCCTTTCTGTTTCTCCTCAGAAATACTTCCTTCTTTGTGTCTTATACCATGAAGAATCTTCTTGCAGACTTCAAGAATAAATATTTAAAATAAGACTTACAAAGGAAAAAGCAAATGTCATTGTTGCGGGTGGCATTGTTTTACAAATATCAAAGCCACTTACTCATTTCTTCTACTGCTCGAAAAACAATCTGTCTTCTCAGTATTTTGTATCCGAGCAGTACAGTTCTTCAAAGATTTTAAGGGCTTATTTTTAACTCATTTTAAATAAGAACTTTTACCAAAGTGTATACACTTCCCCTGAAAAGCATTTCTTATTTCATAAGCCCACGTTATACTGCCATACCTTTGGAAACAAACATGTCAGAAAGTGGTACAACAAAACAACAAACAAACTGTTGTTCTTTGTGGGAAAGCTCATTCCAGCCATACTGGAAATGTCAAAGGTTCTTATGGTACATATAAAAAGAATGTAATCATTTTTAAAAACAAATTAAAAAATAAAAAGGTGAAATTTCAGCATATTTTATGTGTGAATCTGCAGTATATTGATTTTAATGGAGCCACTCAGGTGCTTTAGTTAAGCATCTGCTGGCCAGCCCAGTAACACCTGGCTGCGTACATATCACCCCATCAGCATGAGTTACACCAGAAATTTAGGGGCTGAGTGCAACTGAGATACCAACTCTTGTTTTGTTCTTTCTTAGTCTCCTCTTAAGCACAGCTCTCATCAAAAATCATGAGAGAAATCAGCATCACTAAGAGAAGGAAGGGACACACTTCATTGCTTGACTCAGTATTGTCTAATTACTCTTCCATCAGTGGGAAGCCGTTGCCCCATTACTATTATATCCCATCTGGGAGCATTACATGAGAGCAGCCCACACCTACCAAACTCTTCCTCTATTCTGTGGGTATCTTCTTTTCTTTGTTGTCAGCTGAATGTGGGACTTACTCATTCTGGCTTTCATGTTAAAATCAATGGGATTATTCACAAAGGCAACTCTTAATGCGTTTTGTTACCCGTGGTACAGCTTCACTTCTGGGAGTTAGCAGCATAGTCCATCACAAATCTTTTTATTCTCAGAGTGCAACCATTGGTGCAATGAAGTCCTGATCGCAGCTCTTCCTGGCCACTGGATGGGATGGTGACACATATGCAATTAAAACACCTGGATGTCACAAGAATTGGTGTCCTAAAGTTTTGTTTATTTTGTAGGACAGCTGGGTTCCCTGTAGCTATAAGATGAGAGCAGCATCCTTCCTTTGAAAGCAAACTGAACCTGTAGGCAAAGGGGAAGCCATGGCAGGCTCCAGCAGCTACTCTGACTTTATCAACCAGGGGATCTGGAGGCCAAGGTGAATCCAGGGGCTGTCTTTTAGTGAATGTATATTGATATTTGAGCCACACAATCTACAGATAGTTTAGCTGCCTTTTGAGCAAAGCTTTGCATTCACATTTTATTCTGTAATCTTGATGCATTATCTTGTAAATGATTTTTGTACTTGCTTCAGCACTTCTGCCAAGACATAGCAAGATGATCCAGAAGGTACATGAATATGGCTTACAGTGTGGCTTGCTCACACTGCAGGTAGTCCACAGGTTCTGCCTGTGTGTTATATTCAGCATCTCTGAAGTCCACGTACATCATGCTTCCATTAATGGCATTAATGTAGAATTTGGAAGCTCTTTTAAACAACTTTCAGAGAAATCCACTTAGAAAAATCCTTCTTTTGCTTTTCTTTTTTCCCTTTCTTTTTGTTTCTGGCTATGCATTTTCTCAGTCAAAAGAGAATTTATTTGACAGTTGATCTAATAAAATATGCTGCGGTCAGGTATTTCCTCAACTGCTGCTGACACTTGATCTATGGGGAAAAAAAATGTTGAGTTGCTCTGAGCTTTTAAAAAATACGATCTTGTTTTTTCAGTAGATGTTTGTTTTCTAACAGTAAGGATATTTCATTGTCTGGAAAGGATCTTAGAGAAGGTCTCTAGAGGCTGGCTTACTTTCATTTTGATATGTGTAAGAGTGTCTTTTCTCCTGCACAGGTGCAAATTTTCAGTTTTCTTCTTATCACCAAATTAATTGAGATCACTAATTAAACATTCATAATTCCTCTTCTTAGTTCATGAAGTCAGTGGGCATCCTTCCAGAGCAGCTTGCTTGTTCTAATGCTTGTTGATAAATGTTGTATTGAGTTTGGTAAAAAGCAAACAAGCTTGCTATGCTCTGTGCTTTCATTCTCAATCCATTTCAACCCTTTCACTGGAGCAGGAATTTGCCATTATATTTATAGGCTACTGAAAGAGCATGCAAAGCCTTCATGAGCAGCACAGCAATGACCTGAGCCAGTCATCCTGACTCCAGTGGGATGTGCAGGGAATTGAGGGCCTTCAGCTATAATCCTCTAACACTAAATAACTGGCTGAGGCTCCTGCTTTGGGACAGTCACCTCTCTAATAGCCTCTCTAGTGTTATGTGCCTAGAGTTGACTATATGAATATTCTCCTTGCAGTCTTAGAGCAAGTGTGGCTAACAGTGAAGAATTGCACTCTGATTTTCCTTGACTTCTAAGACAAACTTTATAAATTTATTTTTTATCAGAAACTTTATACATTCTGACTAACTAGAACAAAACTTAGGCAAAAAAAAAAACCCAAACAACAAAACCAACAAGTTTGTGGAGAAATACTGTCAGGAAGATGAAGGAAGATGATGTTGAATCTGTTAAGAAAAGTGGAGCTTTTTGTTGGAACATGCATATTAATGACAAGCATGGGTAGCACTTTCGAGCTTTACTGATCATGAGATGCCTGACAAAAGATGTGGGTATAATTAGACCTGATTTACAGATGGGACAAGAAAGCAAAAAATCAAGGGCTTGCAAAATGACAGCTCAGAAGAGTCAGACTCTGAGGCAAGAAGTGTCTCAATATTCGTCTAAAAAATTTCATCTTGAATTGTTGTCAACTTGGCTTCAGCAAGTGCTTTTATTTTTAGGAAATGCGTATGTTAAAACGATTTCAGTCAGTTTTTCTTATTTTTTTTAGTATGTTATTAATTTCAATCCATTGTATTTGTCTATCACGCTTCATTCTTTGAAACCATCCAGTAAGTTACTAGAGTGGCTTTACTAATGTTTCAGAGGGATTATCCTACAGTGACTATAAGGAGAGGCATCAATATTACATCCAATTGCTCTTTAGACATCTGAATCAGACTCTATGTACTACACTTGTTTAAAGAGAAATGCAAACCTGACGTGGCATCAAAATAACAAAGATGAGTTCCCAGAGTCTGATGTTTAATAAAGATAAATGAAGAACATGGAAATTCCCTTTTACATAGGGCTGCATGATAAAAACTTTGTCAGATTAAACTGTAACCTTCCTATAAGGGTGCCTACTGATGAAAAATGTCAAGAAACTAAATGTCAAAAAACTAAACACTTAAAATGTGTTTGCTAAAGATTTCATCAGAATAGTAGGTTATAATCAGCTGGTTTGACGACAGGAGTAAGTTTGTGGGTGTTGATTGTCCTAATGTTCTATAATTTAAATTTTCTCCAGTACTCAGTGGTTCAGATATTGGGGTAGATTACAACAACTGTGATTTAGAAGATCTTGTCATTCATGTGAGTTTCATACCGTTCAGGATATTTAAACCTATTCAGTAGCCTGGTTTAAGAAATAGATTAGAAACATGATAAGCAAAAATACATTTATTTTGAGAATTCTGCCCAGAACTTTCCTCTGTAATACCTCCATTCACAATTTGTTTTACAGTTCACAGTATTTTCCTAAGAGAAGATATAAGGCTTCATTTTTTTTCCTGCTCAAATAGGAAGCATCCCCATATTACTTCTTTCAAAACCTATTGTTCCCATCCTCCAGAAATTTAGTAATTAAACAGGATTAAAAACAAAGTCACTTTCTTGATGAAAAAAAGGACATTTCCAAATTCCTGAAAATTTACTCCCTGCCCTTGCAAAGGGGCAGCTGCCACAAGCATCATTACAGCATGCTGACTCAAGAAAAAACAACTCCTCTGGCTTTTCAAAGCAGCATCCTTGTGTACATAGTCATGCAAGAAAAGGAAAGTCTTACCTCTTGAGCTTGTATGCTTCATCACTTCAGAGTCTGTTTAGCTCTGTAAGTATGACAAATCTATTTCTCCTTCTAGAAAATACTTAGGGTGAAAAAAGAGACTCTAAGTGAGGCGAGAGCAGTTGGTAAATTCAGTACGCTTGACTTAACTGAGGTAGGAGGAAAATGAGGAAATTAAAACACTGAAAATCAGTGCTTTATGGCCTCTCAGAATAGATGTCTGTTGTGTTTATTTCCTTATTTCCTGGCAAAGGAGAAAAGGAGAAAAGAAAGGAACTCTAGAACTGCAACGTATTCATACATTACACTGTGGAACATCAGATCCACCTTGTAAAGTCAAATTACGGTTCCTGCTGGGGGTTAGGATCACTCAGTCTTTGCAGCGTGTTGCACAGAGGAATTGGTGTGCATTTCTGGATAAGCAATTGTAGCAGCATCAGGAGTTCAACTGTGCATCTCATTCACTGATGGTCTGATCCAAACTCGTTAAATCCTTTCAGCTTTAAACTAGGGCCTGGCTCTTGTAAATCTTCTTACAATTGCTGCTTTCTCGGACAATCTTCCTGTCTGCTGCTCCTTGCTGGCAGCTGATCATTGTTGAAATTGGCTTTGCACTGCAAATACAGCTGTTCCTTACCTTAGCTGGAAAGTCAAAACAGTGCTTCAGAAGTCACAGGTCTTTGAGAGCAAAGGCTTATCTTAAGTTATTTAGTGTATTTAAATACCGTGATAAACTGTTTACAAAACAGCCTTCATCATGGTCTAATATTAAAGCTCACTGGTTCGTTGTGCCAAAAGGTCTGTGTGCCTCTCACTAATGCTTTCTGTGGGAAGGGCTTTGCACTTTTTGATTTATCTGATAAGTCTAAATGAAGAAATTACGAACTGCTGGATAAGGGCCCGGCCGCTTTTAAAAAAGCTTAAATTGACGAAAACCATCACAACTGAAATGTTGTATAGAAGCTTTTAAATTCTGTATTGAAGTTGGTGCACACCGATAAATTGTCTTTATAGAAACTGTATATGAAAACACATAGTGTCAGATAATGTTGTTCTGGGGAAGTGACATGGAGGTTATTCTCATATTTGCAGAGTATTCTTTCAGTTTTGTACATTGTAACTATTTATGTGTCGGAAAGGAGCCAAGTGGGTGAAGTGTATCCTCAGTGCCGTAATTTTATGTCCATGGAATAGTTTTAATTCGCTTTTCAAAAAGCATTAGACTTTATGACCTCTCAGAAATACTTTTGTCAGACCCTGCAGTGCATGATTTTGCTCACTCACTCAAATGCTCCGCTGGGGATCCTCGGGAAATTTGACAGAACAGGGACTACAAAACTGCCCGGGACTTTGCTCAGCTCTTCTCAGCCCTTTGCTGAGTACTCTTTGGCTGCAGCCTGGCTGTCAGGTCCATTTGCTCCACTTTCTGCAGCTAAAAGCTGATTTATTGAATTAACTAACCGCTTGGATAGTTTATACACATAGGGATATATTTTATTTTCCACTGCTTTGAAGGCTGTTTTATCCTTTAGGTTGGAAAGCCTCTTATCTAAATGAAACAGCCTTAAGTTGTTGGATGCAGTTCATTAAATTCTTGGATAACTAAGAGTCTTTCTATCATTTAGCAAGTGATATTAAGAAGAAAAGTGTTGATTCCCTCTCTTGGTGTAAGAAATTGAATTCTTTGCAAATTGGCATGATTTGAACAAGGCATGTTTAAAAAAAAAAAAAAAAAAGTTAAATTTCCTTTGCCATTTTTTCACTCTTTCCCAACCCTGCAAGTCCAGGTCAATATCTTTGATGTGAGGAAAGTTGTTAAGAATGTAAGTTAATGCAGAATTCTGGTTTTCTCTTCATTTCTCTGCATCATCTGGCATTTGCATTCAGGGATTCTCAAAGTTTTTGTGGTTGTTCTCAAGGTTCTAAACATCCTTTGGCTCCTTACATGTTCATAAAATGATGTTTAATTATTTCCACCTTTGGAAAGAGTAACCAATTAATATCAAGGATGCAGCTGTATTTTTAATTGAAGAGCCGTTCACTGAGTTTTGTCTGCTTTTGTTAAGAATGTCAACAACTGACCTTATTGGTTTTCCTCTGAACCACAAGAAAAACTAATAGGAAAGAAGAAACTTGAAGAACCAAGCTGGACGTGATAGGCGACACTGCTTCATGTAGTTGTTTTTCACAGTGCTCCATATGTGTATGGGCAAATTTTGGTTCAGTTCTATAACATATACACAGAAGTTGTTTTCTGTGCCAAAGGATCTGCAGCTGGATTTTTCTTATTGAGATGATGCAGTCAGTTTTCTTTGGGGACCATTTTCCATTATGCTCATCTTGATATTCTGATACTGTTTGGCTGCTCACAAGTACATAGTATTTGGGATTTCCACTAGGTCTGTTCTCCATGTTGATGTGTTACGTGCTTAGTCTGATATCAGATCAATGCATCCACAGTGTTTAATATTCTTTTTGTTGATAACTTCTCAATAACATAGAATGCAAAACAAACTGCTTAAAATAATGCTCATGACTTCCCTGCAGAATTCCTTCTCTTTGCAGCAGCTCATCAAAGACTGTTCTTTTGGAATGTTCTCTAATCAGCAATGACTGAACACATTTCCTTTACTTTCACAGGTAGTAAAATTAATTTATCATACAATCACCCAAATCCAAATTCTGCATCTTTTCCTTGTTTCCTTTGTCTCTCCTTGAGTGACACAGCCAGAAAACGTGTTTGTAGTTCTTTATTCATGCTCCTAGTAGATTGCACTTTTTTTTCTTAGAAGTGATATTGCGTTCTAAAATAAAAATCTGTTTCTGCTCTTTTTCTGTTACGTATTTATATAAGAAGTTAAAATCTACGTAGAAAAATCACCCTCTCAGTAGAAAATGAAGCTGGCCAACCATTAAAAAACAATCTTAAATCATTTCTGTTTCAGTTATAGATTACTACATATACTTCATCATCTTAAGCAGTGACCTCACCTGGATGAATTACTTAGCCATGTGGTTTTTCATCTGATATTGTGATAGGAATCAGGATTTCAGAGTCCAGACATCTCTGAGGGAATGAATGCTCCCTTGCCTTTGTGGCACCTGGCTTGGATGCCTGCTGAGCTGGATGGTGACGGTGAGCTGGGGCAATCCTACCTTAGGAGATCTGCAGGAAATAGGTTCATCCACGCTGGCTAATTGTGCACCAGATTTCAAGAGACTGTAAATGTATCTTTGCTTCTGAATTATTTTACTGATATATAATAAAGTGAAGTTAAGGTTTTCTGACAACTGTCAGTGCATTAGAACCTGCCTTTGGCAGACAGTAGTGAAATGGGTGTGCCAGTGTGAGCAGGATCACTGTCTGATTTGCAAGGGCTGAGCAGCTGGTACTGTCCAAAAAGTATGCGTGGACCTCAAGCATAAGCAGCTTGTACTTTTATTCCTGCAAGTCTCGATGCTATTCCCTATGATGTCACTAGGGCAGAATCTGTTGCTGCATCATTGAATTTGTTTGCTATACTGCTAATGAGTTTCCTGGAATTAAATATTTGAACGTAATGGGAATAGTGGTTGTTCACAGCAATTAAAATCAGGTAAATTGAAACCTTTACTGATATGCATCCCATATGACTTTGTAATTGAAAAAAAAAAAAAAAAAACTTATAGCAACTATTATAACCTGGAGTTCTCCCAGTAACAACAGAAAAATATGTCCTACAAGCAGGTAAGAAATAATGCTAGTGTGACGAAGCAGGATGTCTCATTCTTTTATATCTGTGTAACTGAAATGGTGCAATAATAAGCAGCTCGTTAGTCAGATATTTTCAATTATAGCCTTCTGTGTTTCCTCTGTTATTTTTATACCTGCCAGATAGTTGATGCATTCAGCACTACAGACCGTCTGGATATGCACACTTCCACCAGCTGAAAAAATACATTAAAATGAAAGCTCTAGCCATTATAGAGCACTCATAAAAACATAGTAGGCATTCATGCAGTTCCTCTCATTCAACTGGTTCCAAGCATTTAGATTTTTACAAATGCTATATAAATAAATAGCTGAATGTACCTCTGTCTCTGAAGTAACCCTATTAAAATAACTCTCTGCAGTGTTTCAGAATTGGAAGAACAATACCTTAGGAGACTTATAGATATGTGGAAATTCAGCTGTTCTTCCAGCTGTTCCTGCTTGTATGTGGTATGTGAGCCATACATACCATAGCCGTACAAATCATTTGATTCTAAGACTTTATAGTTTTAATAGTCCTATATATATATATATATATATGACTATTAATAATAATAATGATTATTATTATTATTATTAATTATTATTATTATTATATATTATTGATTCTATATATATAAATATAGACTCGGGAAAATGAATTAACAGAAGAAATGTGAAAATTAGAGATGTTTCTTTTCTCAGCTTTCTCTTCATCTCTTTCTTTAAAATCATGTTGGAAAAAATCTCAGAGTACTCTGAGAATGGAAGAAGTGAAAGGAAGAGTGTGTGCTAAAGGTTGTTTTTAAAATAACAAACCACTTGCAGCTAACAGAAGGGGATAAAAACTTCAGAGAGCTGGAAACCATCTAAACGAATATTGTTCATGGTAGTAGATTTCTTCTGGATATCTTGCCTTTTCTAAGTTGGCATTTAAATGAACATACACTGAGACATAAAGTATTTTCATGTTAATCACAACTACATCAGAAAGGTCTGAAAAATACCGCATGGTAGGTTAGGAACTTTGTCTTAATCCTTGAGTTTGGATAAAATGCAGAGTCTTTAAATTGCGCTGAGTTTAAAGCTGGCAAAAGTAAAACTCTGAGAAAAAAATGGACATTAGAAAGCAGAACCATGCACATCTGCAGGATGAGTGTTGGTATCGTGTCCTGTCATGAGAGATCGGAGGAGCTGGGCAAGACTCTAGAAATATTCCATGTAATTAGCTGGGCAGATGGTCAACTTGAGTCCAGTTTGATTTGCTTAGAGTCATCTTTTAAGGAACATCTTTTTATTTTGTACACACTGAGATAGTTTACACTAGAATGATAGTCCCAAATGAAGGTTTCAATTTTAAAACACGACATTGACTTTACTTCTGTGCATAACTAGCTATGGAGATACTGTGCCAAACTGGAACACATTTTTGAGCCCTGGAAATGAGAAACAGTTTCAAAGAAGAAATGTTTGCAGATATTTTGGTTGTTTATTGATCTGATACACTTTTGCAAGACATATGAAAGCATATTTGTTACTGGACTAAACATTCCAGGATTAATGATCATGAATTTGGTAAAAGAGAGTTGATCACATAAATGAATATATTTATATATCAAACTTCCTGTGAATTCTGTGTAATAGTACAGAAGACAGCTTGGAGAACACTGTTTTGAGTCTCTTTGATGTACTAATTGGAGTATATTCATTTCACATGATTGTCATTAAGAAAGACAGACAAAATCCTTTCATGGAGTTCTGTAGGTGTGATTCCCACGTATGGACATTCTGTCTAGTCAGTTGATGAAAGATAAACTATTGATAGTTTTTACTTTGGTCTCAACAAAGGAAGGAGAGAGAAGAAATGTATTACTTTGAAAGACGAGTCTGTCAATCCACTTGCTTGGAAGTTTTCAGGCCCGTAGTGTTGCTAAGGGATGTGTGACAGGAACAGTATCTGAACCAGCTCTGAAGTCTGAATGGGGGTTGGTAGTGGTAAATTTAATTCAGTTAGCAAGAGCATTTGGTTTCTGAGGGTCACACTGCTGCAGCTTTCCGCTTCCTAAGAGGCAGCACGGGGGTTTGGTCTCTTTGTGTGGATGGGGTTGGTGTGTGGGACCCCTAAACTGTCTACTGTAACCCACTCCCACCTGCTTCTCATGTGCTCTGTAGGGAGAGAGGAGGCTGTTAGGTGGGTATTTCATTCCTGGCTGAGATAGCTGGGAAATTCCTGCCTGGGAAGGTGCTTCGTGGGCCAGCAAGTCAGTGCTTGGCAAATCTGCTGAAGTCCTGAATTATCCATAGTATAAGTGGTCTGGAGAAGCTCAGTATTTCTTACTCACTGTGCCTCTGCTATAGCTACTTGTGCTTCAAGTGTTAAGATTTGGAAATCTGGGTCAAATATTCAAAATGTACATGCTGTATGTATGTATATATATATACATATGTATACATTTTTGTTGATGAACACTCTCTGATAAGGCGTTCTTGAAGATAAGACTTTGTTCTATTTCAAGAAAATCTGTGGGAGTTTTTTCTTGGCCAGAGTTACAATGTAAAGTCTTGTTTTAACAAGGTTCTTTGTTTAATTTAAGCATAATGATTGAATGAATCATGGAAAACTCTTTGCATATGAAGCTGTCGAATTAAGCTTCTTGTTTCTCTCCTGTCCCTCTTTCCTGGGATACCTAAAGCACTGGAAATTAAAAAAAAAACAAAAACAACAAAACAAAACAGTTATGAATACTTGAAAATCTTTTCCACACATTGGAACTGAAGTCTACTTTCAGTTTTATTTCAATCTTTTCTAGTGTTGAGGTTGTCAGGAACAAATAAAACAACGTGGGGTTGTTAAAAGCTTTAGAGTCTAAGGAATATAGAAATAAAAAATCTGTAAAACATTTAAAATGTACAGCTAAATGTGCAATTCTAGCTATTCCTGTGTAACTGAAATTTTCTCTTCATTAAATACAGGGTTTTGAACTTAGAATGTTCCCAGATTTTTAGTGCCAGAAACAGAGAACATTTGAAAATCACAAGTCAGAATGACGGAAATGTTGGAAATAGCTGATTTACACAAAGTTTGTACATAGGATTTGGTGGGTGGTTTTTTTTAGCCATCTGTTTTTTGGAGGCTTTGGGATCCCTTGTATACCTATTGCTTCAGTAGAACTCCCTTATTTAACTGACATCTTAAAGGTAATGTTTTACTGCATGAGATGGAGATGAAAACGGTTTTGATTGGCAGCTGTTTGGGAGTAGGGAAGATATGACATGTTACATGCACAGGACTGTTGTACACAATGCATGCTTGTGTAATTTCATCTATATGCAGTCTAGACAAAGGAGTCCTGGTCTATACCTGCCACACAAAATAAAGTATCAGGACAGCACTTGTGAGAAATAGGACTGTATACACTATTGTTACTGCTGTACAACTCAGGCTGTGGTATTTTCTATAATCACTCATTTAGATCATTTGCATTTTAAATCAATGTCTTCGAACACCAAAAAAAATTATCTTGCAGTACTTGAGTTGCATCACTTTCAGGAACCTAAACGTTCTGGCTGAGTCTTCTGATGCTCTTCCAGTTGGCCATCATGTCATCCATCACTGTTAGGCCCTGAGGGAAGTCTTTAGTGTCTGACAGGCTCTGCTCATGCTTAACGTCCTCCTGAGGACAGGCAGCTGCTCCCAGGAACACTGCCATTGCTCAGTGAAGCATTAGGAACACGAGAGGTTGCACTGCATCCAAGGTGAGTCCTTGGATGGGTTCAAGTCAGTGCTTGAGAGCTGCACAAACTGAATCCTGAATGCTTTTGGCTTGGAGAGACTAAGGGAGAGTTGGATAGCAGACACAGGTTGTTGGGAGGAAGCTGGGTCGCGGTCACTTTTTGTGAGAAGTGATGGTGCCTCTTTTTTTATCTGATATCCAAATACTTCATGCATGAGGTGACCCGCAGCAGCAGGAGAGCTCCCAGGCTGCTGCTTGTGTCGTGATTCTCTGCATCAAATGAAACGTTGTGAAATGTGTCGTTAATTGGTTGTAAGGGCTAATCTGTAAAATCTCACGGCAGCGTTTTGCATGTACGTATGGCAGTGTGTTTTTAAAAAAGCAGCACATCCTGTCAGACAGATGGTGTGTAGCAAGTTTTCAGAAACAAGTTGAAAGAGACGGCGATCGTATTAAAAGATGTGCAGCACTTGCTGTATGTGCAGAGGAGAGCGTGCAGTAATTGGAATTTCAGCACTGAGCTACATTCTCATAACTCCAGCCACAGCTGAACGCAGTCTTTGCAGAGATAGCAATTAAAGTGTCATCGTCATTAAACTCCTTAGGTTTACATTATTTTTATGATTTCCAGTGGAAGAAAATACAGCAGGAGAAAGTTTGGAAGTCTGATTGAAATCTGTTTTTATCTGTCTATACACAGCATCCTGGTTTTTAACAAATCATCTTTATTCAGTGTTGCTCATGAATGTGGTAGAAAGTCCATAATCCCTTTTTTTCATGTTCCTGGCTTTCTTTGTCTTCTACTTTCTATTTTTGTTTTGGATTGATTTATGGTATATTTTCCCTGGATAGTTTTGTGAAGACTGCAGAAACAAATAGGGAGGATTTGTTTTTTTTTCCCTAAGGAGCTGAGAGTCATCTGCCCACCTCTTGCCTCATTTTGAGGTAGGCCATCTGATCTTTAGTGGATTCTAATGCTGTTTGTGCCATCGTTGTCACCTCCTCTGTACTCACCTGCTTACACTTCCCATCTTCCCCTAAGAATCTGTCAACCCTTTAACTGCAGAGAGGTCATGGCATAAATACTGGCTTTCCTGATCTGGCTTCAGGGCCAGTCTTCAGGCAGCTCTGCTCCTTGAGCTGGAGTTCCTGCTGGATCTCAGTGGGAGAGAAGATGCAAGCTAACACCCAAACCTTTTCATTAAAAGAGGTGTAAGATGTTTCTTTGTCAGAAATCGTCAAATCATTGTGTTGCAAAAGGAAGTGATGTGACTTAAATGGGGTTCATCAATAGCCTGCTGCTTATTGAGCATCCCATGGACACGTTCCCTAAAATGACAGAGCTTCTGTAACTTAGATGTTTAAAAAATGACTACAATCAATATTTAATAGAAATCACTCTTCTGAATGTCTCCCTAACAGATTGATATGTTCATAATGAGGCCCCAGTCTAGCAAAGAGCTTACTCTCAAAGCCAGTCTGCCTGCTCATGAGCCAGTATATTAAATGCAGCTGCAAACAGCAGCAGACTTTCAGTCTCATTCCTCAAAATGGAATTATCAAAATAATCCAATTTACATAAAAGAAGCTGAATTTGGTCATACTACTTGGGTTGTTTTTTTGCTTGGTGGTTGTTTTTTTTTCCCCCCATATGCTTTCCTATCAGCACAGGATCTTCATCTCCACGGGAAAACCTGCTGACATTTTAAACAATCTTTGGTTTGTAGAGCTTTGATCGTCTTCAAGATGTTGGCAAAGGATATTTTGCTGATCTGCTCAGCAGCATTTGCAGCTATGTGTGGTAATAAAAGAGCAGAGCTCCTTTGTCGTGGCAAATACACCCATGGCAGTGGTGAGAAAAGACCTGAATTCTGTTAGTATCAAGATTATCTCCTTTCACTGAACCCATAGCTATAGATAGGCAATAATCTATTTTAAGTCTGTGCAATGGAGCACATTGCAGATTATGCTGAAGTGCCTCAGAATACAGAGTGGATTCCCTTTATTAATAGGTGCTACATGGCAGCCAGATAATGTGTTGCTAGAAGGGATTGTGTGTTTCAAATTTTGTTAGGGAAGTCATAAACAGAATAGAAAAATACTCATCCTAACAAGCCAACCCAAAGAGAATGATGTGTCTTATTTCTTGCCTTTAAAACCTGGAGAAAAGTTTTGTGATTTGGAAGACCAGCTTCATACTGATACTGCCTGGTTGGCTACTTGCTGTGCACTAAAGCCCTTACTGAGCCAGCTCCAAATTATCCTTTTTTGGGGGGTGGGAGTTGGGGGGGGAGGGGGGGGAGGGGCCTAATACTTTTGCTTTGAAAAATAAATCATCCAATTTCAAATATGGTTCCATTTTGTTCTGTGATGCATGACTAATGTGTGTTTTAGACAAACTAGAGGATGATCCATCAGAGATGCATCTTATATTTGACTACAAATATGAAGGGAAAAGGTTACCTTCTTTCTTATTTGTTGACGTGATTGCAGTTCATCACCAGCAGTGATACTGTGAGCGATAGCTTCAGCCAGAGAAAGGAAGAAAGGAATGACAAGTATGTGAAAGAGAATAAAAACAGACAGTCCTTTTTGAGATCATAAAGAATAATTTTCTTCCCAGCCAACCAGTTTAGTAGAAGCAAATAGCAGTTTCATTTTGGGTTAGAAAAAATAGGAATTAAAAAGAAGATGAACTTTCATCTCCCAAAGAAATTAAACAGTGCTTTATAACATCCAGACTGTAAATAAAATAGAAAGTAACCCATCTACTAGTACTTCATCACTAACTTAGTATCTTCAGGGCATTTCACTAGCTTTTCTCCTAGATCCTTATTAACACAATTTCCTTCTCTTTCTTCAAATCCGCATCGCTGGAACACAACTACTACTTTTATATCCCTCTTCCTGTTATGTAAAAACACATCATTAATTTGTTTATTCATGAAATCTTCTTTGCCTCAGAGCACAGACATATTCCTCCTTTAAACTCTCAGATAAGATTATTCTGTTTTCCTGCAACACTTGCCATTATACCTAGTATTTAATGAGGCTCAGCATTCTATGATAGACAGTCTTGTAGCTTCCTTCCTATTAAAGTATACTATACTTCAAAATGTTCTCCCAAACCCTGTGAAATACTTGGCGAATGAATGCATAAGTCTGTTGTCTTTTCAGCTGAGGTCTCGTGGATGTACAGTTTCATGTGAGATCCATGTGAAATGGCCCTTGATATCTTTGTTTTCTAAATATAAAATGTAATTTGTATTAGTTGGAGTTTTGATTGTTTTTCGGAAGTTATTCAATATGAAGAAGTACTGTAAATGGCAAATGTATATGCAGACAGTGGTAGGAAAAGGTTTGTGAGAGAATGAATTGCAACCTGCATTACGGATTTGTGAAGTTTTGAAATCTCTACACAGAATCTTTTTCTGGATTAGTGAAGAAATTGAGTGCAATTCTGTGATGATCTAATTTGCTGGCCATTTAAAATATTTATACCAGACTGAAAAATCTTGTTTGATAGCAAACCTGAGCTTTCAAATTATAGTGACCCTATTAAAGGGTTGGATTCAGTCATGCAAGGCTGTTTTTCATCTACCTTTGCTTTTATAGACTTTATCTTGAGGTCGTCACGCACCAGGCAGTTTTCATGTTTTGTGAATGCATTTCTTGGAAATGCTACAGCCTAATCTGATAGAAACCTGTAAACTACAAAATAACCTGAAGTTGTTTCTCACATGCTTAAGCTACCAATGAAGTTGAAGTTTAGGCTATTCTTAGCTAGTAAAATAGTGAATATATATCTTTCCTTCATGTAAATGTTATGCAGTGAGATAGATGGCATAATATAAATAATGCAAAGCCTTTTGGACTTGAAGAAGAAGAGCATCACCAAGCTTATATTACTCATTTTTTATAGTTAAGGTAGTCAATTCCAGGCAGTCTTTTTAATTTGCTATGAAAAGCTAAGTTCTCCTTTCTTGAGGATACTCAATACTGACAATAGGAGGCTGCAGCTATTAACTGGACAGTTTCTCGTCTGTACTGTGCTAATACAGACCTCAGAAGCTTTGAAAGGTTTACAGTAGTGATTTTGCAATACTATGTGTTAATAGCACTATGATTTTTAATGAAGAATTAATAGACCATTGTCTAGTATGAGGTCATTTAAAGTAAGTGAAATAAGACAAATTTTCAAAACTGAAGCATTTGCAGAAGAACTTAAGTATTTTGTGATATGGTTATTTGCAGGATCCAAAGCTGCGTGAGCTGTTGGATGCTGGGAATGTTGGAAGTCGACTGGAAAATCGAATGATAACTGTTGTCTATGGACCAGACCTGGTCAATATATCGTACTTGAACTTGGTGGCTTTTCAAGAGGATATAGCGAAGGTAATACGCTTTTATCTGTGTCATATGAAATTAAATGTTTTTGAAAGTATTGCTTTGAGATATGGATAAATGAGATAAAAGTGGAGATTGCTATGAAATGAGCCTCAATTCTGCTATAGAGCTATGCTGTTCCATATGAAAGAAGAAATGTGTGATCATAATTTTCTG
The DNA here is from genome assembly GCA_037305975.1 of Chrysolophus pictus. Lineage (NCBI taxonomy): Eukaryota > Metazoa > Chordata > Aves > Galliformes > Phasianidae > Chrysolophus > Chrysolophus pictus. The sequence continues at coordinate 96,727,816 of CM074578.1, forward strand.
GGAATATATTCAGCAAATTTTATGTCGCAGATGTGTGTGCTCATCTTCAGAACATTGCTTGTTACTGAATCTAAAGCCCAACTAAGAACTGTGAAAATAATCATATATGCAAATTATTACTTTGCTATAAGAAGTATAAGACATATTGATGTCTTTCAGTAGTTATCACTCTTTTATGCTAGTTCTGTGTGTGAAAAGTAGGGACAATCTGTCAACTTTTTGTGGTTGACCCATGTCAGAGCAGTATGAGTCTACAGGTCTGCCTTGCATCCTCAAGTATGTCAGCAAGCAGACACTTAATATAATTTGCTCTCATGACATTTTCTGTGGGTGCTCAAAATTCAGTTTTACTCAAGCATTTTGCCTGCCAATATCTCTTGAAAAGAACTGTACCTTAGCAAAGTAATTTTTCCATGCAGGTAGATAGTACTTTCATTTCTGTTCAACAAACCACAGCAAACACAGTTGCGTTTGACAAACACGTTACAGTTGTTACTTGTACATGTTTACTTTTTTCCTTCTTTCACTTTCTGTATTTAATGAAGTGGAAGCGCTTGGATTTATTTATCCCAAGATGGCATCCAAAAGCAGCTTCTCTTTCCATTACTGTTCATGTAGATAAACTCAGATGGTAACCTCCAGATAACCATGCACTGAACACACTTTTATACAGCTTTGATCCTACAATCCAGTCAATTCTCTGAAAAGATAATTACTCTACAACCGACTGCTGTTTAACAACGGTGAGGAGTTACTCTGTTGTTACACAGGTGCCAGAAGATATCAGGCCAGTTGAAAAAATGATCAGGATGAAAGTTTTAAACCTAGATATATTAATTTTTGCTTGGCAACTTTCTGTTTCTGCTTTCTTCATTAGCTAATTGGTAAATCTGGTGGGAATACAATTCCCTCGGTTTCTCTGATATGAAAGCATAGAAGCAGAGTTCATGGTGATCCCACTCTGCTATGTGGGAAGTGGTGTTCTCACACTTGAGAACACGTAGCTATAATCTACAGGCATAGTTAAGAAAGTCAGCATTGCAAAAGTGAATGCAATTGATACAAATCAAGGGGAAAATTGAGCATATGACAGAAAATTAAAAGGTATGTAAAGCTTTAATAGCAAAAATCGTTAGCCCTTACCAAGAGAGAGGGAAAATCACCCAAATCAGAAGCATATGTCCTGTCTTGCTTTCTTGTCTAGCCAGCAATCACAGAACCATAATCTGCTTGCTGAAACAGTTCAGAAATTGGTATTTTAAAGCCATTTTCTATTTATTAATGGAACCTTGAAATGCTGTCGACAAAATCATGTTTTGGAGAAGCTTTGCTGACCTAAATCCTGAGTAACTTCTGTGATCTGAGTAACAAAGAATCTGAGTTTTCCTTGTTACTAGTAAGTGTGGCAGGCCAAATAAATGCATACTTTATCAGTCAGGCATTGTTGCCTGAAGGTAGGTTTCTCAAAGCATTGCAGATTAGCTTCACTTACTTTGAAATCTCACTAAATATCCCGATTGTTTAAATTTAAACAGAGTTTGATTGCTATTGAAGACATCTAAGAATTCTTCCTTGTTTAACATGCTTTCTTACTTTATATAAACTGGACCACAGAATTTGGTCTTTAGCATCTTCAGGAGCCATGGAGTGACTCAGATGTCATTATAAGAAAATACGTTAAGCAAAAAGAATCTCTTTGGGGAGCTTAGAAGAAGGCGTTTAAATGCAAGAAGTTTTCAATGTCACACATGCAAATTTTGACCCTACTTGCTGACATTCAGGGAAAGGAAGTGCCAGTGAATAACTCCCCCACCTTTCCCTTTTCAGTGCATGAATACTTTTCTTTTTAACCCTGTATTTCTGGTACCTAACTTTTCAAGCTGTCTGATATCTCTCAGTCAGCCATCCCTTATAGGAGAGAGGCAACGTAAACTGTATAGATCTTAACAAGGCGTTAAAATAATTCAGTTATGAGATTTCCTTCCTTTGCAGAAAGCTTACTGTCCATCACCTCCACTGTTTAAGTTGTGGGAAAATTATGAAGACACGAGCTGTGGCCTTTTGAAGCTGTTTTCAGTGAAGTAAATCAAGAGCTAAAAATTACAGTGTTTTTGTTTCATTTGCATTCCTCCAGGAGAAGGCAACTAATATTTAAATTATGATGAGCTGAAGGGCGCTGACCAGCTGGTTTGCTCAGAGAAAGCAGCTTGAAATCCTTTAGGTAATGATCTGAATAGCACACTGCAAGGCACATCTGGATGATGAACAGAAGTAGCTCTGCTGCAATTCTTGCTTATTTTCAGCATGATATGTCTATGCTTGTCTCAGGACAGGGTTTGTGAGCATCTACAAGCACGTAGTACTATAGAAGCCAGGATAAATAAATAATTTTACTCTTGGACTTTTTTCTGAGCAGATGTTCTTTTTCCGTGTCTCTTTTCCAAGATGAAGTCCAACCTGTGAACCTCTGTGTCTCTATGATATTTTATTCTCCTGCCAAATCCTGTAACTTCAAAACTGAACTTCCCATCTTTCCTGTCTCCTTCCTGTTGCTCTCTTTCCTGACTCTCACATCAAATCTGTTCATACCACTTTAGCACATCCTGGCCATAGAGATCCCTATTCAGAGCCCACGGAATTTTATTTCTCCTCAGTTTCATGAGCATTGGATCAGTTCCATTGATAAGAACTCTGAATTCCTCTGTAAGTAAAATAATATAATCAAAGATGGTTCACAGGTTGTTTGTTAACATGCTTCCCAGCATGTACATCCTTTTTTTCCCTTTTTTTTTTTTAAATTTAAGAGCTTTTTCAGTATAGTAAAATGTTAAAATAAGGTAAATTCATATATATTTTTTTATTTTTAAGAGAAGATTAGTAATGATATTGGAAGTGTAGGATCTCAGTAACTTTCTTTGTTACCTTTCCAAAAACAAGCATACAAGGACATTGTCTATCACATAGTCAGTTCTGATTTGAAGGAAATGTTTTGAAGAATCTGTTCTGTCATTTCTTATGGAAAAAATCTCATCTCTCCCATTGAGATAAATGTCTTAGAGTATGTATCATGATGCATGTAATGGACGAGAGAAAGGAGTTCACTGAGCAACAGATCTCAAGATGAACTGTTGCTTACACGCTACCTACCGAAGCACAGAGCAGTTACATGATTTGTTAGTTAAGTTTGCAGGAACTATATAAATATGAATTAGTGTAACAGAATGTAGCCAAAAGGAGAGCAGGTTCACGAAGCTCTTACTGTGACGGATGTGACTCGCTCGAAATTGAATGTGTTGGAAGGCAAGCTTCTTCCCGTACCAAAAGGGATCAGTCTGCAAACAGTTTGTTGGCATTGCTGCAGCCCTATTTCAAAATACCCAGATTTATATTTTCCTTTTGTGTTGCAACTGTACAGGATTCTGCTGCTACTGCGGTGAATCAGAGCTGTTATAACCTTTCCGCAGTAGGCTGTTTTCTTTCTACACATAACAGCCTTCTACCCTGCCGAGCGCTCACCAAGCGCTGCCTTCTGGAATCGCTGCTGCTGGTAAAGGAAGCTGCACGAAGCATTGTGCATGGATTTGGGGGGCAGGCTTTACTCTACACTGTGTAGCAAAACCAAGGAAACGGAACCATTTGGTGGTGAAAGCAGTGAGACGCATCTTGGCTCACAGCTTGCTGCAGCCCATCAAAGTCAGTCAAAAACATCTCCTTTATTTCTTCGGGTCTTTGCTCAGGGCTGTTGTTTCCCCTCCTGCTGAGGGTTCAGACCAGTGCCTGGGAAGATGACGTGATCCTTGGCATGTTTTCTGATCTTGGTTTTTCAGTTGCAGCTTTTCGGTGCCTGAAATGAACGCTCTAAAAATGTGAGAAGCAATTAGCAAGTATTACTTGTGATGTGGTACCTGTATAATTAGAAATGGCCCAGCCTGCAGGTAGCCCTTAGAATGTTTCGCAAGGGCAATGCGATCACTAGAAAAGCCTAGAAAAGCAAGCAAAAGAACGTGGCAAGGCTGTGTTTATAAATAACATTCGTGACAGGCATGTAATAACTGAGTTCCCCTTAAATTCCTGTGAACAAGCTCTCAGACAAAGAGAAGAAAGAGCTGGGGTGTGGGTTACTCCTGAAAAGTCATCAATCTATTTTTTAGAAAATAGTTTTAAGCCCAGCAGAGTCAGTGAGATCAAAACAAAGTCAATCAAGATCTGCTAAAAGATCTGTTTTTGATTTCTCAACAGTATTTTGTGTTGCCATTAATCTTTGTAACTGTTAGTGTCACAAAGAGAAGTTTTAGCTGCTATTATTAGTGCCCAAACAAAGCAGTGTTTACAAGATGAGCCTATTTTGAGCCTGGAAAAATGAGTTGCCAAGAAGAAAAAAGGATTCTGCACTTAATACATGTTCTGTTGCAGGAGTCATAGAAGAGCAGTCGCGCTGCTAAAGAAGCTGACTTTTTCTCTTATTATTTCTCACACCCCTGTGTTGTTTTTTTTAAATTAGACCTAAGAAGGAAAAACAAGTGAAATAAAAATGGAAGTAGTCATGAGAGGTGGAGGGGAAAAATATCTCAGCAGCAATTGTTTAACTCCTGAACAATGTGGCTGTTTGGAAGGGAGGCAGGAATATCCGTATTACTCTGCCAGGAATATCCCTCCTGTGCAGTGGCTGAGGTGTGAATTTGTAAACTGCAGATTTATGGCTCTGGTAGTTTAAGGATATCAAAAGCCTATACGGAGGTATGATTATGGGTATCTCTGTCTCATCCTCATTGTAAATGACTGCGTGAGACTGATTAAAGACATCAGATCTGATAACTTTAGAGAATAAATCTGAACACCTTAAAAAATGTATGTATTTAAAATACTAACTTTGTAAACTGCCTGGAATTGATCACCTCATCATGTGGAAGCTTGAGGCTTTTTAGGTAAATCAAGCTGGTAAGCTCCAAAGTAATGTAGTAACATTTGTTTCATTTGAAGCCAATTGTACTCTTCATTACCAGTGATTTCTGTCAGAATGAAGTTTCCCTCTTTCATATGTTTCCTCAAAAACAGACAAACAACAACAACAGAGGAGGTTGAAAACTCCTGAAGAGTGTACATCTGGGAGGGTGTGTGGTCATAGGAGTTCTGCATCTGCACCGATGTGAAAGAAAACTCAATTTTAGTTTCAAAGAAAACTCAGAAAATTTCATCAAGTTGGGAAATAAATCCCATTGTTACTAAAATTTGAAAATAAGTACTAAGTTAGCAAGAGAAAAAATGTGCTGAAGTTGTTAAGGAAAAGCTATAAGGGAAACAAGCAACAGGACATGCTGAGAGAGTCTGAACTTAAAGTTATATGCATGGATCAGTCTTGCTGGAAGTCTGGGAAGGGACTGGAACTGCAGGGAAGGACTTCAGGAACACACTTAGGAATGAGGAAAAAGATGAAAGGAAAAGTGAGGGAGATCTGGAAGAAGCACTGTGCTTGCAGGCAATTTTTCTATTTGGAGTTGCACCCTTTCTCACAGTATATCAGAATTGGATTTTTTTCCTATGTGCATTTTCTGTTTTGTTTTTATACGTGTTTCTCATGTTGGCGGATCAGATCTCGGATGGAGCCTGTAATTACAGTTCTTAATTCAGTATCTGCCATAAGAGATGAGGTGTGATATTTGTTGTCTGAATTGTTTCAAGTCTGTAGAGGAAGTGATGCAGAGGCCCTTATTGCAGACTTTCAAGGTGAGGCATTGCAGCAAGAGACATGTTATGTTATGGTCTGTACCCTGCGCTGTCAAATTTGCCTAGCTTCAGACAGGTGTAAAGCCTTCCAGCCTCACTTTAAAGGATGGTTCTATAGAGGCTCTTTTTTTAATCCTCAGTATGTCAACCAGAGTATTCCCAAACACACAAGAAAATGTATTTTTCTGGGGTGTGTGTGTTACATCTTCCAAGCCCTTAAACGTGCTTTACATAGGACATTTGTCCATATGACTTTTTTCCGATACTGTGGAATGAGATATCTTTAAATATTTATATATATTTGTAATAGTCTTCATTGTTCGCAGAAATTCTAATCCCATAGACAAGGAAGGAAACTGTGGCTGGAAAAATCAAGTTCAGACTTTCATTAGGCAATTCTTGCTAGTTATCACTTTTAAAAATATGCAAAAGCAAAGTAAAGATCTAAACTAAGCCTCATTTAATCAACTTTTATTTCTGTAGGAATGGTCAGATGAAGTGTTCAGTTTGGCAACAAATTTGTTGGCACAGAACATGTCAAGGGACGCATTTCTGGAAAAAGCGTAAGTGGCCATAGTATTTAATGCTGTGGGTGTTGCTCTTTTATCTGCGTCATTTTCCTTTTCTCTTGTTAGTCACACTGTCATCTATTGTTTCTGCTTTGATGAGTTGTCAGTTTTGTAAACATAGGCTGTCCGTTCTCATTGTTTTTAAAGCTTGTTATCTAAACGTCATTTAAAAAAAGTCTTGGTATGGTTCTTCTCACTAAAAAAAGAAGAAGCAAAAAAAAAAAGCAAAAAAAAAGTATTGAATGCCATCTTCCAGTTGTATGCAAAAGTAGCAACTTCAGCTGTAGTCTGAAGATCTCCGTTTAATATTGAATAATATTCTGCTTCTGGATTATTTATCTTTCTAATCTCTCTGATTTTAGCATGCTTTAGAAAGAAGCTGTAAATCTGCTCATTGAGGTTTGTTGGCACCGTGCACAGATTCAGACTTGTTTTCAACAAAGTACAAAAGCACATTTGGAGTGTAAAAACACATCTCAGAAAGGAGAGAGAACTAAATCTGAGAGTAGCAAGACTCAAACGGAAGATAAATGCACATACTGAGATAACTTTACTTAAGTCATCGGATTGATTATAAAAAAGCCTACCAGATAATGATGGCAATTAATTAGGATATTTGCTGGCCGTTTTTGTTGTTCTTAAAGAACTACAGGTTGACTGGTTAAATGCAGCTCATTGTTTTCCAATTCTTGCTCGTAGACAGAACCTCATTCCAGCAAAATACCAAGTAGAGACTTAGTTTACTAAGACTTGTCTCTGTCCAAGAAGTAAGTTAACCCACCTGTTTTGTGGACCACGTAACATTGCGTGTACCTCATTTTGCTATATACACTGTTTTTAGTCAGAAGGTTCCTGCCTGCTTATTTTCCAGGAACATACTTTTAAGTTACTGGTTTGTGAGGAGTGTGTGTGTTTCCTTCTCACAGTGTGGGCAGTGCAGATGGAAGTCAGCAATAGTTCTCGAAGAAACAGACTTTGAAAGTTGGACGTTAAGGGAATTCTAGTTTTGTATCTGGTACTGCTCTGTCGGGATAGCAATGAAATACTAGGCAAACCAAATCCCAAATTAATGGAAACATTTAACATTTCCTTCTGGTTCTGCATGCTGACACAGTATGCTAACCTAAGTAGATCGAGGTATCTTCAGGAAGGTCTTCTAAGTTCCTTCATGGATCAGTGGAGAAATGAATTTTTGTAAAATAGGGAAAATGTTTTTTTCCTTCAGGTCTTTCTGGATGTCTGCAGGCCTTGGAAGGGCCAGGCACCCTCTCCATCTCCACCTCTCTCCATCAGGACAGTGCATATTAACAGTCAGCATCACAGGGCTTGTATTGGACTCATGTATTTGCTCCTGAGCTGCTGAGGCTAAATTAGATTTCACTTTATCAGCACAGCTCTGTGTGAGAGAAAGAACAGACATTGCTTCTTTCAGCTCCATAGATTGTAGATGAGTTAAAGGGCTGATTTGATGTTGGATTTCCATGTCCTTATCACTCAAAGGTCCAGATGGCCAACAGACTTGGCTGACAGGTGTGTGATGGGGAGGATTGGGGCAGTACTTAGTGTGTGCTTTCCTGTGACATTCAAAGGAGTATGTTGTCACACAGTACAGTAGAGCCAGTCTTATTTGGAGCCATTTTTCTATGATTATTCAAGCTTAATATTAATTAAAGATAAAGTCACTGAACACATTTTGTCAATTCAATAGCAAGCAAGCATGTTATTCCTGTGTATTTTTTCCACTAATTAATAAATCACTTGGGAACTGTTGGGTTTCCAGGGTTCTTTGCGCAGATGCCAAATCAAAGTCACTTAAGGAATCTTTGACTTTGAAGATTAAAACTATTTTCCCATTATAATTACTGTTTTGAGCACAGGATTGGTTGCAGTCCTGTCAGTACCCTTTTGATGAAAAAGAAAAGCAAATTGCATTAGAGCAGATTTAGAAAGGAATGTTTTCTTTGTGGCATTCAGTCCCTTTTAGTGTTTGAAGTGCATTACTAAACAAATTGAGCAGCTTCTCTGCTTTGGTCAGATGAGAAAAACAGGGTTAATTTGGGAGGATATAGCTAATAAACCATGATGTTTTGGTTATAAAATACACATTCCTCTCTTGTAATGCTGCAGTATATTTTTGTGTTGGGATACAAAAATTACTGTTTCAGTACACTAGTACTGAAGTACTGCCCAGTGCTGTAGTAAGCATGAGATGGCTTTATTGTGGAAACTTTGGGTCAGTGTTTTATCTGAAGTTTGTCGCCCTTGGAGTCACATTAACTGTGATGTGAATGTGCTCAAAAGTTTCAAAAAATAAAAGACAACAAAACTCCTTTAACGAACCACTATGACTTTTTTAAATCTAGCTCAGTGCTGGAAGGCTGGGGTGGGTAGTGTTTTTCTTTGGTGACACAGTAGCACAGGATATTTTAGTTTTCAGGAGATGCATGGGAGAACATAGGGATTTGTGAAAATGTTCCAAATTACTTAGGGATATTAGCACGTATTATGTCTTTGATGTGGCTTCTAATGGCATTTTCAGTTGGGAAGAATGGGGAAAGTTATTTGAACCATGCAATTTCTTTTTCTTTTGGTAGGCCAGTGAGTAAAGTATATATTTAAAAAAAAGAAAAAAAAAGTGAAATACTTCAACATTGCCACATTTCTCAACAGATCAAGTTACAGAGAAACTTATTTATAGTTTTAGTTAGATTCTAATGGAAGAGGTGAAGCACTCAAGAAAAAAAGCATACTTTGCAGGCTGCTGGTGAGCATTGTGCTGGTTACCAGTGGTCCTTGCATGCTAGGAGGAACATCAGATGATTGCTGTAGGCCCAACTGCTTCCTATTAGCTACTCATGGGTGACTACTGTTTCAGTAGGCACTGAATCAGTTACTTAAAAGATGTGAACAAAGGAAGATACCTCCTTATCCTGCTGCCTCAATCAGCATGAGAGAAATGACAGAGATGCTTTTAAATACTCAATTCAAAAGCTGTATAATTGCCAGCCTGTAGATGGTTTCAGCATGTAATTTTTATATTGCTGCAGACTGGAAATCTTACGGGCTTGTCCAGGACTGCTAAATATACACTACACTCTTGCTGGTGCAGACATTTCATTTACCAGCAATTTGGCTTCTTCCCAACTGAGGAGTGGCAATGTTAAGGGTCAAATAGAGAAACCTTCTGAGCTGTGTAATAGGAGGGTCTAGGGAAGTAGGTGTAGTTGTGTGCAACATTCAGGGACAATTTCAGCCTCTGGGAGGGAAGTAATACAGACACCATTCCAGTCAAGTTTTGCAGCCTGCATGCCATGGCACAGAGATCCTGTCTCATGAGACAGGATCCTCTGTCATGAGACAGGCAAGCAGGTGGATAGACATTTACCTCTATCTCAGCTCTCTGTCCTGGTGGAGGCCACTGGCAAGACCAGGGGCTGGTCTTTGGACTGCTGCTCTTCAACATCTTGATTAATGAGATGATAGTGCAATTGAGTGTACCCTCAATAAGTTTGCTGATTACACCAGGCTGAAAGGTGCAGTTGCTACAATGGAAGGGATGCTGTTAAAAGGGACCTGGACAAGCTTGAAAAATGGGCACACATGAACAGAATGAGGTTCAACAAAGCCAGGTCCAATGTGCTGCACCTTGTTTGGAGCAATCAAAAAACACAAAATATGTGTACTGAATGGGAGAAGAACTCATTGAGGGCACCCTTTGGAGAAGGAATTGGAGTGTTCTGATGGAGGAAAACCTGGACATGAACCAGACGTGTGTGTTTGTAGTTCAGAAGGCCAACAGTATCCTGGGCTGTATCAACAGAGGGTGGCAGCAGGGTGAGGGAGGGGATTGTATCCCTTTACTCTGCTCTTGTGAGGCCCCATCTGGAGTGCTGTCTTGGCATGGGGCCCCCAGCAGAAGAAAATGCGGAGCTGTTGGAGCGGGTCCAGAAAAGGCCAGGAAGATGCTCAGAGGGCTGGGGTACCTCTCTTATGAAGAAAATCTGAGGGAGTTGGGCTTGTTTTGCCTGGAGATGGGACGGTTCCTGGGAGACCTCACTGCAGCTTTCCACTACTTAAAAGGAGCTTATAATCATAAGAGGCACTCGCTTTTTGTATGATCTGATAGTGAACAGGACAAGGTTTTAAAATAAAAGGGCAGAGATTTAGATTAGAAGCAAGGAGGAAATTTTTTACTCAGAGGCTGCTGAGGCGCTGAACAGATTGCCCAGAGAGATTGTGGATGTCCCATCTCTGGAGGCATTCAAGACCAGGCTAGATGGGGCCCTGGGCAGCCTGATCTGATTGCTGTCAACCCTGCCCATGGTAGGGGAGTTGGAGCTTGATGATCTTTAATGTCTCTTTTGAGCCATGTCATTCTATGATATTACTCAGCTAAGGGGAGATAGTATGTCCTTGATATGTGCTTATGCATTACTTCAAACTGAGCATCTTTGTATGGTTTATATGGTGCATACTGCATGCCTGTATTCAGCCACGAGGGAAGAATGTTTTTATTGAAGATAATCAAAGGTAGAATTAGTATTTTGGAACAGTAGCAAGACAAAATGCAAAACTGAAACTGCCATTCGGCCCAGTGAGAATTTCTTAGTAGTGTAAGCTGTCAGGTTGTGGATTTGAAGATGCTGAAGCTGAAACAATATTTATGCCTGCACTGGGCCTAGCTGAAAGGAAGAAACCTCCTTCAGCAAAAGGATAGTGAGTGGCTAGCAGCTTGGGTGAGAAAGAGTTTGGGGGGATGATAACTATGTGCACTCATGGTTTCAAGACTGACGTTAATTGGCACAGTAATAGGTGCATTATTGTTCATGGAAAAGATATCCACTTATCATTGGTATCTCAGAACATTTTCATGTTGGCAAAAGACTTGATGGGAACTTAACACATAATCACAGCAAAAGTGTTGAGCTGTAACGTTGGTGCAGAGTTTACTTTAAAAAGTAAGAATAAAATGGTAATAATAAAACAACATGCTTTTATCCCTGCAGATACACGAAACTTAAACTACAGGTGACTCCAGAAGGACGCATTCCTCTGAAGAAGTAAGTGTTGCTGTCCTTTCTTACCATGTAGTCTTATTTAATCTTTGAGTATGAACAAACATCAGGTATGAACATGTGATCCTTCTGTTTAGAATAATCTGTCTATAGCATATGTTTTGACATACCTCAAAGAAAGAGTGGCCAGTGATTCTCAGGATGATTCTGTTCAACTACATTTTGGACATAGATTGCCCTTGTGATTTTCAGCGAGATGTTAAGCTTCTCTGCTCTTGTTCCACTTGTGACTAATTTTTTAAAAAGCCTAACATCATTTCTTTAGCACATAGACACATTGTGAGGATTAAATATATTCAAATTGTGTATCACTGAGACACTGTTTTGAAGAGAGCTGTGGTGACTTTCTCGAGTAACTATCCTCTGTAATAGGGGCTTGTGTGGGGTAGAATTAAACTCATTGCGAGCACCATTAATCTCACTTGTGTTACTAAGCAGCCTGCTAATGGAAGTAAATGGCTAAAGACATGAACTGGGAAGCAATATCCAGCCTTTAAGCCACGTGGGCCATCAAGGCATGTCTTAAAGCCAATTAATTCCCTCTGGTTTGTTTTCATTTTGCAGCATATACCGCTTGTTTTCTGCTGACAGAAAACGTGTAGAGACGGCATTAGAAGCCTGTAATCTTCCATCTTCCAGGGTAAGCATCTGAATTTATTCCTAACCTGACAAGGTGTTGCATTTGTATTCAGTGCTGTTTACTCTCTGTTGAGTATGATTTGGCCAAGGCTGATCGTGCTTCAGTGGATTAGCTCCTGTATGGGTCCTCAGCAGTGGAACTGTTTTTCCCACAGAATTTACTGTTATCCATTTGAATGTCGGAGTATCTCTGATTTGAAATATGGACCAAGAGTGCCTGGAAGAAGTGCAAATGGATTGTAAAATAAGCCAGAAGGTTGTGTAATCTGCTCTGGAATAATCCTAAGAGAATGTTTTAAGCATCAGTAACCAGTACACAGTTTTCCAGGTGCAATTTGAGAGCACTGTTTGGCTTGCCATGAAGATAATGGTGTAATCTGTTTCCTTCTCACAAAAGAAACAATTTAAACTCATCTATTTAAACTTACATAAAAAGCGTGTGAAAATGTTGAACTGATGTAGTGTCAAAGCTGTTAATGCTGTGGGGATGTCTCATTGTATGCTGCTCAGCCAGGAGCATTTGCAGGTTGGTACTTCACCCTTAAGAAGGCTTCTTCAAGCAGAGTGAAATCAAGTGAGTGATTCTAGTTAATGCTAGATTCTAGTTAATTCTAGTTTATGACATCCTTAGCCTTTCCTCCCAAGTGAAGAGTCTCCTTCAACAATCTTCTTGCAGGATAATTCCTACTTACTAAGTGTAAGACATGGGACAGAACCAGTGTGTAGCAGAGGGAGTACCTGCATCTCCTAATTTCTTCCTCTTGTAGAAAGCTCTGTGCCATGATGTTTATTCAACCTTTGTTTCCCCAACGGTGTCATAATAGAGATAATTCCTGCTGCTCCAGAAGTACAGTTGTGCAAAATCTTCACAAGCCAAACCTCAGATACCACTTGCCACTGATAGGTGTTTGTCCAGTTGAAAATATTCTGAGGTTAGAAACATGAAAAGATGTATTTTCAAGGCAGATTTTCATTTAATTGTTAGCAAACAATTTTTTAGTAAGTTATGCAAGAAATAAGTGAAGCGCTGCTTTCAAAATCGGTTGTTTTATTGCTTCTATGTACCTGATGCCAGGAAAGATGAAAAATAATTTCTTATTTCTCACTGCAAAAAAAATCTAAACATCTCTGGAGTCCTTGAAAAAACTGCAGTCTTTTTCTGCTGTTTACTTAAGCAGAGTCAATTTTACATAGACATTGCTGGATACTTGTTGCTGGGATACCATCATGAAAATGTATTCGTAGTGTAAGGTAGATCCTTTCTTTGTTTGGGACAAAAGAGATACGTGCTTCGTGCAACAAAGAAAGCTCTGTTGATCACCTTGGAAAAAAAATGTTTTAGTAGCTAAGCTATTGAAAAGAAGGAATCTCTGAATCTCATAGAAGTAAGGAAGTAGAAGAAAACCAGTTCTTCATCTACAGCTCTTTTCTTGTTCCTTCTTTTCCTCTTCCTGTTTATTTGATCAAATACATTTCTTAGCTTCATCTTACAGCTGTTCTGCCCTGCTAACTATGGGACAGTTGTTGTTCCTGTAAAGCCTTGAAAACATGGGACTCCAGGCAGCAAACAAGAAGTGAATATAAGTGATTCTTTCTCAATGAAGATGCACCAGATTTTTCAGAGTATTGAAGACAATGTCTGAAGAAGATTAAACTCTTATGATTTTTGTTTTGTCTGTTTTTGTGTTTGGTTTTTTTGTGTGTGTTGTTTTGTTTTGTTTTGTATCCGTACTTGGTGAAGAACCCTCTAAGGACTTTCTCTTCAGTTTTCCTACAATAACATACCTCTCATTCCTTAGAAAGATGTAAGGGTTGTTAACCCCGAGTTATATCTTGCTGCACCTCTTAGAACATGTGGATAATGCTAATACACAAAATAAAATTCAAATTCGTAATCATTAATAAGAAGATGCCAAATCATCACCCAGTAGTCTTGCATCTTCCTGATTCATAGTGTTAGGGCTGGGACAGTCCCCCATGTATCTCATGTGATGACCTTAGCATAAAATAGTCTATGCTGTGCTACTGGTGAAGTGTCACAAACTTCAGCACATGCTGGCCCCTCTCTAGCAAATTCCCTGAGTACAGGCTTGCCAGGAGACCTTGTGGGGCTGTGTCTAGGCAATATATTTTGTGGGAGAGGAGGAAGAATTCTCACAGCTTGGAAGATCACCTTGTAGTTGAAAAGCACCAGACAAACTCCCTCGAAGAGCCTGAAACGAACTCTGTATTTCATAATAGGGACCTTCTGAATAGGGGCTGGTTCTGCACAGCACTGAGAACTCTGTCCCTGATTCAGAAAAAGTTGGACTTGAGGCAATGGGATAACTTAAAGAGCATCTTCAAACTATGGATATTTTTATTTCTGGGTTGGACTTGGTATATGTAGAGTCTTGCTGGACCAAGCCCTCCATGATCTGATTTTCCAAAGTATTTGTTATTGAGCAGATCTGAAAACAGAGGATTGTTAAATAAAAATGAAAATAAAATAAAAAATGCCAGTGAGATTTTTTAGGTTGGCATCTGATTCCACTATAGTTTTAAAAATCTTGGCTAGCTTTTTTTGGTTTTGTTTTTCCTTTTGATGAGGGTTGAGCTGGTGTTTTTTTGTTGTTGTTTTGGATTGATTTTTTTTTTTAGTTAAAGCCTTTTAACCTTTGAAGAATTTTATTTTAGTTGCTCTTTGGTTGTGAAGGCTAATTTCTACACTGCAGTTAATGTAGAGGTTCACAGTGAAGCACCAGCAAACTTGACTGTTTACATAAAATAAAACAAGCAACTGTTGAATCCTATCTGTGCAAATAATCTGAATTAGCTGTTGTGCTGCCAAATATAAAACGGAAAGGATATAGATGTTATAAAAACAGAAGGGTTACCAGGCAAATCGTAAATCAACAGTGCTTGAAATTAGTAGAGAGTTTTAATCACAAAATAAAATTATATACCAGTATTTTGCAAAGCCAGAATAGAGAGATGCTCTAATGTGTAACAGAAAGTTTTGTGATTTGGTCTCAAAAAAGAGATTAGCACATAAGGTGCGTGGGTGGTTCCAGTGAGATGTGAATGGCTCAGACCAGAATGACAAATGGGGCAATGTATGTGAATCGCTTTTGGCAGGCAGAATTTTGGAACGCAAGCAGAGTTGTCCAAAGTTGTGCCTGGGGTGGTGAATGCTTGCAACAAAGCTTTTCTCTCCCCTCTGTATCTTTATAGCCCACTAATTATGTTATTGGTAGGAAATAATCTAGAAGAGTCTATGTTTATGGCTGAAGACTTGTGAGGTATATTTTCTTAACTAAAGCTCAATGAGAAATAAAAGCCTAGATCTCAGATTATAAGAAAAGACCAACATTTTTTTTTCAGTGTTGAGTACCTTCAACTCCTTTGAAAGGGAAAAGATATGTCAAGTCAGTAGGAGACTAATTCTTTGGTGATCACAATATTAACATCAAAAAATGCCCTTAGGAGAAGCATGGGCTTGGGACCAGTAGCCTGTTAAACAGTGATTGTAGCTGTTGTGGATATTGGGATGCCATCTTGAAAATGTGCAAGCTCTATGGATTCCAGGCTTTAGGAAAACAAGCGTCAGTGGTCCTCTCACCCAAAAGTACAATAGATTGAACTGATCAGAGTGCAGACGATGAATTTCACAGGTAGAGCTGTGCCACCAGCAGTCATCTCCAAAAGTAACTCTTGCCATCCTCCAGCTTCAAGCCTCACAGTTCTTCATCCACCACTGCAGTGGATTTAGCATTTATGCCACTGGGGAGTTATCCAGCTCAGCAAGCTGATCCCATGGCAAAGTGTACAGGCTCATTTGGGATGAGCGAACTCTGAAGCATCTCACCCTGCAGCAGGTAAGTTCTGAGCAAGGGATGTGTGAGGTGAGTGGAACAAGTTATTGCCTGAACTGTTCCAGCTGAGTGAAGGGAAACTGAGTGGTTTTCACTGATGTTGAATGAGTGCTTCTGTGAGCTAAAAAGTTAGCAGTGGAGAAAACCACTATTCTCATGACATAATGCTAGGAAAAATCTTTGGTTTTACAATGTAATCTAGGAATAACTGGTTTTCTTTTTGTGAAGAACCAGTTGCCAGCATATGGGTAAGCTGTTAAAGCTGACTGTGGCACGTGCTGTATAGGTGCTGAGGACATTGCTGCTAGCTCTTGTTTTCCCTGCTCCTCATTTAAAATCCTGCGCTGGTGAAACTACTGCTTACAGGTTGTGCTTGCACAAACAAGGCATATTCAAAACTGGGGTTTGTCCAGGATTCTTTGCACTGCCCATCTCTGTGCTGCCTCTGCCGACATGTACCTTACTCTGAATTCCAGAGCAGCAGCTGTGCAGGTGTTTACTCTGAGCCTGAGTCAGGGAGAAGATCCTACAGGCTTTGCTAGATTTAAGCAGGTATAGCAGCCACTCGTGTAGTCTGCCAAACTAGGGAAGGAGTAACGGTGTGAGTTCTGCTGCCCTTCTCTTGCCATGAGCTGAATGTGGAGCCTGGGGATGGCTGATGAGGGGGAGCAAGGAGCTGCCCATTCTGCATGTGTGAACACAATCACTGAATGGTGATCATGGTACCAGACCCATCTGGGCCTCTACAAATTTTGCAAATGAAAGGAGAGATAAAGTGACGCCCCCAGCTATTTTTTTTTTTTCTTTCCTTTTAACTTACAGCAGGAAAAGTATTGCAGAATTTCCTTCCTTCTACCAAAGGCTTGAATTGACACTTCCGGTTCCCTTGGCAACTGCATAAAAAGGCGGAATAAATAAAAGTGATGATAGCCTCCACCAGCAGCTTGCTCCCAACACAAGTCGGCTCAACATCATTTATAAGCAAACAGTTTTGTGTTCAAATTAAAATTTTCTTCCTCCGGTCCATTGAATTCAGGCATTATTTTGGAGCCATGGAGAGGTTCACGTGCTTCCAGAGATGACATTTCATAGCTTCTGATAAAGTTCACTTGCATGGAAGAAATTCAGAATCAGATTTTCTGTATGTGCATTCCACAATTTTTGTGGTTCTGTTTCTCTTATTTCCTTATGAGATTTTCTCTCCGTGAAATACAAACTGCTGTGCAATTTTCCTCTCAGTGCAGTGATGCAAAGGCAGAAGCCGGTGGGCACATCATTATTGTTCTGCACCAACAGAGCTGCTCAGATTGCACCTTCCTTGGGGTCTTCCTTTTTTTTTTCCAGCCTCTCCAAAAAGCAGTCCATGCTGTCTCCTGCAATAAGCGTTGAGCTTTAAGTCAGCACATGCAAGGAGGAGGAGAACTTTTGAGTTTGCAAAGGACAGTTTTCCTTATCCTTTTCAAAAATCCTCTCCTTTAGAAACAGTTGTTCTGTTTTTTCAGAGAAAAGTCATCAGGTATAATGGGATGATGAAAATATCATCTAGAAGCAAGACTGAATGTAAATTGTCCTTAACTTTAGAAAAGGTGAGAGAAAGTGCTGGGGTCTCATTTAAAGCATTTCTGTCAATTTCTGTAAAAGCAATGTGATTGCCTAATCAGCTGCCCTCAGTGATTAGGGCAAAGAGATGTGGAAAAGCTACAGTGCATGAGGACATTTCAGTAATATCTTGAACGTGTACCTTCAGGAAGGAAAGGAAACATTTCTGCTGCTACCAGAGATCAAGATTGTCAATTATGACTCAGTGGCCCAGTTTGTTTCCTGGTTCTGTGAAAGCTTTGGGAAAACAAGTACAGTGTACTGCCATTTTCCTCATCTAAGTACATTGGCCAGCTCACTGGCTTCATTGGGATTTCACTGTCTATAGATAATACAGTTACACTGGGAGATGTTTCTTTCCTCTTCATAGGTACTCCAAGAAAGAAAGAACTTTGCATTATCGAAAGAAGATGGATAATTTATTTTTAATTTTTTTAAACGTACTTAAGTTGCTCTGTTTTTCACAGGAATTTCTTACTATGCAAAACTTATACTCCTTTAAGTTGCAGGAAGGATATAGAAAGAAGAGCAGTAGCAAGTGATCTGTTTACAAAAAAGCGTATTAAAATGTCATTTCATTCTTTCACTATTTTTTTTCCATTTCACAGAATGATTCAATCCCTCAAGATGACTTCACGCCCGACGTGTACAGAGTGTTCTTAAACAACCTCTGCCCTCGACCTGAAATCGACCACATCTTTTCCGAGTTGTAAGAAAAGACACTGATTTATTTATTTTTTCCCCTTTGCTGATTTTCTGGGATAGGGGTGGTAGTGAAGTAGGTTATTTAGTCTACAGCACCATGCATTGACTACCAAGAACAGATTTCCATGTCAAGCAAGAATAGTGTTTAACCTAGAATCAAAGTTTTCTCTTGTCCCAAGTTTTTGCCTCAATTTCTAATTGCCAGAATTGACTCGTTAGATGCTATGCGAGTTTAACTGTCAGGTCTCGTTTTGTAGTTTGGATGAAGACAGTTTAGGCTTCTGTGAGAATAAAGGAAGAGTAATAAGCAATAAAAAGATGTAATAGGCATGAGAATATGTTTAACCACTCCCAAAAGCTTAATTAGGAGTAGAAGAAAAAGCAGTATCTTTTAGGATTTGTGCAACTGGAACTGCCGCCATGAAATTAAATTATCAGCCATCTACAACTGAGTACATGCATTCAGTTACAAGCTATAAAGCTCATGTTGAATTATTCCAAGATCTTTCTGGCCCTTAGAGGAAGTCATCGTGCTTCACAGTTGTAGCAGAGCCTGATCAATGGAATCAGAACATGAAGCAATATGAAAACAATTCCTGAAATACATCACAAGACCACCAGAACAATTACTGTATCTTTGCAGCATGTGTTCTTTTACACCTCTCTGTGCTTATTTTCTCTGAGGCTGAGGTATTAGAAGAACTCAGCCATGACCTAATTTGCTTCCATTGACTTCCCATTGCTTTCTTGCAGAGCAGAACTAGGCCAATCCCAAGTGCTGTGGAAAAACCTAAGCACCTGGCAGTGGGCCTTCATAGATTTCCATCTGGGTACAAATTGTACCGAAACTCTACTCTTTTTACTAACTCTAAATAGACATCTTTTCACTTACTTTGCAGAGTGCTTAGGGTTTTTTTGTTTTTGTTTTTTTCTTATTTGCAGGTTTATAAAACAAGCAAATACCGGAATAATTAACATAATTAAGTCAGGGCCGCTGCTTTTTAGCAGTAAAACCAAATAGGTAGGCCAGGAGTTGCAGTGGAGTGTTTGCAGCAAGCTCAGGACTGAATTCCAGATCATCTCTTTTACTTTCTCAGATTGCTTTGTTCCAGGAATTCAGAGGAATGAAAAGCTTTTAGCATTGCTCTAATTCTTGCCATTGATGTCAATAATGCTGAATGCTTTTAAAAATCTTACTCCTAGATGTTTAATGAAGAATGTTTGTCATTAAATGCTGGCAAGGTAAACTAGTCTGGAGACCCAGTGGAACATCGATTTTTTTCTATTGTTTGTCTATGATTGTTTGAATTTTGTTTCAGTTTCCCTGGGAAATTATAAAACATTGAACAAGATTTCAAGGAATCATATTTTAATTGCTTTGCTTTTGCTTTAATTTTCTCTAGTGGTGCCAAGAGTAAGCCATACCTTACTGTTGATCAGATGATGGAATTTATAAATCTTAAGCAACGTGATCCACGGTTAAATGAAATCCTTTATCCACCATTAAAACAGGAACAAGTTCAACAACTGATTGAGAAATATGAACCCAACAGTAACCTAGCGAAGAAAGGTCAGTGGTTTTTCTTTTCTCATCATGCTCAGTTTCTGATTTGAAACTGTGAATCAATTATAATGCAGTACATAGTAGAGCAAAATTTGGTTCAGAATCCAGCTGCGTTTCCAACTATTTGCTGCTGAATCATACTGGCCTGTGAGACATCGTGTGGTTAATTTTTAAATGTATTTAGTTTGAATCAATTTAGAGAGGATGATCTGGTTTTGGTATTTATTTTTCTGTATGTGTAATTGTTCTGAACAATTGCTTTGGTATGCAGACTTCAGCAGAAACCATACTGTCACAATGACCAAAATGTGAATTTTACAAAAGCAATTGCAATTGATAGCAACAAAGCTAAGATGATGATAATTCTATCTAGTCCTCTGTTTTCCTATAAAGTGTGCCATAGTGACAGAAAATGCCCTTTTGAAAATCTCAGGTGCTGTCTAGGGTGTAACTCTGCCAAACAGAGTGAAAGAACTTCTATGTACATCTCAGCAGATTTTTGTTACAAGTGTAAAAATAGCATTGACTTTGTGTCTGCATCCTACTTTTATTCCAATCCACATGTCCCGATGATTACCCCAGCTTCTAATGTATTAATAACTTAGAAATTCTAGGGGTGTGGGAATATCCTGAAAAGCAGATCTGTATAAAAATATTGCTTTGGTTCAAAGATTTCAGACCCATCCTTACTAGCTGCTAAGCATTCTCCTTTGAAGAATCAGGGTCAAAAGAGCATCAAAGAGATGAAGTCTTTGAATCCTCAGTTAAATACAACTGACAAGGCAGGATCCTGTCAGTAGCTTTTTATAAATAGATTATTTATATATATGCAGCTTCTGGCCCAAAGTAATTACGTGAAGGCTGTTAGATCTGTAGTAGAGTCCATAGTTACAACTACAGAATTAGTCAAAATATACAGCCTCTTTATAGTCCAAGCTTCTTCAAGTCCTGCATCTGATTCTACCTGTTTTATTTCCAGGCTGGGATCCCTGTACTGCCCAGTCTGTGCTTCTCTGCAGTACGGATTCAGACAGCTGATAGAGGCCACTGCTTATCTTGTACCCTGAGTGCTTTCGCAGCCCTCTCAATCCCCTGTGCAGTTAGCAGGCTGGCTCTTAAGCTAGCATGGAAACAAACGTGCACACAGAAATAGAATATGGTGTTTAATGTAGAGAGCAGGAGGTAATTCAGCTGATGTCTGTAAATTTGTGTGAGTCTTTTGTACACTGCAGGTTATTTCACCTCCCCAAACCTCACCTGGATGAGAGCCCTGACAGCATCTCTCGGGCAGCAGAGCAGATTTCAGCTGTCCCTGCTGCGAGTTCTATGTGGGTCTTGATACAGTCATCAACATTGTCTGAAAGCAAAACACTTGTAATTTTTCTCATACGGCTTCTTATTTCTGTAGTCCACATAATTTTGGTGTTTTAATGGAGAGCTAACTCCTATTTCTTTGTCATGCTTACACAACCCTGTCTTTTGATGTCAGTGAGAATACTGGCACAGGATGAAAACACCGTGACTTCCTTTGTCATCCGTGCAAATATTAGAATATTGCTCTGTGCTTATCTTATTTCACATCAGCTGCAAGGAAATCTGTATATAAAAAATTATTCTTATTACCCAAATATTGGCACTTCATATAAGGCAAATTAAAGATTTATTAGAAGAAAGTGTGCTAACAACTCCTAAGTCACAGTGAAACCTCCTTCTGACTAGCAATAAGGAGGGATCATGAAACAAACCTCATAAAGAAGTGTGTTAGGATAGTATTTGCCAGCACCCTCTAAGAAGGATTTGTGGGACCCTTACAGTTTACCCTAATTCACATTAGTACACAGTTGGTGCACTTACTCTTCTACAGGTGCCTCCCTCCTTGTGTACAATTTATATTGTTTTTTCAGAATCAGTTCTCTCAGAAAACCCTGAATTTATAAAGGGAAAGTCAAGTCAGAGAGTCCATTTATTTTGTATTTATTTTGTCTTCAAACTCATGCAGTGATGTTCAGCAAACTCTCACAAGACTGGCAGAATCTGTCATCCACCTCAGCATTGCAAATACCACCTTTTTCTGTGCATCCTGCTGTCAGCTGAGTTGTAGCAACTGGCATGTTCTGCTAATCATGCCCCACTGCAGATCTTGAGCACGTTGTCTTAAAATTAAAGGAAATGGCTAATTGGGAGCAGCATGGGCACACAATATTTTCAGTACTTTAGTTCTGAGTTGGGATTGCAGTTCACTGTATATGAAATGAACTGTAGGTATATACTCAATCCTACACTTGGTGTGTGGAATAATTGCCAACAAATACTGCATGCCTGTAAAATGTTGCCAAAATATAACAGTGCAAATTGAAAAAAATGTTAAAACCTTGCAATACCATGTTTTGTGAAAAGAATTGTTACTTAAGCTTTCTGCTGTCATGAAGGTCTGTTCTAAGGCTGAATTGCAGATATTGAAGACTGAAGACACTTCAGAGATGCATTCCCTACCATTAAAACTATACTGACTTGGACCATCGAGGAGAGATGTTATTTTCTGCTGACTTGAAGATAGTCAATTACAGTCAGGTGTGGCCCAGTACTACACACCCATGAGCTTGTTGGTCTCAACTTCCCATTTCTGCTTCTCAGATATTATGTTATATTTTGTACTATATTACATAAGTGCCCTCATTTGCTGGGACCAAGGTCAGTGGAGAGGTGGGGGCAAGATGTTTGGAATAGCCCCAGTACAGTCAGTTAAAATAACTAGTGTGGGTAGAAACCTTACGGTACTGGAATAAGCAGCCAAAATTTGTAATAAGATAGCAGAAACCTTCATCCAGCATAGTTCTCTCATAAAGCGTAACCCTGCAGCTCTATGAACAGAAAGGAACTCAGGGTAATTTCCATATAATCCGTTGCTTTACCAAGGGCAGATTGTTCCTGACAAATCTGCTGGCCTTCTGTGATAGAGTGACAGCGCTGGTGGACAGTGGAAGGGCAACTGATGTCATCTATCTGGACTTCTACAGGCTTTGCACCACATTCTTGTCTTGCAATTGGAAATATACAGATTTTAACTGTGGCTATAAACTAAAAGAGGGGAGATCTAGGTTAGATGTTAGGAGGAAATACTCAGAGGGTGGTGAGGTACTGACACTGGCCCATAGAAGTTTTGGATGCTCCATCCCTGGAGGCAAAAAAGGCCATGTTGGATGGGGCCCTAGGCAGCCTGATCTGGTGGCAATACCCACTGCAGGGAACTGGATGGTCTTTTAGTTCCCTTCCTACCCATGTCATTCTGTGATTTTAAGAGGTCCCAACTAACTGGCCCCTCTGGACAAATGTGGTATACCAAGAAGCAAAGAACAGCGTGGGAAAGATGTGGCAAGGCACACAAGCAGAGGTAATGGTGTGACAGAATTACATGATAAGCAACAGCATGGGGAACCAAATTATGGGTGGCCTGAGGATGACTTCATCACTGTTGTACCAGACCAATGCAATTAAATAATAGGAGCAGGGAATAGCATGTTTTGCAGAGTTTGGGTTCGAGAAGCAGCCCAGAATTTCTGACATTGCAGTATATGTATTTGTTCTTTGCTGGCAATGAAAAACAACTCAATAAAAATAAATCACAGACAAGGTCCAGAACAGAGGAAAATAGCTGTAATTTAAACCATGTCTTGTGAGTAATGAATGATTTAAAGCACTTTGTGGTAGTAGGGACTGTAAAGGCTTGTTTGCAAACATTGGGTGATATAAATTGCCAGCCTTCACTCCAGTTAAATCCTTTTTCTTCAGTTTGTTCTAGAGTTTGCACCTTCACACTTGCTCAGCATGTGTGTTTGTGTGGCCGTGCCTGCTGACAGGTATATTGTTTTGCTTTCATAAGCTGCCTTTCTGACCAACTCTGTTTCTTTCTTATTTCAGATTAACTGTTTATTAGAACATCAGGCACTTAGTAGCATGCACATAAGTGGTGAAGGTCTGACCACTTTCACTTTAATTTCTATAGTATTTCTACTTTTATTTATTTAAACAACCAATCCTGTGTTCAGACCTCCCACTGAAATAAAGGAATTAATGTTTAGCATTTTCATGCAGTAAGCCATGTTCATTTGTTGGATTCTCACTTTGTGTAGTTTCTGTATCACCACTAGAGAAAATACCTTTTACAAAAGGCTTAAACAGGTGTAGTGACAAATATCCTTGCTTTTCAGGTGGCATTTTAGGGCCACAAGACCTAGATTTCTAATCACCTTTTACAAAGATATACAAAGTATATATTGCTATATATTGTCTCTTTTTTTTTTCCTGTATCGTACACATCAAGTTGCAAAGATGAAATGAATAGCTTCAGTTCTCAGGGAATTAAAGTATTTGCTGAAAGCATGTATGCTGTGGGAGTAAGATTTCATGTTTGCAATACGCAGAACATCCTGGCCTCAGTGAAATAAATCCCTTAAGCATATGCTTAAGTTTATGGGTAGTGTGGGAAGAAGGAATAGTTATACAAAATCTCTTATGCTCCATTTCTTGGAACATCATATTAATTCTTTATTGAATTTTAATTCCTGTAATTACTTCTACTTCTCTCATAGCAAGTTAAATGAATTTCTAATGAATGGTCATACTGAATCTCAACTTTCACATCAAACGAGTGTGAAACACTTGGCATCTAATAATTCTCCATTTTCTAATCACTGTTATAGCTCTTTTTCTGTACATGTATTTTGAACATGGTAAGCAAGAGCATATTTTATATTTTAAACTTCTGCAACATGGCTTCTTAGGTACCTGTAAAATCAAATGCCTATGAGCTTACTGGATGAAGGCCTTAGGTTGCACAGTTTTGATTAAATAGGCTTCTTGTGTTTCTGCATGCCACTTATATTTGTAATATTGTATATGGAACGTGATTGAGCTTTTGAAACATCAGCAGACACATGGGCTTGACATCTACATAAGTTAAGCATAAGAAGTGGTATTTTAGTGTGGTTGCAGCAAGCTGTTGTGATTAATGTTTTGTTCCATATAGTGAAGGAGATTATTGTACAATGTATAGCATGTTTCCTTATCAGGTGTAGGCAGAAAGAAGTTCCTGGTACTGCAGAGCAGTCTCTTGCTGTCAGCAAAAACATGCTGTGTGGCTGTTAGGCTTGGTTAAGTAGCATTTTGTAATTTGGCATTTTCAGGTTACAAAGCATTTTCAGTGGGTAGATAGTATAACTACTAAAATGGTTTCCTTTTCAAATTACTGTGCAGATAAAGGGATGGGTGTTAATAAATCAGCTGCCAATTTTGTTGATTGAGAATTTCCTTATTTGCTTTTACTTTCAAGAAAGCTTGAATAGAAATAATTTTTTTCAGGATCTTTCTACATTATGGGTAGGAGGAGGCACATCGATGTTGAATTTCAGGTATTTCTGCTTGAGGTGTCCCAGTTCTTGGGAGTGATGGCCCTTGATTCTAAACTCTAAGCATACAAGACTAAGAGCTATATCCCCAGTGATGAATGCAAGAGAAATAATTTCTGATGAATAGGGTAATGAAAAAGCTGAAGTCATTCCAGAGCAATAAGATATGCTACCAACCATCCTACTTGGTGGGAGCAAGAAAAGAAAAGGTTATTAATAGCTATTATTTTAGAGTGTTTTTAGTGGGAGAAATTGTCTTATACTATAGTATAAGCTTTAAAATGGTCTGGAGGGGCTTTGGAGATTTTCCTGACCAATGGATCTTTGCACTGGCTTGTACTTATTAGGGGCATTTTTGAGATAAGTAGATGTTTTGTCTTAAATATGCATTTGTTTAAATTCTATCTTTGCCTATTTTATTTTAAAATGCCAGACCTTAACATCTGCAGAAGAAAAGACCTTTAGGTTTTCCATTCTGCACCTATTCATAAATCTTGCATGTCCATTTTACATTTTTATACATGCATTTTACATTTTTATACATGCATTTAGAAGGATTCTAGAGCAGCTGGTTTTGTGACTTCCTTTGAATTTCAGTATTAATTCTCTTTTTCTAGTGCATATTTATTGACAGTTGTGCTGTCATTTCTTTTTTTTTCTTAGATAATGAAGTAAATTAAGCAATTAACATTAGATTAAGATGCATTTAATTTTATGCAGCATTTACTGCATGTGTTTTTCTGCCTTAAAAACAGGCAATATTTGCTTCAGGACAGATGTGTTTTTCCTTCCTTAAACATGAATACATTTTAAGCATTTTGGTCCCACTACATTAAATTCACCTTTTAGTAACTGTTTTAACTGCTTAAGAATAATTACACATTGGAGTTCTTTCAGTGGCAGAAGGGGGTCATTCCCTAGGCAACAGATTGTAATGTCAAAAACAAGTACTGTGCAATTGTGGCTGCACTTCTAAGACATCGTTCATAATATTTAAAGCATAAATTCTGATGTATAAACCATTCTGTCAAATTGTGGAGCTTGCTGGCACTGAAGCGTTTGTAGAAAGTGTTCCAAACCCTTTCAGCCTTCTCACTGCAATACTGGATATTAAGAGTATTTATCAAAAAGCCCATTAACTTTGGGATTTATAGTGCTTTCCAGCATTCCAATTTTCAAGAGGATTGCACTCAGCATTGTTTCTCATTTTTAAATGGCAACAAAACAATAAATCCCAATCACAAATTATTACTGTTTCAAAAGTGTAAGCCACACAAAGACATAGCCTATTGCATGTTGTCACCACACAAAAGTCATAGCCCATCCCATGTTATCCGCTACAAGTGCCATTACATAGCTTGCTAGAAAGCCCTTTAACGTTTTTTTTTAAATATAAATATATTATAATATAAATAAATCTATATACATATATGCAGCAAATGTTGGTGTGAATGATGCATCACCAAAAATAAGTTCATGGAAATTATACTTATGAAAATAAGTAAAATATGTTAATTTTGTAAATATGTAAAATATGCTTCTATCCTGTATTGTGCTTCCTTTTTGTTTGTTTGTTTGTTTGTTTGTTGAGTTATTAGTGAAGTTGTAGAAGTCATATCTTGCAATTATTTGGAAGATTGCTTCTCAAATGAAAATATCTTTTAGAATGTTAAATCCTCAATTATGATATCCTGTAACCCCCTTTTTTGCATCCACTTTACAGATAAAGTGCTTTATCTTCCTATCTTGACTGTAGCAACTTCATAACATGAAATTAAACAGTGATGCAAACTAGTAATAATGGATTTTGCAACAGCGAACAATAACACAGCAGTATTTGGCTTAGTAAAAAGTGCTAAAGTTTTTACCATTACTTCTTTGATTGCATTTTAAAAGTGTAGGACCTGCTGTGGTTCTGAGATGTAGCTGCTTATGCATAGAGTTATTTTTTGCTATTGCCCTAGAATTAATGATAGCATTCATTAAAAAATAGGTTTAGGATTCTAGGGAGGGAACGTCTCCTAATCTTCTGTATGTGCTGTGGATGCTTTGAAAGAAAAATAAGCTTTGCAGAAATGCATTTTGGGACTAATATCTGGTACCAGGAATAGCTGCGCTGATGTCAGTGAAACTGTGACAAATGTCAAATGGACAGACATTGTGGAATTCATATCTTCAGAGCTGCAGAGCATAAATTAGTCATGATAATATATGTTCAGCAGTTAGAGCACACTTGTGTCAGTATGTGAGCTGACCATAGTAACTTCTGGTTCACGTCCAGGGGATGGGCCCCAGGATGAAGCCTACAGGCAGTCCCCTACATCCTAAGACAGAAAATGGTTCAAATAGCCTGGAGTGGCAAGACCGTGAAGCCAACATAAGAGTAGGTCTTGGACTATACGTGGGGCTGCATCATTCCCTTCATCTGAAGCTTTTGCTCAGGGATGGAAAAAGAGAATTTTACATCAGTACTGCTTTTCAGGGGGTCTGGAGAAACATTTTTCTGCTGCTGCTGCCTGTCTGCATTGTGTTTGACTCAGCCTCCGACTATCAGAGCCCATAAATAGAAATTTCACTCTGAAAGTTAAACAGCTCTTTTTTTTTCTTGTTGCTGTGCCATTGCCTCTTTTATGGAACACAAGGAGGTATTCAGTCTTAACATTAAGGATTTATGATTTGAAGATGAATATCAAATAAAGTTTACTTCTGAAAAAATAAAACAGCATAGACTTTTCCTTTAGCATAGAGTGCTAAAGGAAACAAGCATAGATAAACTTTGAATAAACATTTTGGGTCTCGCCTCTTCATTGTGATGGCTACTAAGGCAGTGCTTTGCAGCTGGAAAGGGCCCATGAGGACAAATGGAATACAAACTGCTGTGATCCAGTTGGTGAAATGTAAAATTGGTGACAGAGTAGCAAACTGCCACAAACGAGTTCAGTGACATTTGCCCATTCTCTTTCATGTGCCATTTTTGTTTTTTTTCTTTTGCCTCATTCTTTTGTTGACTTGGATAAATTGAGAGTTTTTTCCTTGAGAAGCTAACAACGATCCCTGAGTTTTTCTGTATGGTTGGTAACTGTCATAGCGAGGCTGTTAACATAGTTGGAGTGTCTGCTACTATAATTCAACAACCATATGAGGAAGTTTTTCCCTTGTAACCTCAGATGCAATCATCTCCTATAACAATATTCTTCAGCTGGAATATGACTGTTGTCCATAAATACATCAGGGTAACACTGGGGAAGCAGAAAGAAGTGGTAAGCTAAGACAATGTTGGCATAAGAACACAGAGGTATCAAGTGGCCTTGAATAAATTTAAGCTGGAAATTAGGAGAAGTTTCCTAACATTATGGTTCTGGCACAGACTATCAGAGGTAGTAATGAGAACAGAAGAAAAACAGTAACAACAACAACAAATACAAGAGCTCAGTTTGTTCATGAAAGGGATTGTATAAAGCAATTAATGCAATGCCTGTAACTGCAGGACTGAGTTTAAGGAACAGACAAGGAATTCCTTTCTTAGGAGCTAAAGTAAGTCTTTTTTTTTAGTTTACGTTTAGTTTATGGCTTTGTACAACCATGCCTTTATTCTTTCCCATTTCTTTTTAATATTGAATCTTTTCTACAACTGAGGAGTTTCTGGAACTAAAAATAGTAACTGTTACGAAGGCTTTTCCAAGCATATTTTCACACCTATAGAACGTTCACACTCTTCTCTCTTCCCATTATGCTGCAGAACAGCCTTTTTGGCAAATGCATCAATAGCTTATGTAGAGAAGTATCACTTAAGAGAAAAAAGATCTGTAGATTTAGATGTCTTTTAATGCAACTTAGCAATTGGAAGTAAGCCACCATTTAAAGTTATTACGTCTCGCAGGATCATTACAAGGCATTCTGCAGATCATATTTTCCAGAGGTCTGGAAAGGCAGTGATGTGTTCCAGTAGTTGCCTTCATTCAGATTGTGAGGAATAACTGTAGTATTTCTGGATTAATGGTTGTCTTGTGTATTTTTTAAAAATTCATTTAGTTCGCTATCAAAGAAATCTGCCATGTTGTAATGTGCTTATTCCACTGCTAGAACTAGTATGAAAGTGTTTTTGTAGTGTTTTTACATGTTTAATTGGATCTAAACTATCTACTTTCCCATAGCATGTAAAACATATCCTGTTGGAAATTATTTCTTACTGCATCTGGGCTGAAAAGCAGAAGAGAACATACTTCTATCCATAAAATCCTGTAACCCCATAGACTTTCTGTCCATAGTCATTATTTTAGATGATTGCAGTTTGAGGCTTAAACCACTCAGGAATAGCCAAGCTTAAGATTTCTGCTGGGATACTGAGATGTATCTCACTGTGTTCTGCCTTGACTTAATTTGTCCTCAAGTAACAAATGAGACCAGCCCATTTGCTGGGCCCTAAGCACTTCCTTCTCCTGGATCTTGCTGGAGACCTCAACAGAAGTCCCAAGTAGCAGGTATAGTCATATGTAAATAACAGTCATGGTGAGTGAATAGGTCTTGAGGACAGAGTTTCCTGACATTGTGGGAACATCTTTTGCATTCCTGCATGGCTCTGAATATAGTCCTGCAATGGCAGCTGAAATCATGTAGATATAGATTCCCTCTGATTGATTATAGCCAAGGTCCCTCACTTGGAAGAACTTAGAAGACAGGAGCTGATGTAAAAACTGCTCAGATAAGGCCAGGACTGCCAAGCAAAATTGAATTTGTATAAGGAACAAAAAAGAAAAAAAATAGAAAAGGAAATGCTTGCCAAGGAACAAACTGCAGGTCCATGTGATTTGCTAGATAGATTTAGATGTGGAATTTCCGACTTAGAGATGATGTTGGTCATCATTTCAGTTTTGAGACTTAGGACAGCATGTTTGCTTATCTCTACCACAATGGATTTTCCCACGTTCCTTAAAATTAGGAGATTTTCAGATACGTATGCATTTGTGCTGGTATTTCAGAAATTATTTTAGTTTTAAAAAAGAGCTATCTGTGACTGAGTATAAAACAGTGTAGCTAAGCTGAGTGTAGAGCAAAGCAAAGACTAAAGCATTATTACAGCTTTGTAAACATAGTCTTAGGAGTTTGTTTAGAAGTTAGATACATAACTGGAGTCTGTGGTTAAGTGCACCAGTAAGGTAAGTAACAAGTAAGAATGTCCACAGAACACTCAAAAGAGATAAGAACCAAGGAGAAACTGTTTGATGCTATATATATAGGGATCTGATTAAATGTGTATAGTGAAAGAGCTGTAATACGAAAGTGCTTGAATCAGGTTGTTGGACATTTGAGAGCTTATTAGCTATCAAATTTTATATATGTATATGCACACTGTTTTCTAGTAATAAAACACTGCTTTACAGTATGGCAATTTCCAACAACTGTACTTCTCTACACATCACCTCTGCTTACCAGTGTATCTGAACAGTGTCCATTCTTTTATACAGCAGAGGTTTTTAAAGCTGCTATGAAAGTTTAGAGAATTGATATCCATTAAAAGAAATGTTTTCTACATTTAAATTTTGAGGAAGAAAAAATGTTATTAAGATCTTGAAAGAGTGGTCAAAATTTCCCCTGCTTGTATGTGTTACTGTTTTCTAGCACTACTAGTGACGAATACATACATTTCATAGACTGTAGTCCCCTGCCTTAGAAATCTTCTTTTGTGGGTATTTGAAGTGAGTTCTTTATTATAAAAATTTGGGGTTTGCTATTTGGGATGGCTTGCCTGAAAGCCTATAGGAAATATTTAACTTTTAGGAAATACTTTAGCTTAGGGGGTATGGCTGTTTAAAAGGGTTGACTGTAATAGGACAAAGGGGAATGATTTTAAACTAAGACAGGGGAGGTTTAGGTTAGATATTAGGAGGAAGCTTTTCACTCAGAGGGTGGTGACGCACTGAACAGGTTGCCCAAGGAGGTTGTGGATGCCCCATCCCTGGAGGCATTCAAGGCCAGGCTGGATGTGGCTCTAGGCAGCCTGGTCTGCTGGTTGGTGACCCAGCACATAGCAGGGGAGTTGAAACTTGATGATCATTGTGGTCCTTTTCAACTCAGGCCATTTTGTGATTCTGTAATTTTCTCTCTAAAGCAAACTAAGAATCTTGAGCTCCTCTAAAACTCACTCCAAAAATCTGATTTCCATTTACCAACATTTTATTGCAAAAATAACAAATTGTATCCAGTGTTAGTTTTCTGTGTGCATTGGTACAGATGATTAAATAGATGTGATAACTTCATTTGAATGACAAACCTTTCTGATTCAAACACTTAATTCTGCTTTACTTGCTTGATGATCCTTACTCTGCAAAATATTTTAGATCTCACTGTCCTTGGACATGTGATATTTCTGCATGGATTCACTGATACTGAGCAAACTTTACTTACTTAAGCACAGCATGTTTACCAGCCAGCATTTTCTCTCTCTGACTGCTTTTCATTCAGTAAACATTTATTTGGGGTATTGTATATGAGATGCAATTTTCTATTTATATTCCACTTTCCCTGTGTCTTACCACAGTATCCCCATTGAAAAGCAGAGCAATGGGTCTTGGTCTCTTCCTTTTTTACTGGATTTTCTGTTGCTGAGTGTTTGGTTCTTATTTTTCTGAAGAACACGCTGCCAAAGAAAGCTTGTTTTGTTTTCTGGTAAAGCATTATGTTCATTGAATCTGTAGGAATGCCTATGTCTGTAGGCTAAACATCTTTCTGTATACGTTGATATATTTGATACCGTGCATGTTTACCTCTCAATCACTTTTTTTTTTTGATGCTGCTGCAAATAAGTGTGTTTCCATACTCTCTATTTTCTCTGCTTTTCGGGATGATGGATCTGGCATTTTCAGCTCTGCATTTTGAGTTGTTGTTTTTTTAGAATTATTAACTATCATTTTGCATATTCTGGTTTGATTCCTTTCCCATTTACCTGGTTCATTACAGCTTTATCATCTTGTTTGGATATCAGCTCCCAGAGAACTGTCTGTACTTTAAATATTTTGTTATTAATTCTACTTTTTCAGATTATAAAAGACTGTATGAATCTAGACCTACTGCCGATCAGTGTGGCAGACTCTGAACTTCTTTCAAGCAGTTCAGCTTTCAGATTCAAAGGAACTGTGATCTTCTAATCTGACCCCAGTTTACTTCTGTCTGTTCTTTTTGCAGATTGTTTTTTTCCAATTAGGAATAATTTGAATTTAGAAACTCTATTAAATGCTTCACTAATATTCAGATACAGCAATTAAAATGTATTGCTCTTCCTCCCCTTACTTATTATTTGATAAAACTGTTTGACTAGTACTGTGAATATTTTGCCTTGCTGATCGCTAAGAAAATTGCTAACATGGAGGAGATACTGTCTTCCTCTGCTTGTTGCGTATAAATGATGGTTGGTATGTAGATGCTTGGGAGTATCTGCAAATCTGAATCAGAGAACTGAAAGTCTTTTCTATTCCAAGTGATATTTGTGAAGTAGAGCAGCATCGACTTTCCTGGGGTGCAGTAATAAAATTGTAGGGTTCAAGCATTTTCTATCTGGACTGACCTTGTACCATATTCTCTTGTTGTAATGACTTCGCAGTTAAGAGGGTGTTACTTAGTGCACTCCTGTCCAGCCCTAGTTTACAAAGCTCTGTACAGACTGAAATTCCACTTACACCATAGCAATATTATAACAACATGTGTTTTTAAAGCTGAGCGGGTTTCAACATCACTTCCAAAAGAGCAAATACTGCAAGTGTTATCAGAGTCACTATGGCACATTGTGTCCCACACTGTGAATTTTATGTGAGTTCATTCTTGTGAACTTCTCTGCTTGCACGCAAACCTAGGAGGCATTTAGTAACTGAAGTGTGGCCAGTGGCAAGAGGTGCATCAAGGGCATGGCCATCCTTCTTTATACCATGCATGAGAATTTTGATATCTAATGAGCTGTAAAACGTAGAGCTGGTTTGTGCAATATAATTCACAATTGAACATATTGTGCAGATCTCTCACAAGATTCTAAAATACCTTTTGTCCCTGGTGGATTTTGATCTTTGAGTTGAGAGGACTTGCTCAGTTGTATGCGTTTACCATGAATGTAATTAATTTTACAGATTGCATTGAGATAGACTTGATTTCTCTGTTAGACAAAATGCAGCAATAATTCTCTGTTGCTGAGTAGGAGATATGAGGTGTCAGTTAATTGTTTTTTTTTCTTTTTTGTTTATTTGTTTTCTATTTTACTTTAAGTAAATCCTTTGGCAGAATTGAACCTTCTAATTTTGTTATAACTGAATGAAGAACAGCACAGGCATAAACAAATGGAAGGCTGTATTAAATTTTCAGATATATGAAAAAAAATGTTAAAGATCCTTGCAGCCGGGCCTACTGACTCCTTACAAGGAAAGGGGCATTTTAATTGTCATACAAAAACATCCACATTCACAGTTGTGAAGGAACCAAGAAAGGCTGATTTTAAAATTGTGTGACTGAAGTGCAAACAAGAATAAGAAAATACGTTGTATTTTCTCCTCTCTGTTGTGTCTCTCTTACTGTCCTGCTCTGTCACAAAAATTTACCCAAAGAACTGAAAGGCTCCTGGGGACAGACCTGAGCATGCTTGCAGGTCAGGGGAAAATTAAGTAGCAATCAGGTAGCTGTGCGTACAGCTTACCTGCTGAAATATGGGGGACAAGACAAAGTTTAATTCAAGCAGTTGGGTTGCGAAGTTTGCAGGATTAGCTTTAGTTTTACATTTCCTTCAGACAGACTACTTCACTACTGGGGTTTTATCCTGTGCTTCTGCAGAAGGCACTGACCCAGTGAAAAAGCTTCTAGAATCTCAACCCCGCTTTGAACCTCACATCCCTTTATCTTATGCTTGGGAGGGTGCTGCAGGTGTTGAGTGAGCAGGGCTTTGTTTACATTTTCTAGTTGCTGAGCTGGCAAGCTCCCAAGGATCCACAGGCATTTCCACATCCAGAACAGTATGCTGGTCATGCTGGCACACTGGAGAGCTTGGGTAAGCAGGAAATTTTCAAATTACCTGTCTCATTAAAACAAAGATAATTGTGTCAAAAGCAGTTGGTGTTTTTGGCAGTCCTGGAGACTGCATGAGAACAGTTTTACATACAAATGTTATCAATTTCTAGGATGGCATGGGAAACGGCAAAATATTCTACTCCTGCAAAAGAACTGCCACAGGCCCCTGATGTGAGGTTCTCTAGTTCTAGTCAAAGAAGATCATAAAGAACTTATAACAACACAGTAAGTCTTCAGATAGAGCAGTCTTTGAAAACCATGTTCACAAAATATGGCATATCCTATCAACCAGTTTAATTGGCAGGCTAGAACTCCTGTTTCCTGACAAATTTACAAGCACCATCTCCCAGGAATGGGAAGATTCCAGGTCCCATAAGCTGCAGAAGAGAGCAATTAGATTGATTCTTCAATATTTTTAACATTAACCATAGAACAGAAGAAATTGATGGGTTGACTTCATTACCCCTATAGATTCTGTGCATTTTTAGTATGTCTGTCATCAAGAAATGCCCTCTGCCTGAAGACAGCTTCCAAAAAAAAGTATTTGAGATGGCAGAAGTGAACTCTCTTGTCTTTTACAGCTGACTAATGTTGACCCCAGGGAGGTTCTGTTTCTTACAGGCAAAATGACAGCTATATTTTAAAGTGTTTTTTCTTTAAATTGACGTCCATGAGCATTTACGTCTTTGATCCTGTGTAAAAGATCTAGAAAGTATGCAATCATGAAGTTGTAGCTGTTAATAAAGTCTTGTGGAATACTCAGAGCTTTCCACTATGTTTATAGTCTTTTCTCCCTTGTCACTGTTTTGAAGCAATCAGATGGAGCCAGAGATGCAGAAAAAGATCAAGCTGCTGCACAAGCACTTCACATGTTTCACTTAATGAAGCTGATCACAGCCTGAGAAATTCAAGTGTCTGTCAGCAGCCCAGTTAAATATATCATCCTTCACTAGGAAATCACTTCTCTTTCCTACCAAAAATTTCCTGAAAAAAATATCAAGTTTAGTTGACTTCATTTGACTGTGAATCTGGTGACTTTTCTCTGCATTGATTTCACAGCCGAGCATGTCGTCTGGAGCTATTCAAGATATGTTGTGGAACATCTTGCTCACAGGCTGCTTCATGCTTTGTTGCGGGTGAAATGCTGGGCATGGGAGCATTCCGAAAGTCCCCTGAATGGGCTTCCTCTCCTTTTCTGTGTTGGAGAATGAGGTTTGAAGACAGCCAGCAAGTCAATCACTGACAAACTTCATGCCAAGTGAATGGCAGATGAAGTTCAGCTTCTAAACATTAAAAGTGATGGGAAGAAGGGGACTGTAGAGGAAGGATAAAGATGTGGTGGCATGTGCATGTGAGGTGCAAGCAGCATTTAAATCCACAACGCAGAAAAGCAGAGCAGGAATAACCCAGGACCCACACAGAGTAGGAGTTGAAGTCCTGTTCCTTCAGCAGGTTCCTTCTCATTTGGGGAAGAGGCTTTGGAAAGCATTAAAACTCTTAAATGTAAAGAGAGGGATGGAAAAACAATTTCAGAGCTTCCAACACCTCTATCGCTTTTATGTTATTGCTCAGATTCATTTCTATAGTTATGTAAAAGTTGACATAATTTATAGATGAGTGTTGAGATATGTATGGAACTGCTGAGTCACGGCCAGAACCACTGATTGAGCACCTAGGGAAAGGACTGGGTCAGCACAGGTGAAGGCAATTCAGCTGTGTGAACAGAAGGAGTGCTGTGGGATCCCCTGTGAGGGGAGCTGGGGCTGCTCGCTGCAGCCTCCTGCTGATTCTGGCTGTTTCCAGAATGTTCTAGAAGGTTCCAATGACTGCAAGTGGGGCTTAGCCGCTCAGCAATGCCTGCAGCACCTCTGGGAAAGGAGGTTTAAGGGCAAAATGCTGCACATCTGCAAAGAATGTGTTGAGGAAAGTGTGAAAAGAAGCCCTGTGAGCCCTGAGGGGAGGGCAGCAGGCCTCGGGGCAAGCGCTGCCTGGCTGCCCCTGAGAGCCTCCGCCAGAGAAGGTGGGCATCTTCCACCTGCAGGGAGTGGAGATGTTAGGCTGGAGCCATCTCCATTCCCAATTCCCTGTGGAGATCTCCTCCCCAGATGGGGGAGTGAGAGAGGATTTGGGAATGAAGCCAAGCTTAGGAAAAGAAGGTGGGGGGAAGGAGATTTAGTTTTCGTCTTTGCTTCTAACTATCCCACTCTGGTTTTAATCGCCTAAAATACTGTTAATCAGTTTTATCCGTGGCAGTAATTGGTGAGTTATCCCTTACCTTTGTTTTCACTCACAAGCTTTATCATCTTATTTTCAGTCCCCTTTGACATCTTTTTGCGAAGGGGAAAGAGCGAGAGGCCTGGTGAGCAGCTGGCAGCTGTCCAAGGCTAACGAATCTGAAGTAAAGCGTGTGGTGATGGAGGGAAGCTTTGTGCACGTGGCAAATACGTGGGTGTTTGTGTGTGATTTTTTCCTTAGAATGATAATGCATTTAGCAGTAGGAGATCCAGTGGCACTGAGAGAAAAAGTGTTGAATGTATAAATCAAACACACAGGAAAAAAGAAGTAATTTCTAAGTTTGCGCTTTCTGAATATTTTAATGAAGCATTAATGAGTGTCCATAGGGCAAAACTAATTAATCAGATAAATTACAGAACTAACCTCATTTAACCTCATTAAGAACTTGTGGGCCTGCTTCTCCAACTTTGTCCATGTCCCTGGGGATGGCATCCTTTCCTTCTGTCATAGCAACTGCACCTCTCAGCTTGGTGTCTTCAGTGAACTTGAGGGTGCGCTCAGTTCCACTGTCTGCTGAGGTGGACAGTAGTATATCAATACTGGTATCTGCCTCTGTTCTGGTGTCATCGGACCAAATTTAAAAGGCATCATTGAATGAAAAAATGGCAAGCCGCTTAACTCCACAATTTTAAATTTGTAAAGCACACAAAATATTTAAAAGTTGCTTTGAAGGCCTAGTGTTTAGGTGACTGTAAAGCAAATTATATATGTGGTGAAAATAAGAAAAGTAGAGAAATGAGTCTGTCTTTTTCATGTGTCTTTTCCTACTGACTTACTTTCTGTATCTAATCATACCACGAAATCTTCATAATATGTATCTGAAGATAAGGGG
Source organism: Chrysolophus pictus (assembly GCA_037305975.1). NCBI lineage: Eukaryota > Metazoa > Chordata > Aves > Galliformes > Phasianidae > Chrysolophus > Chrysolophus pictus. Next base: position 96,765,119 of record CM074578.1, read on the forward strand.
TGACAGGTATCATTGGAAGAAATGATCACAGATTATTTTTTCTTGGTAATGTCTGAGGTAAATTTGTAGTATGCCTACAAAAACAAAGAACAAATCATACCAATAAATTGAGGCTATTTCATTTCTGATTACTTTCCACTGAGGATCATCCTCGCTGTAGTTGGCCTCGGAATATCATTGACATTGGTCACAAACAATCTACTCTTTAATATCCAGGATACAAAGTCTCTTTGACATCTGCTGTCTCTGTTTCACAGTCAGACTCTCACTGGTGCAATATCGGCTTTGATACTTGCAAATTGGATCACTTTATGAAATGCGTACTGCTTAATTATGACGCGGGAAATAACATTTTACCACCGGAAGCTCAGATAACTGTGCTGCTCAGAAAGTATGTAATTATACTTGTGAATAGTTTTTGCTGTGCTTTATGTTAATACAATGGAAACGCGGGCCCTCAGCCTTGCTGCCTTTTAATCCACAGGCACCCAAACAGACTTGAAGAGATTTTGCAGTCCTCACTTAATTCACAAGTTTACCTTGGTATATTGTCCACTAATTAACCTTAGCTTCAGTTCTCTATTTGTAAAACAGGGATGGACTGCAAGAACATGAGTTATTCAGGTATATTCTTGAGTATTAAAAACAGAGATCACTTTGAGATGTTTGAACATCACCTATGGGAGCTAACATGAGCTTCTGTGCAGTGAAAAGAAGCTTTTCTTTCTTGACAGTGTGTGATTATGATGCCACTGGGTTGGGCTTTTTGGAGGAATGATATGTACAAAAACCACTGTGTTTAATTTCGGCCTGGAAAAGGAATGACAGAACAACTTTAAGCATCTTGCTTTGACAAAAAAGAGTATATTCAAAACAACATAGAGTCAACTTCAGTATCTCTTTGAGCTGTGTAAAACATCAGAAGTTGCAAATCACTGTAATATAGCAGCTGTCCCATTCAGATCTTACCCATTTTTTCCTGTAGGATGTTGCCTGTTTGGTGTGAAAATACACAGTATTTAAATCCCTGTGAACTTGGTGCAGTGTTTCTGCTAAATGGGTTTTAACTCAAGCTAACTCCATGATGGCAGTTGATACAGTTTACACTCATAATGTCTCTCTGGTAGACTCATGCAGCAGATTGGTTGTTCATAAATCTTTGTTCCATTAAAAACCTCAGTGGAGGGTTTTTTTTTTTTTCTGATTTTTCTCCATTATGTTTTTTCTTGTAAAAATTAAGTATATAGATCTCTGTCTGTGGTTGATTAATTTCTCTATAACAAACCAGCTGTGTGGAGCCTGGCAAGACTGCGCTCAGATTACAGTCTTAAAATCATGGGTGGACTTGATGTTTTTCTTTCCAACCAGTTGTTCCATACAGTTGTTCTCATAAAAATGAACGGTAATTGCATTGCTCTGTATTATCACTGCATTTCTTGTCATATGAATAGGTTCATTTTAATGCTACCATCTTAGATTGTTATGAAAATTAACTTAATTTGAACTTAAGAATGTTGCATCTTTTTCTCTCTGATCAAGAGCCAAATCCCAGGGTACAATACAGATTCCAAGTAAAGGCTTTATGTACTATATTTGTAATCATGTGATTACAAGCTTTACAAAAATGACTCCAGATTACCCATTGCTTTTCATACATTAAAAAAAAAGAGTATCTGTTCTACAGATAAAAAAGAGTTGACACTGAAGGAGAGAGTAACATAACTGTGCTAGGAGTAGAACTGAACTGTTCCATTTTCAGTGCCGCCATCAGCTTTCTAAAGATTTTTTTGGGTAGAGATACTATGCTGTACTGTTTTGGGGTAGAGGCAAGAGGTAAGAAATTGTCACTGTTGGAAGTTATCAATCATGTATCTTTGGAGAATCTCGAAGCAGCTACAGAAGTTCTATTTTACTATAGGAGGTAACTGAATTAACTGAAGCTAAAAACTAAGTAAATCTACATGTGAAATCCAAACAAAATTGCAGAAATATCAAGTAAAGAAAAATATATCAGATTGGTTCAGTTTAATGTTAATATATAGATTTCTGGATTTTTTTTACTCTAAATATATAAATCAGCACTAACACTATAGTAGTAGAGGATTTATTTAAAAAAGATTAGTTCCCACTTGAAAAGTAGTTCATTTAGTTAGTTTACTTTGTTTTGCAGTTTAGTAGCCATCATACAACACACTGAGTCATATTCAAAAGTGATTGAAGTTAACCTCTTTCTTTGAGTGGTTCTGTTTGCTCGTTTCTTGGTTTCTTCCATCAGGGATGATTTCTTTGCTTCTCAGAATACCTTTTTCCCTCATACACTGTGGTTTATTTTCTCTGTTCGTGTAGCAGTTTGTAACTCTAATTTTCCTGTGCATTTGATTGTCACTGATCATGAAAGGATCTTTCTTTGGTACAGGTAAAGAAATGTATGATGAACATTGTATGTAACTGATATGGCTGAAAATTAGATCATTTAAAAATATATATATAAATTAATAAGTAGATAAAGACCAGTCTGTTCCATACATCATCATGTAAGTGTATTTTTGCCACAATATCTGTATGTCATAAAATTTATACTTGAAAGTAATGGGTGCTTTCCCTTTATCTGTTTCTCTCAGGACAGATATCAGTGGATGGATTTATGCGATATCTGAGCGGAGAAGAAAATGGCGTTGTTCCACCTGAGAAACTGGATTTAAATGAAGATATGTCTCAACCACTGTCACACTATTTCATCAATTCCTCACACAACACCTACCTCACAGGTATATTGTTCGAGAGATCTGATTTCTTCTCTTACAAGGATTCATAGTATATTTGTCTTGATACCATAAAGAATACCAAAAGTGACAGTGGTAAGTGATGCAGTGCTTAGTCTTCAAGGAAGCAAGGGTAACACTTATAATTTGTTTTTCTAGCTGCTCCAACTCATACATCAAATATATCTTCATTAACAGATGAGCAACAGTTGTGTTGTTTAGATAATGTCTGATGAAGGCTAATGAGGTTCCTGGAAAGTTTCCTTCTACTTAGGTAGGATTCCAAGAACAGGTTCTTATTTAAGAAGGAGAAGCAATGTGCTTTCTGTGGCTACCAAGAATAGCCAAACAGGTATGCAAAATTAATAGGAAACATCTCTGTAGCTAATAAATTTGCCTTAAGTATTAAATCTCACAGTTCTGTGAGTTCAGTGAAATTTGCTTTGATTCAGAGATTGGAGAGGTCCCAACATGGCATGTAGCTTTCTCACAGTCAGTTCATATCTGCAAGGATTGGAAATCTGGTCATTGACTACATATCTAATGTCTGAGCTGAGATTTTTAGGTACCATCAGTACCACTGATAGCCAGTACCATCCTACAGATATCAGAGCTGATCAGGACAGTCATGTCCTAAAAGGTTAGAAGTGTGGAAGCCAAAGAACAAAGAATTAAGGATGGAAACTTGTTATTAGTCCAATCCTTTCTAAATTTTTAATTGCAACATGGATGACCTAACATAGTTATTTTAGCAGAAAGTGCACCTTAGAATCATAAAATTCTGTGAATTAGAACCCTGAAATTGTCCAAACTCCATTTGATTTTTATGTGAAAGTCTTCAAGTTGTCTCAAAATTGCATCTGCAGATTTCTTCACCTGCATGTCCAATGAATTGCAGAAATTCCATTTGGAAGTATGATCCTCAGTCTTAAATTAGCATAAAATTCCTGACTTAGTAAACTGGGGGAAGTAAATCAGAATAAGCCCAGGGGATGGAGCAAACTAAGTTTGAATCTACTTCAAATTCCAGTTAAGAGTGTGTATTTTCACATTTAGAAGCACAAAACACATGCCCTTGCCTTTTAGTGGGTTCATTATGTTCAGTAAGTGTGTGGCAGCTGGCTTACAGTGAGATTTATGATGCGATTTTTATCCATGTATTACAAAAACTGACAGCTTTAGATTTTGCATTGAGACTAGACCAGATACAACAATAGACATTACATTTTCAGTCTTCCAGAAAGGACTTAATTCAGCTGAAATTTGTGAAATTAATGATCGCAAACTATTCTTTATCCCAAGATTTCAAAGGGCCAGCTGAAGTGCTTATGGCATTGGAAGCGAAGCTCCAGTAACACCTCTGCCCTCACAGGAGCTGTGAAATAGCAACTAATCTTGTAGTAATTGTTAGAAAAATAAGAAAACCATTCCATCCAGCCTTATTTTATTATTGCTGTTCTTAATATTCTACCAATTATTTTCCCTTTGTTGGTTTTTTAAGCCCAGAAAAATAATACACGAAGAAACAATATTATAACATAAAAAGAAACATGTGCACACTCTGAATTTATTTTTAATTACCGAGATCATTTTCCTAGCCTTTACTAGAAACCCTTGGCAGTACATCAAGTCCTGATTATTTATTTAGAAGTGTTAGTGCTTTCTTTTTCTTAGGGAAATGTAATTTTTAAGGTAAAAACTCATTGATAAAGGAGGGATTTACAGTGAACCTAGGCTAGATTAAAAGAATATCTTTTAGAAACTTTTTTCCCTGTCCCTCACTGGTGTCAAGTTTATTTTTTTTTATTTACTCATCTGAGCTCTTAAAGTGCAGCTGCTTTTTTTCCTGTTTTCTCACCAGCTTTGCCTCAGGTTGTCACAGTGGAGAGTGAAATTGCAGCATTTCTCTCAGCAGCACCCAAAGTCTAAGAGAAATTATGGTTATGTGTCATTGCTAACATTGCACACATTGGCTATGCAGCTTGTTGCATATATGACATGCTAAATATGAAAATTAGAAGTCTATAACATATGTTTTGTCTTTGAAGAAAAAGAATAGCAGCAGTAGACTGTGGAGCTATCACTTCAGAGCACGTAGCCAGCAGGAGACTATGCCACTCACCCTGAGCATAGAATCATAGAATGGCCTGGGTTGAAAAGGACCATAATGGTCATCTAGTTTCAACCCCCTGCTATGTACAGTGTCACCAACCACTAGACGTCTGCTTCCCTGCTTACAGTCCAGTACTTTCAGATGTTTCTATAAAGGGTCTTGTGAGAAACATGTTCTCTTCTCTTTTATTGATTCTATGGTCGCTCCTGTAGCATCCTCCAGCTTTTCTGTTCTTAGTGATTCCTCAGTACAACTGCTGTCTGTCATCTGCGGTCAGCCCTTCCCTAAAGCCTTCGTCACTTTAAAAGTCTCCAAAACAGTATCTCTGCAGTTTCCAAGATGACAACAGCATATGGAAAGGAAGGAATTATGGGCAGTATTCAATCTGAGCATGAGCTTGTTCCAAGAGCAAGAGCAGTTTTTGACTGGCTGCTTCATGCCCCTCAAGCTGTTCTGAGCTCAGGTGATCAGCTGAGAAGATCAAGGTCTCTGGTGTCTGCCAGCCCCACCAGGTCCTTCCTGGTGAACTAGAGGGTAGGAGAACTCAAGGGGTTGTTTCATTATTCCCCTTCAGAATATTGTGAACGTTTGTGCAACACTGAGGAAAAGGGCTGAGTTTTAGAGATGAGGTTGATTTGAACATAACAACGTTGCCTCAAAGGAGGGAAGCTGCAGACCTCCGTCTGCTTGCTGTGGCATGTTCTGTGGTAGCAGCTTCCACAGCTACAGTGTTTACTTCAGCCATTAAATTAACTTAGCAGTTAACTTTAACTAAAAAAGAAATCAGTGGAGAGTAAGCTGTTGTTGCCTCACAGAGGAAAGATGATATTTGTTGAAGGTCTTAGGAGTTTGCTGAGGCACCAGTTTGGTACCCTACTCTGAAAATAAATTCCTGCACACCTATGCAGAGGACTCTCTCTCTCCTGAGAGGCAGGGTGGGCTGCAAAGGAGTTCAGGTCAGAAGGAGAGGTGGATCCTACTGACCCATTCCTAATTCAAAGATAAGGCAGGAAAAGCTACTTCAATTTTGAATGATTAGACATTATCATAAGGAAGATTGTTTTTATACCTTACGTGGACAAACTGATGGTTTTGCATATGATGTGTCACCATCTGGAGTCAGATTAGCGAGGATTAAGATTAAATAAACTGTCAGTGTACAGATATATACAACTTTCGGCAAACACTCAGATCTTGGGCAGCTTCTGTAAGTTGGTGATTCCTATCTGTCTGAGACTCTCTTGCATCTTCCTCTGAGACAGCTGACTTTTGTGAGAAAGTGAGTATTCAGGCAGACCTTTGATTAAAAATTCCTTGGACATCCTGCTGTGTAAAAAACTTTTGTATGTTTGTTCCTGTTTTGACAGCTGGATGCTTGTACTTGTCCTGTTAAATCTCAGTTTACCTTTTTATTGTCCTATGGGGTACATGTTCCCCTTAACCAGTTTCACTCATGCCAGCTTGAACTCTCATTCTGAAGCCATATTCCAAATAAGAGAGTTTCTAGTTTTTAAAGTGAGTGGAAGCCATGTAAAAAGGAGAGAAAAAATTGAATAGATTGTATCCTTCAAGCAAAACTAATCATTACAGTCGTGATCAGTAGTTGGCACCAAAATTCATAGAGGAAGTTTGCTTCCAGTATCAACAGAGGTCAACATAAAGACTAAAAAAAAATAATTGTTTGATGAGATCTGACTATGGATTCTCAAGAAGAAAAACAAAGATCATTAAAGTGTTTTGTTACCTGTCAGCAGTATTTCATTCACTACTGCTCTGTGAGTTTTCAAGATCTTCTGTGCCTTTTATCATCTCTCTTTTTATCTTTTTTTGGTGTGTTTTAAGGCCAACCAGTGGCAGGATAGTGAAATAAGAGAACTGTTCTTTTCCCCCTCTTTAAGGAGGATAAGAGTGTGTTGAGAAGAGCAGAGCAAAGTCTCCTTTAGTAGGTCCCTGTGGTCTCACGCCCTCAGTGCAGTTGGAGAGACTCAGCTGGGTGTGCCGGAGGGTTGCAAGGATTCAAGGTCTAGTAGGTCCCACTGCTGGGAGCCCGTAACGCCCAGTGCCACTTCTGTCATGTAGCCTGGCTGCAGCAGTGCAGCTGCCCAAGTGCTACTGACTGCTAAGCACAAATGCAGACTCAGACTAACTAGCCCCAGACGTCCTGGCGTATGCAAGAGTTAAATTTTCCGCTCTGCTGGACCTGAATTGCTACTACAAGTGTATTCCTGCTGCTGGCTGGACCAAGCCAGACACGTATCCTACCTTGGTCCAATGTAAAGCATTAAAATTAACAGGTGTAGGGCAAGAGCATTGTTTAGACTAGCAGTAGCAGAATTGCCGTGCATGGATTTTAATTCAGCAGTCCAGTGTGTGGTGAAATATCTTGAGAGGAGAATAAATTTAAATAAATGGACTGTGTCTGAAAATCTGTAAAACAGCACCTTCTCTTACTGATAGAGTCAAAAGCCAAATTCCCAGTAGAACAGGGATCTGAGTTTGCATGTTCAAAGCTACAATGTATGATCAAGAGCAGGGATTGCTTTTCCAGGACTTCCGTGAAGAGATGAGATCTAGCATCACGTTTATGTAGGGCAAAGGGACTGTGCAGGTGCTTTTTCATGCTGGGAGAAAATTTTGTAGTAGGTGATTAAGGTGGCAGGAGCAGCTTCTGTTTCAAGAGTAATAAAGGGCAACAAACACCTGGGACCAATTTCGGGGAAGATAAACATCTGAAGATCATAATTAAATTTTAAGTTCATGCATTGCTAGCATCTTGCACTTAGAAAAATTGCAGTGAATAATCCCAACAAAGATGCATTTGCTGAGAAACAAGTCACTTCCAGCTATGGAAGCGTGGAACTGGTGCGAATGGGGAAATGTGGGTCATGTTCTCAGCTTGCATGAGTATCGGCTTATTAGCCTTAGCGTCCTTTTTCATGTCAGGTATGATTTGGCCCCATGTTATAATATGTTACAACATATTATATATGTAATATATATATTTGTCAAAATTTGTTTCTATTTGAGAAATGAGGTGGTAAAAATATTGTGGTGGTATTGAGGATTCTTTTGTATTATAGAAGGGGATACATAATGTTTTCAATTTCCAGTATTACAAATTTGATCTGTACTCAGGATATTAAAAATATCATTCTGCAGCTATTCCCCTTAGTGTCTGTGTTAGCACACTTTGGAATAGATGCAGATGACACGATGGAGGTTTATAAATAATACAGGTTAAAAAACTGAGCAAGCATCTCTAATAATCTAAATTTAGAAAAATAAGCTATTGAGAGTATTGAAACTCTTGCTATCATTTTGTGCTTGGACTAGGAGTCTTTCTTAAGATTGAATGTTTTGGAGGTTAAACATCGCCTTGCCCTTAGCAGGAATCCTTCCAAAAGGGTTGAGCCTTATTAACGAGGTAGTGTGGAAAAGTGTTACATGGCAAATGATGCACATCATGATTTACTTAAGCACTTTTGAAGGTTATGGATCTTGTAGTCCAAAATGCTTAGCAATAATGACCGGTCATCTCTCAGCAGATATAGTAGTTTGTTAATCATAAAATAATTTGTTAATCAAAATGCAAATCAAAATGTTTTGAGACCAAGGGAAGAGAACATGAAAACAAGATTTCTAAGTGGATACGCTTTTTCAGGCAGCAGAGCTCAGAGGACCCATTTAATGTCAGTTGCTTAGGTATGAACACATGGAAATGTGTGCTATTGTACCCTGATCTGTGCTACTGCTTGTTTGTACCCTGTAAAGACAAAGAGCCACTGATTACCACAAATACTGAGATAGCACCAAGACTGTTATTGTGTAAGTAAGGATAACTTGCCATAATCAAAGGAGTGGCACATAAGAAAATGAAGGAAAAAAGAGACATATAATCACTTTGCTGACTCCATTTAGGTTTTCAGAACCTTCCAACACTAGCCAAATTATGTTATTGACATGCATTTCCTGTTGGTTCCAGTAGGTGCTGAGAAACTTTAGGGATTTCAATAGGAGTAATGTTAATATGTTTTGAGTGTTTATGATTGTTTCAGTTCATGCATCAGACACACACAGTAAACGGGAACTTTCTAACAAGAAGAGATTTTCTGTTACTGTGTATAGTGGAACATAAAAACACAGGGAAAACAGACAGTGCTGCTGGTGAAGCCAACTGAAACATATAGTTTTCAGCATAAAACCTAAACATAAGAGACAATAAAACCAGGATTAATCTGTACTGTATTATATGCTTGTCTGGATAAAACATTTTGCGTAACTTTCATCAGTGAAGAATCTTCAGCATAAATGAACTCACTGCCTCCTTAGAATGCAAGTGAATTCACTCCAAAGGATCCATGAAAACCTTGACACATCTACTAGAAAGCAGGAAGCTGCATCTATTTTCTTAACACAGAAAGCAAACCCTAGGTTGGTCTTCCGTTATCTTTCTCTCTGTGCTTGAAGAAATTTGTATCCATCCAACTGGAGCCCAATCTCTTGAAACAGCAGAGAGCACTGAGGCTCTGGATCCTTCCCTGAACACAGCAATGGACTTGTTTGTTCAGTATTTAATACTTCCAAAGTTTGGGAAGAACTAAATTTTCCTTGTTTACTTTTAGATTTATATTATGCCATTGTAGGAAATTAGTAGTCTAATTAAACTTCTTCCTACATAATATAGTATCACATCAGAAAATGTTACTGACCTACTCAATGCAGTGGTTACAGTGTTAAAATATAGATTTGAAACCTGGTAATGGTACCTACCATTAGTGATTGTGCAGGAGGTTGATTTTATCTGGCAGTGAACATTGCATAGTATTTGAAAATTGCTGTCCTGAGTCGTCTTTGAATTTCACATTGTTTGTTATAGGGTAACTAAGTCCTTAGAACTGATACAAGTTATTTCATATTGATTCTGTCTAACAGAATTTTATGAATTGGCTTCGATGAAGTTATTTCTCCTCACTCACAATGGTTTAACTTACAGCAGAACGCAAACCATGACATTGACTCTGCCTAAGTCATTTCCATGAAATCATTATGTATTTTGTATGCCTTTGAGTGTTATTCCTGTCAGCCGAGGGTAAAAGATGCTGTTAACTCTAATTATCATTAGATTATTTGTATTTATTCCTGAGGCCTAAAATGACTCTCTTTTTTCATGCCCTTGTTATGTTGTCTCAGCTGGACAGCTGGCTGGGAACTCTTCAGTGGAGATGTATCGGCAAGTGCTTCTGTCAGGCTGCCGCTGTGTGGAGCTGGACTGCTGGAAAGGGAGAACAGCTGAAGAAGAGCCGGTCATTACACACGGGTTCACTATGACAACTGAAATATCTTTCAAGGTACAGCGTGCTGGGGTGGCTGGCTTCAGCTAGGGCAGTTTTTTTTCACGTAAAATGCGTGACAAGTTCCTTGCTACAACATTGGTGCAAAGGTAGAAGGGAGGAGAAATTTACGAGTAAAAATGTGTTTTAAGTGCAGATTTCAGAGTATGTGTGGAATCATTGGAAGAGGTAAACCTTGCAGGGGAAGAGATTTTTGGTGGTTACGCTTGTCCGTGATACTGGGGATCAGATCTGAAGTACAAGAGGAGAAAAATTAGTAGCTTTGGAGAATGTGTGGAGATATTAATGCCTTTCAAACCTTGGACTTACCATCTGTATTTCTGAATTTCATCTTCCATTTCCCTTTTCTATAATAAAAGGTAAAAGCACTACCTTAGCAATAACATTAAATTGTTGCCTTGTTGCTATTGTCAGAGATGTTTTTGATCTGCAGTGTTAGAGGAATGAGATAGAGATATTTTAACATAGTATTTGTTTTGGTAGTCAGCACAGGTTGTAATGATACCTCGAGATATCATTTTTGAAGAGTGAAGAAGTAATTCTTGTTCATCTGAGACACTAACTCACTATGGAAATATATTTCTAGACTTACCGGTGTGCAAGAAGACGTGGGAAAATGTCCATTTCTGAATTTGGTTATATTGCAGGTGATAGATGTGGTTTTTCTACAGATTACAAATTTGAAGCATGTGTCCCACATCTGAAGCATGAGTTGCTGTTGTTTTTTCTTCTATCTTATATTGCCTTCCTTGAGGAAAAAAATAACAGTACTACTACACAGACAAAACACCAAATTTCACTCAACACCAGAACATTCCTTACTTTTTGTCAGTTTGTTTTCTCTAACTCTCCACTGATTGAATTAATCACAGGAAAATGTGAAATGCAACCTTCTTTCACTTTTGGTATTAACTTTCTCATGAAACTGATGAAAACCATTTATGTTTTTATGCAGAGTTTGATTGCTGGAAGTCCTTTAGTTAGGGTAGATAGCTCTCAACTTTTTTGGCCATGAGGTGGAATTTAAAACAAAATTAATCTGATTCTTAAAAGGAGGGTTGGTAGGAATGAGAATTGCCCTGCTAGCAGCCATCCTGGTAGCTTAGAAGTTCAACTCTAAGCATTGTTTTTGCAGAAGAAGCATGGAATGGGTTTTAAACCAAATCAAGTTAATTTTGTGTCTCAGTTCAGGGCAAATATTTTTCTCCACACAGAAATTGTAAAAATGTATTGACTGCTGTTTTTCTTTTCAACACTCAAAATACGCTGCTTGGATTAAGAGGAGCAAAATGATAGTGAAATAATGTGTTAAAAGTACATGGATCAATTTAGAGTGATTACTGGGTCTTGAATATTGAATCATTTGTCAGTTCATGCTTTTGGCGTGACCGCAGCACACAGTGTCTCAAACATTCACTGTCTCGCCTTTCACTGCCTCAGATAGACTTTCTGAAGCGCAAAGAAAGAAGGAATGGATACTGCCCATTCCTATGTTGCTGGAGATTTTGTTCTGAGGTTTTAGTGGATTTTTTTCTGTTTGTTTGCTTTTTGCCTTGCTTCATGACATTTAGAAGATTTTTCTCAGCAGCAGACTGCGAGCTGCTGCAAGGATGTGATCTTATAGGGAACCAATATTTTTCATGCCATAACCAGGAATCTGTGTACTTGTAAATACCTTGGAGACCTGTTTCAGGTGAGTCATTCTGCAGCAGAAGTAAAACGTGGCACTTACCATGTTGTTCTTTTCTGACCATAGAGAATTTGCATTTACATTTGAAGGCATTGTGAGACTGAATCACCGTTATGCCACAGAACCAATATCTGAGGTTTTTATCCTCAAATTTCATCAGTGTCATCCTGGTTTTTACTCTTTTAGGCTATTCTTCTCCATACATGCTGAATTTTATCCCTTTTTGCAGCTGAGAATGCAGTTGAAAATATCTTTATGGATTTATTTACAGCTAAAGCAGTGCATAAGAGCCTGAAAAGCCTCAGGACTGCTCTCAGCAGTGCTTTCATACCCAATCTCCGGTCTTCTTAAGCCCTGGGTCATGCTCTGTACGCAAAGGGGTAGGATATAAGTGGGTGGAGACCAAGCCAACAGTGGTAGAAAGCATTTAGATGACTTAATATTTGTAATTTTGTTCTCAGCCTTGCTGTTCCCTTGCAATGGCAAAACTGCCAGAGATGGTCTTGAGAGTCCCACATTACAACCAGTGTAAGGTGGCATCAGCATTCAGTGACTTACTGGTGCTGGAAAGAGCGTGCAGCAAGAGTCACTCCGTTGTATGTTGTTTGCCCATGGGAGAATCACTACTGTGAAACTGCAGCTTCCTACCTGCTTTCATGAAGCTTTCCGCACCATTTACTGTTCCCTCAGTAAATACTTTGCCTTTCTGCTTTCTTTAAAGACTTAGTTGAAGCATGTGAATGGTTAGTGATATGTGAGGCCTTCATATATTGGATGGTTGCAGTTTATTAAATGGAGTCATTCATCACCTGTTGGAGTGTGCTGAAGAAGCTACTTTCTCATCTTGTAAGACATGCTGTGACAGTTCATGCCTTTCATAAAGGCTGTAAATTGTGGCACATAGCATAGCTTATATCAGCAGATCTTGAGATGGCGTATGCATTACTTTCAGCCCAAAATCAGAAGGAATGGACCAGAAAGTCTGCTTTCATGTTAGGAAGTGCATTTCTTTTACACTTTTGAATGTAGCATTTTCAAGTACAGAAAGTGAATAAAAGGAATCCCCATGGAGTGATAATTTGAAATAAATAAACCTTCAAATTTTAATTCATTATTATGATTTGGGGTGGAACAGGGGAACAGGCTTATGAGATCTTTCAAACTCCAAAAGTTGACAGCGAGAACAGTAAAATCTTCAGTACTCAATAAGTTCTCGTGAAAAAAAGATCAATATTCCAATAGGAAATTGTGAATCATTTCTAATGCTGAGTGCATCGCTGTATCATGTACCTCACTAAAATTAGTGTCACCGAATGATTAAGCTACTATATTTACAGTTGTTACTTTCTAGCAAAGGCAAAATGACACTTCTACATAAGTTTAAATTTCTGAGCCCTTTGTGATTAATACTATGCTGTTATAATTGAGTAACTTTCTCCTTTCCTTTGCTCTGGAGGGGTTTCTCTCATCAAAAATCACACAGAACTAAAACTTGTGTCAGTCACTAAGGATTTTAAAGGTATCTGCTTGTGTCAGTTATATGAGTGTGATATGAGATAACTTTGTAGAAGATATGAGTTTGTCAGTGTGTATTTATTGTTATGCAAAATAATTCATGAGAAGTATAGCTTCAGGCATGGAACAGCACTGTGCAAAGACCAAGTTTTACATTTGAACTTCTGATTTAGGCAGACATAGGTCTTCTCTGGAGAAACATCATGCAGGAGATTCATCAAACATTTTGGAGATGTGGTTACAGTTCAGGCTGAAAAAATTGGTTGCTGCAAAAAGCTCATGCATAGCTTTCAAGGATGTTTAGGATAGAAGATCTGAGTATGATTTTAGGTAGTTTGGATACAATTTCTATGGGGTCTTACCTGTTTTCAAACACCAAAATACTGTTTCTATAGAGACATGAGTTTGTAACTGTGTATATTTTTCTTTAGGAAGTAATAGAAGCTATTGCTGAGTGTGCATTTAAGACATCGCCCTTTCCAATCCTCCTTTCCTTTGAAAATCATGTGGATTCGTAAGTAATTACCCTGTTTCCCTGTACGGTGTTATATTTTTATAACTAAACACAGGATTGTGAATGAAGTGGAGGCAGGTTTATTATCTGACGTGATCAACAGCTCTTATCCAAAATAAAAGCTTACATCAGCTTAAATAGCTAAAATTATCAGAATGAATGAGGCATGTTCTTAAAAACCTGAATGAGAATATTTAGATTCTTTAGATAGACAGAGAAAGCTTAAATAATTATGAGACAAATTTTGTTAATTTTATAGGCTCAGTATGTCCTACTGAATTGAAGTGGTACTTCATCAAAGAAAAAGAAGCAATATTTCACCTGTTTGTGACCCTGTTCTGCACTACAAAAATATTCTGTGCACAGTATTTGGTCTGTTTCTCATGTTAGAAATAAAGGCCAGAGCTAGCCTTTACCAAAACTAGTTCTCTACAGGACTAGGACTAGGCCTAGACTAGCTAGGATTGCAAAAGAGGTGGCATGTAAAGCTAGGAACTCTTTCTAAAAAAAAAGAAAATATCTATTTGCATAAGCTGTTTTCTGTTGGGGAGCTTTGTTTTTTAATTGCAAATGATGCACGTTTTACTGCCGAAGAGAAGCAAAAAAAAAAAAAAAAAGGTGAAAACATTTTAAAATTTGTCCCTGTTACCTATGTTGTTATTACTAACTTAGATCTGGTTTTCATTTTTATGTTTCATATGATCTTTTGTTTGGTTTTGTGTATAGACACCATACAGTTCAAAATGAGATGATATTGGCACATAGCATGTGCCTTAACTTCAGTTACCTTGCTCCCTTTTGTTTTCTACTGTGAAAACATTTTCAGCAGTCCTGGGGCCAGTTTCGGTTGAGAAACATTTCTTTCATTTAAAAGAAAAAGTAATCTTTGGGGATGCTTTGGAGATTTAATACAAATTAGAAAAGGTGTTGGCACTTTTCTCTTCAAAAAGGAAAAAGGTGAGGGCTAGCTGCTTTTCCACTATTTTAGGAAGAACATTCTTTTTAAAAGAAACTGGTAGAGGAAGCTATGTATGAATGTGTTTAAGAACAAAGTGACAATACTGATCAAAAATGGCTTAGGTAGAAAAATTTTAAATCTCAGAGCTGCCATACAATCCCTTTACCTTTAGAATACATTTACCATATAGTACCATACAATTCATTTTTTACATGGGTAGATAGTGATAGGACAAGGGGGAATGGTTTTAAGCTAAAGGAGGAAAGATTACATGTCAGGGGGAAATTTTTCTCTGAAAGGGTGCTGAGGTGCTGTGGTAGGGAACTTAATCCTTGAGGTCCCTTCCAACCCAAGCCATTCTATGATCCTATAACCTTTCAGAATAAACTTACACTATGTTATGTTGACAAATACATGCTTGCACTGTGCAGTTTATAAGACTGTGTGGTTATGATTTTAAAAAATCTACCTAACTGTTAAATCTTGCTCAGTTGGTTCTGTCTTTCTCAAAAAGACCACACAGGTGCTGTATTTAATTTCCTTCTCCATTCAGTCCCCGCGCTCTCTTCTTTTTGGGTTGGTTGTATCACTTCCAACTCTTTTATACTCACGTACTGCAGATTCACAGTGCTTATCACAGTACTTCTAAATGCAACTTCTTGTCTTTAGAAAAGTTCTCAACCATCATTCTTAAATCCATTTCACTTTGTATTCATTCCTCTCTTTCTATTGAAATGTATATTTGGAGAAGGTACTTCTAATTTATCTTAAACAGAACAGTTATGTTTTTCTTCTTCTAAAGTCATTAAGATTTAGATCTTCCAGAGTGGTTTGTTGTATGTTAAGAAAATACAGTAAATAATGGTGTAAGACACCTGATGTAAGGTATGTGCACAAAACTGTAAGATGAAACTTCATCAGAGTCAAAGGTGTGGTGATGCTGCATGAACGTATCAAAGAGGTACCAGAATGACTGCTGCATTACTCCAATCTTAAGAATTCTCCCCCACAGAAACCACTGTATCTTCCTCTTCAGGAAACTCCAGTCATAAAAGAATGAATTATCTCAATGTTTTGGGTTTTTTTTCTCGTTTATTTCTATTACATACATTTTTAGCAAAGCAAGTCTAGGAAATCTATATCAAATATTTTCTCTTTTTGAGCTTCTATTGCTGTTTGTGATTTTTTGCTGCAGTAAATCATCAGACTGACTGTGTGTGAGTTCTAATTTTGCTTTGGCTGAAAATAATTTCTAGTTATTTTACTGACTGCTACAATTATCCTTTCATTTCTTCACTGGTTTCTACAGAAATCTGCAATTAGTCATGCCACTCAAAGAAACCTTCCTCTAATTCCATGGAATGCTCTCTTTGTCTTTTCCTTTACTTGGAATGTTGTTTTTCCTCCTAGATCTTAAAATTGAGTTCGTGAGTATTAACAAACAGTGCTAAGTGTTTTCGTAGAACTGTCAAAACAAATCTTCATGACATCAATTCCTACTTCGGGGTGTCCAAATTTTCTCTTCTGATTGTCAAGTTACAAGAATCAGTCAGTATGCATGGGTGAAATGCTGGTCCCCTACAAATGGATGGAAATGTTGTCGTTGGTTTAAACAGAAGTATGGTTTACCCTGTGATTTTTATGCATGGCTGTTAGGCACTGCAGTTATCAGAGTTAAGTAAGTTATACATCAGCAATGTACATATGACAGGATTCATCACCACTGAACTTAAAATGCAGTTTTTCTTCCCCTGGTTTCTGTTCACAAGAGTATTTTTGTTAAAACTTTTTGCTCACCTAAGAAATAAATTAATTGTTTGTTAGTCATCTTGTTTTACTTTCTTTCAGATTTTGTTGTAGGATTCCTCTCAAACATGCAGCATGTAAATAACTTTCATTTCCTTTACTCTAACTCTACTATGTATTCATTCTTGCTTATTTTTATGCAATGAAAAGTTTAGAAAAATAAGTAAGCTGTAGAATTTAGATTATATACAATATTATGCATACCATCATTTTTATTAAAATCTAAATATGGATACTGAAAAAGACCATAAGAAGAAAAGACATGCTTCTCTCAAAAATCAGAAAACTGACCTGAAAATTCTTAAAAGACCTCAAGAAGACCTTGATGTTTAAAGTTGAGCTTACAAGAAGATAAGGTATCTGCAAATCTGGAAGCAGACAGCCTATAATTAGAAATGCACTGATGACATAGCAAAAAGGTTAAGTGATCCTTGAGCAATATCCATAGATTTCTTCCAAGATTAAATTTAAGTACAGTTATTCATACCGCTGATTTCTTGCTGGAATTGTTTCTTCAAATATTAATGGAATTATTATTAATGGAATTATCATTTTTTCTTCCAACACTTCAAATTATTTTAAACTCTTTTGGGAAGGATCTGTGTCTTTGTTTGCTTTATGCAGAATAAGAACCTCTGCAGAAGTGATAATACAATGTTAGGAGTGGTTGTGTGGTAGTGTCAGAGAGACTCTATGAATGACCTTCATAAATGGCATAGCACCAACACAGTAAAATAAAATACAAGCAATGCAATAATGTTAATGAAAACATTTCTTCAGATTCCCTGTACTTTCATATCTCCAGGTGTCACATTACCACTTTCTCTTCCCTTGCCCTGCCACATTCTAAGGGCATATGTGGTAACCATCAATATCCATACAAGTGAAAATCATCCAGCAGATAGAGTTAGCTGTTTTGAGACAATCAATTTTCATTACGTTAAATGAAGGCTAGGAGAATTTCCAATAACAATAGATACAGACGTTTGTTTTTCTTCAGGAATTAGCTGACTTACTGTTCTTAACAGCACAGATGAGAAAATACATTAATGTAGAAAAGTTGGTTGCTCTGGTTCATAATTTTGAAAAGAAAGTAAAATAAATGGAAACAAATACTCCAACTTGTAAAGTACTTTAATAGTAATACTGTTGCTAATGATCTCTCTCTCTCTCTCTTAAAACGAAGTATGTATTTGTGTGTATCACAGAGGGTGCCACTTGTTTAAATACTGAACTCCTGCATAATTCTTATCTCCTAAATTTATCAAGTTCTTTCTTGGGGGCTTTTAAAAATAACAGTTCATATGGTCCAGTTGACAAGAAAAAGTAATTCTGTTATGTCAAGATTTTTGTTCTTTGTCTAGTATTGCAAGACTTTTTTTATATTATTAACAACTGTTACTTCTTATTTTTCCTTTTCCTCCTTTTTTCCGTCTGCAAAATGATTACATTGGAATTTATGTGCTAAACCAAAAAGTGCTGCATTGAATTTTTCTGTTACAAAAATGGAAGTTCTCACTATGTGTTCTATGAGATAACCATGTAATTAAACCTGGAACGGCAGAAGAATTTTTTCTAGCTGTTTTGTATGAAATTTATTAGATAAAAATCGTGCATCCTTTTTCTATTTCTTATCAAAAGTTCTTTTTTGGGGTTGATGTGCCCATTCAAAAATGCTGGTGTCACAACTCATCGAATTTGTAAGACTTCAATTATTGTGCTCTTGTGATTCGAGGAAATGTCCCTTGGACTTTCTGGGTCCTAAGAGCATGGGTGTATTCACAAGACATACTAGTGGAGATGATTGAAATAATCCCTATAGACCCCTTGTAGGCGCTAGCTGTAGCAAAATACTCAGTCTGCTTTCTTACTGGAACAGAACGTGGTGCCTTTATTTTCCTTGGTAGCTGGCAGTTAGAAATAGCTAAAGCACTGTCATTGCCTGATCTATTCCTCCCGTCATCATCTCTCTTGTGGGTTCTTAGTTTCACTGCCTTGCCTGTCTTCATCTTAATTTTCCATCCTCAGCTAAAAGTGGCTCTTAGCGTTTTTGCAGAATTTGCTGCATGTAAAAGAAATTAATGAAATACTGTAGTGATTTAAATTGCATGCAGCACTTCTGTAGCTTGGTAGAATAATTTAAAACCTACTCTCAGTATGTTTTGTAAATGACTGAGCTAATGACCAGTTCACTCTGTATCTGCTTCAAGGGACAGCCAGCATGCTGATCTTGGGGAAATTACATTTTCTGATTCAAATGCTACCCAGCCTTTATCTCAGCTCTGGTTTGGCCCTGCTGAACTCAGGAAGAGCTCCATTGCCAAGTGCTCAGTTGGTGGCTAATGGCAAAATAGACATTGAAGTCGCTATACTCCTAGTTTGCAAGAGAAAAATGAACACTACTTTTTTCATATATATCCAGTTCTACTTTGTCATGAAAAATAGCTCCATATGCCATAGCACATAACATACCTGCTTATATCATCTGTGTATCTTCCATAGTATGTGGTTCATAATTAATAATACTTGAGGAGGTTGTATTAAACAAACTTTAATCAAAACTTCTCCAGAGAGTATCAAAAATGAAAATTTTGAAAGAAACCTAAGCTCAGATGTTCGAGGCTTTGGAAGACCTATATAACAAACATGCACAGTTGTCTAAAATTAGAGAGTGATTTTAGCACTGCACTGCATGTTAAGATGATTTGAGTAATATTTCTAAGCGATGTAACCTATCCTCAGTCCCAGAACTCCTATCACTGTGCTATGCAGCAATTTCATTATTGTGTTGCACTTTGGGAAAATTGATTATGAGTAAAACTTGCTGAGATTGACTTTATTTCTAGAGGACGTCAAGACAAACACTAAAGTAATTTATTGTGGTAAAATTCAACACCAGATCTGATTTGAAAATAAGGAAATAAAGAATCTGACTGTTAACCCAAACAACAAGCAAAAATAATCACTGAGCAGTTTTACCTCGTGTATTTATATTGGTCCCAGCTATGTATGTATTACAGGCATGCAGTATTTAATTTAAAATGCAGTTACACCAGCACTTACTACAGCAATTCTCCAAATTGACATAATGCCTCTTAACATTAGTACTAATTACATCTATGCTATGACTTCTGCCAGTGAGGATGCAGCAGGAGGGGGGAAAAGCACAAGCTGCTGGTGCCAACCTCACCCAGGAGGTCTGCGAGTGGGCCAGCACCACATGGGGGAGAGCATTGCAAAGCTGCTTCTGGGAGCAGGGCTCGAGCAGGAGAGACTGTCATGCTACAGGCACAGCACCCAGGGCGCTCATCTCACATAGGCTGAAACAAATAGGGTGAGAATGTGGGCTGCTGAGATGAAATCTGCAGTGAAGCTAGCTGCTCCTCTGTCAGTACCTTTAACTGATGCATTTTTGCTGCTTTTGAAACCCAAGTAATGTCTTCTCCCTGTTCTTCTTGCAGTTGTGCCCTGGAGACTCAAGGGCATGACCTTGTAAAGTGACAAGTTTGGGACGCTGGCAGAGGAGGCTGCTCTGTGTGTAACTGTTAGGGTTTTGATGCCTTAGGCCAGGTATGACGAGAAAGAAAAAAATCCAAATGAAAGGAGGGGGTGTGAGAAGAATGCCTGGCATGTGTGTAAAGTAATACAAGTAACACAAGGAGGAAAATATGTAATTTTTGAATAAAATGTTGTCTGAAAGAGGCAAATTCAAGCAAGTTATTTCCCCGAAGGTAACAACTGACATCCTCATTTTTTTTCTACTAAGTGCGTGGGTAAAATACATCCCCAAAGTTCAGTTTTACCATTTTTCAAGTGCCTAGTGTCTTCATGTGTCATCCTTTTGATAAGCTTTATCAAAAGAATCAGAATAATTGCATGATATATCTATGTCTTTGTGAACAATTCACAGTGATTGAATCAGGAAATTATATCTTGTTTAGGGATATTAGGTATTCCATTACTGTTGCTTTCAGTCTGTAGCATTAGTAGGACTCATTTCTTTCTTTCTTTTCTCCCCTTTAGCCCTAAACAACAGGCAAAAATGGCAGAGTACTGCAGATTAATATTTGGAGATGCATTGCTTATGGATCCATTGGAGAAATATCCGGTAATATGGTTTGGTATTTATAAGATCACAGATATCTTGTGAATTTCTATTTCGTTCAGTTCAATGTCATTCTTTATATGCAGCCTTCCAAGACAGAGTCTAAAGGAGGGCTTAAAACAATTTGTAATGTTGGTGACTTAGTCATATCATTTCTGATGCAAAAGTTGTTTTGGTACACTGAATTGTAATTCTCTAATTGCAATTGATTCTTATAGCCACTGATTTATAATGTTTGCTTTCACATTTGAACTTATTGAAGTTATTGCTATAGACATTTCATAAGGTATTTTTCTTCTCTTATATGCCCTCCATAGCCCTGTTTCACTTAATGAAGGTTAAATGTTGTTCAAGAGGTACATTTTACCAGGGTTCATAGGGGTTACAAAATTATGCACCATGTAGGCCTTAAGAAATTACTGTAAGCTTGGTTCTTGTTTTGTTGTAAAAGATTTCTCTTTCTTTTCTGAAAGCTTGAACCTGGGGTTCCTCTTCCAAGCCCTATGGATTTAATGTACAAAATTCTGGTGAAAAATAAAAAGAAGTCACATAAGTCTGCAGATGGAAGTGCCAAGAAGAAGCTCTCGGAGCAAGCTTCCAACACGTGCAGTGATACATCTAGTATGTTTGAGCCTTCGTCCCCAGGAGCAGGTATGAATGGAATCTACAAATATGCTTCTCACTAAAACACAAATACTTAATTACAGCTGTGTTTTTCAAGCCATTAACATTGCTCTAGTAGAGTAAAGGTACACTAGGACAGGTTTTGCTCAACAGAAAACAATGCCAAGTGTCATTACTCTAGGAGTCTTGAGAGGTCTCAAGGGTGAGGGATCACTTATAGAGTGACCTAAAAATCAGTGAAGTACACTAACATTTACCTGGACTATTTAAGAAATAGAACAAGCTACTAACTCCATATACCAACTATAATTTAATGCATATATATACTAATAATGCTTAGGGTATCTGCAGGGGACCACTGTGAGCATAAGTATACAAAAAAATATAGTAAGATTTGCTCTGAAGAGCTTAAAGTCTAACTAGAACAGAAAAATAAAAGTGCAGGGAAAAAAGATTTGCGCTACATGATAGGAACGGATCATCAGCAGGACAAGCAATAAAATGTGTGTATCCCGATTCGCAACCTAGTGTCTGTTCCCAGGACCAGCATTTCTCCTTCTTCATAGGACTGAAATTGTGAACTGCTAAAAGCATAGATGTTTATGCCCTAATAGTGGAATACTTTAAGTGTGGATTGAAATCTCTTCTAGAATATATACTTCTTGTCATTTGCCGTTAATTTTTTTATCCTCTTGTTTATTATTTTTTTCAAATTCTGATTAATCGAGCTGAAAGTCTTCATGCTGGCAGTTTGCCTCAAGCTCAATTAAAAACAAAACAACAATAACAATCCTGCTGTATTTGTGGATAACGTTGTTTATCCTATTAAAAGCAAAGACAGAATAAGTTTTCAGCCATTGTGTTAAGAAACTTTCAAAAGGCCGTGCTTTGGATTAGAGCTTAGATTTCAGAAAAAGATTCATCATGGTGTCAGGAATGATTTACTTCTGTTTTCATGATTTGCTTTAGACAAATCACAAGCAGCAGAAAAATTAGCGAGCATATGCCAACCTCTTTCTTCCCAAAACCTGAGGGGAACTGGTTTGCTCTATGGTTTTTTCTCTATCTGATCTGCATAGAAGGTAACAGCTTGGTACGTCAGGAGCCTCCCAGTGAGCTTTTATAGGAAAAGACTCAGGCTGTGAATCTTGGGTATTGATGGTTAGGGAAGGACAGGGGAATAAGTCCTATAGCAGAGTCTGTAATTTTAAAAATCAGTTGTGAATATTATGTCTGTACTACCTGTGTAACAAATGATGTTCTGTATAGATTTCAAAGGTGAACACCTACAAAATGCAAGAACTGAGATGGCAAAATTAATGTGGTCACTTGATTCATCTGTGAATCTGCAAATGTATACTTGTAATCCGTGACACTCATTGTTTCTCCTTTAGGACCTATGCCTCTTTTGGAGAATGACAATAAGTCAATATTTTTTCACTCTTCTGTCATTCACACAGTATTCCAGATCTAGCATCTTCACCTTGCAGTGTATTTCTGTGGGGATGTCCATGCTGCATATGAGCACTTGACAAACAACAGTGAATTTATATTAACAATACCTGTGGAGAGTGAGATAGTATTAATCTAATTTTATCGAAGAACAGCAGAGTCTCAGAGGGCTTAAGAACAGTTCAGAGGCAACTGACAAGGAACATCCAGAATTTGCTTTTTAAGACTATGCTAAATTTAGAAGTATTCAGAGTGCAGAGATTTCTGGAGATCTCAGCTACAACTATGAGCACTGAGCATTCCTGTAGATTATAGAATCATAAAATCTTTTCAGTTGGAAGGAACCTTTAAAGGTCATCTCATCCAGCTCCCCTGCAGTGAATGGGGACATCTGCAGCTAGATTAGGTTATTCGCAGCCCTGTCCAGCCTAACCTTCCCATCTCTCTTCTGATCATCCTCTATTCAGTATTATAGTGTCAACTTCTACTCATCAGCTTGGATTCAGCTTCCTTTGCCTGCTTATTGTGTTGTCCACTGAGCACTCTTATTCCTCCACTTCTCTGCCCCACTTACTAGGGAACATATTAGCATTACTGATGATTTGCAGGGGAAAGTTGTGCTGATTTGGCTTTCATGAGATTTTAAATGCGTTTTTTCACAGCAGTACGAAAAATACATTTGTATTCATATGTCAGTTAATAGCAAACTTCTCTGTGCCTTACACTGTTTGAGCTCAGGTTTAATTCAAGCCCAAATAAGTCAGCTTTGTGATAAGTTTATAAAACATACTGTATGAAAGCTCATTGATGGTGATATGGTACCAGTGATTAAAAAAACAATTCTAAAACAGGAGTTTTGCAGAATGGTTCACAAATTGTTCAAGACAATTGTAAAAACTAACCAGTAGGGTGTAACGTCAGTAAGTGGAAAAAGCTTACATTCCTAAAGCTGTCCCCATAGATACAGCAATGCTGGCAAAGCAGACAAAGAATTTCTGAGATAACGCTTGTGTAAGTCTCATTTTGGTAAATGAGAATCTTAGACCTGGTTGAATAAAGAAGCAAGCAGGTGAAATTTTCAAATAAGTTTAAGTAGTTAGATCACACTGCTAAAAGGAAGTGACAGTTCCACTGGATGTCTGTATGTTGTAGGCCTTTGCTTCAGGAAACTAAACTTGTTAATTGAATAGTATTTACATTTTGGAGCAAATTGGTGATCTCCCAGTAACAGGATCAAATTTCCATCCAAGTAGTGCTTGCTGTAAGGAGGTCACAGGAAGACAGAAAAAATAGAATCATCTCCCTGGTTTCTGTGTGACTAACTGGAAAACTGAGTAAGAAGTTTAATACTTAGTTTTCATAAATACTTTGATAGCTTGATAAATGCATTGCTGCCGCAAGCCATTGAGGCAGTGGCCCATTGCTATATAGTAAAATGTTCTGGCATCTGAGTAAAGTTTATTTTTCCTTTTCAAAAATGGTTAATGCTTATGTACAGCTTTTGCAAATAATGAGAGGTGATTTCCTCCACAAGATGTTGGTAGCTGCCTGAACATTGTAAATCCAATTCACGGAGTTATCAAGCAGCATTAGCAAATATCACACTTACAATCCATTTTGACTGTTCTTTTAAAGGGCTCTGATGAAGTAAATTACCAAATTCTCCTGAATTTTCCAAGCAACATATCGCATTTTATTAGTTTCTCAATATCTGTCACATTTGGCTGTCAAACTGCTGAGTCGTGGTGGGAATAGATATTCTTTAGTGCTTTGATTCCACTACCCTCAGTAACAAGGATTTGGCTTGTCATTCCTAGCTCTCCTCTCTTGATCATCTTCTATTCAGTATTACAGTGTTGACCTCATCTATTCATCAGCAGGGATTCAGCCTCCTTTGGCTGCTTGTTGCATTGTCCACTGAGTGCTCTTACGCCTTCACAACTCTACCCCACTTAGTAGTGAAAACATCCTTGAAACTAGTACTGTTACTCCATTGAGAAGTTTACTGTGTGATTCTTGGAGCTGTTGAAAGTCACTGGGCTTCGTGTGTGATAGGAGTATGATATTTTTATTTTCTGATACTCTTCTGTCTGCCCTTGACCACAGGCTGGCTCTTGTCTTATACTTGGACAGCAAGCTTTTGCAGCAGGAGCTCTCCCAGTATTTGTGTTACACTTAGCATAGAGATGTCCTGTGCTGCTGTTTGGAATTCCATCTAGTTGTCCCCTTTGCGTGTACACACACGCACACACACACGTACTGGGTCATACTGCATATGCCAGCACACGTACTTTTATGACTAGAAGTGGTGGCATGGAAGTAATCCCACCACCAGTGTGGGAGAGTGAGCATAGAGGCATCTGTAGCACAGATATCTTCTCTGTCTGACCAAGGCTCGCTCAGTTTGTGTCCCAGCAGTGTAACAGCAAAAAGAAGCTTCGGTCTGAGCACAGAGCCACACATGTGAGGGAAAGTCAATGTGGACATAGCCATAGGTTCAAAAACTCCTAGTTATTCTGTGCTTGCAATCCTGTATATTATTTATGCTGGTTTTGCAGTCTGATGAATAACTTGAAAATGAGATCTGATCTCCTTGGGAGTTTTCCTGTTAAATATTTTTTAATAAAAGAATACTGTGTTGCATACTTCCCTCCCTGGACACTTCCAGCAAGAACAAGCTGGTATCTCAGCAGTTGCAACTTGGCTGAAATCTGCCCATGTCCCCCTTGCAGACTGTGGGGAGTATTATTTTGCCAGTCCAGACGAATTCATTGAGAGCTTCCCACCCAAAGATTGTCCCTGTAAATCCTGTGAGAACATGGCTGGCTCTTTGCAGTACACTGAGGTTCCCTGAGCCATCCCTTGAGCCTGTTGAGCAATCATGTTATTTTCTTCAATGAAATGTTCAGGAAGAAATGTGTTCATGAATAAAAGCATGACATTTCAACATCTGCATCTGCAGCCTGGGTAGTCATCATTTCATTGTGAAAGGCACACTCATTATTTAAATCGTATGTGATGTACGTGGCCAGAAAGGGCCCCCTAGGCATGATTCAAGGCCTCTTGGAACAGAGAGGAATTTCTAGATTCAGTGGGCTTTGGATTAGACTCTGTGATGACAGTAGAAACTGAAATACCGTTCTCTGGAGAGTTTGGGAATGCTGCACAGTGGTTAAGATTTTTGTGCTGCCAAAATAATTGCCACTGCTGAAGAAAGCTGAAAGGTTTGTGGAATGAAACCTTTAAAGAAGTGTTGTTGATCTCAAAGGTGTGGACAGGTGACTGCAGTAGAAGTTAAACCTGCTTTTCCAGAGTATTCTAAAGGTACATGGTGTATACCTTGTGGCTGCCAAATGCACAGGAGGAGTTACCTAAGAGAAAGATGGGTTGATTTCCAATGCAACCAAATCAAAACATTGGGGAGGGAAGAATATTCATTAATTAAAAATAATGAATCTGTGTCTTACCTATAGGAATTTGTTAGTACATTGCAATTGGGAACAAGTCTTAAAATATGTTTCATTTGCTCCTATTTACTCTATCAGAGTGCTTTCAGGGGAAGGATGATCTTTATGCATCTTCATCACATTACTCGATTTGCACTGCCCTCAGCCGGTACAGCTGAGCAATGAGTCCAAGCAGTCAGACGCACCAACGGCGTATCAGTGGAGGGAAGTGTGAGCAGACTCTGCCAGCTGTGCTACCTGGGTGCACACAACTGTGATATCTTCAGAACAGATGCATTTCTCTGAGCAGCCCTTATTACCACAGCACATGTGAATGTCAGTTTTTATGCATGATTTCTTCACCCTGTGAATGCTGTGATATGTGTGCTTCTCCTGGGGGGCAAAAGCATTCACTGAAGGTCACGCAGGGATCCTGTAGCAGAGAAATCCTAAACCACAGAGCTGTGACCCAAGCATGGGAACAGCTCGTCAGCGTAGTTTGTAATATTATACCTTCACACTGTGCACACTATGCACACACCGTGAAGCTCTTTATTTGGTGCTGATACCTGTCCTGTGATTTCCAAATAGTAAGAGTCCAGCAGCTGAAAAGCAAGAATCTTTGATTAGACAGTAGGAACTTACCAATTAAAAGGATGGATGAATCCCTCTAGACAGTTTATTTGATTTGTGTTGTGACAAAAAGCACATGTATAATGTCTTCTCTTTTAAGCAGTGTACATCTTTCACAGATTATATCCCTAATATTTATAGCTATTGCTTCAGCCAGTAATTGTCTTCTGCTAAAAACATTTCAGGAGAAGCAGAGATTGAGAGCGATGATGATGATGACTACGATGATGATTGTAAAAAGTCGTCGATGGATGAAGTAAGGGCATAGATTTGTTTTATGGTGATGGATCGATTCCAGCAGTTCTGGGTTGGCTGTGTTACCAGGAGTGGGACTGCCATCTAGTGGGAAAAGGAAGGCAGAACACCGGCAATCACTTTCTGGAGTTGGTTGTCAATGGGTTTGGAACCATATCTTTATTTTGTTTATTAATATTTCAATTTAGTGAAAGATAAAATTTGATAACACTACAGATGATCTGAGGCAACTGTTTGTGGTGTATTTGGCACCACTGGAAATAAAATTGGATGTTGAAAATGTAGAGCTATGGTTTTTATTTATTCCATAGTACAGATAAGTGTGGTTAGCATTGCGTGTGTATCACCATGCACATGTAAAGATAGTGCATTTCTTTTCCTGGGAGTCATGTAGGAAGAAATAATACAATGGCATTTTAATTAAATGTTTACATTGTATAACATCTTTCCTTCGTTAGTATGTGAAGCTCCCATGTGAGGCATTGAGTTCACTAAAACAGGATCACACAGAATCACACAGAATGGTGAAAGATGACTCTTTCGTGGTTGATAAAAAACTGGACTTTGGTGTTTTTGACCCTTGATGGCCATCATGGATTTTGACCAGCCAAAATGTCAGCATTTTCCCATCTTTGTCCTTAGGGTACTGCTGGAAGTGAGGCTATGGCCACAGAAGAGATGTCTAACCTGGTGAACTACATTCAGCCTGTGAAATTTGAATCATTTGAGGTATCAAAAAGTAAGTAAGCTAAGCATAAGTTATATCCTTTACTGAAAATTATCTAGCAAGTGTTCAGAAGAAAGGTCTGGAGAAATGCTTGCTTGAATTCTTCTCAATTAGATACATGCACCCTTGGTGTCCAACCAGATAAATCCATGTTTATTTTGAAACTGCATTAGTGTAAGTACTGGGCTTTGTCTACTATGCTGCCACTTCAAAAACAGTTTAGCAAATATGTGATCAGGTTGTTTTTGTTATCCATAGCTGAAGAATAACTTAGTGAGTTTGAGAAAATTGATCATAAGTATTCCTTCAGATTGAGCAAATGCTTAATGTTTTTTCTGTGCTACTTCTATGGAGGATTCAGTGTAAGCAGAGAGTGTGCCCTTCCTCGTATACAAATTCACTCTTCTCTGCCTCTGTGTATTGTATAGAAAAAGGCATAACTTCATCCTCTGCTGGCATTTACAGAAAATGCCTTGCTAGGAATGCAGTCTGTGGCATCCTCAGTAAACAGTGCAGCATCTTTTCCTTTCTTGGTGCAAAACCCCCTACTGTTTGCCTGCCCTTTTTCACTTTGTTTTGACAGATTGCAATATGCCTTTTGAGCTTTTTAGTTCAAAAAGCATATAGCATTTTAATTTGTTATGGATTTGTGGAGACCTTAGCAGAAGACACGTAATTGATGCTGAATTCCATATCTGCACATACAATTTCACATTTACTCATTTTGAATAGAAAGCATAGCAATAGTCATCTACCTGCTCACATATATTTATGTATAAACACATACACATAAGCGTTCACAAAATCATGTGGAGTTGTGCTTGTTCCCTACAGTAGCATTCCTTGGATGTTTATAATATC
The DNA here is from genome assembly GCA_037305975.1 of Chrysolophus pictus. Taxonomy (NCBI): domain Eukaryota; kingdom Metazoa; phylum Chordata; class Aves; order Galliformes; family Phasianidae; genus Chrysolophus; species Chrysolophus pictus. The sequence goes on from CM074578.1 coordinate 96,793,931, forward strand.
CATTAGCTCTAATGAGAGTTATGAGTACACAGCGGGAAGGAGATAATCCTACTGGAAAGGAAGCCGTGTGAATCCTAGCAGGAGAAGTTCATACTGATGTTAGAAAATTCTCTTTAGAGAATGTAGATTTCTTCTGTTCCCATGCCTGTGCCTTTTCAAGTTTTATCTTTTCTGAAGAACTGCTCATATCCAGATTTTTTACATTGTCCTCCTTGTTTTTGTGAACTCATTGTGTTAAGTGATTAATATTTCAGCTGTTTGTATTTAAAAAAAAAAATAAAAATCATAGTGTGCAAATACTGCTAGGTGTTTAAAGCAGTGGCCACTTGAACTATGGGTTCTGGTCTTAGTCCTGGCCTGAAATCTTAGCTGAACCTTTGTTAAGATCAGTGAAGATAAGCTAAATAAGGAAAAAGTTAAAATTGTTTTTTATTTTGCTGCCTATTGAATCTTTCCCAGGTTGTATTTTTGTTCATCTCCTTCTTGTCTTTTATAAAGTTTCATCTTTTCAGCAGTAAGAAATTTTTCTAATTTTGAATTATCTAATTCAGAATTTGTTTTGATCTGCAGTCCTCACCTCTGTTGTGGTAACAACATCTTGCTGTTGCTGTCATTCATCCATTGTAGGGAGGGCATTTTTGGTCCTGCATCCAGATTGGTAACAAAAATATTGAATACAACTAGATCTGTAATAGTTCCCTAATGGCCCTCACTAGGTATATTCCCTCTCTCTGACAGTTAATAATTGCAGCTGTTTCAGGATATTATTTCAAATTGGTAGGAGTTTTTCAATTAGTTTATCCATTCTATAGTGAATTCCTCCCGATAAGCAAACAAGTTAATGTATAATGAGGAAGAAATGCCTCTCCTGGACAGTTTTTTCTTCAAAAGACAGGTTTCTTAGACATTGTATTTTGTTTAGGAATTTGCTTAAGCTCTGAACATTTAGTGACATTTGCCAGCTACTGGTTCTGGTTTCCTGCAGATTCTACTTTAAGATAAATACTGAGAAATACTGCATACTACTACTACTACTACAAAAAAAAAAAAAAAAAGTACTTGTATTCTAAGTAGAATAAAGGATATGCTCTTTATCTTTCCCTGAACATTTTTTTCATGCCTTATGTAGTAGTCCTACATTGGTTGAATAACTGTGGATAGAACACATCTAGTAGCTGTTTCCTGGTAGGACCATAATTAAGTAGCTACTGAAGCAATGAGATGAGGAAGTAGAATAGCACTGCAAACAGAAAATCGTTGTTGTATTTCAGTGTCTCTTAATGAGATTTCATTTGAAAATTGAAATGAAATGAAGATTTTTATTTATTTATTTATTTATTTATTGTCTGGTTGCCATCAGCTAAAATGCTTTTCTCAGGTGATAAAAGCAAAGTGTTTATTAGGAGCTTCAGGGGAGCTTCCCTTCATGGTATGCTCACAGGAATCAGTGATCGTTCCTAAGTGATTCATAAGAAACACATTGTTCAATTTTAAGAAAGTAAGCCTCAGAACATTCAGGGACATAAAAACTTAGTCAGCAGCAGCACAGTGACCTGTTCTTATGCAGGTGATAGTCTGCATTAGCACTGTATGTGCACATTGCACACAACATCCTGTTAGTGAGGAGGGCTGGAAGAAGAAGAATCTCAGTGCTATAAGGTGCTTTGATGGGAGTGAGCTATCTGGAACTGAATTTGGGAGAAAGAGAAGATCCTGCTTATTGGAAAGGAAAATGACTGGTAAGAAAGTAGCCTCTAAGGACTGGTAGGAATCTTCTACCATTTGGAGATACAGCTATAAATAATGGACGTAGCATGATGGTTGCTAATTAGAAGTAGGGGCCACTACAAAGTATGGGTTCCAGCTCCCCTAGAGATAGAGAATAATTTTTGAAACAGCACAATCATCCTCTGGCTCTTCAACATACGAGAATAGCTGCAGCCATCTAGTTTGCAGATCAGTATCTGGCAGTACATTTTCTTTTCACCTTGGTCCAGACATTCTAGCTCCTTTTTTCTTTGGAGCCACTGCTTCCTTTTTGGCTTCCTATAATGGAAATGCCCACCTGTTTCTCATCTCCTTTTCTCTGCAAGACAAGTGCTTTTCTTCAGTTTTGTCAGTATTCTGCAGCTTCGCGGTTTGACTTCAAGGAGCTGACCATGCTGGCCTTTGGGCCATCCCTGGATTACTGTAACAATTTCTTCAAGAATTGCATGAGGGCAAGCATTTTCTCCAGTGTTTTCTTTCGATAGGGTGGTTAGGGTAGAGAGTTCGTGTTCCACTAATGGACTGTTTATCTCATTTTTAAGGTGAACAGTGCTGAGATATTTAATGGCTGTTATCTCTCAGTGCTATTACCCATTTAAATACAGTCTGCAGAGCTGATTGTGATGAAATGGGAAGCTGTTATGTTACAGGAATCTTTACCTTCTGTATAAAATTTTAAAGAAAAAGTACTGAAGGTTGAAGGGCCTTGACTTAGGCTCTGGTACATGTCAGATGGTACTTTGAAAGGCTGTGCAAACATTAGGCAAAGTGAGTAACATGATACACAAATGAATGTTCAGTCCCACTGAGTTACATGCTTAGCAGGGACAATACATCGCTTCATGTCAGAAAGTTTGACCAAATTAAAGGTTATGGATGCTCCATAAGAGTCCATCATTAGGTCTAAAGACCTGCTGTGACACAGGAGTGTGCCTTCAGTCATGATTAGATAGCAGTGTTTCCGTGATTGTTTGAGGCAGATGTTTCCCCTGACATCGTGACGGTATCAAGAAGCCCTGTAAGCACAAGTAGCATACTCCTTAGTTTAATCTGATATGGACATTAGCTATTAGAACTTGAAATTGGCTTGGAGCCATTATTATATCTGCCTGCAAAGAGTCTAGACATCTGGCAGGGTTTTGTTCCCCACAAAATTTGCCATAATACCTTTGTCTCTTGTGTGAGCTTTGGGCAATACCTGTCTAATATATGAACATGGTATTGTGCAGGCAAATGTGAGTGATCTCTAACGTGCACTGACTTTCTTTTACCAGCAACTAGTACAGTGGATATCTCAGGCAGTACAATTGCCCTTCATTTGTGCAATGCTAGTGTGAGTTTGGATGGTGCCTTTGAGTATATGCAGAAAGAGCTTACAGCGGTTCACAAATGATTGCATATATAAATTCTTTGAGATTAAGGTGAAGTGTGCTAGCGAGCAGTTGGTTAGAGGACTGAGACTAAACTAGTTCATTTATTGCATATGATTTCATGCTCTAATATGTCACTGTTTTTCTTCCTGCTTTAAAACTGCAGAACGCAACAAAAGTTTTGAAATGTCTTCCTTCGTGGAAACCAAAGGGCTTGAGCAACTTACCAAGTCTCCTGTGGAATTTGTGGAGTATCCTTGACTTTCAGAAAGCTGCTTTCCTAGGTTTTCTATATCTGAGATCTATTACAGGGCTTTATTGAAATTTGAAGACGTGAGCTGGAAAAATATGGAAACCAAATGAGATTTGTAGACTTAACTGTCTTCATAGATGATTTAATTGGGATGGACTGATGAGCTAATTTAAAAGCTGGCAAGAGTCCTTGTACTATGGGTTAGGACTGCAGGGAATAGGCTCAAACTATATATTGAAGACCTATTATTTTGTTTTTTTTTTTTATAAATTTATCATCTTATGTGAAGTGGTCTGAATTACAATAAGCAAACTGGCAAAATGTGGCTGACTTGCTTTTTGTAAAGTCATGCAAGAGAGTTTTCTTTCCCATCTAGTTCCAAGAGCACTGACTTTATTGCCACCCAATTCTATTTTTCTGTTTAGTTTACTTTTTCTCTTGTAACTTTTAAAGAAAAGCTAAGGAGGAATCTGTTTAAACCTTATGATGCTTCTCAATGTCTCATCCTGGCTGCAGTTAAGAAAAAAATGACCAAGATAAAATAGTACCTTAAAGAAGATTAATGGAAAGCAATTTCCACAGATAACCTGCAGCATGTTCTCATCTCTGAGATTTGTAGACTGAACTATAAGAAGTGCAAAGTCATCATTTCTGTCTTTATGTAGAGGCCAATTCTAATGCTCATTTCAAAAGAGCAAACACTTGTACTTTTTAACTGAGAACCCCTTTCCCTGCCAGCGTAAGATTCACTGTTTACAGCTAAAAATGCAATCTTAAGAAAATTCTGAATTAGGAACTATAATTATAAATGGAATGTTATGAATGCAATCTTTCTTAAGCATATACCTGTGCTATTTCTTTGTTTATTCTGAGTATTTTGTCACCTTTAATTACCCCATTAATTTATATCATCTACAAAATTGTGGATCTCTGCTATTATGGTTGCGGAAATCAAATTAGGAACCTAATGCCTTCTGTAAAGACCATTTGCATTTAAGTATTGCAGTTGTGTGACCTCTCTGCAAAGTCATTTTTGATACATATACAAAATCTTAACTGCCCACCATTTAGATACAACAAAATGCAGCTAAGCCGAATTTATCCAAAAGGAACACGTGTAGATTCTTCAAACTACATGCCACAAGTCTTTTGGAATGCTGGCTGCCAAATGGTTGCTCTCAACTTCCAAACAGTAGGTAAGTTGTGCTGGTCTCTTGATTTTGTAATCTGTACTTTTCTACTTCTTGTCACAGTTCATGAGTAGTTAAGAAAGGCTTTATGCATCAGAAGAGTCCAGTGGTTGGACTACAGGGCTGTAAATTTATGTTTCTAATGCAGTTTATCTTTTAACTGGGAATAGTTGTAATTAATGTTCTGTAGCTAGTGTAATATGTATACATAGTGGTCTCCATATTGTCATCATTTCTAAGTGGCTACCATTAATCAACAGTTGAGAGTTAGCTGTGATTTTTATCCAGTCTCGCAAAAAATCTCAGTACATCAGGACAGAAGGGATGTATGCAAAAAAAAAAGTGGAAAGAAAATTCCACTTTAGAAGTAAGAAATTAAGAAACAAAGACATTTAGGCCCCTATATGCACAAGTCACTTTTGAAATAGGTGTGGCGCCTTCAAAGATTATATTTGTTCTGAGAAATATGAATATTTCCAGATACTGGATCCCAGGATATATCCTGTCCATGGTATCATGTTATCATTCCCTTTTTCATTTCCAGTAGAGCCCATGTACATGCTACCACTCCATGGAATTACACACAGTCTGGAAGTCCACAGAGTAATGAAAACTCCTCTGAGCAGATTTCAACTAAGTATCAGGCTCCTGCTGTCTGTTGTTAAAAGGGGTTTGAGATATTAAATACTCTGCTGGCGTGGATACAACAGTGCAGTCAGTACAACGCTAAAGTACTCAGTACCTAATTAACACTCCTTTTCAAATTTGAAAGTTATCTTTTGAGTAGTCTCTGAAAGGTGCCTTGTGGATGTGATTCCCCTATGAAAATTATCCAAGAGGGTGGATGCAGTCACGTCTGAAAGTTCTTTTAATAGATATAGCAGCATAAATAGCTTTTGTAGTTGTTGTACTTGTTGTAGTTCATTTGACTAGAATAAATAGTACTATTTTATTGCTTTTTCTAAATCGTTATCTATCCAGAAAATAATTCTCATCAATATTTATGATACCTAGATTTGTCTATGCAAATAAACATGGGAATGTATGAGTACAATGGCAAAAGTGGATACAGGTTAAAGCCAGAATTCATGAGAAGACCAGACAAACACTTTGATCCATTTACTGAAAGTATTGTGGATGGAATTGTAGCTAACACCTTGTCTGTGAAGGTATGTATATGCAGTGGTGAAAATACTCTCATAACAATGTCAGAGCATGGATAAATTTCTGTTGTGCAGAGACCTAGCAAATAGCCACATTAATTCAGGACAGTACAATTCATTTCATTTCATGGAGTGATGTTTAAGTTTTAAATGGCAGATAATGCTCTGCCTCATATTTCGTTGTAGTTTAAATAAGTGTGTTTTTATGGTATGTATATATTTGGGGGGATGGGAGTAGAAATATTTGCATAATTGATGAATTTAAGAGTAGTTTGTGGTTTTATTTATAAATGGCTGAATTTAAAATGCTGTGTTACAAAGCAGTCACTTGCAGTGGAACGGTTAGAACAGTACACTGGTATAAATAAATTTTTGGTTCCCTTTAAGTTCTCCAGCAATAATCTGGAACCATAAATGTCAGCTGCAAGTCATTGCCAACTTGCTTTCAGTGGTTCCTATTTTAAGGACATCTAATGAAGTTTAAGGACTGCCAGGAATCTACAAATTGAAAACTCCTATGAATGTTTGTAGGGATAGACTGCATTGGCTATGACACAAATTTATACTGAGTATAACTCTAGTTATGAAAACATAAACTTTCTGAAATCCTGTTCTGCTTTTAATGGACTTCCCATTAGACCAGTGTGTGTATTATAGAATCCACCTGCAAAATATCCTGTTTTCATTGAGGAAAAACAAGTATTTCCTCTCAAGCTGCAGACATCAGTGTAACAGACCAATGCTCAGTTAGTGCTATGAATAAAGCACTAACCTGCAGACATGCATGGTAAAAAAGAAAAAAAGACAACTCTGGAAATGACTCCCATGGTGACCTGTAGTCATGGAAGCTTTCAGTTCCCCTTGTGGGTTTAGAGGCTCATTCTTCTGCCAGTCTACTAAATAGAGGTAGAAGTCATTTGACAGTTATTGGGAAATGCATTGTTTTTAACAGGAATGAGGATCCAGGAATCATGAGAGCTGTCAGAAGGCAGCCACTTCTGCCTGCTCAGAGTAGGCTCTACTAGGTGCCATAAAGGCAGTGTCAACACTGATCCACTTGAGAACAGAATTAGACTTGCTTTAGGTAAACACAAATTTCTTACGTTACAGAAGCAATGCTGTAAATGCCTCTTCAATTTTCTGAATTAATTGCAGAGCTTTCTTACACTTTTTAAAGATGAGAGTTGTGTTTCCTGTTAAATTAAGAACTAGAAAAGCCCACTATTTTACAATTGTCTTGTGTTCAAAGTCCTCACCCTCTATGAAGAACCTTTATTAAAATATCTATTTTAGCCTTTTTTTTTTTCCTCCCAGTAAGAATCATATATAGTTCCTCTACTGCATATACCTCTTTCCTTCCAGCACTGTGTTTTAAACCTGTTATTGAAACTGGTTAAAAATTAAAGGTCTCAAAGATACTGTGCATAGAGACAATAAGATTTGGGAATGAGATCCAAATGACTATTCTTGCTAAGGGAAGGGCAGTAGCATGATCTCAACCACATTATTGCTCACAGGGGAATTCAGGGCCACAGGGCCACAGGAAATCAAACCTCATAAGCTGTTTTTCTGTGCCTGCAGTATTAAACAGTGTTTTTATTTACTTATTGTTTTAGATGGTTTTTTTTTGTTTTGTTTTGCTTTTTGCTTGTTTGTTGTTTGTTTGTTTGTTTGTTTTTCTTTGAAAACACATATTATCAGATATATAATGAGGATTATCCACCTGCGTCGTAGACACTTTCCTAGTTCAACAAAGCTCTCTAGTGACATCTTCTTTGTTTTGATCTTAGATTATTTCAGGTCAGTTTCTTTCCGATAAAAAAGTTGGTACCTATGTAGAAGTTGACATGTTTGGCCTGCCTGTGGATACAAGAAGAAAAGCTTTAAAGACCAAGACCTCACAAGGCAATGCAGTTAATCCTGTCTGGGAGGAGGAAACTATAGTGTTTAAAAAGGTTGGTGTAACACTTGCTTCTTAAGCCAGCATTGAGTGTGTTTAATCACTGCCCAGTTGGCTAATTCTGTGTTCTACAGATTTCATTTGTTAAAAAAGATAAAGAGATTTGTAACAGCTACTTCTCCAACTGTTTGTTATTAACTATTTCTGGTATAATTTTGCCATAATTTTAGTCATGCCAAGCCCATAATGAAATAAATCAATTTCAAGTCATCTCAGTTGTTTGCCTAGAATACAGCTAGAAATAGCAAATATGTCAGTGGACTCATCTACATGGGATGATGCAGTGCTGTCATATAAATGAGCAAGTGCAGATTCTTGAAGCAGTTTAGCTGGATTTCCATGGCGTTTTGCCTCAGCTGAACAGCAGAACCTGTTAACCTGCAAGCGAGGTGATGTGAGTACAGCTGTAAACTATCTGGCGGTCCAGACTAGCTTGTTCAAATCAATGTTGTTTCTGCTTATCTCTACTGTATGCCACCTAAATATAACCTAGGTTATAAAGCTGCATAAATCCTAATCTACCTGAAATATGAGATGTAGGAGCTGAAAACACTGAGCAAGTTTTAGGACTATATAACATGGATGTCTTACTGTGCTTCACAATATACCTACAGCAAGTTTTCTAGCAGGAACTATACTGTCATCTGGATTGTATTTATTGGTTAGTTGGGTCCTGAGTCCAGGTATTTGAAAAAAAAGTAATTTAATTTTTCTTGGCAAATGTACAGCTCACAGAGATGTTTTTACAATTGGTCCTTGCAGCCCTGCTTTCTTGGGAGTACAGCCCTTTTCCCAGAATATTTTGCCTTCTGAATAACTTTCCTTTGGCAGCCTGCCAGAGCTTAAGTTTGGAAACATCACTAGGATTTTTCTTCTATAATGAACTTCTAATTAGTGTACTTCATTTCTCTGTTTAGTTACAATTATGCTCTGACTGCCTCTCTGCTCTGAGAAGCATAGATTAGTACTTTTAGTAGCATTGAAAATAAATTGTAGAGATTCTTAGTTTTGAATTGTTGCTTTTGTTTTTCTTCCAATGTCTATGTCAATTTTAGCAAGATGTGTGAAAAAAACACTCACCTGCACCCAGCTCCAAAATACATATTATTTTATGTGTATTTACAGAGTAAGAAAATGATATTTTTTAAAATTGTACACTATTTTTTAGAAGTAATATCAAATATTTCAATCTTAGTAAAGTAGCTCAGTAGCCAATTTCAATTTGTTTTCTTTTTTCACTGTTTGGCCTTCTTTTGTATTTGGTAGCGAGATAGCATCCAGAGCTAGTAAGCATCCCACCTGGTTAAACCTATTTCCCCTGACAAATGAGTGGACTGCAGCACTCAAAAATGCTACTGAGGTTGACGTGGTTCATGTAATTTAGACATTAACACTTTGCAACTTGTGTTGAGTTGCATGTTGAGTTTTCAATACTAAGATACGTTACTAGAGACTTTTTTGAGAAGTAAATAATCCATTTGGTGCAGACACAAAGGAAAAAGAGAACATGCAAGACTGACTGATTAAGTGGAAAGCGTTCGAATCTGATGAGAGTTGAGCTGAGTCCCTTGTACCATATTGAAAATGCAGGGCCAAATTATTGGATTCAACATATTGTGCTAACATCCCACCTCAAGTTCATTGAGAGAAGAATAGTTCTATGAGAGTTATTTTTAAGCACAGATGTATCCACCCTGATCTCTTGTATGGTAGAACCTCTTGTGGATGTGTAGATGTTACTATCTGCTGGGCTTAACTTTATCTTGCTGTCTGGTAAGTTTTGTCTGGATTGAGCTGTTTCATTCAGAGCAGAAAGTTAATAATATTTCTTTTTAGGTTGTTTTACCTACCCTGGCATGTTTGAGGCTAGCAGTGTATGAGGAAGGAGGGAAATTTATTGGCCATCGGATATTACCAGTCTCAGCAATTCGACCAGGTAAACCCGTTTCTCCATTGAAGCAGACATTGTGTAGCGAAAAGAAAAAGCAAATCCAAATCCCAACTACTGTAGTTCACCAGCAACCTTGTAGATTTATACAATCTGAGAATTTGAATAATATGTTTCAACTTTGAAAAGGAAAATACCATATTTCACCAGAAATGTAGATTTCTAATCAACGAGAAAAAACATAAGAATTAAATATCAAAGGTGTGGGTGGCACTTGCTGATCTTTAGTAGATTAAAAAAAAAAAAAAATCATCTTTTTGAGAGTGGAGATGGCTGGGAATGAAAACAAAAGATGCTCTTGTAGTATAATTTTAATATGCATGCAACATATATGCAAGTTGTTGTAGCTCTGCAAAACCTTTAACTCAGTCTCAAATTACTTAAACTGTTATTGTCAAATATTAAAAATATATATATAAATATTTCCTGGCCTCTTCCAAATCGTATTATTAGCACTATTATAATTAATGAGCACTTGAATGTAATTTTCCAGATCAAGAGACTTGTTAAATATTTTGCTTCAGAAAGGTACAGTGACATTGGCATTTTGAGCAGAAAAAAGTGTCTGACTTCAGTACCAGCTTTCCAGTGAGGGGAGGGGAGGAATCTAAACTAGGGCAAGCATATGGGCCATAAACATACTTCCAGTGGAAAGTATCCAGTGGATACTTTCACAGTGGAAAAGAAAGAATATATCTTCCTACACTATACCTGGTCTACTTGATTCCAGCAGTAACATATAACTTACGTGTCCCTGTATCTAGCAGTTGTTGTCCATATTATTCCTCAAGACCTTAGCTGAGGTACTATCTAAATCAGTCTCTAAATCTCTTCCAGTACTTTCTAGATCCCCTCTCATGGCCAGTGATGTCAGGGCTTTTCTAAAAAGAACTCCAAGCCATCCTGCCTTGGCTGGTGTGGGTCACGTGGCCTCGCTGTGAGCATGGTCAGGTAGATAGATGTGACTGCTGGGCATCCACTGCTCTGAGGATTTCCTCAGTGGTCATAATTTCTCTTTCCTTTCTCCCTTCCCTCCTCTCTCCTGCTGTTGGCCACACATTCCTGGCTGTTGTGCCAGCTCTGCTGATCTCCATACCTCTTTGTGAGCAAGCTTAGATTATCAGTACAGCGGAAAATTCCATTTTTATGCTAGGTATATTTTCTGCTGGGTTAATGGATAAGCTTGCTTCGTGGTGGATCTGTCTAGCTCCAGCAGAAGACATGTGATGGGTAAGAAGAAAGGGAGTTGTGAAGGATTTCCATCATCAGGAAGTGAGCTCTTACCAGGGCTGATCCCTTTTTGCGGCACTTACCCTTCGTGTGGCACAGAGTCCTTTCAGCAGAACATTAAATCACATTCATGCTTTTAAGTTTGAGCTTTTTAGAACAGAAGCCACTGTGTTAAATCATACAAGCACTTTTGAGAGCTTCTATCCTCAGGCATTTTCTTCTGTCCTTTTGATTCCGGTATTTGTTTACAGCATGAGATGGAGAACAGCATGTTGGTTTTAGTCTTTTGTATGTGCTGAAAATATGCTGGAGGAACTAGAGGGGACTGAAAAACCTTTGTAATATAAAATTTAGCTCTTTTCTGAGACGTTATTGAAAACCATCATACTGTCACACGGTATTGTCATTATTCCCAAAGCAAGAATTTAGCTGTTACTTGGAGAGGGAGTTGCTTCGATCAGCCAAGTGAGGATCCCTCCAGATAAACTCATCCTGCTTGTGTCTTGTATCTTACAACTACCCATATGTTTGGCTCCATACTCATCCCTTCGGACAACAGCTTCAGCCATTGTGTGGGAGACAAAGGATGCAGCTTTGCCACACTGAAGACAATTTGCTGGGACTGGAAGTCCATTTCTTCCATTCCTACCAACAATCCCATTGCTATATTTAAACTAAGCAGTATGGTGAGGCATTTGAGGGAGCTACACTGAAGGAGGACTCTGGGAAATTTCTGATGTTTGCATTTTCCAAAGTTTAGGTTGCTGGGCTGTCTATCCACAAAGTCAGGCAAGTCAGGCAGTGGGTGGCTGGGAGAAGAGGCTTGGGGCTGCCAAATCTGTGATTCTTTGCCATTAACTTGGCTAATCTGCACTGCAGTGCTGTATATGTACTGTTACAGGACAACTGTCTTTCAAAACTGTCTGAAAATGTTCCTTTTCAGGAACAGATATATTCCTACAGTTTGTCACATGACAGGATTCACCCCTCACACTCTTTGTAGATATAGTGCTACACTGTCTATATTTTTAATTAGGTATTACATCACTGATCTCAATTTTACTTGTCAGTTTGGATTCCTGAGTACTATAATGGTCACTTTTGAAAACATAGCAAGAGCTATGAAACAAATAACCAAATAAAACTCCAGTAAAAATCAATACAGGAGAAAACATTCAAAATTATATTAATGACAACATTTAGCATTATTCAGAGATGTGAAAATAAAGTGTAAATACTATTTTAAGCTGTAGTGTCATGTGCCTTTCAAACAGTCCCTTGTCTGCATACTTACTTATCTCTGAAACCCTTTGGGTAAATCTTACCCTGATAGAAGTCCCTGGGGTTGCTGGCTCAGTTGGAGCCAAACTATAAATAATAAATGTTAACACAATTGCATTGGACATCTCCATAGAAGAGTTTTTGCTCTGAACTGGTTCATTCTTATTTTACAGGCTACCACTACATCTGTTTGAGGAATGAGAGGAACCAACCTTTGACACTGCCAGCTCTCTTTGTGTACATAGAGGTCAAAGACTATGTGCCTGATACTTACGCAGGTAATGCTGTGAAAAAAAGGTATTCTGTATAGTACTTCTGTTGTTTTTGTTTCTAAAATGACAACATTTTTAGTAGTGTTCCTTTCTCATGTGTGCCTCATGTGAAGTAAAATCCAAGTTGGGTGTAAGCTTTGAAAAGCCATCATAAAACACTGTGTTCAGAAAAATGCACATCCACATGACCCAAGCAGAAAGTCAGAGAGGGTACATTAGAGTACTTGCATGTGGTGGTATACTGTCATTCACTACTGTTTCTATGACTTAGGAGTATCTCTCACTGGCAGATCTGTAGGAAAAATACAGCATCTTAAAGCCTGAAGAGCATATAACATAAGAGGTTTGAAATTGATGTATTTGCATTATTTCTAGATGTGATCGAGGCCTTATCCAATCCAATCAGATATGTAAACTTGATGGAGCAGAGAGCTAAGCAATTGGCAGCACTGACTCTGGAAGATGAAGAAGAAGTAAAGAAAGAGGTAAGGGAGGTTTTAGAGTCTCTGCAAATTACACTGCAGTGTTTAAAGGTATCTACTTTGCTTAGAAAGTCCTTGGAATTGTGTGTGCTGATTGCTTAAATACGTGCAAACATCTCATGCAGAATGAGACTAGAGTATATGAGTGCACAGCAGCACTGTGCTGTGTGCGTGTTCCATTGAAAGAAAGTGTTGTGCAAGGCACACAGTACTGTTCAGAGGTAAAGACACACTGAGAGCTGACTGGGAAACTGAGTTAGGTTTTTGCTGATGTGCAGCATTTTATGTAGCAGATTCAATAATTATAAGTAATTGCCTGTTGTTTTCCAGGGTGGTGCTGAAATTGTCCTTACAAAAATAACAGTGCTGTACTAGCAGCTTTGCCTGAAAGTATTGTGCAGTATTTCAGGCTCTGTTTATTGCTCTTTGTTGTACATACAATTGCATAGATGTAATTTTGAGCGTAATTCATCATGCTGACAGTTTAGCTTTCACTTCCAATGCAGTCTATGTTCCTCCAAATGTTCAACCTCTCTTCCAGACGTTATCACTGTGACACCTTCAGCATGGTTTGAGAATGTCAACCTTGTATTTTGAATATTGCTCGTGTCAGACATTAGACGTATTGCATGAATCAAAAGGCACTCTGCAGAGGTCTCTAGCATAGATGAATGCTTCAAAATCCTAAACTGCCCTCAGCTATGCTAACTGCATTCTTCAATTCTCAAATGTGCAAAGCATCATTGAACTAGATTTTGTAACCAATAATACATTCCCAAAGCAGATCAGAAAATTGAAAGTCATTACAATTCAGTGGCCAACAATTTACTCTTTGTGCAGTGTCACAAGTTCGGCTGAATGAGGACACTATGAAATGCTCAGTAGTATCTTAGATAGCTATCTAGGACGCTCTACACATGAGATTCTATTTTAATAGCATAGTCTTTTTTTAACATAATCCTTTAAATACCTTAGAGGTCATTTTTACTTTTGAAAAAAAAGTCCAGATTTCACTGGTCTGTACAAGCTTGTTTGTTAGAAAAATTCTATCACAGAGTATCTTCCTAAGTAAGTGCAAAGATGGAAAGCTGAGTTATAGTGCTTTGGTAGTGTCAAGGAGCTTCAAAGCTTTTGGGAGAAAGGAGTGAGCTTCAGAGTAGTAGAGAAATATTTTTTAAAAGAAAACTGTAGTGATTGCAGTGGTGCATTTACTAAAAATGTATAACCATTTAATTAGATGCAGTAAAAATGGACAGGTAAAAAATTTCCACTCAAAATGGCAATTTAAGTATACCATTGTTACTTTCTATTTATAAACTGGGATTCTAGATAAGATAATTGGCAGCTGGGCTGTGCTTGGAAATCCTGACTTGTCTGATCATATCTGATGAAACATTTTCTTCAGCAGTCAGTAGGGCTGACTGGTTTGTTTGCTTACACTTGCCCATGAGAATCACATTGATTAATAATGACAAGCACATTCACTGACAACATAGCTAAATAATTCTGAGTATGTTTGCCAGATAATGTACGTGTAAGTACACCTGGATTTGATTTCCCTATGTCCAGTTTCTATCTACACCCTATTAATGTTTGCATCTAAATTTGTGCTGCGTCCAAGCACATACCCCTCTGCACACTCCTTCCTTTCTTCTCACTCACATTTATATATCTGAGCTGCATTCTTGCGTCTATCAGAGGAAAACTGAATGTTTTTCTTTGCTACTTAGAAGTTTAAGCTGCAACTTGCTTGGTAGGAAGTTCCCCTGACTTCTTACAAAACAGCAGTCAAAAAAGATATCTAACAGTGAATTGTTTTGAATGAAGAAGTGCACTTTTCTCTAAGCTTCAGATTATACTGTCTGTTAATTATTATGTGCAGCATCTATTCTGTTTGTTTTGTAGTATTCCCATTATGAGTTACAGTGGTCAGTAACAGAAATTAACTACGTACAGTAAGGGAAATTAAATTAATCTGACACTTGCCATAGAAAGATTGTTTATACTTTGCCAAGAAAGAGCCAAACTGACTTCAGGACTTTCCTCCTAGTTTGACAGTGCAGCACAGGTACTCAGTACCGGAAGAGAATCTTCCAATCCCAATACATCGCAACTCTTTTTCTCTGCAGAAATAAAAATACAGCCTATATAAATAAGTACTTGTATGAATATGTACCTTTCAATTTAGTAAACATACTGTCTTGCAAAAGACATGGCAATGTGTGGGATACAAACCATTTTCTGTGAAGATTGAAACTATAAATTCTTGGGCTGGATTGCATCGTATTTTAAAAATTGCCTAGAATGTTCTCCACTAGGGGAAAATCATGTTTACTTTACCATTCTGTGTGATGAATTATGAGAAGAGAAAGTGCTTTTTAATGAGATTAGATTGCTTGATTCAGTGAAAATTACTCTTTATTCACTTCCTGATCCTGTCTCACATTTCTGCCTTAGTTTCTGAAACCAGCTGTTTTATGTTCCAAACTGACAGGCTATATTAATAGTTTCTCAACAAGCTGCAGTGCAGCATTTCACATACAGATATAGAAGATGACAATACCCATTTTCCACGCAATGACTTTTAGGGTGCTAACTTGCCAGAAGATAGGTATTCTAGCATGATGTGTGTTAAATATTGATGATCTATATAGCAATTTTTTTTTTTGTCATACTAATGGATTGCATTCTGTGAGAAATGTATTTTAAAGGGAATTGAGGGGATAACCATGTCTCTTTGTGTTGGTCACAGCTACAGCTTTTGCCAGTCACATTGTTCTACTGCCAGAAATGCTGGCTAGATCACATTTGTCCTTATTTTATTGCAGTCATCACTGCTTTAAAGAAGTAAAGTTTTTGGTATTAATTTTCAGTGTTTCTGACTACAGAATCTCTCTCCTATAACTTTGGTAGAAATAAGCTGTTGAGATAATTCTTTTTGCAATATAGACTGTGTTGTGAGGGCCAAGATGAAGGAAATCTGCAGCAGGAGCAGCACAAAGCAAATCAAAATATATTTTGTCTCAATTGATGCAGTGCAGGCTGTTATTTTGCAAGCGTGGAGTAATCAAGAGGAAAAAAAAAAAAACCACCAACTGTGGTATCCTGCCTCTGCATGTAATGTGATTACCATCAAAGACTGAAATGGAAGCAGCTGAAAGAACAAATCCAAGACTATCCTGAGACACCATGGCAACTGGCCCCTTGCAGGGACAGCAAGAAGCAGGGCTTGGTCACTTCAGAAGTAAAATTGCTTTCAGTGACCTTCTGTTTGTTCTGTGCTCACCCTATCATTTACAAACCTGACGGATATGAAGAAAATTGTAAAGTGTTTAGTGCATAATGAAATGCATGCTGTAAGCCTGAGCTTTTAGAAAACTAGAAAGAAAGAAAAGATTGTAGAAAATGCTTAAATATTTGGATACCACAGGTGAATTTATGAAGCAGGATAGAAATACTGTTTACATATTATCCTTGCAGTGTAATTACAAGAATGTAAGATCTTGGGAATCACAAGTATGTCTCTGTGCTTTAAAAACAGTGAATAATGATTGTGCTGTGGATGTATGAAATTTCAAAGTAATTTTATATGCTCATTTTGTTCACAGCAAGAATCTAAGTAGCATTTTTGTGCAACCTTCTCCATTATGCCTAGAAAAGCTTTGTGGCAGAGGACGGTGCTTTTCAATAAAAACAAATTTCATATCTGGTGCAGTTAATATATACTGTACTCAAAAATGTCCCTGATGAGTTATACCTGCTTAAAATACTTCTAAAGAATAATACATGTTCTATTTCTTCTTGAAATTTACCCTGCAAAAATGTACTGCTTGGGCTACTTGGGCTCTTAAAGATACCTTTTTCTTTTTCTATTTCTTCTTTTTTCTTTTTCTTTTTCTTTTTCTTTTTCTTTTTCTTTTTCTTTTTCTTTTTCTTTTTCTTTTTCTTTTTCTTTTTCTTTTTCTTTTTCTTTTTCTTTTTCTTTTTCTTTTTCTTTTTCTTTTTCTTTTTTTCTTTTTTCCTTTTCCTTTTCCTTTTCCTTTTCCTTTTCCTTTTCCTTTTCCTTTTCCTTTTTTCCTGTTAAAAGTAGTCTGTACTTAACATTTGTAGACTCTTACAATTGTAAAGTAGGCTAAACTAGATCTGGAGATTTTTAAGGCTGTTAGTTGGAAAGAGTACTGTAAATCCTCATGTATTTTCAGGTGGACCATGGAGATGCACCATCTGAAGCTAACAGTGAACCTCGGCCAGCACCAGCAGAAAATGGAGTAAATCACACTGCCTCTCTTACACTGAAACCAGCAACTCAGGTTGTCCATAGCCAACCAACACCAGGTAAAAAAACAAACAAGCAAAACAAACTAAAAATCATCTTTTCAAAATAAATCTGGGTATTGATTTTTATGTACTTTACATTTTAAGAACAAAATTTTATTTGGTGTTTTCTTATTTTGTTTTTTTTTTTGGGGGGGGGTGGGAGGGGGAGAACATGGTGATCTTTGTTTGATGTTGTTTGCTTTGTTTTTATAAATTTTGAGGACAAATTCCCAGTCTGCTGTTAGTGCCAGTCTTCTTCAAATATAGAAATATCTTCTGTTTTTCTGGTATATATTCTGTATTGATTTATTTCCTATAATAAATGGATGTTAAACCACAGTGTTTATAGTTTAATGACTGAAGACTTCATAGCCTTGTTCAGTAGCTTCCTCCTCATAAATGAGACAAGTGTGGTGGTGGTCTCTGTGTTTCTTCTCTCAGATAATTAATAAATACTTGTATCAGTGTATGTCCTATATCGCATACCATAATTTAATATGCATTCGGATGACACAGTAATGGCTGTTGTTTTAAAGGAGTTGGTATTAGTCATCTCTTTTACTTCTAGGTTTGGTGAAAGCACCTGCAAAGACAGAAGATCTTATTCAGAGTGTCCTCACAGGTATTAAATATACAGCTTACACTGTACAAATGATACACTTTTTACCAAGAGAAACATATTTTCTGTGAAATGGGCCATCTGGTTTAGACACTCTTTTGAATAGTTGTGACTGCAAGAACTCATAGAAAATGTACATACCATGTCTTCTTCCTCTGCTGTGGTGCTATTAAATGTTTGAGCACATGCTTCTTGAGATCACTGTTGGGTTTTCTAAGAATTATTCCATTGTTGCATTCTCGTAGCCCCCCCCCAGAAAACCAAAATAGCACTATTATCTGAAGAGAGGCTAACTTTGCACTGAATATTGTCAATAGTATTGAACCCATTTTATCTCCACTTGACTTGCAATGGTCCCATCACTCCTACAACATTGAAATTACCCTGTTAGATAATGCAGACTGACCATGCTTTGCAGCTGGGAGCCATCTCCTTCAGCTTGGAAACAGATTTTAGATTGCAGATCTCCTCTTTTTTTTTTTTTTTCCTTTAATTATTTTTCCTACATTTTCTTACACTTGATCTTTTGTGAAATCTAGAAAGGAGTCTTCAGTCTGGCTTCTTCCCCTTCTTCACTTTTTTTCATTGCCGATTTAGAGTGAGCATGTGCAGGTTGTGATAGCAGACACTGAACTTGAGCTGTAATCTGGGTTCACAAAGCAGGACAGTGACAGCCCTGGATTGCATTTGCCTACTGATCTTTGCTGGACTGGCAGACAACTGGCCATCATGACAGAAGTGAAATCACTCCTAGAATTTCATGATGATATGAGGACAGATGCCCAAAGCCAGTGCCCAGGTCAAGGTAGAAGGGCAGGCAGATGAAGTGCAGTTTATGAAGAGAGTTTGTTGTGCTATGTGACCCATCCAGAGAGAAGGCAGTCCTGAGGTGTTGGTGCAGTTCCTACAAAAAAGGATAGTGATCATATTTGTGTGAGATGGTATAATTAAATGTCAGGCTGATGGGAATCTTTTGCATCTGAAGGGGATGAGGGAAGAAAGCACATGGTTTTTATTTTGCTGGTCATGTTGGTGCTTTAGACTTTCAACTCGCTTCCTACTCTTAATTGAATTTGCCTAAGTATTTTCAATCAGGTTAGCTTCTTTTCAGAGAATTCTGCTTGGTTAGTTTCAGCTAGCACATTTCACTTGCCAGCAGTAATACAAACATTCTTTGTTTCATTTCAGCTGATGGTGTTCTCTGATTAAAATCAAATGTTATTAGAAAATTGAAGTTGCTTCTGTTATTGTCATTGTAGAAGTGGAAGCACAGACTATTGAAGAGCTAAAACAACAGAAGTCATTTGTTAAGCTTCAGAAGAAGCACTACAAAGAAATGAAGGACCTTGTTAAGAGGCACCACAAGAAAACCACTGATCTTATCAAAGAGCACACTGCAAAGTATAATGAAATCCAAAATGACTATCTGCGGCGAAGAGCAGTTTTAGAAAAAACAGCAAAAAGAGACAGCAAGAAAAGGTAAATGCAGTTTTCTTTCTTTTATGATAGATAATTAATTTGGAGGTGACTCTAAAAGCACAGAAAAAATCAAGCCAGAGGATTTGTAGATAAAATCAAGTCAGAGGATTTGTAGATAAAATGATGTCAGGTTCTTTGATATGAAAATCATCAGATAAAAAGTCCTCTCTGATATCCTGCTTCTCTGCCAAAAGTCAGATAAGTTGTTCACAATTTTGAAACTCTTTTCCCGTAAACAGGATCATACAATATTTATCTTGGGACTTTTCTTAGATCTCTGCTATGGGTAAGGTGATTCAGCTCTACTGGCAACAGCAGCCAGTAGCTAGGTGGTGAATTTAATCACAGATGGTGACATTAAGCTTCCCCTACATACTGGTATAGTTCAGGAATCAGAACACAGTGTGAAAGAACTGAAATCTAACTGGATAAGTATTTTACATTCCTAATCAGATCAACTGTGGCATGTTTTATCACAGCACCCCATCATCTCTCATCCTGACCTGCTATAGGAGGAATATCAGTTCAGTACTGATTGAAATCAGCATCAATACTGAAACTTCTGCCCCACACTTTATAATGTAGCTTTATAAAGTAGCTCTTTCTTTCCAGCAAGGAGAAAGTTTTGCAGTCAGCACACAATCTTGCTGATACTGAGCAACAGATTTTCTCTAGGCAAGCACAGTGTGCTGCCAGGTGGTGGAGCAAGATCCAAGTGTATTCTGAAGTTCTGGATGGCGAGCATTGTCTCCACATTACAACCTTGGAAAAAAAATTATGCTACAACAAAAGGGATCAGCCCTATAGTTAGATAAAAGAAATACTTAATAGTTACTAGCATTTGTGGTTTAAATGGTGATTGATCCTGACCATTTGGGAATATCTTAATGATTGCTTTGCTTTACCAGTGCATGCACGCTCCTTCTGTTCTGTCTCTCTTTCTCAGTCTCTCATTGCCATGTGTCTTTGGGTGTGTTGATATCAATTGATATTATTTGCTTAGATAATAAAGGAGAGTCATAATTGTATTATCAGTTTGAAATGTTGGAACTCACTAGTCTTTCCACAATTTTTCTGTTATTCACATGATAAGGGACTATGTGTTGCAAAAGATCATTCTTAGCTCCTGGCAAAACAAAAGCACGTGTAGGTACCACCTGTGTCTAATACTGTTAAAACTGAATGGCAGTCAGATAAGGATACCATCCTAGATTTTTCTTTCTCACAAGTGCATATTTCTCAGTCTAGCACAATCTATTTTTTAAAGTAATTAAAAGAAAAAAAGCCCTATAACTTTTGCATAGAATTGAAATAGCTGCATTTCTTAAGCACAAAGACATTGAACAAGCGTTAAAAAAAAATTACTTGATGCTTTTGGTAGGGTCTGTTGAAGAAAAATGTGCAGATATGCTCTGGCTACTGCTGCTGTACTCTTAATTGTAAGTGACTATGATTCAGTCCATAACTTGTCCCTGGGAAGGAGCCACTCATTTAGAGACTGGCTGCCAATTGCAAACACAGTGATATTTATTTGCTGTATTTTCCGTCATCAATTTGTGTGACAGATAGTGGCAGACAAAATTATATCATGTTACTTTTTTTCTTTGGTGTACTCTATTCAACTTTATGCAGAAAAACAAACTGAATAAATAGAATGACTCATCTGTCTTTGACTAGAAAGGATTTTGTTTTTTTTGTTTTGTTATGATCTGACCATAAATCATTCATGGTATCAGGCAGTGAAGTACTGCAGTCTGCTATGTGGAGCTGTCATAGTAATTTCAGAGATGTGTAGTTTTATGTGCAGATACAGAAATATCTGAAGTTTAAAAAATCTGATGTTGAATTTTTAAAGAGCAGGAGTGTGTATTGAAGGCTTTTCAGATTTGCAAGTATATATTGTCCCAAACAGAAGACTTTTTATAGAATACTGTCTCCCAAGGAATAAGGTAGTTATTACTGTTTTAAATCATAACTCTAGCTGTTTACCTTCTACTGCAAAGTACAAAGCGCTACTTCTAAGGAACTCTTGTGCCAGATTTCTATACAAATATGTTGCCTCTGATCAGAAGCAATCAGTTCTTCATGCCCACGCCTAAAATTGGGCCTAGATTCAGTTAAGCCAATGTCTATGGGACAGTTGAACTATTTACTGAACACAGATACAAGTACTATGCTGGTGCAGTTCCGAAGTTTCTATTTCATAATTATGTCCCTTAAAAGAGTATTATAGGCAGCATTTAGAGACTAGCCCCATTTCTTTTTCCCAAAAATACAAGAGAAATGTCAACTTGAAAACATACAGTGCAACAGCATTATTTGCTGATTAACATTCATCAGTGTTGTCTTCTGCCTGTGTGTGAATTATCCCCACCTACCACACTGATAACTCTTAATCTCTTAGTAGAATATTCAAGTAACAATACAAGAAATACAAATAGGCTACCTTGGTCTGTATCCTCAGATTGATGGAAGCAGCTTCACATTGTTTCAGTTGAAGTTAGGCTAAGTGACAGTAATTGCAAACTTAAACCTGGAAGAGGAGACAAGCAGCTGGTGCAGCAAGTTTCTGCATTGTAATTTTGCAAATGTCTGAGCAGCAAACTCATTTTTCTCAGTCAGCCCTCTCTGTTCAAACTTCAGCTGTTTTGTCCATCTCATGCACTGTTCCTGAGGTTTCCCAGGCAACTGATTTAACACCTGAGTACAGCAGTAAACACAGCAGCCAAGCAGAGACACAACATCATCATATTTTTTAAGAGTGTTTTGCTTGGGTTTAGTTTACTGCTGGCCTGAGAACGATACTGTTTCTGCTGTTTATTTTTGCCTTGAGCAATTTAGTGTCATCATGTCTCCTTTCACCATTACATCTATACTTCTGCCTTGAGAAAAAAACCAACAGCCTAGTTCTTAGTGTTTGCTTTTTAGCTTTTTCCTTACGTTTTTTCTTCGCTCCTGTGTGTTGCCTTTATGAGGTTTATTCCCCACTGGGGTGTTAAGTTTCCTTCTGAAGTCAGGAGTCCATAGAGCACTTTCCTCTATGTGTGCTATGCATGGCATTTCCTGAAGGGGGGAGAAAATACTAAATAAAGGAATGCTCCTAACCATTTTAAGCTTTTTTGTAAATGCAGATGTAAATTATGCTTTTAAATTTATTGCTAAGCATATGCAAGGATGACTGTCTTCAAAATACTTAACATTCACCATTTTTTACTGAGGACTGTGAAATTCAAGTTAGGTGCCTGGAAGTGGGTAAACAAGTTCTGTGGGCAAATGTTTATATGGGAAATCTTGGCAGTTATATTTATAGCTCATTTATACTAAGCCTGATTCACCCCACCATGGCAGGTTTGTAATACAAGGTTTAAAAGCAATACAAATCCCATTAGTAACAACACTGTTTTTCCCTAAAAGATTAAATTAGTGGATTTACTGCAACTAAAATCATCATCTTGCCCTGCATGTGATGCCCAGAAACTTATTGATGAACTACGTGTTACCAGGTGAAAAACAAGTTTTAGATATGGGGCAGAACAGGCATAGTGGCTTAAGGCCAGTGTGTATGTGTGTCTTCACAGATCTGAAACGGGCAGCCCAGACCACGGTTCATCAACTATCGAGCAAGAATTGGCTGCCCTTGACTCTGAAATGACCCAGAAGCTAGTCGAGCTGAAGGAAAAGCAACAGCAGCAGCTGTTAAACCTCCGACAGGAGCAGTATTACAGTGAAAAGTACCAGAAGCGAGAGCACATTAAGCTGGTACGTTTGTTACGGCCTCTGCTTTTCTTTAGTGGTCTCTGGGTTAGTAATGAAACCACTGTGATGTAAGAATGGAGTGTGGCTTACTCTTGCTTGGAGTCCATTTCAGAGCTTGATTTCCTTG
The DNA here is from genome assembly GCA_037305975.1 of Chrysolophus pictus. Taxonomy (NCBI): domain Eukaryota; kingdom Metazoa; phylum Chordata; class Aves; order Galliformes; family Phasianidae; genus Chrysolophus; species Chrysolophus pictus. The sequence goes on from CM074578.1 coordinate 96,817,145, forward strand.
TGATCCACTGCAACTCCAAGGAGTTGTTGTGTCACTTTATCACCAACACCTCTAATGTACTTGGACAGCCTTGGATAAAAAGCAGAAAGGCAGCAGGTTTATTATTACTACCATGGAACTGAGTGCTTACCTCTAGTTACATAAGCCTCAATTTATTGCAGCTTTTGGATGATGTTCTCATTTTGTTCTGCCACTTTTTTTTTTCTTCGGTGTACAACACTGGAGAAGGCAGGATTAGCTGGAAAATAAATAGAAACACCATAAAATAAATAAATGAAAATAGTTTCAAATGTTCTCCAGGGCATAGAGTTATGCCAAGGAGCGTTCCTACTGCAGATGAATGCTTCGAGGGGATACAGGACATAATCTGTATATGGTGAAAAAATAGTTTTTATGCATCAGTCTGAGCTGGCTTGTGTTTTTACAGCTGGAGTTCAGTTGACAACTACAGCAAGATCATAGCCCTCTCACTGCTATAGAAGAGCCTGGACAGATGGCAGCTAATGGATGTTCTCAGGCAAAAGAGAACATTTTTAAAGAGTGTTGTGAGAGCATAAACTGTTTCTCAGCTCCGGACAATCCTATCTCACACTTTTTTTTTTAATATACAATGTTTTACCTCTTTGCTGTTGCGTGATTTGTCTGCTCTGTCCTGCCATCCAAAAAGCAGGTCATAGGAGTGATATGCCTGGCAGTTGCTCAGCAAGGCCTTCTCACAAATCCATTCCCATGGATCATAGCTCAGAGCTGACACTCCCAAGTGGTGCTCTGTTTATCATCATTTGCATGTGAGCCATTTCAGTGTTACCCGGCAGGAGCAGCTCCAGTGTGGATGCATAGAAATGGTTACCTGTGCTGCAGAGAGAGTTCTCATTCAAGTAATAATTGTTGGCTGAATCACAGGGATTTTACTTTTTATTAAAAACAACAACAGCAACAACAACAACAACAACAAAACATTTTGAACCTACATAATTGGGCTGATACTGTAAGTTAAGTAATTTCTCATTCCAAAATGGGAAATGGCAGTTCCCAAAGCCAAGTCCCATTTTCTACATAATCCAGTTAAGAAGTATCATAATAAACTCATTTTTTAACACACAGTATTCAGATGGTTTTTACCTCAGAGCTCTGCTGGGATTATTATTTGTTGCATATAAAATCTGCCTTGCAGATGAGAGATTCTTTCTGATTTATTTTAGAGCAGTTCTCAGTGTCTTTCTTCTTTTATCTAAGGAAAGAAGAGCTGAATGAGACCAGATAGACATTACTATGCATTTCCTGATTCATCTGGTTCATGTGATTTACCACAGACTTTTGAGGAAACTTAGATGCATATATGATGTTTAGCTGAAAATGCGTGTTTCTCTTTGTTGGAATTCTTTTTTTAGCTTATTCAGAAGTTGACAGATGTAGCAGAGGAATGTCAGAACAGCCAGCTAAAGAAACTGAAAGAAACGTGTGAAAAGTAAGGTGCTATTCCCCTTATAACTGATTACATCTCTTTATGGTTTTCATTTAGATTCATTTTGAAACTAATTTTATTTTTTATGCTTTAGAGAAAAGAAAGAATTGAAGAAAAAAATGGACAAGAAGAGGCAGGAGAAGATCACAGAAGCAAAATCCAAGGATAAAAATCAAATGGAAGAGTAAGTGTATTCCTACATTCATATCCTTACACATTTTGGGGGGATGCAAAATTTTTCACAACTGGAAAAATCAAAGAAAAGTCTTAAGCCTAAATCCAAGCCAGCTTTTAGTCATACTGCAGTACCTCACCAAAGCAGTGGAGTCTGCCTTACTTCCGCTGATGCTAATTCAATTTCCTGGGACAAATCTAATCTTCTATTCTACCAACATTGAGAGCCTGCGTGAGCTGCAGAAGTGCTGATGTGTGGTACAGGGACATGCCTTTGAGTGGCTCGATGGAGTCAAGATGCTTTTAATCCAAATACTTTTCCTCTCTGTATGACTATAAATACTTACCAACCTCAGTTCTTGAAGGGATTGATTTTACTTTAACTATCTTTTATTTAATTTTTATTTTAATTTTATTTTTAATTTATCTTTTCTTCTTAACCATCTTAAAGCTGCTATCTAAGAGAAATAGCAGTAATACACTGGAAGGTTTGCTCTCTTTGTGGTAAATTCCCCTCAGATGCAGTGCTACTGATTCTCCCCCAGTGGCAGTTTTTGCAGTGGGCAGTTAATTCTGGTGAAAGAGCTGAGCTCTGAGGGTGTGGTTTCTGTGAACCACCAGACATTATGCAAGTTGGTTATATTCTTCCCAAGGGCATGACATCTAGGTTTGTTTGTCCTAATTAATTTGTTTTGGCAAGCTGCACAAAAAGAAAATGGGACATTTTAATGCTTGCCTGTTTGCTGGGATATTCTTTGTTACTAGTCTTTATTTTAGTGACACTTAAGAGGAGTTAAAATTTTACCGAATCTTCAAGTTTGGAAAAGACCTCCAAGATCCTCTAATCCAACCATCCACCTACCACCAATATTTCCCCACAAAACCATGTCCCTAAAATGAGATAACAGAATGAGAGCAATTGATTTTGGAAAAAAAAAAAAAAAAAAAAAAGGGAGAAATAATATGGTTAGAGATGATAAAATAGCATGTGCTCATGTAAGAAAAATGTGGTTAGTTGTTACAAAAATATTATAGCAGTAAAATCGATTGCAATAGGAAATTATTTGCTAGATGAGAGGTTAATGAGACACTGGTGAGAAAGGCTCAGAAACAGATTCATTTCTGTTTGCCTTTTCATTTTTTCCTCCTCTGTCCCAAGAACTTTCTTTCTCCAGGCTTTTCAGAGAGCCCTTGGGAGAGGTAAGATGGGAGCAACATGGGAAACTTGGCTTTCCTCTGCCAAGTGACGCCATTTGTCCTCACTTTTGCAGTTGGACAGGGAGTAGTGAGACCTTCTGGTGAATCCTGTCTGAGTCACCCGTGCTGGACTGTTGCTTCATTAAAATTCTTATGAAAATTTTAAGGAAGAAAAATAGAGAGAGTGGAAACATTGTGTTAATTGTTCTTAATTATTTTTTCTAATTCTGCACATGACCAGGGGTTGTGTAACTACCTTGAACCATCAGATTTTAATGCCATCAGAATAGATTGCAATTCACTGTTAAGCAATTAAATTTTAGAGCATTGTCCTGAATCTGATCAAATATCCACAAAATGTTATTTTATGTGCATGTATCCTTTTGAGGGATCTTGTCTTTACCAAAAGTTACCTAATAGCTGTCTCACTGAGTCACTTTTAAATAATTCTTTCAAGTTCAGCTTTTTGTAGTTTACAGGGCAAAGTCCTTCATCAGCAGTAGCACCTACGCACTGACAGTTTATTTCACTGCTATACAAAGTGTCACAGTGTGGCAGTGTGCATCTGCGTGCACTTCCCTAGGCTGACAATTGGGCCTTAACAAATGTTGCCATCACCTTGAAGATATGCCACTACCTTATGGGAAAAAAACTATCATGAAAGAGCAGTAGTGTTGCTGCAGTATGTCATGGGGAAATCGAAGCCTGTTACAAAACAAAGCACAGCAAGGAAAAGACAAAGTGTTAAATGGACAGACCTATTCATTCAAAACATTGCCTTACTCATTTTTAAGGAAGCTGGCAGCATTAAAATGTATTGATGTGATCTTACGGACTAATGTAACTTTTTGATTACTTTTTCCAGAGAGAAGACTGAAATGATTCGATCATATATCCAGGAGGTGGTGCAATACATAAAAAGGGTATGTCAGGCTGTATATTTATTTTTCGTTTTGGGGACAAAATGTCACCTTTCATGTTTTAGTTTCTATTTTACACTACAAATTCCAAGCTTCTATGTAAACACTCCGCTAGTGCAGATTTTTAACAGATGCAGTGTAGATTTCTATTGACATTCCACTCAAAGAAAAACTGTAATTTTAGACATATCTTTGTAAGTTTTAGTATTTAGGGTACGAGGCAGTAAAGAGGACATATTTTAATAAAGTTATAGTTCTTTTTTTTGATCTGGTGTTTATTCACGGAAAATATACTCCATGGTTTCTTTCAGATACTGAGAACTGTCTTAATTTTGAGGCTTTTTTAATTGGCCTGCTTTTTCATGAATGTAAAGATTACATACAGAACTTTAATAAACAGTTAATTGTAGAGTATATTTTAAGCTCAAATATACTTGTACAGTTACTGAAATATGCAGAGCATTCTGAGAGCTCTGTAAATCGAAGTTGCAGAATTTCATTACAGATGTTAGTATTTCTGTAGCTATACGTGCTTTACACTGGGCTGACAGTACGAACAGCAGTGCTTTGACATGGGAAGTTGTTATAAAACTTATGCCGCTATTGAATATTCTCTTAATTTTATTTCAGAGAGAGTTAAATTCAAAAGCTGGCCCATTTTTGCTTACAGAGGCTTTGATTCAGGAAACAACATAAAGAATTAGCGAGTGAAGTATGCTTAATTCCTATTGCATTAGGCATATACTTGAGCACTGAATTTGTCAGCGTGTTCATTTAGGGCTCTAGGACTTTTCTTCTGGGAGCAAGATTCATCTCACACAGCTCACGGAATAAAAGCTGAAGCAAAATAATACAAACTACTGCTAGAGAAGGGATGGGAAGAAAAGGGTATGCAGTATCTGAAATGATTCTCTGCTGTTTTCTTATAGCTAGAGGATGCTCAGAGCAAAAGACAGGAGAAACTGATAGAAAAACACAAGGAGATTCGTCAGCAAATACTGGATGAAAAGCCCAAGGTAAAGAATTTTAAACAATATTATAAAAAATGATATTCAGGAAATAAAGTATTCTATATAGTATGTAAATTTATATTTAAACACGTGAAAATCCATACATAACACCGTGGCTATTTTCTTTTAATACTCAGAATGTAAAAAAGGTGAACCAAATAGCAGCCTAGTGAGGAGCACTACTACAAGTCAGGTGTCATAAATCCAGGTTTATTTATTAGTATTCATGATATCATTAAAAAGTTTTTGGTGTAACTGGTGCTTCTGACCAGCAGAGTGTGCCCTTTCCTCTAATGTACTTTAGCAGTACGAAAACAAAACACAGTTTACATTGAAAAGAAAAAGAGATATCTTTTTAGCATACTTGCCTCAGATAATTATGATAATCGATGCATTTTTGTGGAAAACAGTAAGAGTTTTCATAGTGTTAGCTTACAATATTCTATATTGCTGGATTTCCCGTATTTCATTTCGTACAGCTGTGGTATCTGCATGCACTCTTCTGAAATACTGTTTTTGATCCAAAATGTTGTGGGCTGACTCCTACTCCTAGTGAAGTTAGTGGTAGTTTTGCCAATGACTTCAGTGGAGAAGGTGTGGAATCTTCTCTTGTGCATGATTTTTCTGCAGGAAGATTAGGTTACTGTATAACCAGACTGTCACACAGAGACCTGTTTTCAGCAGAGCTCAAGTCCAAGTATGGTTCTTCAAAGCCATTGTGTCATCTCTGCCTTCATTATTTCTCCACTTGATCAAGTGTGTGTTCTAGGCTTCACTTTAATTTCTTGTCTGTGTCTGCAGTCGTATTGTTTACATGTTTGTATTACAACTTGAATTTCAGTATTGGGTGTCATCTAATTGGTGTTGTCATGTCATTTCTGTGAGTTATCAAGAGAACAAATTAGGTTAAGGTCTGCATAGCTAGAAATTTACAGTAACTTAGAAAAATAAATATGTTTGCATTTCTGATTTCCTACTCTCATTTTAAAAATGATTTTTGTAAGTTGCCTGGAACTTATCATGTTATGGGCATCTGGGTCTAAAAAACACGCAGAATATTATGGTTTGTATTTGATATTACAGGATCGTGAGCTTCTCAGGCTTGTGAACTAAGAAAAATGGAATTTAAATGCTGAATGTATTTCAAAGAATAATGTTGTAGTACTTCACAAATACTTGAACACAGTTACTTCTCTGTGCAATTTTTTTAACTTGATGTTTTTAGAATTTATTGATTCGCTCATAAATGCACTGCATTGAAAATGTGTTGCTCAGGACTTGGGTTGCATTTTGAAAGGTTATGGTGGACTGGTAGCATTAAACTCCTCAGCTGTCCATGTGCCAAGCATTAGATCATGGCATAGAGTAGCTCCAGATCCCTTGTCTTTCCCTGCATCTGGCCATCAGTCACAGCACTGCAGCAACCAGCACTCCTCAGTCAGTGCTCTCAGGTTCTCCAGAGTAAATCCTGTACTGTAATGTGCCTAGCAGAGCCTGGCTGCTTTTTTTTTTCTTTCCCTTCCCACCTAATGGGAAGTAGGACGAATTTTGCTGAATTTCTGATGGTACGTGCTGTTCGTTGGCACAAGAGGATTTAGGCAAAACATAATTACTCATTTTATTAAGGTGTTATTTTTTTCTTCGTGTTCATATTTCATATCCGTATCCACCTCATAAGCTTCCTTAGTGACAGGGCATGCAATATAGAATAGATCAAACTCATTCCCAGCTGAGAACCACCAGTGTATTTTATGCATACAGCAGCCTGTCTAGGGACAGCTTTTTTAATGGGCTGGGCTCGGATGCTTCAGTGTCGAAACACCCACTGCAGTTTATGCTAGCTGTGTCAAAAGGGTTTTCTGGCAGTATCAACAACCCCTAAACAAAACGTTAAATATGAGGGAAAGAATTGTTAGTATTGTTACAGTAATTCCATTGGAGACGGATTGGCCATCATCAATCACTGTCGTGTGGTTATTTATTACTGACTCAGTTTGTTGTGCTATGACTTTGTGCACAGCACTCTGTCAAAGCCGGGAAGAACATCGTTTCATTTCAAAAAGTGTTGGCAACAGACTGCCATACCAGTAAGATAATTTATTTCTTTTTCTTTTTTTAAGTATGAGTTTGCAGCCTCCTTTGTCATGGTGTGTGTAGGTCACCAGAGGAAAGCTTGCTTTAGGGTGCTGACTTTTAACACAACAGCTTAAAGAAACTGCCAAAACTTGATGCAAATTAGTTCCCCACACTGAAGGCAGGCACTCTTTGTTTAATTTTAAAATATTGTGCTGTTAGATGAAAGCACTGAACATAGAACTGATTAACATTCTGAAACTCTGCATTTCCATCATATATGTAATTTTTTTCTAATGTTTAGATGTGAGACTGTTTTTGAACCTTGGTCTGCTGGGCTATTATGTAGAATATAGCTTTTTTTCCCTTGGAAGAATTGGAAAGTGGATAATGTTAGGCAAAAGTATGGAAATAATTCTTCAAGTAGTGGTGCCGCTGACAAATGAGCCCTAAATCTCCTACTGTATCTTTGTAAGTAATTAGAGCATCTTTATAAGTATTGTCACCATTCTGTTGTTGTCAATATTGAATAACGTCATCAATTCTCTTTTTGTGTGTGTAGAAACAAGGTAACCATTTGCATAACCAAAACGAGAAACATCTCTTAGAAAGTCAAATAGGTTAAAAAAAATTTAACTTAAATGCCATTGTAGTGAACACACAGTAGAAACAAAGTTCAAATGGTCTCATGCTGTCTTTTTCCTAACAGCATCATTGCCAAGTAAAGCCATATGCATTTTCTTTTCTCCTTTTTTTCTTCATGTGTACATTATCTACTTGCTATTTTATCATCAGCTACAGCTTGTATTTTTTTCTGCTCTGTTCTAATTCTTTGTCTTCTTTTCTCAGTCATTAATACACATTAAGCTTATTCTGTCCATATCTTCTTCCCCTTGGTCATCTCTTCTACGTGCTATGGAAGTGCCATAGAAAAAGCTCTTTACACCACAGTACTGAATTCTGCATGTCAGTGTGTGATTTTAGATTCTTCTTTACAGTATGTTTGCTATTCACTACCTAAGCACAACAGAGTGTGTTGAGGATGAGTATGCATTTCAACTTTTGCCCTTGACAGCTTGTGGATTGCATTAAACATAAATCAGGGGTGTTTCCTTCCTCCCACCCTTGCCTCCAATTTCATTGTAATTACAAAAATCAATACACATGAGGCATGACAAGGGATTAATTATTTTTCCACGAATTGACTGAGTTACAGTAAATAGACCCAAGCCTCCTTTAATTGAAATCAATGAGACTTTTGTTATTGAGGTTCATGGGCTAGAGTTACACGTGAATACCAACACTAACTTAGACTCTTGTGCTCTTGAAATCAGTCCCAGCTCCCCATTGCATTAACTGGAGTCTTTGAGCTTCAGTGGACCATGGTGTTAGATCCAGAGCTGTCAAGGGCAGTGCAGGTTGTGCACTTCCTGGTTTTGTAGCTCATGTTCATGTTTCTGCTTGCACTTCTACTGCCCACAACACCAGCACAGCCAAGGCCTGCCACATGGTGTGGGCTCTTCTAGCAATGTGGAAGATGCACAATTCTGGGTAAGGCTCGATCTTTGGAAAAAGGTACAACAGATCTGTAACAGAGCCACAGGCTGTGCAGACTTCATCGTGTTATATCTCTGTGGTCTTTTACTGAATGAAAAAAATGTAGCCTTAAGGTAGAAAATTGCTTTTTCCTCTCAAAAAATACAGTAAGAACAATTCTTTCAAATTATAAATCAGTTATTGATAGTGGAAAATAAAGCCCTCTGCTGCATACCAACTCATTTCAAAGAACACACATTTATTGTTATTTCACAGTTTGACATGTATAGTTGTGCCCAATGAGAGTTGGCACTTCTGTATCCAATCAATAAATAATATTAGCACTGTACCTGAAAAATTTATGGGTCCTAAAAATGACACATAGTCATATTATAGCAAAAATGAAATGATGTTCATTCTTTACAGCAGTAAGCCACTTCAATTCTAGGGTCCTCCTTTCATTCCATCAGGCTGGGAAGGACCTCCGAGGTCTTTAATCTCAAGACTGGCTGCTTTTACAGTCACATATCCTCTAAGCCTGTTTTTGAAATACTGCTGCTCAGTGACTCCTTCCGACTGATGATATTTGAAAATTCAGCGAATGATTTTATAGATTTCAGATAAATGCTTCTTGATTCCTTAAAATATCTTTGCGAAGGTGAAAGCTTATCAGATGTGTTTTATGTAAAGCTTTGTGTCCATCTTCATGCAGATAGTGGTGTGAAAATGAGCTGTTGCTGCCAGTTGGGTCAGCAGAATCACCTCTAACTTCTGAAAGTCAAATACAGCAAATGTATTTCACAGCACTCTTAGATTTGATTTCAGTTAACCTCTGAGCGCAGGGCTGCTCTATTAGCTCATCTGGAAGAGAACAGTTCTTAGGAACTTTGATGACTATTCCAGTGTCATTTCAGCTCACTGCATAATTCACAATAACAATGCATTGTCCACCAAAATCCCTTTTTTATCCTCTTTACCTCTGTAGGAAGCCAAAATATCTTTTGGTTTAGCTGTGTTTCAATTCAAACCTTTCCAAATGCATTCCAGTTTAACCATAGGCGATCATTCAAGAATTTCAGAGAAGGCATTTGGAGGAAAAGTTTATTTCAGTTTACCAAGTTTCATGGGACCTTGCACTGCGTGGATTTGGTTTAGGTAAAAGTGATTTCTTCTGTTAATTCTTTCAGTTTAAACATTACAAAGTTTAAAAGGAAATTTCTCTTGAATCTGTTGCTGCTAAGCTAAAAAGATTGATGGCAGTAACTGCTGGAAAAAAAAACAACACAGAAGTAGGAGGTTTGAAAATAATTTACTGTTTGTTTCATTGCTTGACTTTGGGTTTTGGTGCTTGTACATTCATCAGAAGGGAGTAATAAAATGCTTTTCTGCCTCATTAAATGGCAACAATATGGAGAAATGAATGGAATTTACCCACATTGAACAACAAGTATTTCAAAGGACTGTTTTTAAATGAAAATGTTTGGACTGATATTTCTAAATCTTCCTGTGACGTGATCTTTAAGTATCTGGCATCTTCCCACTTCTAGAGCAGAGACTGCAGTTACATTGGAGGATGCAGCTTTCATGCAGCATTCACTTGAGGATCTTTGCACGTTGCTCAGCACCTCTCATCATCAAGTTCTAAGTGGCAGTCAGTCTAATTATCTGATCAGCTTTGAGTGGTTTACGCCCTGATATTTCTTTAAATGCTTTATTAGTGTGACTGTGAGGCCGTCCCCAGTTTCAGAGTGGGTTTATTTTTCAGGAAGCAAGGGTTGTGTCTTTTTTTTTTTTTTTTCTGTTTCTCCCAGTGGATGAAGTGCAGAACACACTTACCTTAGGTCTGTGAATTGAGTGGTAAATAATCTTGCTTCTGTCGTTAAAATGGAATAGGCTGACCTTTATCTTACATCAATTTGATGCCAATAAAACTTCTTTAAATTCTCTGAAGTGACTAGCTCATAAGTAGGCCTGAGATCAAAACACTTCAGTCCAAATAACAGCATGCTCTAAGGAATATTTTTGAGTAAGACCTTGCTTGCTTGCTTGTTTGTTTATATTTTTTCTTCACAGATTCAAATTTTTAATGATCAGTTATTTTTCCAGCAGAATAAATATTGCAGTGTGAGCAATGAATATCAGGTCACAAAAGATGTATCTAACAATTTGAGGTGATATTTATTGTGTTAATTAAATGTCTTCCCATATTAGTCTTGCAGATACTCATATGTCATGGAAACACACGTGAATACTAACTTTCAAATCAACAACATCACATTTCCAATGCAAATATGCTTTTTGAATTTAAATTGATTTAAAATAAATTAAAAAAAAATACAAACCTATTGCAGTAAGAATGTAAGTATGAAAAAGTATTTTAGTGAAAAGAGACAAAACATAAGAAATTTAGATTGCTGTTTGTTGGTAGAAAGTGACTGATTTCACACATATATTCTTTCTACTGGAAACCAAAGTTTGGGTGTCCTATGGGGCTGAAACAAAAGAAAAGATTTGAGAAAGCACACTTTTTTTCACTTTGCCTACCATAAATACAAAGAAGTGTTATAAAGCTAGCAGAGTCAATGGTGATTTAAACTGGTATGACTGGAGACAGAGTATGGTGTATAAAGGCGGTTATGTGGCAGGTTTGCTTTCTGAGGGTTAGTGAGATTTTCCTGGATGACATGCTGATACATGAGCACTGTAATTTCTTATTTTTTTAAGAAAAATGAATTCAGAGTCCAGTTACCATCTGTAGCTGAATATATAGAAAAAAAAAATAATTTTAAAAAGTAATTGAAAGTGGCACAAATTTGAGACTTCTTCCTGAATGAAAAAAGCTCACTGATTTTCTTTTGTCTAATTCACTTAAGTGAATGGATTCCTTATCCATCTTAGCTGAGCACATGGCTCACATCTCAGATCACTGTGGTTACCTACTCAGTTAGCCTTCCTGACAGACCTCAGAAAGCCAAAAACCAAAGCAGATTGCCATTTCCCCCTTTGCACGGTACATCCCAACATGGGGAGAGGCCTCACCTCTCAGAACCTCCCCTTTGGCTGTAAAGAAAGCAAATAACCTGAATTCAGAGGCAGTGCCCCCTCGATTTCATCCTTTCATCAGCAAGAAGCGCAGCAGCACTCAAACAAGTCTGGTTTGGGGACAGCACAGAGGTTTGTATGTGACAGACCTATTTGAGCTTGCAGAGGGGCATCCAGCTTTGCATCTACTGATGACCACGGCAGCACAGGGTGGCATATAGCAGATATGTTGTTTCACTAGGGAAAGCTGCAAGACTTTACCATCCTTGTGGCTTGTGTAACGTCATGGAATTGATAGATGGGAAGACGGATCAGCCCGACGGGGGAGGAATAATAAGCAATGAATGTGCTATTATTTACCATTAAGCAGATAAAAAGATGTCCCATCCTCCCGTCTCCCTCTTCATAATGGACTACTGCAGTGAACATCCATCAAAGTGACAGAACAGACCGTGTTTTCTCGCCATTAGGGATGCAGTTTCAGAATACCATCACCATTTGCAAACAAAACCATTTGGTTAAAGAAAATGACTTGTATTTCTACAGTAGCTGATTTTACTATAATGTGTTGTTACTTTGATCATCCTAAGTATTAGTAAGCTACTTAATTAAGGGGAAGGGGAGGAATTCACAAATTGCCATACACGTGGTCAGCTGAGCTATGTAATAAAAATTGAGAAGTAAAAATTATCTTTTCTCCCTTAGCAGGATTAATCACTGAAGTAGACCTTACTTCTGATGTTAAGATTAGTGAATGGTTAATTCTTCTTAACAAAAGTACATTTTCTATGCAGCAGTGAGCACAGTGTGTTTTATCATAGGCTGAAGAAAATGAAAATGTGAATAAGATGTGAAAAAATGAATGTATGGCTTCTTCCTGCAAAGTCAAATTCAGGATGATAAATATCCTAGACCTTGTCTCTGCAAAAGATGCTCTTCATTGTACTGCGGGTAGCTTAGGACAAGAAAATACCAACCCAGAGTGAGCAGTACCGCATTGAAAGGCCCTGTATCTGTTCTCTGTAGTCTTTTAAACCACTTTGGTCTGCAACATCCCATCCCATTCTCTGCTCTACAGTAGAATGAATGAGTGCCAGCTTCTACTTGGTAACCTGTGTCCCTGTGACCCACTCCTTTGCTCATTTCTGTTCAATATTTATTGCCTTCCAGAGCTGAAATTTTCTGGAGAATGGATGGGTGGCTTCAAAGTAGCAACTGCCTGTGAGAAAAACTAGCCTGTGTGTTAACAGTGTTATCTTTGAAAGAGAAACAGAGTCTAGAATGTGTAGCTTGAGTAATATTTAAATCTGTCAAGAGAAGTCACTGCTAGAAAATCAGTTACGATTCTGCCAAGACAAGTGTTTTCCATGATAAACCTTAGTGAACAATGTAACCGCAGCATGCTGTTGACTCCCCTTCACCTTTTCCTAAGTTATTCTAGCACGCGGTGTAGTAGTATTCTAAATATATGCATCTATGTATGTATTATATTTGAATGTATGATGGCACACGCAATTCGAATGTAGAGCTTCATATGGCATCTTACACATCTCTACATCACTCTGTGTCAGGGTGAGGGTGAAAAACAAATATTCTGAAGGCAGAGACCTGTGCTCTTATGAAGCTGCATTCATCACTGCATCATCAACAACAGCAATGTATTTGTTAATTATTAGACTTTCTGTGCAACTTGACAAATGATAAGAGATTGAGTCTGACAGAGCTAATGGAAAAATGTTAGAAGAAATATTAATGCTTACTGTGTAAACTCATTAGAGAGATGTTTTAAAATGCATGAAGTGAGGGAAAAATATGTTCCTTAATGAACAGAGAGATGAAATCACTGGTCCTGCAAAGATTGTTTTATATGCGTAGCTGTGCGTATGTAAATGGCTTCTTAAAGCATTGATTCTATCCCTGTGCAGAATCAGTCTGCAAAACAGAGCCAGTAGTGGTAAAGCTGCTGTGTATCTGCCCATGAGGTAGCAGTGCGCATTGCAGCGCTTGTTAAAGACACAGGTCGCTGTTATTAGTACAGTCACAGGAGAAGATGGGTGCTGAATTTATCTTGCAGTGTGATTTCAGGATGATAAATGTGTTTGTAGAAAACAGTAACAGAAATTTCAAAAGCAAAGTGAGGGTTTAAATGAAATACATTGACTAAAAAGTATATTGAGAATTATAAAGAAAATCACAGTTCTGTTGTTGTTTTTAGAAACTGTAAAAAAAAACTGCACCAAGGACAGGTTGTTGCTTTGAGATGCATTTATTTCTGAGAGTACTGAGTCTAAGTGGGGGAAGAATACTCCCTGTACATCATCAAGAAAGGAAAGAAAGTGCACTCCCAGCATCTCAGCCGTGTCAGTGTGTGCTTTCCTTGCAGCATGGGTGCAGCTCTCTGGGGTCTGGCAGCTTTCCTTAGTCAGCAGCAGAATAGAGAGGGAGGGATGCAAGCAAGCTGCTCCTGACTTGCTTGTTCTCTTGGAAGATTAGTTTTCATTAAATTTCTCCTATGACTCATTTCTAACAAATCAGCATTTTCTGGCAGAAATACATTACGTTAGTTGTGGATGCTAGCATATAGGTTTAACTATAGTGACTCAGTACATTTCCTTTTATTCAGCCATTTGATGACAGAAAGAAGTTCTCGCCAAGCGATTGTGGAGTGTGACTAAGCACATAAACTACAGCTAAGAACTGTAAATGATCTCTTTTATGGAGTCCCAGTGATTTGTAAGCTTTGTATGGAATGAGTGGTTGTGTCCAGGAAGGCGAAACGTAATCCAGAGATGGTGAGATATGGAGCCTGGCTTAAGGATGCTCAATGCTTTTAAGCTCTTCTAACATTGACCTTTCCAGAGATTGTAGGAAAATTATCATGAGAATGGTGAAAGTTGATAGTTTTCAGTTCTTCCACCACCAGCATCCCACGTCCCTGCCCCCACAAAATTGTTTCAGAGTTTAGATGACCATCTAATGTAAAAAATTCCTTTTCAAACCTACCAAATATGGGACAGCATGTTGCAGTCCTGGTTAATTTCATCCAGTTTGCAGTCCTCCAGGTTTGGCCTCCAGAAATGAATGAAGACATTCACTAGGGAAAAAATTGTTATCAGGCATACCGTACTGTCCTGGCAATAGTAGGCAGTGTTTTCTAGTCTTTTTTTTTTTTCTTTCTTCTTCTAGTATTCTTCTGCTTTTCATGTTCCTGAGTTTTACAGACTCTCTTGCACTGACCTTCCTTTCATAGTATGTTGTTTCTTTTTGTACTCTCTACTTGAATATCCTTTACTTATACTTTGTTTCTTAAACTCTTTACTCCCTCTTGCTTTTTGCCATCACTCACTGCTATTAAATTTCGAGGAGTGTCTACAGGAACTCATAGGAATAGTGTTTCTTTCAGATTACAAGACTAATTAGAAGAAGAAACCTAAGAGGAAAAGGTGCTATGAGCTGACATGCTCTGCAGGTCTGTGAGCTTGACTGTGTACCTGGGATACATTCCAAAGTCACCCATCAGGTGGAAGATGAGATGCAGAAGCTCCAAAGGTGTATGAAAAAGTAATTCGTAATTATTCATAAGCACTCAAAAACTGGGTGATGTAATAGGAAGAGTAATATTTAGAGTGAAGTAAACGGAAAAAAATGAAACTGAAACCAGAAGACAATAGAAAACAAAGGTGAAAATGGGTCTAGAGAATTTGGATTCAAAATTGAGAATGGTTGAAGACTCCAGAGAGAGAAAATGAGAAATATAAATGAAAGAATCTATACTGAGGAATGGAGTATAGGTTTTTGGCTCCTTTTCCATTTTTACAATTTTTGTTTTTTATCCAGTCCAACACAGCAAAAATGCAATGAAATTGCGTCCAGCAAAGTGGCATTCTTAACTTCTGTGCTCAGAAGTCGGTGAGTAGTAAGCACAGCAGGTTTTATTGTGATGAATTCTGAGTTCAGTAATGTCAAGTTTATGCAACAGCATTCAACCCATAGTCTGCTGCAAGGTACAGCTCCTGCTTGAGTTCTGATTGACAGTGCTGCTCTAGTACACTTACAGTCACATGAGGAGGAAATGGACATTTATAATTTTGCTCTGGAGACCAACGTCAAGGGCAGATGGTGGATTAGATGTGGATTGCTTAGACCCTGTGATTGCTGTCCTTGGTGTAGAGATTAATGGTAGGTTTCTTATAGAGAGGAGGGCCACTAGACCCTGTAGCAAGTGTACTGGGTAGATGGGCATGAGCAGCACAGGACTGATGGCAGCAGGTAGCTAAACAGTGCTGCACTCAGTTCTCTAGTGAGTTCTGAATACTGTTACTCCAGTTGCCAATAAATTGCCAACAATTTGTTGGTTATTCTGGATTCTTCACTGTGTTGAGTCCACTTTGTCACATTCTGCAGATATTGCTGGACATTTCAACTGCTGGACCAAATGCAAAAGATGCTGTTAGTTAACTACAGATGTATTTCTAGAAGGAGAGACTAAATGGCAAGTACCTTCTATCTGTCTGTGCAGCCCAGCATTATAATCACTGAGACTTGGAAGTGGATTGTTTGGTAAATAGTATATTCCTCCCTCCAGAATGTAATTCCAGTGCATTTGGAGTTGGAATTTGCAAAACAGTGTCATGTGGAGTGGAGGGAACTAATCTGTTTACATGGGTGCCTATGTAATTTGCTTTACTGTCTGGCTTTGGTTCCATTTGTAGAGGAATGGCATTAGCTCCAGAGATGGAGATGCCTCTTCCCAATTGTCCTGTAGCAGAGCAATTGGGCCTTTTTCCAGGTACACAGAAAGAAGCTGTGCCTTTTTAAAAAGAGCACAAGCTGAGTATCACAAACGTAGGAGTACTAATAAAAAGCTTACAGCATTGACAACTCTCCTTTCCTTGTGTTATCCCACATACCGTCTCCTTTGCTATGCTTTTGTTTGAAAGGGTCAAACAGACACAAAGTTTTCAAGTTAAAGACTGAATTTCATTGAATTCAAAATGAAAAATCTTTAGTTTATCTAAAAATAAAATGAAGTAAAAATAAATAAATCTTTAGCAATTATACCCCACTTTTAGTGAAACAAATACACTTGGTTTATAAATGAAGGAAGCCTACTAAACCTTGCTTGGCAAGAGAAACAGACTTCAATTAAGATGAGATAAAAACCAGAAAGCTGATTTCTGTGATACGATACTGTTGCCACCACTCTTTTTTGGTTTTTAAAATATGCTTTGCAAGTATATATATCATAGAACAAACAAAGTGCGTGTATTAATGTACAGAGATCCTAAATGATTGTATTTTACAATGATCTGATATCTAGTTCAATTCAAATCTTCAACAAGATTGGAACAAGAAGGCATTCCAATAACTGGAGGTATCCCACATGTAGTTTTAATCTGTAAATTCCTCCCCAGTGGTGCTTTAGTCAGAGCAGACTGAAGTGCTGGATGGGCCCTTGGTTTGTGATGTGAGCATGTAACTTCTGCTCTGTTACAGGAAAGAGCAGATTGTCTGCACTCTGAATTGTCTGAGCATTAATAAGTGACGCATTGCTCGGGTCAGGCTGTTACCTATAAACTCATTAACCCCTTCTTCTGCTGCTACAAATTTTAGTCAAAGGGAAATATAAGGAAATTTCATATGCAATAGATGTAGTCCTGTTGATTTGTTATGTTCTTGAATATGTGTTTGAGTCCATGTCTGACAGTAAATATTTTTATGTGTACTAGATATATTAAGAACACGCATATGCTATATCCATAGAGATTGGTTTGATAATATATTCTGAATGCATCTGTTAAATTAGTAACAGCCTTGTAGGATATAAAACACATTATTAAAAAATAATATTAATGATTGTAAAACTGGCCCGATCAGCCTTCAGTTAATTACAGTCTGATTCAACCCTCAAGGTTTTTTTTTTTTCTGTAATATCACCTGCTTAGTATGCTGGTGGCCTTCTGGAAAGACAATAAATGAAAACTACAGAGAAGAAATTTTATTCACCTAACGGGAGCCTTCATTGGCAGCTAATACAGCCAAATGATGTGAGGAAAGAGACCTTTGGAATGTGTTGGTGGGGGTTAAAAGTGTAAAGTCACATTGATTTGGTTTGATACACCCAGGAGAAGACAAACCACAGCGCTAAACATTAGTGCATGCTTTTCACAGCTTAGGAGGGAGCCTGTGCTTGAGCATGTCCAGGATAGTGAGTGATTAGCAGTTCTGTAGAAAACTCAAGACTAACCTTCTAGCTTCAGTGCCTAAATTGGAAAACATAAATAACCTTCAACTCTGTTTATCCATGTAACACTTCTCTACCGCTCTGAATTGTTAGGGATTTGTTAGGCTAAGCACACCTGAGATTAGATAATAAGGAGCACATAAACACTTAGGTAATAAATATAGGAAAATGTCATGAAAGGAGAGTTTCATTGTAAACGAGCTTTTAGCTAAATTCTCTTTTCGGCAGTCTTTGTGTAAATCGCAGTGACTGTTCTGTTCAAGGAGAGAGTCATGGCAGTGCTTCTACACTTGCAAGTACTTGAATACGCTCACAGAGAAAGAGTTGAAACATTTATTTTCTCACCCTAAAGGCTGACACATTGCAAACCAGAGAGATGGACTGGCAGGGGAAGTGAGAAGCGAAGCATCAAAATGTCATCGTGCATTTGTCATGTACGTGGCTTCCCAATGAATGCATAGACTAGTCCATTATGGCATAATGCTCTATCTCTAGAACTACATAAACCCAACCACTTAACACCAGTTTCTCAGACAACTTTTCACTCTTGTTTTTTGTGAATGCCTATTTTCATAGACTGAAAACAAACATTCTTTTTCTTCCTGTTTCTTTCCTTTTCTATTTTTCTAATTGAAAATTGAAAATTGTCATTTGCTTTTGTGTTTAGTTATCTGGCATAGCTGCCTCCTGGGGTGATCAAGGTGCCTTGGCCTCTCTACTTGATGCTCCTTCCAAGGAGCACTGTGAACTACTTCTACTTCATTGTGAACTACTTCTAACAAAGTTCAGATTAATGGTGATAGTTTCGTAGTTTGAAATACTTTGAAGTATTTAGGGTAGTTCCTACCTTGGGCGTTTGTTCTGTTATATTTTGATAGGTTCTTGCTCCTGTGGACTAGATACTAGTCTGATACTGGACTAGATACGCTAGACTTCTTATTATCTTAATTATGTAATTACTGTATACCTTCTAGAATTTGCTTGTTAAAGTTGTAGAGATCCCGTAGTGATTTGAACTCCTACATTTTTCTTTGATTTTTATATTTTGCTAATAGATTGTCATAACATTTTTCATCTTCTTCACCCACAGAGTACAAGTGCTTCATGATTAGCGCCTTGACTGCCCGTACAGCTGTCATTACTGCTCATCTAGTTATGCCTTTCCCAACCCAATTGTCAGATTCATTCATAGATTGTTGAAACAAAATTAATCTCGTGTTATTTTTTAGCTCACAAAAAATACGGACATATTTTACATTTAGTGTTGATGACATACAGTGGCAAAATTCTCTACCTCACTGAGTTGGTTCGTTAAGTCTGTGGTCTGCCTTGCTTGCACAGTTACTGACTGTGCAGGGGGCACATGTGACTGTCCTCTCTATGGTGATTTACTGACAGTTTTCCTGATGATAAAGGGTATTGTTGCACAGGTTCTGCTAAAAGCAGTATTCACCATTAAGTTTTATGGTGGCTTTTCAGGTCAAAATTTCTGTTTCTCCTTCAGATATCTGAGCAAAGTTATTGTTTGATGCATAAACCTATGAGAACATGAAATATTAATAATAGTGTAAAATTACAAGTGTATTATGTTATGTGAGTAGTAACAACTTGGCCTTCTGTTTTACATAAAAAGATGCCGTCAGAGTATTATTTGATCCCACCTCTATTTCCTTTCCAGATTTGTTTCCCCGAAGAAGTGTCTTGGTTAGGATCATCTGTACAGTTCTGTATAGTGTTATCATGCAATATAAACCATAAATTATGTTTTTTAATTCTCTGATTTTCCCTCTTGGGAGGTTTCCGATCAGTAGCTATAGGAGTCTCCTGCTTCTTCCTCAATATCTCTCAATTAGCCCTTTCAATCCTATTTGCAGCTATTAATGCTCTTCCTGTTTTAGCCTGTCACTCACACTCGAGTTCTTCATGCATAAAGCTTAATGTAATTTTTGTAAGAGCACATGTAGAGGCAGCAGTCCTGGTGTTGTTACCACAGTGTGGTTTCTGAGGCCCTGGCTATGAGGGGAGCCTTCCCACCACACAGACAGCATCACTTCTGTCAGCTTCCTTTACAGCTCAGGAGGAATGGGAGCAATATCCAGCAGCAGTTGCATAGTGTATGTTTCTTTCTCATTTCACATAATAGCTTTTAAAAACGTTTTAATTACTTAGCAGCTACCATTTTTGTTACAGGCAATTTTAATACACAGTTAGATAAGGGTTTTTGAGGCATTCTTTGTGTCATGAGCGTGGTAATTTGTAAAGAAGCAGAACTTCTAACTCATTTTTAACTCTCTTAAATAATGTTTAACCCTCATCTTAATTGTGCCCCTTCCCTTTCTTTCTGTAGACATGTGTTGCAGTTCCCTGTGGTGCAGAATACAAAACAGGGAGGTACAACAAAATGTTCTCATGTTCTCATAGAATATCCTGAGTTGGAAGAAACTCACAAGGATCAAAGAGCCCAACTCCCAGCTCCGTGCAGCTCCACCCAAACCCTGTGTTTCAAAACGGTGTCCAAATGCTTCATGAGCTCCAACACTGGGGCCATGCCCACCACCCTCTGGTGCAGACCCTGTCCCTATCCCCCACCTACCCCTCCTATGACACAGCTCCATGCCGTCCCCAGAGAGCAGAGCTCAGCGCTGCCCTCTGCTCCCTCAGCTCCTCTGCTCTGGGCTGAGCAACCTCAGGGGCCTCAGTGTTCCTCATACAACTTGTCCTCCAGACCCTTCTCCATCTACATAGCCCTCCTCTGGATGCTCTCAAATAGCTTTACATCCTTTTCGTGCTGTGACACCCAGACTGCACCCACTGTAGGAGATGAGGCCGCACAGTGCAGAGCAAAGGGGACAGCCCCTCGCCTTGCCCGGTGGCAGTGCTGGACCTGGTGCCCCCCAGGTTGGCCCTTCTGGTATTGGGGCATACTGTTAATTCAATTGAAATTGCTTGATTTTTATTACTTTTTTTAATATTCTCATCCATCAAAAAGTGAAAAAAAATAGGTTTCAGCTCCTCAGAGGTTACATTTGGGTTTTTTTTCTGTAGAGCTATGAGCAATTGTAGCATTAATCATAGAATCATCATAGAATCGCAGTTCAGCTCAGATTCAAAGGGGTCCACCCAGTCCCACCCCCAGCCGTGGGCAGGGCTGCCCCCACCTGCTCAGGCTGCTGGAGCCCATCCAACCTGAGCTGGAGACCTCCAGGGATGGGGTACCCACAGCACTCTGGGCAGCCTTAATCCATAGAATTGTTGCCTATTAATATTGTGAGTCAGGTTTTGGCATGATTGCCAAATAACCCTTTTGGGAGGCTATTGAGTGAACACACCGAGAAGGAAAAAGTGGTTCCCTTTGTCCTTGTTCTACCTCTCTGTAGACATTTATTTTCCTGTCCATTGTCTTCAATAATTTCCTTTCCCTGGCTTGCACTTTCTCAGGACATTGTTAGAGGTGTTGGATAGTTACAGTGCAACAGATGCTGTTTGTGAACCTCTGACGTATTCACAGGGCTCAAATCCGCTTAAGCTTTCTCTGGGCATCAGCCCATCAGATAAAGTAGATTCTTTGCTGCCATAAGTCAGGCTTTCCCCATTTCTACCTTTCTCTTGTTCTTCCTCAGTTTGTAGTCTTTCATTGCCAAACTCTCTTGGCAGCTTAAGATGATGTATAGTTGAATAGTCTTTCTCTGCTGTTGTGATTTGCTTTCACCTCTGCCACCATGTAACAACATACAAATTTCTTTTCAGAGTGTTCTAGCTATTGTGGACAGACCTTCTTGCCATCCAGGAAACAGCTGTACAGGCAGGATTGGTTTCTCAGATAATAAGAACCACAGAAACACATTTTCTCCAGGTTTTGCTATTTTTACATAGAATAATGTTGTGGTTATTTTTTGTTGTTGTTTTGGATTTTTTTTTACATGGATGTCATGGATATTTTACTATAAATTCCTAATTCAAAGCAATAACTTTCAAGCTGCTATCTTATCTTAACTTAGTATGTGAGATATTATTGAACTTATGTTTATTGTTTTAGGCTACAGTACTTTAAAAGCATCCAACACATCAAATCAAGGTTGTTGTTTTGTTGTTTTGTTATTTTTTTTTTAAGATATTTGGGCTTATTTAGAATGATAACTTGATTTCTTAACATGTATATTCAAGAGTATAGTATATACTCACCATGTAGATGACTATAGGTTCAGCAGATTAAAATAGCTCTTCTTTTTCCTAATGAATTGATCACTGCATTCAAGCCTTTGGAGTTAAAAAATAGATAAAGGTAAATTATAAACACGAATGACATTTTTTAAGTACTTCAGTAAGTTATGCCCTTTTGAAAATGTTACCTGTAATGACATCCAGATGCCTACTTGCAGTGTTACCACATATATCTTACTCGATTTTGAATGTTCACTCTTTTTATTGCTAGAAGTTGATCTGGTGCTATAATCAGCAGATAACCGTGGGCTGTAATCATTCCATTCTGCATTTCCAGGAGATGGATTAATTTTATTTAGTGGCTGAAATCATTGCATCCTATTTTTACTTTTTTTGGCAATCCTAATTACCGTGTCATTGATAGACATTGTCAGTGTTTTTGAGGAAAACTATTGTTGCTTTGCTTGGTATTCTGTACCAGTGATTCTTTTAGCATCCTTTCTTGAACATAATTGCCGTTATGTCATTAGGGCTGGATTAAATTTCAGCATAAAGGAAGTATTTCACTTCCTTGTGGTTTTGTGGATCTTAGTCACTATAGATACACAGATGTGGAGTGCATTCTGTAGGTCATTTGTTAAAGTGTAATGCTGCTGCTAACTAGCAGTACAAAAAGGTGCTGTTACCCAGGGAATATTTTCTTTCCTTCACCTCTTGCTATTTTCATGGATTTGTGCAAATAAGTTGAAACAATTTGAGAATGGATCAAATGCGATGCTTTATTTTTTTATCTGCTTATTTTAGACTTTCATCTTTCCATATTTCTGCATTGTTTTAAATGAGCTAAGCTAGATTATAAGTCCTTTAAATTTATGTGTGAATCAAAGGGGACGTGAAGTAATTTAAAGAGATGCAAAACTGGAGGTGGTAGGCACTCCTCTCTTCTAAACCTAGATAGATATGTACAGGAAAACCATCTACATGTTCAAGTCCTTTGAGAAGCAAGTTGTGCTAGGAAGCAACTCACCTAATCCATTTTAAATGCACGCAGATTAACACAGAACTCCTAGAGATTCCAGTACGACCTATCATATATGTTTTGATTGAAAATGGTAGTGAATGTGTGGATTTTAAATAGTGTCAGCAGATCCAGCTCAAATCTCTGTAATTAAGGAGACAGGCATTGCATTATTAAGTGAAGGGTAAATTGAGATTAACTTTTCTGACAGACGTGAAACTTCCTTGATATATGATAAGAACACATATGGGATGTCCTCAATATTACTGCACCTGATTTTGGTCTGCAAAAAACAACTTTTCTTAGAACAGTTTTGGAGTTTAGAGTATCTGTTAACAAAGATGCTTTTACTACTACTAATAGTATTGCTGTAATTTTGAACTTTTCTTTAAACCCCGCTAAGCCTTATACAGAAATTCTCTGGTCTCAGCTGTCCTCTTTCTAAACGGCTGCCTATGCCCACCCGCAGACTGTGAATGAGGCACAATATGCGCCCTCAGGAAATTTCCTTTCTTTCCAAATGGATGGATAGCAAACAAATGAAACAGCATCTTTGCTCAAGCAGCCTAAGGTTTTAGTCCTATATAAGAGATGAGAGAAGGCAAATATTTAAAAAAATATATTAGCTTTAAAAAAAAAAATACTCTTCAACTTCTAGAAGAATTGAATCAAGAATAGAAAGAACACAAATGAGTGTATCAGAGGACAAGAATACAGACAGTTTGTGAGTGATGTTGTGGAAGGGAATGCTTAGAGATGCAGGAAGAAGATGTAATTTGGGAGACATAATCAGCTGTTTTGTTGCCTGGCAATACAAAGCAGTGCCAATATGCTCTGAGTGTTTTATGCTGTTCCAGAGGAGCTTCAATTACCCCAAGCATACTGGTGAATGTGAAGTTGGAGTTGAAAGATTTACGATTCACATTGCATGCCTTCAAATCAAAAGGAATAACAATTTACCACTCTATTTGAATTCCTCATTTAATTTTTATATGCAACGATTTCAATAATGGAAAAAACCACAAGGAAATAAATGATAAAGGATAACATTAAATGTTTTGCACTTGCATCTCATTAATTTATGACTGTGGTTCTGAAAGGAGAATTAAAAAACATAAATTCAGACTTTAATCATGAGCTTAAATTAAAGCCAACCTTGTTAGGGAGTGAATATTAACATCCTAGTAACCACTCATCATAAGACACAAAGTGAATTTTACATAGCTTATCAACAGCTCAGCTTATTTTCTTTTCTAAGACTACTATGGGAAGAATTATTCCACTTGAAAAAACACCCTTTCATATATTGATGTTTACCCTGACAGCCAGCCAGAGCCATTACAGATGTACATTTTATCTATTTACACCTGAACTTTTCTGTTAGCCTTTTCTATTGCATATCTTCAGCATGGTGCAGCTAAGTGTTTTGACAGTTTGAGATATCTCATTACCTTGCAATGATTACTGAGCTTGAATCTAAGAAATCTGAAGAATGGCTAAATAAGAAAAAGTATGTTTTATGGTGGAGGAGATATGTCAGATTTCATGTGCCTTTTTGCTTGTGTGCACAATGCAAAACTAAAAGTATGCATCTCAATTTTGCTTTCCTGTTTTGCTGTTCAATGCAATAAATAAAAGCTGTGTTCCTGCTGCCATGTATTTGCTTAGCCTCCAAAACTGTCTGTAGCAGCTTGTACTCAGACAAGAAGAAACTCAGTAAAATTTCAGTTGCAATTGCTGTTTGTCCATTAGGCAGCACTGCTTTTCTGACAAAGGAAAGGCTGAGTTTTTAAAGTACAAAATGGCACACTTTGCGGAAATTGAATCTCAATTTCAGAGTTTCAGTTCCCGAAGAGCTCGCAGCGAGGTGCTCGGCACAGAGCCAGGTGGCAGTTGGACAGAGGTGCTAGGGCCCTGCTTGCTGGCTCTGCCAGGGCGTAAATTAAGGTCATTCCCCGTCACTTACAAAGGCAAGTGTTACTGCTTCCCCAAGCAGAGTTTCACAGCAGTGATGCACCGCTGTGGAACACAGCTGATGGTAAATTATGAGGTATGAGAGGGGAGGGAAGCATGGGTGATCAAGGTTGAACCTGCCTGCATTTGTGCTTTCAGGGAAACATTTGCAGTGCTTTTAAGTCCCCGGGAACAGCTTCACAGACAGTGGAGAAATAAAATAAAAGGAATCTTGAAGCAGTGCTTTTGACTTAAAAATCTTATATAGCTGAAAATACATGGTGGACTGTGACTTTTAACTCTGGAATTCATTCTGCAGCTGTTTCAGAGGAGGCAAAAACTGTGCCTTCTAGTCTGTGCTGATTTTCCCCATTTGCCTTCATCCATTACTACCCTTTAGTTTTGGGTTTTTTTGTAGACTCACTGACCTATGCTTTGCTCCAAGTACATTCTTCCAGAGTCTGGTTTTGATTGTGTTCTTATTCTGCTCTCAGCCAGTTCCAAATTGGGAGCTGTTTGAAATAACTGCTTCTTGGCTATAGGATTTCAAGCATCTATTTTCTTCTGGCTTTCTCCTCATTATAACCCTAAAAGCTCATCTAGACTTGTGGTCAAGAGTGCAGCTATGAAAAGAGCTGGCATCAGGCTTGACAGCTTTGTAGCAATTGATCATTTGAGTTAAAAATTGGTGAACAGCTCTGTTTAGCTGCAGTATGATTAACAGAGCAATGCCATGTAGTATATGCCCAAGCTAAGGTTTTGGATATCATAGATTGTTGTGCTCTTATGACTTAATTTAGATATTCCATGTGGTACTTTAAAATAAAGAATTCTCCAGTGCACCATAATGGCAAGAGTTTCCCTTGATCTTTGGCCAATATTATATTAAGTGATCACTTTTAAGGTCATTATTGTAGTCACCACGTATAAAAAAGGAGTTCAGCCTCGACTGATTGATTGTGCACTTTCAACAGCATTTCACATATGCATACTTCTAATTTCTGATTTGTGCTCTGTTCAAAACAAAACAAAACAGAAAAAAACAGTACTTAAACCAGGCACCAACGCAAATAGAACTGTCAAGTGTATTACTATTCCTAGTTTACCTCAGTTCTGTACTATTTAAGACATTTTTCCCTTTTGTGATCACTTAGTGATGGTCTCAAACCACAGCTGACTGATAAAGCTAATGATATTTCCTAACATACTCTGCACCTCTGAGAATGTGATTAAAATATAATGTCTAATGCCCATCAAGTAATCTCAACTTATCATTGCTATCTTTATTCTGAACTCAAATGTAGCATAACAGAGCAACGAAAGACAGTCACAACTAAACCTAAATGCAGATGGGGTTTTATGAGTACAAGGTTTTGCCTGCGCCAGGTCCTATAACAAGCATGATCTTGTTAAAGATCATCAGAAAGCATTCAAGTCTGCTACATTAGTTTTGCTATTATTTACCGTTACAAATTGTGAGGGCAAAATTCAAAATTTCAAGTATTGATCTCACTCTATTACATTTAATGCAGTTTTTATCCAATCCACTCCCTTTGCTTTCTCCATGATTAAAATGTTAATATCCCATTATTACAAAATTTGGAAAGAATTTAAGGAGTGTGTATCTGCTGGGAACTGTGACAGTTTCCTTTTTTCTCTGTGATCTCCAAAGCAAGAGACCACAGCAACAGATATTTTGTACACTAATGATAATTATAGTGAGGGAATAGTTAAGCTTTTCTCATACTTCCTTCATATACTGCAGGCTTTCATTTTTCAAGGTGATGAACACCGACAACAAATACACATGAGCTCGTGAATCCCTTAAAACCATGTCATGCTTGCTGGTGCTGCTGGCACAGGAGTCACCGTCCCTGGAGGCGTTCAAGGAACGTAGAGACGTGGCACTGAGGGACATGGTTGGGGTGGGTTGGTGGTAGGACACAATGATCTTAAGAGGTCTTTTCCAACCTCAGTGATTCTATGATTCTCTGTCAGTGGGTAGCAAATCCCCTCAAAAGGTGTTCTACTGCACTTGATAGTTGCAGATGTTACTTTTTAACGTGAATCTATTAATATAGACCATATTTAAACATTAAGCTACAGCACACACAGAGCAGTTGCAAATTGCTGTTTAAAGGCTCTAACAAGCAAACAAGTATGATTCTTACTAAATTTATCTCTTTTCCTAGGGACAAGATTGTCAGAAGAAAACCATTTTCTTCAAAGTATTCTTAACATAGCCATGACAATTTGAGTTTTTTATGAAATATAATTAATTTGTAAATTGAGCCAAAGGAAAACAAATCAGCGGACTTGATAGTAAAAGCAAGTCTGGGAATGTAACTTCTAATGAAGCATCTGTTTACTTTGTTCAGTTATGTTTGTTTTTAAGCACCTCGCTTAAAAGTGCAGGCTTTTCTAAGCACAAACCATTTCCAAGCATAGCATAGAGTCACAGACACCTTTGTCTCTTTCCCACAGAGCAGCAATAAAAAGACACTTTTGCAGGCTTTTAAATTGAAAAATAATCAGACCCAGCAAAGGAGAATGATGCTCTCTACTAAACAGACCCAAAAGAGAGCTATTTAGATTCACTTAATCTGTGCTTTCAGGACCGGGTCATGTTTGTTATTACACTGTGCAGCCCTAATAGACACAAGACACTGGAATTTTTAATCATTTGTAGTCAAGTGTTATCCTTGCTATGTTATCATGTTCAATGTCTAGCAACTAGGAAAATAATAATGTGTGCTCATAAAGAGTATTCTTATTGCATGACAGTCAGGTCATCTTCTGGTTCTTGGGCAGATCTCTGACTCTGCAAAGCTGTGAGAGCTTTGCTGTGAGTTATGGGGTATATGCAACCTTAAATTTCTAAGTGGGTCACTGGCCACAGCTAAAACAGGCTTTCTGCTGTGTATTTACTGCCTTTAATTGAAGGCACACTGTATGAAAAGATTGACAGAAAACGGACTCTGGATGGACAGATGGACATAGCGACAGGACTTGTGCCACAAGGGCCAGCTTCTACAGAAGTCTGAAGCTGATGTGCCCAGGACAAAAAAACCCTTTTTTTTGCATGATAGAGTAATCATAATCATAAGCATTTTAAAAATGTTATTCTTCTATGGATAGTGGAAGTTCCAATTTACACAAAATTTGAAAATTTGGCTTTGAAATTTGGGGTTGGGCTTCCTTTGATTTAAAAAGAAAAAGGGATTTCCCCAAGTTTTAATTTTAAAGGATACTGGGGATGCCTGGCATTTTTTCCAGAACTGTTGTGGGTTCCTCAATTGTTACATAAATTCTAATTTTTTTTTTAATACCTACTTTGAATTCTGTATGCATACATTTTCTCTCTCAAAGCTTTAATTATGGCAAAGTATCAGAACTCGATGAAATACCACTTCCCTAGGTAAATCTTTTTTCTAAAGCTTTTTGGTTTTTTTTTTTGAGAAGACAGTAGATAGAAACTCATCTGTTACTTTTCTTTAAATATATTCCTATTCTCTTTCATCAACAACTGTAATGTCCTTTCAGGGCACCTTTTGAGTCTCAGAGGGGCAGAGAACTTCTCAGTAAAACCATGTCTGGCTATGTGGCAAATGCCATGGGCACAGCAGGGTCAAAATGTTTGCGTATGGTCCCTCCTGTGATACCACCTGTGAACAACAGAGCCTTCCAGAGCTCTGGAGAAGGGGAAGTATTTATGGTGCTAGACAAAATCAGGCTCACAAGAGCTGTAAGTTGGCGCAAAGCTTCTCAGGGGATGGCCCTTCCTCTGTTTGGTACGCTTCAGCCTGAGTTAATAACTACTTTTAGATTGTATTCATCAGGAGAGCTTGAGAACGCCAAATAACATAACGATGTTTCTGGGACTAACTCTTCACTTCTTTATTCAGTAATATTCAGTTCACTGACCAAATTTTATTGTAGTCAATGTCCAACCATTTATTTTTATTTATGCTGTCTTAATAATCACCCCATTAGCACTGACTGTATTAGGATGATAACATTGCCACTCCCTCTATCTGACTTTCCCTTCTCATTTTCTCCAGATGTGATGATACTGATATGTGATGGGACATTTTCCAAATAGCTTCTTTGATTTCCTCCCCAATGTATAGTACATAGGTCACTCCAAAAGTAACGCTTCCTACTTATTTCCGTGGAAACTACAGTTACAAAGACCACATTAACACTATTTCGTAGACCTAGCTTCATACACCATGCTAAAACTGCCCTGGGGTTCTGGCTGTGAACTTTCACAACAGGAGCTGCTGAATGCTCAGGACTTTTAGCAGTTTGACTTCATTTAGAGGTGCCAAGTGCTTGAAAATATATCAAAGCAAAATAGATTCAGAGCTGGTGTGGAGATCACTTTGGAAATGAAAAATGTTCAGGATTGAAATTCATGTTGATGAGTACTTTGCGAGGAACTTGAAACTTAGAAAAACTTCAGCAAGACAGGGGCCAATCTTTAAATATTAGAGATCAGAACCAGGCAGGGCTATTTGAAAGTGGGAATTATTTTCTCTGTGGCTGCTTTGTACAGCATCTGATTGTAGCTGAGGGCAGAGGCAGCTGCAGGTCTTAGGCGACATTGGGTCTGACTCATTCTGGTAGTTACCATGTATCTAAAGCCCTGAGCATTGTGGGGAATCTGGTCTATAATGACCGTCATCATTTCTACTGTTCTTGCATATCTTCTCATTGTAGATGAAACAAAAAATAATTTGTCCCACTTATCCCATGAATGTATATGAGACTATGAGCATGAATGTAGAATGTCCCCATGACTTTCCATGTATCTGATTAGAAACCCTATGTGAATTTTGTGCCATGTTTTCATTCTTCTTTGTAGCTGATACTTTCCCATTGTCATTATTTGTTTAAGTACAGACAGCATGGGAGTGTTTGGCTGTTCACTAGATGAGCCAGTGTCGAGATGTAAAACAACAACTTGTAATTACTTTTGAGAGTGCCTTTAGGAAATAAGGAAATTACACTTATTTATTCACATGTGCTGTTTTAGAAAGAAGTCAGAGGCATCGTACTACTTCTCTGTTGGAACAGATGTATCTGGTATGCAAAGTGTACATGCCACATGTGGGCTAACTATGAAACAAAATTAAAATTTTAATCAAAGTCTCCATGCTTTTATGAAGTATTAAACAGCAGATTGTTAGGAGTGTAAGTAGGTCACACATTGTGTTGAGCGATTGTGCTTTGTCCTTAGCCATCTGGCAACATGAATCAACGTCAGCTGGATGCAAATATAACCCTGCAAAGGTGACCTTGGTAACAGGATTGGTCCATTGAGCAGAGACTATAGGAGGGTTACCTGCAATCGCGAGTATACATTAAGGAAAAGCCAAAAGCAAAGTTTCCTGATTCTAGAAATCTCGACAAGCACTGCTACTGGTTAGGCAGCCTGCTGTTTGTCAGTGGTAGCTACATTTAGTTTCAAATCAGGGAGTACCTTAATCGCTACATATAAACCTAGATTTCAGCGGGTGATTGAGAATCCACTGAAATTGTGGTTGATATAAATGAGGCAGAAGACACCAAATGCAAATGAAGATGATTCCTTTTGGTCAGTTGCTGTTAGACAGAATGCAGATGCGATCCAGGGATGTTTTTGAGGAAACTTGTTTTTGAAGTGCTCCATTTTAAAAGTCTCAGAAGCATAACCCAGCAAATAGACAATACTTGTAGCTCAGTTGAAATGATACTATCAAGACGAATCTATTTATGGGTCTGAAATCTAAAAGGAATAAAAAATTCCAAGAGGAAAACATGTATAATAAAACTTCCCTATGTTGTTTCCAACTCAAAACAGCACAGTATTTTCCATGCATTAAAAGTTTGCTGGATGCAGAGTTAAGTCTGTATTTCACTGCCTTACTTTAGGTGTCAGTGTTTGAAATCTTTGGCTTAAACATCTTTCATAGTGACATGTCTGCATGGCAAAATTAGAATCTGGTTCTGATGGTTCCCAGTCCTATTTTAAAACCACTAATCCCACAAAGTACTTTTGTGGTCTACTCAAGTTTTTCTAGATGATTGCATTTACAATGAAGTCAGAGTTTCCCTTGTTCAGAAAGTAAAAAAATAGGAAAGGCAGATTTAGGTATTTCTTGGTTCCATGCTATTGACAAAATGGATTTAGCATATGTGAAGCCTACAGCAAAGAGGTTCACACTTACATTGTCCTGAACAAAGGAAACATTTTCCTTCTCAAACAGAAGAAACACTCTGAAGTGTGGAAGCCATTAGGTTTCCTCAGCCTGCCTTCCCTGCTTTATGACTCATGTGGCTTGTGGTTAAAAGCACCACTATAAAATGAAAATACAGTGCTGTTGTCTGCACACAAAAATGCTAATTTAAAATATTGTCAACCAATTGTGTTCAAAACTTGGAGTGATTCTCTGGTTACACTAGGCTCTATTGGAGTTCAGAGCTTTACTATTATTATTATTATTATTATTATTATTAATTATTATTTCCGGAAGCATTTTCTGGAACGTAGTAATGGCTCTTTTTGCTCAATAAATGTACCAAGCCACATTTATTTCTCTCTCTCTCATAATGGAGCAAAAAAAAAACAAAAACAAAAACCTGCTGCATAACTGTTGTGTAGAGCTATTGTAAGACAGTTAGGATGTGAGCTGGATTTAACTGTGTGTTTATACCTTCCGACCATAAAGACTGTCAAGGCCAACATCCAGGTAAGGCTACAGGAAATGTTACTTTTGGACAACTCACCTGAGTGCTCTGAGGATTAGAATTTGTTCAGCAATAAGCAGGCTCGCATTACAAAAGAAAAAGCAGCAGACGTTGAAATATTACTGAAATAGGTGCTGGAGCACCTCCCCTATGGGGACAGGCTGAGAGAGCTGGGGCTCTTCAGCCTGCAGAAGGGAAGGCTCTGGGGGGACCTTATAGCGGCCTCACAGTACCTGAAGGGGTCCTACAGGAATGCTGAGGACGGACTTTTTATAAGGGCACATAGCGACGGGACGAGAGGAAATGGTTTTAAACTGGAAGAGGGTAGATTTAGACTAGATATCAGGAAGAAATTCTTTACTGTGAGGGTGGCGAGAACTGGCTGCAGATGCCCCTCCCTGGCGTTCAAGGCCAGAGTGGATGGGGCTGTGAGCAGCCTGGTCTAAAGGGAAGTGTCCCTTCTTATAGCAGGGAATTGGAACTAGATGCTCTTAAAACCCAAACCACTCTATGGTTGACGTTCATGTAGTCTAAGAGTACTCTTGTCTGCTGAAGATCACTTTTTCAACATACAGAATCAAGTTTAGTACTAAAACTGTTAAGAAGTATATTCATCTAAACTGCTGTGTCTCTGAGAAGGTTCACAATAACCCATAGCATATGACAACTATGGATACATGAAAAGCATAACATCTGATTTTGCTCTAAGCTTTTCCTTTAAATGTAAGGATTATAAATTGACCTACAAACACAGGCTGCCTTGGGTATATCTTGATTTGCAATCAGTGTACAGCATAAGTTATTTTTAGATATGAAATATCTCTGCATCCACAGAGTGTGGTTATTCACTTGGTATGAATGCACTGGAGAAATAAGTAATTTTACTGTTCTAAAGTGACTTGTAATCATCTTTTTGCTCTTTATTAGATTTAAATCTTTCTCCAGCAGTTATGACCCTTGCAGTTGGATGAGTGTTTCTGATTGATCACCAGGTCAGACACAGCAATGTGTCTTTGGGTTCTCATACTTTAATTCCAAAGAAATAACTTGAAAGACGAATACTGAAATGAAATCTTTGAATCATAGAACATCCAGAGTTGGAAGGGACCCACAAAGAAAATGGAGTCCAATTCCTGAGTCCACAGAGGACCAGCCAGAATTCAATGCCTGAGAGCATTGTCCAAACACTTTGTGAATACCAGCAGGCTTAGGGCTGTGACATTGTAAATTTGTACGCTGATTTCTAAAGATAAGTCTAAATGACAGACATTTCCTAGGATATTACTGGATTCTAGCACAAATTCATAAAGTTGGAACTCCACAGAGACTCTTGTCGTATTCAGAGCAGAACTTAAAGATAAACAGAAAACTCATTAAAGCCATTACTTCTAAGCACTTGTGTATAGCACTGCTTAACAGAAACGAACGGGAACAATAACTCCTTAATAATATAAAAGAAATCTGGAGGAAATGAAATTGGTTGCAGATCATAAAAAAATAAGCAGGCATTCAGAATGCCAGAAAACATGCTGTAACACTTGGAGATTGAAAACTTGGATCATTTCCGTTAATACTTGCATAGCCGCATTCTCAACTATTTCCCAGAATCCTAAAATTTTGTGGTTTTAAATAAGATCGTTTACAAACCAACTGACTCTAGCTTTTAATTAATAACATTAATTGGAAAATGTCCTTACAAATTAAGTTTCTCCCTTGACATACTTGAAATAAATAAGTTATGATGGAAAACAAGATAGAGATAAATTGAAGCACTGTTTCCAGCTTTCAAAGAGCAGGAACTGGGTGATCTTCTAAATAACAAAAATACATTTCATCCTCTAAAAATCTGCATATGCATTGATATTTACGCTCATTATATTTTTACTAATTTAATTGCATTCTTATAATAAGAAATGCAGATAAAATAAGTGCTATTGTAAATATTCTCTTGCATTTGTATCACTTCCCATTACTTCTGAATTTCAGCAGTTATCAGTGCTGTTCAGCATCCCCAAAACTGACCGCAGCTGAGGCAGCTCCTCAGAGCTCTGGTAAAGTTGTCAATTTAAGCAGCTGCAGCACTACAGCCCCTCTCCTGGCAGAGCTCAGATATGCCCTGGAGGGAGGTAGCAACCAATTGTCATTTCACTATTCCCTTCTGTAAGAGTTCCAGCTGCTGGTTTTATTGGGGGTGTTGAAATGCCTGCATAAATGGGGCGAGGAGAATCAAAAACTGTTTGATTAGAGTTCACGTGCAGTGCATAAGGTCTCACTTGGTGTTTTGATCACCTTGAGAACCATGTGTAGAGGCAGCTGCATCCAGCACTAACCTCAGCCTTGTGCCCTACCCTTCCCTACAGTCGGCAGAAGGAGATGTGCGACCCCCAGCTTGCTTCTGTGTTTATGGTCCTGCCTGCTAATGTAAGCTCCAGTAGGCAGCAGATGATATTAATGCGCTTAATTAATTTAAGCCATAGCAGCTAGCAGGCAGATACAGAATTTGCTCAGCCATGCCTGCAAGAATGGCATAATCTTCAGGAGAGAAAAGGAATATTGCTAGGGATACTGTCTGCTTCAGTTGCACCAATTTAATTTATCTGTGAATTTGAACTGAAGTCCTCCTTCTGCTAGAGCTTGAGTAAATGTGAAATACGGCAAACATGCTTTAGCCTCCTTGCACTTTGCTGAAGTAGTAAGTCTCCATCTCTACAAGAGAATTTGCAGAGCTCAGTGCAGAAACCTTAGGAGACCGTAAAATACTTGGTTCTTCAGGGACCCGTCACAAAAAGACAGTCCTGCCCCATTTGCCTCACAGTTTTCAACCAGATGAATGATACAAATATTTGCAAAAGGTTAAAGCACTTGTATAATGAAAGGCAACTTGAAGTACTTGTTTCTTATTAAACCTGTTGAATATACATTCAGCATGACTGTTATATAAATTATGCACCTTTTATATTTTTTGCAATGTGATAAATTTCTCCAAGTACAGCTATTGAAAAAAAAAACCTTAAAAAAAAGATGAACTAATAATAGTTATTTGAATTAAACTTTATCATGGGATAAGCAAAATGAATAAGATATTAGTCTCAAACCTGGGGAGAGATTAACAATGCTTTGCAGGGAGTAAAGAAAAGGAGGCCTTAATGCTGGGTTTAGGAGAATGTAAGTGACATAGATAAGACATTAATGACAGAAGAGTCATTGTATGAGAGAGACAGATGCAAATGCACACCCCACACCCAGCACAGCTCTCTTCAGTAGCTGCTGTTGTTGAAATCCTGCAACACTGAGACAGCAGTGTACTCATTGGTCAGACATACAGTGACACATTACAGGAAAAGCATCTGCCCTCTTTCACCTTACAAGAACAATGGAAGATTTTTCAACAGTTTATTCACCAAACAGAAACCACAACCTTAATGTAAAGGATTTCACATGACTCCAGACCTTTAAGGGAAGTCTGACAGGTATCTTTGGGGTGTCGAAGAAAATTCTAGTAATAAGGTTGGATACTTTTAAACTCCAGATAGTTCTGAAATTGTGAATGTTCAGGCCTGGTTCTATAAAGCTGTGAGATATTTTTGTTTGCCTTTTTAATCTCGTAATCTTAATACAACGTCTTAAAATGCAGAATTAGCCTAGCACAGCCTGTTCAACCTGGTGAATAAAGAGATTACTTTTGGTACGAGAATTTTACTTGGTGGCCTGCTATTGCAATATTTTTGGTCCAGGTCTTCTTACAAGTGCATCAGAGTGGGGCTGCTGAGACGAGCCCCTCTGTAGCCTTTGAGAATTAGAAATCTTCCAGTCTGATGTCTGTTAATGTCATTTTTTGTAACATTTACCAGTTGCAGTTTAAACTCTTAAATTATTCACATGCACAGGGCTCAGACAACTAGCTTATTTGTTTTCATAAAAAAAAAAAAGCCTTAGAAGAGGCTTTGAATGAGATCTATGCTCTGTCTGTTGACTTTTATCTTCTGACAGAGTACCTAAGAAACAACAAGGCTTTGCAAGATTTAGTGCAAGTGGAGAGCACTTGATTGCCAGCACTTGATTTGCCAAGCTCTGAATATATGTCTGTTCAGAAATCTGCAGAGCTGCTTTCTGAAGGTTTTTTTTTACGTTTGTAATCCTTCTCGCCATAGCACCTTAAGCTTCTGTGAAAATGCAGTACAGAATGCTTGGATTGATTAGATCTTCTTAATAAGAGCCTAAGCAGATTTTACCTTTTGGCTGTGGGAATCAGGCAGAGATTTTTAGAGAAGAAAAAAGACATTGATTCACTAGTAAGCAAAAGCAATACACACACTTCCTGTAATTGTGTCTTCTTTCAGTTTATGGCCATTAGTGAAAAGAGACAGGGACTGCACCGCTCTTAGTCTCTGGGAATGTGGTGTGGTGATGGAGCCTGTTTTCTGGCCTGGTGGATGCTGGTTTCCTGGTAACTCTGACATTTGAATTAAGGTTTAAATCTCAGGAACGTTAATGCTTGGAAGCAATATACCGAAAATCTTGGATGGACTCTTCGTTAATCACTGCTGCTCCTCTATATCCATTTTTCTTTACTGTTCCCATGCTTGTGTACTCTTCTACAACCCTGTTCCAGAAGTGAAATAATTGGCCTATATCTACCCAGCGCAATCAGTATAAAAAATGTTTGTATAATCCTGACAACAGAAGTGTGGGTGGATTAGGTCAAACCCAGATGCCACCTGCAGATATCCCCTTGGCGCACAGCTAGAGTATTATTCTCTTCAAGGCCGGAAAGGGCTGGAATTCAGACAGCAAGGCTGGGTGGTCCCCAGATTTATTGTGCCAAGAAAGAGTTCCAGCCTACTGTTCTCTCAGTTTCTCAGGCTGGAGATAAAATCACAGTTAAGCCATTATGCAGTTCTGTAACTTTGAGAAGATAAATCTCAGAGAGTATCTCCTACTTTTCTCTCATCACCTGGCCTCACTGTGTCATTGCTTACTGCAGCTGTTCTTGTGAAACTCAGAATAAGTCAGTAAGTCTAGAAGTAGTCCACCAGCTGAGTCAATAACACACTGGTTTTGTAGCTAATTCTTCAGAGTTATATGCTGTTTGTAACAGGAAATCCATGGTTTTAATTAACAATAAGTAGGAAATAGTCTGCTGTGAATTGATCTTGAACAGGTACTGCTGTACTAAATTAGTTCAAAATAAGCAGAATGTTCCATTGAGCAAGTTGATATTAAGGCGTCTTGAGTTTATCAGCTGTAGTTACATTGTCTGTTAATGCTAACTTTGGGTTCAGAAAAGAGTGAAACTGAAAATTTTTCTTAGACACAAATTAATGAGCTTAGTATACAATACTGGGCATAGGGATAGAAGGGATTTCTCTCACACACTCATGTGGAGGGTAATTGGCATACGTATTACATCTTACCAAATAAATGGAACTAATAGCTATTTGTCAAAAAATAAGGTCTGTTTACTTCACAATCATTTAATGTTTAATGAAATTTGGATAGATTATGTTTTCTTTGGTGTTTGAGAAAAAGATCCTTTTATCTGACACTTCATTAGAAAAAGGCTTGGATTTTAAACATTCTGAGGAAATAAATCTCCTTTCACTGCAGAGAAAGCTGTGCAATCTGCTATATTTAACACAGAGAAGGATTTAAAATTGCCTACGCTATCATGCTAACTCTTTAAGACAATACTATGCTATTGCCTTCAGATTCTAAGAGTATTAAAATTTGAGCTGCAGGTTTTTATTTC
Organism: Chrysolophus pictus; assembly: GCA_037305975.1. Lineage (NCBI taxonomy): Eukaryota > Metazoa > Chordata > Aves > Galliformes > Phasianidae > Chrysolophus > Chrysolophus pictus. Next base: position 96,854,419 of record CM074578.1, read on the forward strand.
ACACCATGTTGCAGATGGGAGAGTTGAGACCTCAGCAGCAAAATGACTTACTGGGAGTTGCAAAGGAAAGCAATTTGGCAGTTAAGAATGGTAAACTATGTAATTAATATGGGGCATTGAATCAGTTTGAGGCACCCTTTTGCCTGATGCTAATCTCAATTTCACTGGCATTTGCTCATAACCATTTCAGAGACGCTACTGAAATGACTTTGGATATGTACTGGTGTAGTTTAAAGTGATCTTTTGGTACAGGAGAATAATTTTCTTTGGTTCAGAATCTTCCAAATTTGAGAATCCTTTATGAAACAGGAACGTCTGTTTCACCATCAAGATCAGAGGGCTTGGTCTTTTACATCCCCAGGGATGAATAAATTCCATGCATAAGTACATTACAGTTTAGAACAGTCAAATATTGAGTTACATTTGCCCAACTGGGCCAATGAGTCTATTTCTCTAAAAGCATTTACAGTCTTTGACCCTTTGACCTGTTTCCTATGAGGACAGAGGGAAGAATACTGTGGCAGTCTCTGTTCTTACAGAAATAACTAGGTTAGCTATTGCTTAACCAGGCATCAGTCATGGAGTTCCAGGCTTGGGTGCCGTGTACTTCTACTCTTCCTAGTAAAAATACAATGTATTCTTTCTTTTCTTTGTTTAACCCGTTCCTAATGGGAATCTAGGTCTTTTTTGCTATTCTCATCCCCTTTAATTGACCAAATTGGAATGCATTTTTTCATAACTGCTGATGAACACTAAAACAATCATTTGCCAACCTGCTCTTCTGGATTAGCTATAGTAACACCAACTCCCTTGAGGTAATTTGTGAAGAGCAGTTGATTTGCTGGTGTTGTCTGACTACCTCTCAAACTAAGGCACATGGCCAATTACATTTGCAGAGTGAGGAGTGTCATTCAGTGTGCTCTGACTGATAGCAGTAGCAAAATTCATATTGACTTTGTGTCCTAAATGAGTGTGTCTTTGAGATTTTCAATTAAAATCATCCACGGAGACATTCATAGAATCTTGTTGGCCTCGTTAGCATGGCACATTAACTGTTCATGCTTGACCAGAGGAATATGAACTCTGGAGGAAAGAGCCCTCAGTTGGACTTCCTGTATCTTACTGTCATTTATGATATTAATGGAAATATGTTTCTGAGAAACAGATTTTAATCTCTTGATCTTTTTCCAACCTGCAACCTAATAAACGTTGTTCTACATCTAGTAAAGTTGATAGATATAATGGATCTTATAGATATACATGGATCTTGTATTGAGGTTAAGGATTTTTTTCTTCAGTTGAAAAATATATATTCTGACAATCTTTTGGCATTTACGGAGCTGTTTTGTAGAAACAGTTGTGTTTTCTTTTTTAAAATTGTATAACTAAAGTAATTGATCATAAGCAGGAATGGAAAGGCACTTTTGCCCAGGAAGAGAAATAGTGCATGTGAAGACTATTCTTGCTGCAGTTGTATTGTGTTTGTGTAACTTTGGTGTGAAATTGCAGAGTGATTGGTTTCACCCATGTTATTGTTAAATAATGATTTTTCACAGCCACACAAAATAATTAATCTGAAATAATTTTCTCTTTCACTGAGATCAAACCCAGAGCCATTCTTTTCCTCCTGCATTTCTTATTCTGTCTAATTCACAGTCTCAGATCAATTAAAAAGAACTTTACCTGTGCATTGTCTTTCTGATAGAAGATGCAGAGGATCTTTTCTGATCCAAGGAAGATGGGAATATAGTCAAGCTTCAGAACTTATTAAATATGACAACAAGTTGCTACCTTGAATGTTTTTTGTACTGTTTCTGTGTTGCCATGAGCTAGATTTTGTCCTAAATGTCTGTTTGTGCAGCCCTGCTGTTGATTACATCCATGGGAAAGCATGCCCTCTATCCTTTCCTTTCCTTTTTTGTTTTGTTTTGCAATTCAGTCTTCTGTTTGTAGATACCTATATAAAGAACACTTATGTAAAACACATCTGGTTTATTATTTTGAAGGTAAACTCTACAGTACACAAAACAGCTGCAAACAACTTTTGAAAGGGAGTCATGGCTTAATAATAATTTAAGCCAGAGCCTCCATTGATTACATACTGGACAGTATTACTGTCATCCATATGGCTCCTTTTTTCCTCAGTTTAGTGGCCAGTGAACAGTGCTGGCTTCTTAGCTGTCCAGAGTTTGAGCAGGAAGATTTTCCCCCAGTTACCACCAGTGAAGTGGAATCCTTTAGCCAGCCGAGCCCTTTATAGGAGCGTTACAGCACTGAAAAAGAAGGAGGCAGGCACAGAAGATCTGTATCTAAAAATCTCAAGTCCCTTGGGTTGCACCATGACTTGTAACTTTTCCATTTGCCTTCACACTACTCCTCAAAATCTTTTCTACTTCCTTTAACGTGGTGAATTTTGCTGCTGTGGTCTCTGAAAATAGTGTAAGTGCTTGCCAAAGGCTGAGCCAGCAGCAACACATGTAAGTTGCAGAACAACTGAGAGGAGTGTGAATTATTTACAGAGTTAAATGATGTGCTGCGAAACAGCCTTTGTGGATAAGCAGTGTTCCCTTTTTATTCTTCCTGTTATAATATGCTTTTCTTGATCATAATTTTTAGTGTTTGCAAAAGATAGTTGTAAAGAATACAGTCGCATTGCCAACATTCAATTTGAGGTGTTATGTCAGAACAATTTATGGCAGTGAATAGTCAGATTCTGAGCCACCTTTCTGTGCATAAGCAAGAATAGAACTCTGGACTAATTGTGGCATTTGTTCTTTATAATAATGTCACAATAAATGAGAACACACCACAGCTATTCACGGAATCTTAGATAACAGAAAGTATAAAATGCAGCATTTCTTGTGGCCATTTGCACAAGTGAGGACACATTCAGAACTATCAGATAAACCAGAATGTATTCAACGTCAATATTTTAAAAGCTTAAACTTGCACTGAATGGTACCTTGACTTTCTGCTTTAGAAGGTGTTTCCAGAAAAATACTTGGAAACCAGCCTTCAGTAGGCACTGAATAGCAGATAATGTTTTAACATTTCCCCATCATTAGTGGTGTTCCCATGTGTGTCTGTTGTCGCACTTCTAATAAATGCTACAGATGTTTGGCTGCCTAGTTATGATTTGGAAAAGTATGTATTTTTTCTGTGTTGTATTATCCATACATTAGAGATTTCACAAAAGGCTGCTTAGCACAATGTCTGTGCATTCCAGGTGATGTTACTCACTCTAGATTCAGGAAGGTGCTCGGGGATTTTAAAGATCATGCGCTTATGGCAGCTACGGCCATGACCTTCAGAATAGAAAACAGTTTGAAAGTCAGTGTTCATTTTAATCCCTATGTTTCTTTCTGATTTTCTTTTTCTTATGCTGCAAGACAGTGCCTGGATCTCCAAAACTAGTGAGCACCCTGTGGTAAATATATGTGTGTAATATATAATATACGTCTGCTACACTAACGTCATTTGGATTGGGAAAATCCTAATGGTGCAAGTGCACAGACTGTATTGTTAGTAACTGTATAAACAGTACTGGATTTGAGTGGTTTGCACCCTACTGACAGCTGAAGAGTTGTATCTTGTAACCTTGTAATTTCCCATCACTGTGGAATTCATGCTATCCAGATATCTCTGTTAAATTTGGTGGACTGTGTTTTGAGTACTTGCTGAATAATGAAAGGGAAAAAAATCCTCAGTTTGCTTTCATAGAATTGTTATCTCTTTTGGATGTTGCTTCTTCTTCTTCTTCTTTTTTTTTTTTTTTTTTTTTTTTTAATGTTTACTTATTTTGAGCCTGATGTTCATCCTCCAGGTAGGTAACATCTGTACCATTACAAATGCGTGCCTACTTTGCACACCCAAATCCTCGTGTGTGAGCACTGACCAGTACAGAACGGTGGTCTCCTGCATGCAGAGTGGACACATTTTCACAAACACAAATGTTTCCTTCGCAGGGAGGCTTGATAAGACTGGTGCCAAAAGTAAGAAAAAGCAGTAATACTGCACAAACAAAGGAGTTTAGCAAGAGGATTCTCATTAGTGTTTTCTAAGATTGGTTTAAAGGGAATTTCTAGTCAAATCTTAAGGATTTGAACAGTTATGAGCTTCACTGAAATAACTAGACCAACATCCAGAGTAACAAAATGTTTGTGTGCTGCAAACATGTATGTAATTTTGTAAAAACTGCCAGTTTTAAGTAAAGCTTTCTCTGATTTGTCTGTCAGTGGGAGCACAAAACCGATGAAGTGTAGAGATCAAAGGAACATAAAAGTAAAGTACATCAGAATCAGGAACTATAGGAAAAAAAGTGGCTTTCTTTTTACACTTTACATTTCACCTTCTTGCTGCTATGTTTTTTTCTGCTACAAACAATCACTTTCTGCTTCCTCAGCTAATACTTTAGATTCATTTTGCATGTCAAAATGGTGCAAGCTACCACAATCACTGGCACCCATTGCATGAACATCTTATACTCAAAGTGTATCTTTTAACACCATTTGTGTCAGTGCTAATGCAGTTTTACAGTCCACTGGTACCAAGGTGAGAAAGAGTTCAAGGAGAAAATAAATAAAGGTTTCTTTCAGTTGTTAGAACAGAGTATAAAATGGTGGCAGAAGTTCCTTTATTAAGAATTTCAACCAAATCCAGCCACACCGTTAACTAACTTCTTTTCTTTTGCCTGCTATTGTGACTCAATTATAAGGCATTTACAAATCTGCATGAATGTAGAAAGGAGACATGGTGCTCAAATGTATTGTTTTGCTTCTTTACCCATTACCAAGGAAGTGGCTCCATAATTATATTCAGTTTTTTAAAAATTGCTTTGAGAGGAAATGTTTTGTGGCACATTGAAAATGTATTATTTTGGTTATTAAGCTATTTTAATGTTCAGTATTGAAACAGAGAATTTTATTTTGTGCAATTGTTTGTTTCTATTTAAAGGTTTCAATTTGCAATTTCATTTGTAGCAAACATGATAGCCAACAGCTAAGGCAAAATAAAGTTGACCTCAGTGAACTTGCATGCGATTGTTCCAGGGCTGATTCTCACCTAGTATCACCATATCACATTTAATGCCATTACAGCTCTGGCTCTTGGATATACAATAGGTGTATGTGGCATTACTTTGAATACATAATAGGGTATAAAGTACACGAGGTGCAAAATGTCAAGATTTTAGTGGCACTAACAGTATCATAAGAGCCATGATTTAACTCTACAAACAGAACCAAGTTAGCAATAGACTCATTCAGTTGCTATAGCTATGAAGCAGTAAATCACTTAATACTGAAATCATGCTTTTTATAGAGTAAAAGGAGACAGCAGCCACATTATTTAACACAACTAAGAATAAAGCACACTGCAGCCACAGGAAAATGGCACAGTTAACTTTGTTTGAAGGCAACACTTAGCAAGAACCAAAATGTCACCCTTATTCTAAGTTCTGGGCTATAGTTTTGTAGCCATCTTCTAGTAACTACAACTTCAAGCTAAAACCGTGGGTCTTTTTGTTTGATGTTGGAATACCTTCAGGACTTCCCTAATCCACACCTTAGAGCTCTTCAAGAGCGCTGAAGCTCAGGGTGCGTAGAGTGGTATGTGATGAGCCACAGCCATCCCAGTGGGTCAGCTCTGAGTAGCATGCAGCTGCCTGCAGCATTCTGGGGTCTTCTAGGTTGATGGGACAGCCTGAAAATCCTGCCTCTCTTTGAAACTGTCAAAACAGAAGTTTCAGAGAGAAATGCTGAATCTGAACAAAGGCACAGTAGCGTTGTGTCCAGCAGCAACGTGTCCCACATCTCACCATGCTCAGGCACTGCAGCAGGGCTGAGTCAAAGGGAATCAGCTGACTGGTGAAAGTCTGCACCACTCTCATAAGCACTTGCATTTGTCACTGAACGTTTTCCATGCAAACTTCATGGAGTCCATGGCATTAGGCATGACTGCAGTTTGATGCCCTCCTGCTGCAATGTCTGAAGGTGTTTCTTCAAGCACAGCCTTCAAGTAGCATAGGTGATGCTTGATTTTTTTAATTCAGATATTCTTATCCCCTTTCCCCCCTCCAAAAAAAAAAAAAAGGTGTCATTTCCCATGATGTGCCTGAGCTGCAACTTAGCAGATCTCCCACGTAACACTGCTGAAATATTACCTTCTGCCAGTATGGAGTGACAAGTTGTGATAAATAGAGTGATTTCTCTGACTAACACATTCCTACTACCTAGTCAAATATTAATGAGCCCGCACACAGAAGCATGAAGTAATTTTTTGTTTTTCATTAAATACGTAGATTAAAGAGCTGTTATTTTACTGTAATGAACAAAATTATGTCATTTCAGCTTAGAGTAATTGTTAATCACATCAAATTGAAATGATCCTTGGTTTTGTTTTAAAGAGCATAGAAGAACAAGAAGTAGAGGAAAAACAGAAGTAGAAATGGAATATGAGACTATAGTGAAAGTGAGTGAAACATTCCCCTTTTTATCTAGTAATGCTAATGTTGTTTTCATTTTACATGTAAAAACTTTGAGTCAGGAGTGTCCACAATTTACTGCCTGATGGTTCCTCTGAAATCTTTGAGCAATTACAGCCCTGATTATTATCTGCAAGCTGCATAACATGCTGCCACTGGCCATTACATTCTTTTTATACCGGGAAAGCAATTTGTGGCTTCTTCAAATCATACCCCACCCATTGTCTGCCTGCCTGCTTTATTTATTGCTGCTTTTGCCCCACCTCAGTGCAGTGGTCAGGGGCTGTGTGTCACTGTATGATTATCCAAGCTCTCTCTCTACAGCCCTTTGGATCATCAGAATATCCTCTGTTCTCTGCTCACAGTAGCTGCAGTACTCACATATCAGAGAAACAGGCACTATTAAATGTCTCTCCGAAGAGGTAAAGAAGATTGATGTGTGGGGACATTACAGGGGTATGAATTGAGAGCATATACGTGTAGAGGATGAGAAAGGGGAAGGGTATTGAAGGTAGGAATTCTGGGCACCTCTCAAGATTAAGCTAACCAAACAGATAAATTTAGTATTTGTCATCTGGAACACCAGAGTATGGGATAGTGAGAGAAAAGATTAATTGGGGCATGAGAACAGGAAAGAAAATTTGGGGGGGGAAGGTGAAATGGTGAAATCAGAAAAGTGGAATTAGTAGAGCCTAAGGGAGAAATTTAGAGGTAAGAGAGTGAGTTTTTTAGGGAGGAGGAAGGGAACAGGACAACTGGGGAGAGGCAATCAAAGCTAGGGAGAAAGATGAAAGTCCTATACAGAAGGACTAATGATTAGAACATGCTAACAGAATGTAGTAGTATTTCAAGGATGTCTGCTGTCATCTACACTACAATGACAGGAGGTCTTGAGTTTTCCCTGACTAGGGAATGGCTATAAACCACAAGCCTTTGTCACTGAATCAGTGAATCCTGCTTGGTTTGTATTTATATTTAATAATTCTTCTACTGAAGTTTCTGGAATGCTTTGGTATGCTTTGCTTCCCTGTGAGGAGAGAGCTACCATAGCTTCTCAGACAGGATTGTGTTTGGTAACGGAAGCTGCTGTTCTGCTGCAGGTACCTGGATGCAGAGGGTTCTGGTTACATGCCAAGCAGGCACTGTTCGTTTTTCAGCGTCCCCCGGCTCAACTCACAGACATGCAGGAGCAAAAGGACCCTTCTCAAGAGCACTGTAGATCTTCTCTGCCAGGGAACATCCCTGCTTAGCTTTTCACTGTCCCATACAAAGTCTTAACAGTTGTTTTGTGATTCATTGTCCTTCCTAGTGACAACAAAGGCTCAGGGTCTACTCCTCCAGTCAGTATGGTACCAATACCAGTGTTAGAGATGCACCTTCAGTAGTGGTAAAGGAACATATTTGCTGTGTTTGCTCCTCTTGTCTCTGGCCAACATCAGCGTGGCAATTCCCTGTGCTTTCCCAGAGGTTGTTTTATCAGAATGCATAGGAAAAGGTTGTTTGTTTTTTAAATACTTCCAAGGACATGTATGGAAGGGTAAGAAAAAAGGAACCAGCTGTGTATGTTTGATCTGGGTCTTGCAAAATAGATATTAGCTTCTAAATTCTGTTGAAATGCAAATGTTAAATAAGTTTGACTAATTGATAGCATGTGACTATAACTTCTCAGGATTCTATTTTTCTGTGGATTACATATTTCTGCCCAGGTGAACACTAACATACTCTTCATGTATCTCTATATATATCATTATATATTTATTATTTATTTTTATGTCTTTACTATTGAGAAAAAGATACTTTCAAACACTTCAAAAAGAATGCAGTTGATTGTAAATATTGCTTAGTTCTCTCACTGTGGTAAGGTCAAAGATTAGAGCTGCTAGGTGGGGCCCTGGCTACATGAATGTTGTTTTCCGCTTGGATACAGGCAAGGTACCTAAAAGTGCATGTTTCCTGAACAAAGTAGTTGTGACAAAAGAAAGTAGACCATAATGAATGTGTCGGCACCTTGCCAATATTCAGAAGAGTGACTTACTTGAGACGGCAACATTAAATAGGCAATTGTTCACTAAAGAACTGGAATTGTTTGTTGTTTGTGTTTAGGTGTCATGAAAATAGTGACTTCTCTTCCTCAGGAATGTTCTGACTTCCTTTCCTGAAAGGCAGAAGCGCAGGAATAGATCTGATCTGCCTTGAAACAACTCAGTGGACATTTAAAAGAACAGAAGTGTTTACCTTTATTCTTGCAACCAATATGCTGCCAACTTCATACCCCCTGCTTGGGTTAAGTCAGGATATCTTGGGAGAATGGCAGGGAATGGGTAATTCAATTGCTCCTGCACAATTAGAAGCAACTCAGATAAGAACCTTTGGTGGCATCACATAACCACGTAGTACACCTCATGTGATCCATCCATCACTCCACAGTTCTACTCACTCCAAAGGAAATATGAGAATGATGGAAAAATGTTGTTTTTTTTCTTCCACTCCTTTCTGCCCTATGTTCTCACTGGTACAAGCACACAGTAAGGCATTTTGAATGCTCTGAAGCAGCTGGATAGGAGGAGGCCAGGCAGCACAGAAGGGAAGAGAAAAGTCAAGCTTTTGTGCAGGCCATCAAGGAGTACATCTCAGCTCTCTCTCCCACGTGAGACACCACTGGCTTCAGGAATGACCTCAAAGCATATGCAGGAAGTATACAATCTTTGTAAGTCATTATAGTAGTTGTACAGAAATCTAGAGAGGTTACCTAAATTCAGAGCTTCATTCAGGAGCTGTAAAATCCACTAATAAATATTAGTCATCTGTAGCAGTAACTTTCATTTAGTTAACAGTGATTTATCTGTGTCAACAGCTGAAACTTAAAATTAATTTTTGAGACAGAATAAGAGAATGTGGACTTAAAAGTCTGGTCTGAAGATGCATCTTTTTTTTATTCCATACAAAGTAGCTGGTCCAGTAGGACATTTTGACCAGGAAGGAATGGCCAATGAGAGTTCTGAAAAGTAAGGCCTAACATTTACTGCTACACTTTTCTTATCCTTTGACCTCTTTCAGATAAACTCTTCAGTGCACAGTAGAGAGCATGTCAGTAGGCTTCAACCATGTGTAGTGCTGTTTAGAATCAAGCTGACATCTTTTCTAGACATGGATTTTTGTAAGTCTTATAATAGCTGTTATGTACAACTAGAATTCTGCATGGTGCAATGTCAGTCTCCATGTTAAATTACTGTATGTCCTGTGGGAATGTTATTGCATGTGGTAGCTCACATTCTGACATCTTTACATTCACAAAGGAGGTGTTAATGCCTGAATAAAACATACAGCTTGGAGCACTTAAGGCAGATTGTTTCACCAACTGCTGATGCTGAAGGTTAGTATTTCTAGAAACTATTAGTATATACACAGATTATCTTCTGACTTTCTTTTTGAGATTATTGAATATTAGTATATTTAGAAGTATTTGTTTGGCTCAGAGTTTTATCAGGGTGTTACATAGGTCAGTGGGATCTCCATGTAATATTACTGATCACAGAATTGTCTTTTTTGCTGAAAATTCCAAAGGTTCACTTTTCAGAGCACCTATCTAGTTTCAGAAGTTAGTATTCCTGATGGGACTGATGACCTTGGCAGCAATTAAATCTTTCCCTGTTCTGTCAGTTTTACACCTTACAGTGATGCTGTAATGCTGCTGAAGTTGAGGCATGATAGATGTACAAGTCTGTGTAATGCTAAGTTGCTTGGAAATTACAGAAGCTCCTGGGAATGATAATTCACTGTCAGTCTTTCTCTCAAAGAATCATTGTAATTCTGAGCAGGGGCTCACTCTCTGTGTGGCAGAATGGAATAAATTCTGCAGTAACCACTCTAATTCCATGTCACTGTTAACGTCTCCTCTTGCCCTGGAATACCCTTCATTCCCATCTGTATTCAGATAGACACTGCTGGGGCTCACACTTGAAAATACCAATTGGTTGAAAATTAATTCAAATTTTTAAATTATTATTTGGATTTTTTACTTTTTAAGTGATTTTTTTTAAGTCTGGGGTTAATTTCTTGTAATATCAACTGTCTCTTAATGGCTGCTACTTCCTCAGAAGTAGATACAGTTCAGTGATATAAACCATGTTTGAGGATTTGTAACAGGCCAAGATCATCTCTATTGTCAGATGCAGAAATTGCTTTGATATGAAAAAGCAGTATGCTTGCTCAAAGGTCTTTTATGTATACTAGATGTCTGTATTCTCATACAAACATGAATAAAGCAAAGAATACAAATGTAAATGTAAATATGAATGCTTCCTGCATATTGAGCATCCCATGCCCTGCTGTGTTTCACTTCCAAAAGTTTTCTGTACACTTCACCACCCAATCTCCCTAATGTGATCATCTGTTTTAGGCCCCCACCAGGACAGTGTCCATTTTCATGTCCAATTCTGTTAGCACCCAGAGGCTTTCTGCAGGTCTCTCTCTTATAATACACTGGAGATCAGAAAAAAAGGTAATATCTTTGATAAATATCTCACCAAGACCTTTTCTTTACTTGTCCTTCCTGAACAAACTATGTCTAATATGAATACGTCAATAATGTAAATTATTAGAGAAAATCCCTGTTTATGCCAGTGAAGTTATTATTTTGATTTACTTAGAAATCACCAGATGCTGTCCCTTTTTCATTCACGTTTAGTAGGGATATGCAAACAAACATACACACGTGCCATAGGAGCATTGACTCAGTATTCACCTTTGTTTTCCTCCTGTAGCCATTTAATGAGCATCTAGAAACAGTTTTTTAATAAACATGCATGCAGTAGGGAACATCTTTGAGTGTCTTTTTACAGAGTTACATATTAACTGCAGGTTACTGACAGTAGAAGATCTCACAGTGGATAGGCTGATAATCAGAGATTGTCTTTTTTCATGCACAAAAGTGTAAATCACTGCTGTCGGAAGATGAAGAGCTATATTATACACAGAAAGCTCCATGGTCTGCCTTTTCTTATTAAGTAAAATTAAGTACAGAATATAGGAGACAGTAGGGTGAAACAGCTTGGTAGCTGCTAATGTAGCATGCAGGGAGAGAGCAACTTGTTTGTCTGATTTTAAGAAGCATCAATCTGAGATATGCTTTTTGATTACCTCCATCAGACATACCTTTAACACAGAATATTTCAGCTGCTTACTTCTAATTTCTGTGGTGGGAGACATAATTCCCATTATCTCTTTTAGTCAACTGAATGTTCTCTTCGACTCCTCATTGATACTGAAGGCATAGAGGATTCAGGGAAGAACACCTGCCAATTAGTAGCTATGCTTTAAAAATAATTCCTCTTCCCATTGCTGCTGCTGCTGAGGACAGCGGCTGCAGTCAGCAGCTGTGACTGATGCAGCAGTCCATGCTGTGTGCCTCTGACAGGTGCCAGCATAAACCAGCTCTAATGTCACAAGTGCCAAACTGGAGTTTCAGCATATCAGTGAAGTAAAATACAAGCAGACAAGGGAACTTCTGTTCTCCTGAGATCAATTCTGCAAAGGCAGCAAGACTTAAAAGAGTAGTTTGAAGCCTTTCTTAAGAGCCTGGAGCCATAACAGCAGGTAGAATCTAAAAATGGTGGCTCCTCCTCATGTATATACTAGATGTTCCTCTGCAACCAGCTTCCCTCTGTCTTCTAAAAAAATAACCAAACCACTTAAATCTCCCATCCACATTTACCTTACACTTGTAAATGATCCTGTGGCAGAATCTTCTTAATCAGCTGTTCTTCTGGTTATATGTGTTGCTGTCCTTCCTTTGCATTAATCACTGAAGTTCTTTTCTTTTTTGTCTGAAAACAGTCATACCATATGATCAGAAAATGAATACACTGAAAATGCAACACTGCAAATTAAACACGTGGATAACAGCTTGTGGCTTCGGTACTCTGTGTTAACATGTGACAAGCAGAGAATAGTAAACTGAGAAAGAGTTCTCCTGTGAATTCAGTGCCCCCATTATCTCTCCTTCTTTATCCGAAGGGCTGAGGAAAACGTTTTTGTTAGCCAAGACTGCTTGGTGCTTTGGCTTAATTTTCACTGCATAATTTTAAATACAGATTGTGTCTACAGTGCTGCAATTAGTGGATAGCCTAAAGACTTATTATTTCAAACTAATTGATATGTAAGAAAGTTTAAATAACGTAAGTGATAAGAATTTTTTAGGAATAACTTCTGCAACTAACTCAGAATAATCTTATAACTGTTACATATTTGCAGTTGAATTAATTTTTCAATCATCATTACTAAATCTAATGCTTGTCTGTATTTCTGTAGCTCTAAATACATTTATATTAAATGGTGAAAAGCTGGTATTATATAAGTCATTGTTCTGAAAGGGGTTTGTGCAAGTTGACAATCTCATGCAGTTCTGATACTTGCCCACCACCATTTGGAATACTCCCAGAATTCAAGATAAGTCTCTGTTATCCTCAGTAAAAATGTGTACTCCACACATATTTTAAAGAGAGCTTTAACCCAACCAATCATTGTTTTCATGTGTCTACGAAACGGGAGTGCTTCCTCAAATAGCTCAGTCACTTATCATGAGAGGCCTGTATTTTTCCAGCGTTCATTAAACTTATCTTGAACTAGACTGTGATCAGAATTGGCATCGCAGAACACATTGTAAAGTTATAAGACCTCTTGAGAACTTTTTAATGCCTTTGGAAGATGTCAAGTGCTGTAGTAGTAATAAAACACAGATAGAGCATTAAAAAGATAAGTACTTCTAATGGAAAAAGGGATGCTGCTTCTGCCAATTTTTCTTCTTAAATTAGGTTTTGCACAGTACAAAACTTTTACAAGATAGAAGCTACCAACAGTGATACACACAAATGAAATTAAATTAAAAACAAATCAGAGCTCTGAGGAGGTCATGTTATACATTTTGATGGAATCTCAGTGGAAAAAAAAGCAAAGGGCTTAGTGAAGTTCCATAGGATTCATCTCAGTTCAGGCTTGATCCTCTGGTGAACTATACTTGGATGAACTGTATTAACTTCAGAATGAGAGAGGCCAGAGACCAAATCCACTGATATCAATAGAAAAGCTCACTCTTGTAGGAGTGTGCAGCCTCCACACACTGAGATGTGTGGAGAAGGGAGATACCAAAGGGACTGATTCCTCTCTGTGCTGGTATTTCATCCACTTTTATTGGGGCTGTTCTTTCTTCCTGGGGGATATCGTGCTGTCCTTGGCTGGTTGTGCCTTAATCTTTCTATCCAGGATAGGACAGCATGGGCAGAAGACACTTTGTGTCCTTCTCACATCTGTAGCTTCACATTGTGCTCTAAAGAACCTTTTTTCTAATTAAGCATAGTCTGTCCCTCTTCAACCCTTCTTTTAATACGGCAAGTTGTTATCAGTGTGAAGATAACAGTGTTTGGTGTTAGTAAGTTGTAGGATTGCTTATTTTTCCTGTATCTGCTAGCTGTACCTTTCAGGGAATATATCTATTCTTTTATCTGGCAAAAGGTCTGACCAAAAAAAAAAAAAAAAAAAAAGCAAAAAACAAATGGTGGCAGTATCACTGATAAATCTGTTCAAGGGGACTTTAAAATGTCCAATTTCACTTCAAGATGAAAAATATACCATAGAGCAGACTTAATCGTGCAGGTGCTTGCTTTTGTTTATGATTTGCACATGGTCTATTAGCACAGCTCCATGAACATAATCCACCATACTTGGGAAGAGCTGACCTCTGGAGCACTGCTGGTTGGTTGAAGCATAATGCTGGGGCTGGTAGTCATTCATCCGTACAAACCTTAAAGAAGGGCAAAACACCCTCAGAGGCTTCCCTTCTTCATGGAGCTCAGGTGCTCAACAGAAACCCACATCAGGTTGTATGCAGAGAGAAAAAACTGGGCATGTCTGGATGTGACAGTAGCACCTGACTTCTTTATGGAAGTGTGTTGTCTCTACTTTGTTGAAGCAGGCTTGGATTTAAAGCAGCATCCAGGTCCCGTTTCCTAGACACATTCATGCTTTGCAGTTTCCTTCAGTTGCTAAGACAGGGTAGTTGAAGATCCCAAACCTCTGAAATGCTTCAGTGAGGAAAATGAGCTTAACTCATCTGCAGCATTCTTTGTGACTCATATTCATTTCAGATCTCTGTTTGGGAAGGAGTTTCACTTCACGCCATTTTGTGCAGGTGTTTCTTTTGTTTGACCTGGTTAGATTTTGCTTGTGCTTAAATGTTTACCAGTACTGTAGATCCAAAAACCATCAAAGTCAATCACTGTCTCCTCCTAAAGATAAGTGAACTTTGTCTTTGCCCTTTAACAGGCATGAATTCAAGCTACTTTATGCATCAGTAGGACAGGCTTTTTGTTGTTTTTCTAGTGTTATGAGTTACCTTAGTTACCTTATATGTCATATTTTGCATTGAAGGATGCAGCTAAACATCACTGAACCAAAGTTTTCTGCATGGTTCATTTGAACTTGATGGGTAATTAGAGAGTTGCCTCACTTTGCAATAGTCAGAGTTAATATGACCTTTGAAAAAAATGTTTCGATAAAAAGCAACTGAACTGAAACATTAATCCCTTGAACTTAATCATGAGGATGGCTCCATTAACCTCCCTTTGCACAGCATTCTGTAATCCAGTAATAGCAGTGCAGACAAGAAGAGGTTTTTTCCTTTTAAGTTCATCATAGTGTCAGGAAGTAAAAGTCTTCAGGCTATTTTTAATTAGGTTGAACCTTTGGGCAGTGCTGTTCTTACACGAAGCTGTAAAGTTTTAAACAGTTGTAGTTAAAGTTTCATTTTGCATCTCAAGTAAAAAAAATAAATATATATGTGTTTAGTAATACAGCACGAAGCAAAGAAAGTAGAGGATATCTGGATGAAAATCTGATGGAGGTAGAGAGATGTGAAGGTAACAGTAATACATGGACACAGCGTAGCCATCACTAACATCAGACTTTGTATTTTTAGTTGCAATTCTACATCCAAGTTTAATGTTAGTTATGTAACAAACATGGGTCAAGTCCAACTTGTCACTGCAATACTCAGCCTCAGAACTTTCCCTACACTTCCCTCCTGGAAGTACAAAGGCCAAAACACTGAACTGTTACTTCTAGAAGAAGAAAAGTGAAGGACAGTAGCTCTGGCTTCGGTGTTAAACTCCTGCTAGGCACATACTTAAGCCAAAGTTTACTAACAAAAAAAACCTGATAGTATTACAGTAATTCATTCTGAGATGATTAAAAACATGGACTGCAGTTTAAAAAAAGCTCAGTAAACTATAGATCATCTGGCCCAAACTGATCATTTTGACAACCTGTGAAAAAAATGAATAAAAATAAAAAGTCACCTAACCCCATCTGTGAAGCAGAGCAAAAGTCAATATAGAACTCGGCAGTGGAATAAAATAATGCTTCTGTACTTGGTTTTGTTGCTTTTCCAAAGTGGTCTTCATCCAAGACATGAAGAGCTGAGCTATCTCTCATGGTGAGGCTGCTGTTTGAACACTTAAGAAAGGTCATGAAGATGTTGTTTTCATCAAATTAGAAATATTGAGATTTATTATTTGCTTGATCAACACCTGCCTCAAGCTCTGGGTAGCAGAGAGCATTTTTAAGCTTCCAATTCTAGCACAATAGTTTAAAAGTTTAAAAAATTCAGAGCATCTGAATGATTTGGGTGCCTACCCAAACTTTATTTACCCAAATTAATTTTCAAAATCAGCTAATGCAAATTGATTTTTTAAAAATATTTTCCACACAGATTAAGGCGTGGGTAAGTAGGGAGGAATATGTTTAACGTTCAGTCATTCATCCACTTAACCTCTGTTTGTCTTCTGGGAAAAGGAATGTACACTCCTAAACTTCTGGAAAAACAAAGTAAGGTGCAGGTAATTTGCTTTTAAAAAGTGTTTCCCATGTCAAAGGAAGTTTTCCTTTTATTGATATGCTTGGAGGTATGTGGGCGAGCAGAAGAACAGGCTGCTTTGCTGAAACAACACATATACATTACTTCCTCAAAAGAAAATCTTAGCTTGTAATGCTGCAGTTCTTTCTTGCCTTGATGCAACCTTATTTGAAGATCAAAGACAGTGATCAGAGGTAGAGCTAATGATCAGAAACATACCAGGACTTATTCAACAGTTTGACAGTTGTCCTGCTGCCTAATTCCAAAGCAAGTGGGAGGACATTGGTAGAATTGAGACATTGTGATAAATTGTATAAATATTTTCCAGCGTCTGCCTAATATAACCATCACATGCACATTTGACTGTGTATATTTGTGTGTGTCTGATACCTCAGTATTAGATTCTAAATCGATTTTTTTTTTCTTTAAGGTACGTTAGAAAATAACGAGTCAGTTGCTAAATTGGCTCATCGTTTGGGGAGATGTACATCTCTGATAGTAAAGAGGAAGCCAGATTCATGTTGAGAGTGAGTGAGTTAGGAAACATTTTGGAATAGCTTTTGTTGTTACAAAGGATTACAGAGCTGCAACTACTTGAAAAGATTTTCAAAGAAACTTCTAAGGCTTTGATCTTTATTCAGATAGTGCTTGCTTTCTAGTCTAAAAACATTCGTTTTAACAGGATATTAACAGAAGGACTGACTGCTTAGTAATTTTCTAAGCAGACTTTTCAATGAGCTTCCATCCTGCAGAGACTTTCTAATGTGATCAGCCATAGTCAGCACAAGATAAACTTCAAAGTGCGGTGTAAGGCTTGATCAGTGAGATTATTTTTTAAGCTAATGATGGCTTACTTCTAAAAACCCATGCAATTCCCTGGCAATAATCAATAACTTCGAAATTATACCAAGCATGTACCTTAAGAAATACATTAGTATGTGTTCAGAACTCAAAACAGGCTTGAAAATTTAGATGGAGCAAGGGGGCAGAGCAGGCTATCTCAGTAAAAGGAGATGTCGGACTTAATCATAGGATAACTCTCTTCTTTTTCCATTGAGTATCACAAGGATGCCACTAAAGAGAGACGGAAAAATAGGTTATTTGTTTCCTTTTCATTTCATTGTTGTATTTGAGAAGAAATCATTCTGCTTAGAGGGAATTTCCTGCTGTACTGGTGGAACTGCTGTGGATGTTCTGCCAATTCTGCCAATAGTCAGACACAGGGTACACTGTAATTATCAATTAGCAAGATGGATGTGAGAGATTGAAAAATACTTTGTTAAACTGTATTTAAGAGTTCAGTTCAATATTCAGAATTCAGTTTAATCTAGGATCCAAAAACTGTGGAGTCGATTTCACCACAGTTTTTTCAGATCCATACTTATCAGCTCCAGAGCCCTTGCACAAGAGGCCTCAAGCACCTTTCTTGTCTCTCTTCTCTTTCAAAAATAGCCACAACCTCACACTCTGTGGGACAGCACCACTTTTAGGCAAAACACATTATGTAAGTGGCCCTGCGGATTCCAGGGCCCCCTAGAGACACTCAGCTCAGCTGCTCTGGTGCTGCACAGCTCTGAGAGCCTCATGTCCTCTGGCCCACCCGGGATTTGAAGTATTTCTGGACTATATTGTTGCTGTTATAACCTCCAGATGTCATTAAAAGGACTTTCTGAGGGACTGTTATGGCCTCTTGAGCTAAGAGTTGCAGTACTGCATTACTACCAAGGACATGCTGTTGGGCCTCTACTGCCTGTTTATGCCCTGGAGGCATCATGGAAATGAAAATATCACGATCAGTAGAAGGTAATGGATGCACTTACTTGTTTATTTTGAAGACAGTATCCAAAATATGAGTAGCGCTTCTTGTAAACGGACCGGTGAAGAAGCTCCATTTGAGCTATGTCACTGGAGTTATTTATCCTGGATCCACCCCAATAAACGAAGGGCAGTATCTGTTGATAGATGAGACTTCAGTGGAATTTCTCTGGATTTATTGCAGTGAATCAGAGCAGATTCTCTTCTGCTCACAATGAAGCTAACTTTCTCTTGTGATAATGAAAAAGAGCAGAATCTAGCCCTAAAACATTATACATATTTGTGAAGAGGGGATTGTTACCATTAGTATCAGCTCAAATTACCTTTATTCACTACCTCATGATATTCATAGGTCTCATATTTGCACAGTCATCAAAAGAACACCTGATAGCTTAAGAAAGCATTTTATCCACAAAAGAAACCAATTACACAAAATACACATTAGAAAGAAAAATGATTCCAAATATACAACTTTTAACAAGGTACGGAGTAGGTCTTTGCATGAGAATAAATTGATCCACTGCTAAGAAATAGGAAACAAAGTTACTGTGAAGAAAATCCTTCCACAGAAATCGGAATTCTCTCTTCGAAGAATATTCAAGAGATCTGAAATTAATAACAACAATACAACTATCAGTAGGAAACATCAACAGTTTCGGCTTTTGCTGTAAGGAATTTCTCCAGCTCAGAAATTTTCAGCAGAGGTATAGTAAACACATCTGTGCATGTAGTACACACGTGATCTGAGCACCACTGATATACATCTCATCACTCTAACATTTATTTTTTAATTAGCTCTTAGAATAGATGTTGCTTTATTCTGCAGAAAGAAGATACGAGTTTCATTATGAGAGTGTTCAGATCTAGAAGCCCTGGTCCCAAGTTTCTTCCCAGTCCCTTTGGTTTAATTGAAGTTGCGGTTAATAAAGGTGGAGACACAGATTGATGAAGGCCCTAAGGTTACAATCTAATGCCTTGAGACAGCAGATGTTAAAGGATTCTTTTATATGGGGACTTGTACATTGGGGAAAGCATAGCAAATCACCTGTGCTTTGATAGGAAGAGACACAGGGCTAAAACTTGGAAGACAGCAGTTAGGGAATGTCAAACAGGGAACGTATGAATAAGAGAAAATAACACAGTACACAGTTTCTAGGCTTCTTAGGTTGTAAAGTGCTTCTGGCGCTATGCTGTTTTTTTCATTCCTGTTGTGGGGTAATTTCTGGAGTATCTGAATCATGTAACCTGTTGACATGGGAAGCCAGGGGTGGCAGTAATGGATCAGTCAAAAATAAAACTACTGAGCAACTGCCCTTGAGCTCAGGAGGAACACTGACATCTTAACAGTGGGGAAGGATTAGCTTGTTGTGTTAGACGTTGTGTGAGGGACAAGAGGAACTTTATCTGAGAGAGAAAGAGTTTGTGGTGCAGCTAACAGAAAGTCCTGGAGTTGGTGTCACTCATGTCTATCGTGGTCTGAAAAGTAACCATTATTTGTAAAGGTAGTGATGGGCGTGTACTGAAGCAGAGATGTCCTTGACTGAGGACAGGAAGCATTAACAAAAGATTTCCACTCAGTGTAAAGACGACACAGACTATCATTTATCTAGTGCAACACGTTTACTGTGCCATCTCTGTTACTGATTGCCCTTAGGCTTTCTTTAATGATACAGTGCATCAGCATCTTTTGAGATAAGACGTCGGCTACCAGTGCAGCTTTGTTTCACATTTAGCTATACTGTCCTTGAATTAAGCCCAAATGTTGGTCCAGTGGCATGTTCCTTTATGCACTTGTCTATAGCCCCTGGTAGAGAAAGAAAATACTTCAACTCTTGCTCTTCAATGAGCTCTGCACATGTAGTGATGTTAACTCTGCTTTCCCAGTCCTGGATTTAGTTGTTTATGGCTTCCCAACTAACTGCATTTTCCAACTACTTTCTTTGGGCCATTCTTTTACATGGCAGAGGCAGGTAAATTGCTTCTAAGTATTGTCCCAGGGCTCCTCAAACCTATCAGCCTCACCTCAGGACAACATCTCCTGTGGCCCTCTGGCATGCTGAGTGCCATGGAGAGACCGAGTCTGTGGGTGGCTCCAGGACAGCTGAGCAGTGCTTACTCCTTTGCCTTCCCAGCAGAAATCTGCTTAGTGGAAGAAATAACATAGCCCTTAATAAGAAATTCCTCCTGTTTCCAATTAAGCAAAAATTGCTGCCTATAAATCACTTGATTCCTGAGCTCTGTTCCTCAATTTTACTCTCCCTGTTACTGAGCTTCCATCTGCTTTTAACGATTCTTGCTACTCCTATGTCTTTTAATGCTGTATCCCTGCAGAATGGCTTTCTAATTAAGTAAGCTCTGAAAATGAAAAGCAGCAGAACAGCAGCTTGCTTGTTCTCTGTACCCTTAATCCGGGTGTCCTGTATGTGCTATTTTGGAAGCTAAATTGAGGTCGCTGACATTATGCATATTTGTTGTCTGATGCGGTCTTAAAAGCCCCAAATCCTCTATTCAAAATTATCTTTAGGCATATGGGTCAAACATTTGCAGGAATCAAAACAGCATTTGGAGCTTTAGCAGATTTAGTGAAGCAGGGGAGGAGTGAGAAAGGGGCTGCAATCTCAGGACAACGTATCTGTTGCAATATGCTTTCACTGAACACTGAAGGCATAACTGTCTCTGAAGTTAACAAAATAAACAGTCCCAGTGATATGTGAAGAGGAAAATGGGAGCTTTGCTAAGCAGAAATGTCCTGTAGAGGTTGCAGTACCCCTTCTGTTCTGAATCGTGCAGGGACTGGTTATTACATCTTGTCAGAATGCATTCTACTGAAATTGTATGGAAGAAATTAATGCAGTTGAGCTTATATCATCAATAAAACAAAAGAACAAGTAGTATTTATGTGGAATTAAATATAGTACTTTGTGTTGGTAGTGCCACAGCAATGGATACAAAGTAGTATCAAAGTGAAACTGGTGAATAAATATAATAATCATGTACCAAAATAGTCATTATTTTGACATTTTCTGTAACCTCTACTTTAAGAGATAATAACACAATTTACAAAATTTTCTGATTTGGAATCAAAGCTTGTGAAAATCTTTCCAAAAACTTGAGAATGGAGGGTTTCGTTTGGAAATGTGAGAGATTGTTGCAAAAATCAAACTGTTCAGTTTTACGTGGAGTGCATTTTGCCTGAAGAGTCGAGCCAGGACGTTCTGATTATTTTTCATTCATAATTCACTGCATTACTCACAGCAAGAAAGAGTACGATCAAGGAAACAAAATGTTTATGATTAATGCAAAATAAGATAGATAAAAAAAGAAGGGATAAAAGAAACACAAAACTTAAAAAACTGGCATACAGAAAAATTGCAAGAAGTATGGAAAATCGGAGACTAAGAAAAGTTTGTTTTGGTTATATTAAATATTTTTAGTTGAAAGAGCTTCATCAAAATAAATACAGTGTTAATGAATATTTTTGATTTGACAAAATTTCATCAAAATTTCAATCCATTTCATGTATTTTTTTCCCACTAAAATGTTTAACAAGTTGTATTTTAGATATATATTTCTCAAATATTTTTTGCTTGAAGATTTATTCTTCAGATGCTTCTCAAGTAGTGGTGCTTTTGGTCATTTTGAATTGAAAATATATTTCTTAAAAATTGTGAGCTGGAATGAAACCCTGTCCCTCTGTGGAGATGGCTTGGTTTTGCATCAGAAATCTGCCTCAGGGATGAGATTTCATATGGTGGGATGATACTGTCTGGTCACCCTGCTGTGTAGACCAAGGATGCAGTCCACCGAGCTGTGGAAGCTTCTCTTCTCCCTCTTGTGACGGAAGAGAAGGAAAAATAGTCTGGAAAACACTTTCATTACTAACTTCTGAAATGCACCTTAAAAAGGTGCAGTGGGATGGAGCAGCAATCAATGTTCACATTAACAGCTTCAAAGGTGTTGTTTTGGCAGGAGGGGAGAGCAGTTGAACATGGTGTCCCTTACAGTTTTCCTGGGGCAGCCAAGATGGAGGGGAGGAGGTCAGATGGCAGCGGTGTTGTGGGTCAGCCAGCTGTGTGCCTGTCTGTTGTCTCCAGCAATTGACGTAGGCTTGGGGGGAAATGTAGCAGACTTTCACTAGACCTTAACAACTGCACCAGCCCATAGGTGCATTCCCAAATTTGCTAAGTGTGATTTTTGTACAGTTGCTCCAATTACAACTGGATTGGTAACTCATTTGGTCTCTATGACCACAGACATACTTGTTGGAGGTAGTTAGGGTCATGTTCTAATGCACTGGCTATATTTACTGCACACAGTAAGGTCTTTGCTCCTGATACCTGCAATTCTAAATCCAATTGCCTGAAACCAAAAATATTTGTGTTTGTGCACATATCTGCTTCCTATGGGTTGAGCTACTACAGACCTTTCCTCCACATCTGAAGCTTCTTCATAGCTCATTGCTAAATTCTTATACTTAAACATCCCAGTGTGTTTGCTTTCCCAGATATCTTAAAAACAATTTTGAAGTTAAAAACAAAACAAAATAATTTTCAGCAGCAGAGGGATAAGATGTATTTCAGTTAGCAAAAATGGAAGAGTTCAGTATTCTAAGCTTAAAGTTAATGACAAGATAATATGAAATACTCTAAATGTGGAATTATTATTGATTAAGGGGTTTAACATATTTATTTTAATTTCTAATTTTCTAAGGTTTGTTTTTTTTTTTTTTTTTTTTAAGCAAAATGCTCAGTGTGAACTTCATCACTCCTACTAACTTGCGTTGGCAGCACATTCTATTTTTCATGTGATCACTTTTTTCTTGATGGTGGCAGAAATTGCTATAAAATGTTCATTAGATCAGATTGTGAGTATTTGAAAGTCTAGAGGGGCCTGTTGAGGGTAGTCTGAAACCAGAGTTTCTGCTTCTGTTATCCTTTATTGATTAAAGGTCATTATTTTAATGCTGTTATTTTGGTAGGGTTAGTAATAATAATAGCTGGGTCTAAGTGCTATTAATAGTTTTAATAATACTATTGTTTTCCTTTCCTGAATGCATTTTCCTTACTTTAAGCAGAACAGCCATATTCATTTTCACCTCCACCTTCCAAGGAAGTGTTGCCAAGGCCTTTCTTTGAATGATGACCCTTTTTGGTTGTAGCCAAGGATGTTGAAGAGCCCTTTGAAATGAAAGGGAATGTGAGCCAATCAGCTGGGCAGCTGGCTGGCCTCCAGGAGCTCTGCTCACTGAAGCACAGGCTTAGTCATGTAAAGCCTCACACATTTTCCAACCTCTTGGCTAGCTGCTGCATTGCTGCAGTTGAGGTTCAAAGGCTACAGATGCTATTAGTCTGGGGCACAAAGGTGCATGAGCCTGTTACTCACCTGTGCTGCCTAGTGCCTGGCTGAAGTCAAAGGGGAGCCTCAGGCATAGGTAGCTTGAGGAAGCCCTTGTGTGGTACAGATAACAGAGGCAGGACAGTCATAAAGCCTCAAATAGCTGCTGTGAGCAATAGTTTGTAGAATTGCAAACCATACAAGTTACATGAAAAATAACTTGGTGTCTTAGTGGTTCACAGCCTGTGTTTTTTTCCTGCCAACCATGCTAAACCATGTTTCCTGTCTCTCAGATAATATATTATCACAATGGAGACTAAAGGAGTATCCCTTCAGAATGTCTAGACATACAGTCAGAAAACAAATGAGAATTCAATGAGAGACAAATACCACATGAAAGAAGGGTGCTATGATACTTGATTGTATATCAGTTTATACAAATGTGTATTTTAGCAACATGGTGTATTTAATGCAACCATTTATGCCTCGGGCTTGTTGGCGTTTGTCTGCAGTGTGACACCAAGGTGGAAACGGAGGCAGGAAGAGCAGGAAGATTGCCAGAAACTAGGCAAGAAATGAGCCTTAGAAGAACTGACAAGAAAAGGCTATGACTTAAATCTTCAGGAAGAAAAGTTGCAAAATGTGTCTAATGTAGAACTAGACCAGGTGAGCTAAGGACGTTGATTTGCACAACAGGAGAAAGAAAAGGCCTTACAGAAAAAAAGTCAGAAATGCAGGATGAAAACCAGGACAGAAGCACAGGGAGCGGGAATGGAGTGGCTCAGAGGGAGGTGTAGTGGTAAAGTCACGTGCTGTGGACAGGACAAGGATGATAAGAGTAGAGTAGGTTCTAAAGTTTGAGTGAAAATGTATATTACCTGTGAGAGCTGTTATAGTCAGGTGAAAGAAACTCAAAACTAGATTGCCTAGATTTAAGCATAGAACTGATGGATCAGAACTCATAGTATCTTAATATCTTCCTGAAAAAATACAATTGACTAAGAAACTATTGCAAAACTGCTGCAGCTACAGTTAGCAGAATCTGACTCCCTCTTTTTAAGAAGGTAGGTGGATGGATGGATGGATGACAGACAAATGGATGGATGGACGGACAGATGGTCAGAGCGCTCGCAGGATTTGGCTTTGGAACTCACCCTGTTTGCTTCCTGCCATGCTCAGATTGGTCATGATGAAAAAATTGGCTTTGTCTTCAGCTGAAACTTCCATGCATATTAATGTTTTCTAAAGAATGGATCACACAGATCCTTATATGGGCACTAAAAGCAAAGGCTATTTGAGTAAACACTGGGAAAGGGCCCACAGCTTCCTGAAGACTGATAGCCAGATTTCTTTCTGCATGCCTGTTGCATCCTGTTGATGATATGACACTTTTTCCCCAGTTATGTCCAAAACACATTCTGCATTAATCAGATAATGTAACTTTCCATGATCTAACCCTAAAAAATATAATTTAATGATTTCGCCCCCGCTGCCCCCAACTCTTTTTGACAGCTGAGTTTTTCCTTATGTTTTCTCCAACCATTTTCAAACTCATGCCAAAAACTTTGGCACAAGTTATTATATTGTTCTCTGAGCAATATTTGTGGCATGATTAATGTGTGACTTGCTACCTGAAGCTTAATTAAAGCCTTAATCTTTCAAAGGCGTATCCACAATCCTTACTGCTCTTGAATAAGGAATCCTGTGAAGGCCAGTAGGACTGTGGACATGAATACAGATAAACCACAAGTATCTTACGGATCTAAGTAGCTCAGCACGGTACCCAAAACCAGCCTTATGCACCAGGGACCGCGTTCTCCTTCAGCTTTGCAATGACTGCATGGTAATTAATGAGTATATCATATGTGTGGTGCTAATATGTAAAAGAAAGAAGTATATTTTTGAATTAGGCAAAAGTGAGTTATTAACTTCCCTCCTTACCCTTCATGTGGTATTTTCCCCACACTTTATCTGACACTAGTCATATTAGATATAAATGAAGACAACTTCTTTGTTTTGTTGTAGTTGCAGGTGGAACTTGATCAGGAATATCAAGACAAATTCAAAAGACTGCCTTTGGAAATTCTGGAGTTTGTACAGGAAGCCATGAAAGGGAAAATCAGTGAAGATGGAGACCACAGTTCTGCCCCCTCTTCTCTGGCATCTGACAGTGGGAAATCAAATCATAAACCTCTGCAAAGTGAAGAGGAATTGGAAGAAGATAATTCAGAAAAAGTGTTTGATACTACTTTTTAACTGCCCAAGCACTAATTGGTGCATCAGGGCACACCACTCCCCAACTACTTGGCTCTGCTTTCCTGATGTGAGCTGCAACTGAAGCACTTAGGAAGGCAGGAGGAATCTGTATTCAAGTGCACATTTCCCAAAAGGAACGTTTTAAAAGACTTGTGCAAAGGTCTTCATTCCCATTCTTCAGCTTATTATTATGCTAAAGCGTAGTGCAGTTGTAATGGGAAAATTAATATGTTCACCATCCTCTCTCTCTCTTTTGTTGTTTTTTTTTTTTTTTGGTCAATTTTCAATGGGTAATTTTCTGGCCATGTTCACTGCTAGGAATGTTTAATGAAGACCAGTATATTGAAAAGAGACAAATGTGTGCAGATTTCCTTTTGAAGTGCCAGTGCAAAGTACTCTAAACTAATACAGATCCTAGAGAATATTATAACAGTACTTAATTATATTTGTTTCCTACTTTATAACTGCACCTTGACAACCGTACCATCGTTTTACATTTGCACTGAAACATTTAATTCTTTTTAGCTTTGCAAGCACTGGTGGCTTGCTGTCTTAATATTATGTTTATCACGGGGACAGAAAAATAATTGCTGCTGAAAACTCTTGGAACTGTGGAGAAGAAAGAGAAAGAGAAGAAATTTGCCTGGAGATTGTTGGTGTTTGTGTACGTCCGTGTTTGTTACACCGTGTGAGTGCATATATGTTGGTATATATATATATGTGCACACACATCTGTCTATATGCACACATGGCATGTTTATATTTGAAGTCGATGTGGTCTCTTGGTGAAATGAAAAGTTTCAGGGATACGTGTATAGAGAATCTTTATGAAAGCTAACATCTGGGTTGTACTGATATAAAATAGTCATTAAATCATAAAGTTCTTTTTGTGGTGTTAGTGTTGTAAATCAAAGTAGTTTTAGAATATAAATTTGATATATATTTTGCAGACTTAAAAGTATTGATTTTAAGTATCATATTTTAAGCTTACTGAATTTGATAGGATTATGAAATGTTTAGGACTACAGTATTTGAAATTGAGCAGAATCTTCCATTATTTTTAAGACCGAGGTTCAGTTTTACTAAGGTCTGGAATTTAAAAGGCAAAATATAAAAACCTGATCATTGATATTTAAAAATATATATGAATCCATTTAACTGACTAAAATAAAAAGAATCAAAGTTTATGTACTGTATGATATGCATGAGAGAAGTAACAGCACATTTTCAGAAATTTATATCAAATGACAAAGAGACTTCATGAAAGTCAGGATATATGAAAAGGTAAAGAAATGCTATTCTCTGGCATCCCATATTAACAGAAATAGAAATTATGAAACATTACAGATTGATTCTTGTTTGTGTCCGAGCCATTGTGTGATGCTAAAGGCTCTTCCCTAGGATGTGTAGTGAAAAGGCGTGCAGATTTGCATAGAGAGGCTTGGTCCTGCAAACTCACATCCACAACTGACACTGCATACCGCTGGGCTCAGTGGAACTTCTTTAGGTTAATAATGTTCGTATACGTGTTTGCAAGATCGGGGCCTTACTTTGTATTCAGCAGTGGAGAAAGAAATCAATTGCATAGGGAGGCATTTTAATACATCATAACAAGAAAATTACTTTTCTTCCTTTCCCTCAGGATTTTAGTACTTTAAAGTAACATTTTATTTGAATTTAAGCAATAAGATTCAAATTGAGATTAAGATTTCAGTTAAGGAATTGTGTATATATTTAAGTTCAAATTATGGAAGACAAACAGTATTTTCATGTTTCTTTTTTAAACTTAGAGTGGAAAAAATTGCACAGTTTGGAGATTGTATTTTGGATTAAAACTGTCTTGATTTATGATGATGAAAGTAGTGAGCATAAAACTCAAAAATCTGACTTCCATCTTAATACTAGCAAAGGGGAATCCTCTGTAAATCTTTATTTTGCACTTTGAAATCAATATTAATCATTTATGGAAAATGAAGAGTCAAGATGTAATGCTGCATTTTATAAAGTGAAAATGACATTGTTTAAATTATTAAAAGAATAAACTGATAGCAATGTTGACGATAAAACTGAAGACTGTCGCATTACAGAACTCATTGTACAGTGCAGGCTTTTAGGTAAAATCTTAGCTCCTTTGAATTTCAGTGGTACACTCCCATGGACTTCAGCGGAGCCAGGGTCTCACCACAGTCTTAGAAGAAACTTGGGCAAATACCGATTAATCTTTTATTTATATTTAAAAATACAACAAAACTATTCTGGTTGGGTTAAGTATACTATCGGCTGTAGTCATTTTACAGTACGTTTGTATTTGACCATTTACTGTACTCACATTTTTTTATATCTGTACAGTGCCACTTTCTGCAGGTGTAAGGTAGTGTGTAATACTGTACATCTTGCATTGTTCAAACTATTTCAGTGAAACAGATATCATTTAATATTGATATTACTTGAACTAGAGTAAGATAATGAAAAAGGGTCTTTATGATGTGCAAGTCTTGTGCCTTTTATGTATTTGCCTTGTTCCGTGTTGAATGTGTGGAAATGCTGTATTGTGGATTTTCTGCTGTATAGAATAGAGCAGTCTATATTAAACTAGGTCGTGCACTTCAGATATCTTTACACTACTGAAAATAGCTTGGTTTTGGCAGTATAAACAGAATTTTAAAAATTCTAATGACAGCCAGACATTTTAGATTTAACATGTTCATAATTATGTTAATTAATGCTCATGTATTAGCTAAACATTCACTGAAAGATAACTAAAGGGACATCATTGCTTGCCTTTCTTTCAAATCAGTGTTGCTCTTGTACATTGTATTAATAGTGTCTGTAATTGATTAGTCCTTGATGATTTGCTTTCAAAGTAGGATGAAATATTTCAGTTAAAATGTATATATTTTTTTTGGTTCTTCAATCTATGATTGTTTCAGAGGCATAATTCACATTTTTGTAAAAATTCTATGCAATTTTGTGGCATGATGTTTCTTCCACTTGTAATTTTATGTGCTTACATTACAGATCCAAAGGACAAATAAAAATTTCTTAACACAAGGTGGTTGTTTTCTCTGTTCATTGACTCACAAGTGGCAGTTGACTCCGGAAACCTTCCTGACTTTGAAGACCTTATGCCGAGCCCTTTGCTCACAAGAAGAGCAGTGGCACAAGCCACCAATGAATTCCCCCCAGAGGCTCTTCTGTTCACAAAAATAAGAACAAGAAACTGTATGTAAGGGTCTCCTCTGCCCCTCACAGGGAAAATGTGCATTTGCTGCTCTTCTGAAAAAAACAAAGAAAACAGGAAACAGGAAAAACGCATGGCAGCTCATGAACTGCTAAGAATATCTAATGGTTTACACAACAAGAGTTATAGAAGAACAATTGCATGATTTTTCAGTCATACCTGTAAAATACCTCAACATTTTAGAGCTGCCTTACTTCTTTTCACTTCCCCAGATGTGCTGCTAATCACCTATGCAATTATATATGTGCTGTGAATTGTACCTGTGCAGAGGCCTTCCACTGAGAGCACTGGAAAATGAATCTGTTCCTTTGGCTTTTGACTTTCCCCATTTAATTTACAATGTAAAAGATTATCTCTGGGAGAAGAGATAAGCAGGTATATTAATCCAGTGTACTAAGGGATATACCTATTAAAATAAATAGTCCCAAGGCAGTGAGACTCGAATTACTTACTAGAAAAGATTTGGGGAAATGGGGTTTGAAGAGAGGAATGGACATGGCATAGTATAAAAGCAGAAAGGAAATAAGGAACAGAAATAATTGTTGAGACCAGGAATTTGACAGAAAGGCCAAGAATAGGAACGAAATGAAAGGAGAAGACAGGAAAAGAAAAGGAAAATGGATTTATTTCCTTCTCAAAGAAGGAATAGTGGAGTGTAAAACCATCAAGAACAGGGTTTGCCAAGGCTCCATCATGATAGGAGGCAAGGGGAAGGTAAGAGTGGAGGTGGATGGAACTCAGTGCAGATGAACAGGGCTGAGAAGCAGCATGGTAGAGAGACTTATAGGAGCATGTGGGTGAGACCCCAAGAGAAGGGCAGACAGTGGCAGTGAGCACAGTGAGAAAAGCTGGAAGACTATGGGGAGGATTGTGAAATAACCCCTGGCTCCTGGGAGGAATTGGCAAGACAGGATTCTTACAGTCAGCTGAGCTGACATCCCCATAACTAGTTGTCCTTCGGCAACAGGAGACATATTTGGTTACTGAGGAAGAAGGGCAACAGTGTGGAATTGCTATTTGGAAGCCACCCAAGGGACAGCAGTGTCACAGAGGCCAGGCAGCAGGGGCAGAGCTGTCTACTTTTGTGCAGCTGTGGACTCCAGGCAAAACAAGAGTGGTGGGGTCGCTGAAGCTTCAGGTGGATTCTACAAATGGTCCTGACAATGCCAGAAGAAAACCAGTCCCACCACAGCAGCAGAAAATCTGTTACTATCAGCTAGGGAAGGTGACTCAAGACTTGGCTTTGCCTTCAAAGTGAATGCTTTAATGACTAACTCCAGTGCCTGGCTCCAGGCTGAGTATTTGATCCTCAGCTCCAAGAGCCTTAAATTTCTTCTTTCACAGTTAAGTTGCTTCCAGGCAAGGGCTGGAGGATGCCCAAAAGTAAGTGAAATATTGGGGTGAAGGTACATCAGGGATTGTTGTTGAGCAGTATGAGGAGTTCAGAGCAGGTGAGCAGGGTTAAGGACTGTACAACCAGGCCTCCTAAAACATGGGCATGCTCTCACACCCCCAGGTTCAGGGTAAGCAACTGTACCTCTGTAAGAAATGAATGGGGATTTGAAGGCACAAAGACTATTATAGCCTCAGACTTCAGGAGTGTTCTGAGCATGAGAGCTGCAAAAATCAAAGCCTTGCTAGAAGCATTCAAGCTGCCAAAGCCACCAAGATTCAGCTGCAAACCTGAAGTCAGCATCTCTTATTGACTGATTAGCTTTAGTGTCTTCATGTGGTTTGTTTGGATTTCTATTCAAACAGCTTTCTAAGAAGTATGTCTCTCAAGATCTTAATTGTAAATCTGATCTTCATGTCTGACATCAGATATAAAAGAACCAGACAGAGTGTTAATTTGGAAATGGACAAATCCTCTCCCACATTTAGCACTAATCATTCATAGTCAACATCAGAATACCAGACCACTTCTTTTCTGTGACCCTACTATTTCCCACAGAGTTGAAATGAGGACCTCCCTGCCCAGTGCTTCCCAGAAGCAGAGCATCTCTAAATACGCACAACAAGATTTACTTAGACATCATTAGGGCTAGTTTTGCCTCAGACAGGATCCTGGCCTTGCTCTTCTCTTCTTCAAGAGCTCATTAAGAGAATAATACCATCCTACACAAAAAAAAGAATAACTACCCAGCAAAAGGGTCAGAATAGGACATTAAAGCCATGTGCAAGAAGCAGCTGGTGATGATCACTGTATGGAAACTGCTGAGTTACAACCCCAACCACTGATTGGGCACCTGGGGAAAGTACCCAGTCAGCCCTGGGAGCACAGGTGAAGGTAATTCAACTGACCAGAAGGGGTGGAGCCTGGCTGTACCTCTCTTAGACCTCATTTAGGGGCTGACTGGTGTTGGGGAAGGTTCTTTTGCTGGAGATCTCTCTTTGGTGGCGCTTCCCCTGTGTATCTGGAATCTTCTGATATGGGTGAGTGATCTTTTTCCTTTCCTTTATAGTACCTTTCTGTTGTGCTTGTTCTTCTGTCATCACACCTCTGTTGTAATGCCTTTTCTATTGTGCTGATCTGTCCCATTGCTGCAATCACAAAGTTAAGGAAGCTGACCAAAGAAATGCATTCTGGGTTTAAGAAGTTTCTAAAAAGAGAGGCTTTCCACTGATACACACTAATAATACAGTCAGAAGGAGAAAAGACTTGATCTGTGTTGCTTTTTACAATGTAATTGTATAGTGGAAATGCTAAATCGGGACTTGAGCTGGTGATTGAACACCTGGTAGGAAGGCAGGGTCACCCCAGGGGAGCTCAGATACAAGCAATACTTCTGAGTGACCAGTAGGGGTGGAGTCAGGATCAGACTTCTCTTAAGGGTTAACAGTGGAGGCAAGGGGCTCTCATTAGAGAGCATACCTAAGGTCTTCTGAAGGTAAGAAACCCCTTTCCTTTATTTCTGTGCCTATGGCTGTTGGATTTGAGCAAATCCTCTGTTACTGCAGCCTGAGACCTTGCTACTCTGCTTTCACTGCTGTGCTTTCCATTTCATTACAAATTGTTTTCTGTTTCTTCTAAATGTGTGCCTTTTGAGGTGTGTTTCTTGAATTGCTTGGGATTAATATCATGGGAATAGCATATATGTGCTATGAAAAAAGGATCTCAGAAATAAAAGAAAAATTTAAGTGTTCAGCTCTCAAGCAGTGTAATGATCAGAGGTAACACACTGCCTATTGTGTAACTGAGACAATTTTAAAGGCTTGAGTTTTTGTGGGATGGCAGGCTAAAAAGTACTGGGGAACTAAAAAGTAGTGGGGAAGCATATTGTGCCTTATGAAAAGGGCTGCTCAGACTGCCTTGCCTCGGAAAAGGTTAACCAGAACAGGTAGAAGGGCTTTATGTAGCACGGGAGGGGCCAAGTTCTAATTAAAAACAAATTGAAGCCAACCTGGCAACTGTAAAGAGATTTGAAACTTACTCTACTGTATCACTGGTGTAAGCCTAGCTACTGAGCAGAGAGCTTTCATTGCTGAAAACTAGGATGTAATAAGTGTTTCCAAACTGCAATGGGTAACAGATGTATTCAAATGTGTAGATGTAGCCTCTGTAACAGGGACTGAATATCTTAAAAAGAAACTTATTTTGTTCTATTCTTAGGTGATGTTTCTAGTTTAGTTAGAGTGGCTACGTTTGTCTGATCTCCTAAAGGCAGCAGAGAACTGTTGCAGAGCCAGGGAATTGCTTTCAGTTGGGTGAGAGATAGAAGGTGTAAAATATTCTGTCCAAATCTTGTATCTGGATTTTCAGGAAGGTTCCAGTATATTGTGATCTGGAAGTTGGGCTTACACAAGAAAATCACTGGAAGTTGATCTCTCAAGTTTCTTGGAAAAGCATAGTGAGAGCTGACAGATGGAAACTGTAAGCAAGCAAGTTAGAGATGAAGCACAATACTTTTTTTACCTTCTGTATAAACGTACCAGAGGTCATTAATCATAAGTACTAAAAGTAGATGTAGATGATGAGCTGCAGAGGACATGTTGTATAACTTGCATGTGCAGTCATGCAGGTGCAGCAGAGAGGGGGGCAATGGCTGCCATGTGTGATCTGATCCAACTGTCTCTCTTGGACTTAAGGTCCATACATTTTATCACAACATCTTTCTTCTCTTGAAGAGCTTCTTTCCCCCACAGCAGGGCACTTCACATAAAAGGCTGTGATTCCCCTGTGAAGGCTTTGCAATGTCTCTTAACTGCCAATGTTTATAGCATAATCATGAGCGTGATCTTTATGGTTGAGCAATATGTGATGTCTCTCAATAATGCAGCTCTCTCCAAGGACATTAATCAGTAAAACTGTGGTAGCTCAGACACTATCTCCAATAAACGGAGGAAATCAACCCAAGTGCCCTCAGAGCTTGCCAACAACCAAGAGGAGCTGATGAACTCTAGCTGGAGGAAGAACCATGAAGTCTGTGTATGAGTGCAGCCTGGTGGAGGAGGTGGTGGCAGTGCTCAGCGCATGCCACAGTTTCAATGCAAGGGTACAACAGTCACAGCAAAGAGCTCTTTTCCACCAACTTTCTTTTCCAAGTAGGTGAAAAGTCTCTACTGATGCAAGGGGCCTCCTAGAAGAAGGAAAAAGCCTCTTACCATTTAATGAATAAACATTGCTCCATACTTCCACTTTCCTGCCCCCAAATGCTCACTCTAATCTTAAAGCACCACCTCTGCTGCCTTCAGTGCCTGTAGGACTGTAAGATGCTGTCAATTAGTGATTGCAGGGGAGAGATTGCAGAGACCTTCACACAGTAGCTTGTTTCTACAGTGCAAGAGCAGCGAATACCCAAACAGCTACTGGACCCTGTGGAGAGGGAAAACCCCTTCTGCAGGACACACAGGAGTATTTTTCCCTTTGTGTGCTCTTCCACTGTTGGACTGACAGCAGTGTTATGGTCAGTGCAATTCTGCATATGGCAGTAGGCCTAGGTCTGGGATCATGTTTGTGTGCATGTATTCTGGATAAATGCTGTTTAAGGAGCAGGCCCTTGATTCATTCAGCATGGTGACTTCTGCCATATAGCTGGGTTGATGAGGGGAGCATAAGGTGTCTTTGATGGAATGCGGAAATGCGATTCTTGGATGTGTTCACAGCTTTTTTGGGAGGTGGAAATGAACATTCTTGATTCTTTGTTGTATGAAATTTCTCTTACTGCACTGTGTAGGTGCTTTCCATTTTTTGCTTAAAGAATGGTGACCACATCCTGATGGCACTCTATCTTCATGATAGCAACAAAACAATTACTTTTTTTTCCCTGAGGAAATTCAGCTTGAGGTATGCACGCATGCTTCCTTTGTGCTGGAGTTATTATATGAAAAGCAATGGTCTTCCATTTCCATAATTTAAAACCATATCAGTCTTAACAAATCCCCGTTCTGTCATTCTAGTGACAGATCAGGGAGTGATGATAACTTTCTTGTGTCAAAGTAACTAATGAGAATGAAATTATCTGGCTCTCTGTGGAAATGCTGCTATTCTCAGCTCCTGCTGGGATGCTGCTGTTTCCCACTGGCAGCTGAAGTGCAGACCCTGGCAATGCTGCAGGTCCTGTGATGGAGGGGCTGGGGTACAAAGATAGGAGTCGGTGAATGTTGCAGATATTGGTAGAAATCTCAGGATTTAACTGCACCTGCTTTGCTGGGATAATCTATTAATTGAGGAGGTAGTATCTTGCCTTGTGAAGTTAATAGAGCCAGTTTTATTTTTCCTGTCTTCCAGTCACTTCCAAGCACTGGGATAATCAGTGATGTATGATTTTACTATGTGTAGCACTGTCTTAAAAACAGTTGTATTAAAAATGGCATGGGAGCTGCAAATCACAAGGAAAGAAGCAGGTCTCTCATACAACCTGATTCCTCCAGCAGGTTCCTGCCCTACTCTTCAGCCCTATTTTAGTTTTGAAAAACATTTCAATCCCTTTGGCACTAGCTGATGATCTACAGCAGCTTCAGCAGAAACTCATGATGGTTGAGACAAGGAAAATACCTCCCATCTCCAACTGCTGTGTTGGCATGTGCATTCTCTGGCTGCTTTGCATCC
This sequence comes from Chrysolophus pictus, assembly GCA_037305975.1. Taxonomy (NCBI): domain Eukaryota; kingdom Metazoa; phylum Chordata; class Aves; order Galliformes; family Phasianidae; genus Chrysolophus; species Chrysolophus pictus. The sequence goes on from CM074578.1 coordinate 96,889,502, forward strand.
CAGTCCTAAACTTATGAAGTCCATTTAGTGTTTGCTCTAATGTATCTGCGGTGCCAGTGGGGAGTGTAGGTCCCACTTACTGCTCTTTTACTTATTTTCTGAGCACTTTGGAGCATCTCTAGAAGTAAAGAACTGTCTTTATAAGATAAGGCTTATGCTTATAACTACTTGTTCCAGACAAGGATTTCTTTCTGTGTCTAGAAGTATAGAGGATAATTTTTAAAGGTTGCTCCATCTGCTCACACACTGCACAGACTTCTATACCAACCAGTTGCTGATAATGAATTTTAGCCAATTTTTAATTTAGAGTGTATAGTGGAAATGCTAAGTCACATCTTGAACCAGTGATTGATCACCAGGTGGGAAGGCAGGGCCAACCCAGGGGAGTACAAGTGTGTATGAGTGACCATGGGGTGGAGCCAGGATCCACCCTTTCCCAGATGTCATTTAGGGGTTGGCAGAGGAGACAAGGGGGATCTCCCTGGAGGTCCCTGTGTATCTGATGCCTTCTGAAGGTAAGCAGCTGCTTTCTCTTTTTTTGTGTCCACAACTGTTGCATTAGAGTGAATCCTCACTCACTGCAGTCTGGGATTTAGTTGCTCTGCTGTCACTGTTGTGCTTTCCATTGCTTTACAAAGTGAAAATCCAAAGTTGCTTTTTTTGTGTCTGAAAAGCTGTTTTATGCTTTCATAAGAGACATCAGAAAAGCTCCATCAGTTACAGGGGTCTCTTCAAGGGAACTAATTATTGTGCTAGGCATATATCTATTCTGAGAACTTGATATATCTACATGCTGCTGAAAGTCCTTCGAAGGTCTTAGAGCTCACCAGAGGATCCTCTGCTTTTTGTGTGTGCCAACATGCACGCTTCTTTAATGTATGTTCTAGGAAGGAGCTGGGCTGCAAACCCTATGTTCGCAACTCAATGTGGTGGTGTTATTTTTTGGAGGGGAAGGAAGATTTTTCTAAATTTCTTTCTAATATGTAGATCACCTTATATTTGCCTTAGGTCACTTATTTAATTGTGACTGCCCACTGCAATGCTCTCAAGGAACATAAGCCCTGCTGTTACTAATGTCTCAACTGTGGCAGTTAACAGGCTGCCTTTGGGTTTTTTTGGCAGGGGAAGGTTAGAATTAGGCAGAAGGTGATAGCCAACAGATGCAATGTTGTCTTATTTCTTGAATGAATTTCAACAAGATTCTAGGGAGCAATCAGGTATTTTTTTTATCTTGTTTATCAGCTCAACAAATGCCCAGGAATCTCTATCCCAGTTCAGGATCTTTTCTGACCCTTATGGTCATCCTGGTTACAGTGTCAACAGCTTTTCCCTCTTTTCAGAGCTACAGATATTAAGGTATGCAGGTTACAGCAAGGCTTTAGGGGTGTTTTAGGGTTGAAGAGAGAGGTAGAGGTGGAGGAGAGCATCAAGACCTGTACAAGTCTCAGCTTCCAGTAAATGTGACACTAAGAAAATCACCATTTATGCTGGAGTCCTTCTCACTGTGCAGAAAGTGGTTTGGCAGATCTTTTTCCATATCCTCAGAAAGGAGTTGTGCAAAGCTAGTGGCAGAGAAGGCATCCCATAGCCCTGTGTGGAACTCAGAGGTGGTTACTGCTTGCAGGAAGACAAAATAGAACAGTGTAACAAACATATTCCAGTCTCATCTTTTGTACTTCCAGATGGCTGTTACAAAACACAGACATGGCATATGCCTGAATCTGAAACAGATGACATAACTGTGCTGGTGGATCATCTAACCCTTTTGTGTCTGGACTTTACGTCCTTTGGGTGCATTACTAATCCTTGTGGCTCTCCAAACTAGATTTTTCTTTAATGTCTCTTTTTGATAAAAGATCCGAATGGCTAAATGGCATAAATTATTCTTTCTGCAGCCTATTATAGAATATGATCACTGAACTGCAAAAGGAGGAAAAAGGGATGGAATATGTTTTTATACAGTGATCTTAGGATATGTTTCTGGCTACTGTTCCCTACCTCAGCAGGAATAGAGGCAGTAGTCAACAGTGCCTGACCCTGCTTTCCCTGACAAAATTGCAAGTTTTCACTGGTTGCAGCAGGAACAGGACTAGTCTTTCTTACAATGAATTACACCAATTTACTAGGCAATGTTCCATTTGAGCCACACTGTGGATCTGATTGCAAATGGAGCCTATTCAGATATATTAACAGCCAGGTATTCACAATCACTGCTGCTGGATTCTGGCTAAATCTGTGCTCTGTTGACAAGAGAATTGTAAGGCAGGAAATGAAGATAGCAACATCCCATTCAGACACAGGTCTGTTAAGAAACCCCTATTGCTATGAAGACATTTCTGCTGTTTGCTTAAAAAGGGTATTAATTTAATGAATGCCTTTTCTTGAATGATAAACACGAAGTCTAAATTTAGGTGATTGGGAGGTATTACTTCTGTTACTTCCAACTGTGTAGCTCCAAAACAACGGACTGCATACAATTTCCTGAACATACTTCTCAGGAGCAATCAAAAAAAATGACTCAGTGGAGATGGGGATACTATTTCTGTCCTAGACAGGTCACATCCCTGATCTGATGCATCATGTGGGCCTAAAATACTTGCACTAGCCCAAGTGTGGTAGCAGCTGTGGAATGTGTCCAGGGCAGGACTTTGCCTTTTTTTGCCTTTCTTTAGTTTTGCTAAATGTAACCTGACCTTTATCCTTCACTGGATCATCGTGGTTCCTTCACAGACACAAGTGATGGGGACTGAGGAAAGCTCTACAGAACAGTGGTAAAACACTCAATACTACAGGAAGGCGTGCATGTGATAAACTCTTTTCCAAAGTGTGTATTTGAGATAGGGTTTGTGGTTTAAAAAGATTTTCTATTGTAATTCACAGTAAGTAATTCCCAGCCAGTGTCATAGACTGAAACAGAATCTGTTTGTTTTTCCCATGTTCACTTTTAAAGGTGTGAGATATGCCCTATGGTTCTCAAGAGTTTCTGGTGGCAAAGTAGGACTTTTCTGTAACAAGAGAAGATACAGCTGGAAATGTAAAGCTCCCAGTTCAATGTGAAATGATAATGATAACATGGGCTGCTTTGAAATTGTTCTCTCAAATCGATGTTAATGAACCAGCAGCTATGTGCACATACCCTGAGACAGTGATTGACATGAAAAATGTTATTTCTTTGTTATCCTGGGATCAGATGTGTTGGCATTGACTGTATTTTAAACCAGTTGTGAAAGTTGAACAATACCAGCTCTAGAAGCTGTTTATAGCATATTACCATTTCAAAAGAGACTTTTTTCAAGTCTCCTGAATGGCATTAATATTAAATCCTCTGGAAAATCTCAAAATGTGAATTTGCAGTGAGTCCCCTATGACAGATCATCTCCCATGAGAAAGAATGAGAGTTGGGAAATGTAGCTCAGCAAATTTGACAATTTAAACATCCCCGGAGAAAAACATAACCAATGAAATTATTTTTGTGTATGTGCTGGATTTGGGTGAGGGGGATGTGTTCGTTTTGCTATGCAGATGACCACAGGCACTTCTGCAGAGTAGAAGATCGATTTTAACAGGTAGTGAAACTGTGCATCTAACTTAGGATCAGTGGCCTAATAGAAACAGTTGGAAACTGACGTTTTAAAAAAAATCCCAGTCCTGTCTTGTACCGGGCAGTCAACACCGCAATTTTAGTGTGCATGGATGTAAGTTGTGAGGGGAAAAAAAGAGCATGGACTTATCTACACAGACTTGGAACTCTTGGGGCAAATGTTCCAAATTAAGAATGAAAACATTCCACAATTTACGTCAAAACTATAAAAATAAGCATTTTGCAGAGCTCATGCCCTGACTGAAGTCAGAATCCTCATCCAAAACATGCAGAAATGACTTTTAATTACTCCAGCTCATGACAAATGAAACTCTCATTGGTGTTCCACAGTTAAAATATCTGCCTTATCTTGACTTTTTTTTCCCTGTAACCATTCCCAGATGTAAGAGGTACTGTATAAATATCCAGAACAGCGGTGCGATACCTGTAGCAGAGGACATAGGAAAGGGGGAAAGAAGAAAGCAAAATAAAGCAAAAAGCCTTATTTGTAGCTTTTACAATATTAATGTTGTATGATTAGTCTCCTGCAAAGCCCTCGGAAAGCCTGTGGACCCATTGCACTAAACCTTGACATAAAAATATGCATGAAAAAGCAGACAAGGAAAATGTTCATTTTCTGTAGAACTGAGAGCCTCTCTGTCCACCCTCAACAAACTGCACCAAGGCAATGGACGGAATACAGAATAAAAATGGTTTTCAGTTGTGTTGGTTCTCAAAATGCCTCAGCTATGAGCAGAGCTGCTGTGCTTAAATAGAAGCGTTTTCCCATATTCCATACGGATTTATAAGGATAGCTACACCAGTTTAACTGGTACTAGCTGTATACTCCTCTATAGGCAAGAATATATTGCCCTCTTGATGGACAGAGGGTTTAGCCCAAAATGAGCAGTATTGTGTCTCAGTGTATATTCTGGAGTGTGGGTGAAGTTCTCTCCTGCATACTCTAAAAATGACCTCTAGAACAGATTCCCTGCAGGGACTATGCTCTGAGCTATTGTATGAGGAGTGCAGAGGCTGAGTGTGCTCATTAAGGAAACCAGGTTGTGGGATAGCATCAAGAAAAGGAAGTTTGGAAAGCAAGAAGTTGAAGTTTACTAGCAGATATGCATGAGGATTGAAGAATTAAACTTTGAGAATATAACTGACACTTTTGGGCACCATAAAATACTGAAGGCTCTTTGACCTGGTGACTATGCTATCAACTGAGACTGGTGTCAAAACCTGGAAGTAATTTATTAGATGTGAAATGTTAATGCTTTTGCAAAGGTACTGGTTTACAGCAGAAGGTATCATGACTTCCCCAGCAATACTATGTCAGCTTGAAAGGTGGAAGTTATTCACAAAGCTTCATTCTTCATCAAATTTGTTCTAACAGCAAAATCACAACCTTTTGCCTAAGAGATACATGCCCATCTCCTTGATATGTTACAAAAGCTGTTTGAATATCTGACTGAGCTAACAGCAACAGCATGAGACAGCATAAAAAAGTGGGAGATCCCATCAAAGCACAGCCTAGCATGGGACAAAGTGACCAGCAATGCTGGAGACCTGGTGCCTATCAGTGGAACTGTTAGTAAAAGTGTTAAGATCGATGCTAGTGGGAAAGCCTGTATGTGAAAGCAGTGGATGAGGTGAGCAGCAGTAAAAAGGCATTGAGAAGGTGCGTACTGTTGGCACATACATTAGAAGGCAATGAAGCATCCAACACATCTACAGGCAGCTTCTCAGGCTATCTAATGCAGGACACACAGGAGAATGATACAATCCTAATACCTCACAGTAGGACGTGGGGGAGAGGCTGACCTTCACTGACTCCTAATGGATGTAAGAAGGCATCTCCAAAGCCAGTGTCTGATTGCTAATGGAAGGAGTTGACAGACGTGTCTGTAGAGACCATTTTTTATCCATGGCATCATGAAAGCTCCTGGATACCAGCGCCTGGTATCCTGCAGAGGCTGCATGTTTTCAGCTGCTTGTGAGCAAGTGAGAATGTGAATGAATTAATTCATATTTTAGTTTTCAGAGGAAAATGATTTCATTTAAAAATATGGATTTGCTACACCAGGATGCAATGTTACTTTCCACCATTCAGTTCTTGCAACCTGATCTCCTGTAGACGCATATGATAGCATCACTGTTTCGTGAGTAGAAGAAAGAAAATAACTACGTCAATCTGTAGAGTACTTAAAGCTTGTCTAAACTGCCAGCGAGGGTACCTCCTGCCAGCAGTGCTCAGGTGTTGCTCCTTAGGTTGGAAAACTTCCTTTTTGCTATGAGAGCCCCTTCACAAGAAGTGCCAGGTGCAGGAGGGCATTCCCTTGACAGAAAAGAGATACTGATTGAGCCTACCTTGACTGCCATGGTGCAGTACTGATTTGTGATACACTGCTTAAGACAGAAGGCACTTCAGCTGGGAGAATAATTTGCAGTAATAAGGGATAAAATTTAACTTTTCAGGATAGCTCTTGTCAAGCAAAAATGTACTAAAGCCATGATGAATTTCTGGAGAATTTGACAGGCCTTTCCTGTGGATAGGGCTCCACAACACCTGACTAGCAAGTCATTTGTGTTTCCTTACAAACTGTAACTGTTGAACAAATGCTTTCACCAGAAACTGGAAAGGAGTACAGCTGGAGCTCTTCTCTCTACTTCTGTTGCTTTTTTTTTCCCAAAGCTGCAAGGGAATGGTAAATAAAAGAAAACTGCATGTGTATATCTGTGGAAATAACATAAATGAGCAGGATCAGTATAAAACATTAAAGTTAAAAAGACATTGTTGCCACAGAATCTGATGTGCAGCTTGAGTAGGTTGAGGGGAGAGGCATGTTTAGAGCTTGTAAGTTCCAGGTATATCCATTTCTGGCATGTTGTTGGATTACTGAGAGAGATCTCTAGCACTCATGTGCAGGGCAAAAAGTTATTCAGGAGAAGAAACAGTGTTTTTCCATATGGATCATAACTAGCTATGGCCAAAACCCATAGAATTGCTCAGATTGGAAAAGACCTTAAAGATCAAGTCCAACCACAATCTAACCAAATTACCCTGACAATCCTCTGCTAAATCATGTCCCTGGACACCACATCCAGACAGTTTTTAAACACATTCAGGGATGGTGACTCAACCACCTCCCCGGAGAGCCTATTCCAGTGCTTAACAACCCTTTCTGTAAAGAAGTTTTTCCTGATATCCAACCTAAACTTACTGTGGCACAACTTAAGGCCATTTCCCCTTATCCTATCACCAATGAGAAGAGACCAACCCTGCTCTCACTGTAAGCACCTTTCAGATATTGGAAGAGAGCAATAATGTCTCCTCTCAGCCTCCTTTTCCTCAGACTAAACAGCCCCAGTTCCTTCAGTTGCTCCTAATAGGGCATATTCTCTAAGCCCTTCTCAAGTCTTGTTGCCCTTCCTTGGACCTGCTCCAGCACCTCAGTGTCCTTTCTGTACTGAGGTGCCCAAAACTGAACACAGTACTTGGGATGAGGCCTCACCAGTGTCAAATACAGGGCAGGATTAGTTCCCTAGTCCTGCTCACCACACCATTCCTGATATAAGCCAGGATGCCATTGGCCACCTGGGCACACTACTGGCTCGTATTCAGCTGATTGTCCATCAGTACACCAGGGTCTGTTTCCACGAGGCAGATTTTCGGTCACTCCTCTCCCCAAGCCTGTAGGGTTGCCTGGGGTTGTTGTGACCAAAATGCAGGACCCAACACTTGGCCCTATTGAAACTCATACAGTTAACCTTGGCCTGTTGATCCAGTCTATCCAGGTTCCTCTGTAGTGCCTTTCTCCCTTCAGACAGATCAACACTCCCTCCCAACTTGAGAAAAAACTCTATCTTCTCACTGGTATTTAGTTCTCTTCATCAGTGAAAGCTGGCATATTGCAGGACAGATGATTTTCCTGGAGTTTTTTTGCAGTACTTTACACTTCCCAGGAGTTGCTTCTATATGACTGTAATAGAGCTGTCAAAATAACAGCTTGCAATAGGAGTTGTGATCACACCTCTCCACACATGCTGCCCCCGCCTCCTGCAGCACCTGCTCGTAGTGGAAGGCTTATATGGATGGGGCCAAATCAAGGTGACACTGCCTGTAAGCACAGGATGCGTCTCAGTGTTCACTTGGCTGACCTTCCCAGCAGAGCTGTGCCTCAGATTCCTGCACACTTCTTTCTCCTGAAGTTTTAAGAACTTGGTCCTAACTGTGGTCTTGCTCTCCACTGCTATCAGTGCTTGTCTCAGCCTACCTACCACACACTGGTCCTTGCACCTTCCTACAGTTTTGGTGATTTTTTTCTCTTGCTCCATGACTTCCAAAAGCTTTTTGAAACCAACAGTTTTGCTCTTTTACATTCTGCCTTCTCAGGCTAGTATTTTTGCACTTGCTGAACTGCCTGTGTCATGCATGAAACACAGAAGACACTGCCCCAGCAGCAGCTGGCTGATAACACTGGGCTTTAAAAAGCAAGGACTTCTGTAACTTGTTAGGGCAAGAAGGGCAGAGTTGGGATGAAGACTGGTTCATGTTCACTTTGAAATCACTTGAGTAGGCTACTGAGTGCACCTTCAGAAAGTACTCCCATAGGCTTACCTGGCAAGGGAGAAGGCAACATCTCTGTATGGGCGCAGTGCTGGTTTTGCCATGCCTTTACCCCAATGATTATTAGAATTTGTCACATCCAAGTCACCTGCCAGCGTAAAACTGCGTAAAGTTGAATGGGCGGAAACAACAGGGCAAAATATTTATGAAGGGACTGCAATCACCATCCATCAATGTCCATTAGTGTTTGCTTGGAGACACCAGTCTTTTCCTCTTCATTAAATATCTTAAGTAACCTAAACATTCCTGTTTGCAAGGCCAGCATTTTATGCATGAGAGCAGCATCTTTTGAAGACTAAAGCTGTAGGCTGTTCAGGTCCAATATATCGGCTCAATCAGATGTTTAAGTATCTCTGCAGGAATGATTGCTGTCATTTAATTTGCTGATTAGTGTTGTCATATCTATTTGTAGAATACAGTATAATTTATGGTGAGATCCCCGGAGGATCTTCAGCAAATGCTACAAGTAATTGAATCTGCTGATTTCTGAAGGTCAGATGAAAACTGAACATTATTATGACACAGGTTATGTGGTGATGTCACCAGATAGCTTTACATTTCAAATTTGCATCTATTGATTGTTGCTGTAGACTAACCCTGAAAAAGATGAGTGAATAAAAATATGAAGAAGCCTAACTTCTATTTAGCAAAAACCTGAGGTAAATTTTCAGCCCTTTTAGAAAAAAACTATACATTTCTTGGAAAGATGAAAAGTGAAGGAGACTTGTACCACTGAGACAAAGGGGGAGGAGAAGCCTCAGAGAGGTAATTTAGGGAAACGTCAGGAAATGGTTTGGGTTATCTTACTGAAGCAGTGGTTCACTGAGGAACTATGAGGCTGTGCTGCAACTCCCACACATAGCTATGATGCCCCAAGCTGGTACTGCTGCATTCTGTTTCTGTTCCAGCAACCAAGCAGATTTCCCTCAGCAGTAAGACTAATTTTGTCTGAGTTGTAAAAACGAGGTCTTCCAATTTGGTTTGAACAGACTTCAGAGTTTTTCTGTAAAAGCTGGATGGAAACAGGATGAAGTTCACCTGGCGAGGTGCAGGGATGGCTGACTTCTTAGGGCACTGGGTTACAGCATCTTGCTGAAGAAATGGTTTGCCAAAGGAACAAGGCTCTAAGTATGATGTTGAATTGTTTGCACCAAAAATTGCTCAATGATAAGGAGTGGATATTTCTTCTGAAGAAGAAAAAAAAAAGCCAAACTTCTCTATTCTTCTAGAATCCCTTTCAGCTTTCTGGTTTAACATAGTTTCATCTCCTTCCCCAAAGGAACTTCTTGTAACTAAGTCAAATAGGGATTTATTAAAAAAAAAAAAAAAAAAAAAAAAAAACAAAACTTGGCATGTTATGAACAGGCAAGACACAAGGAGTGGGTTGAAGCAGTTTGGAGAGAATATCACTAGAAGGCTGCTGCAAGTCACTGTACCCTGTGTGGTGCGTAACAGCAATTCATAGGGCATGCGTTGCTGACTTCTTGAAGCAACTCACATCCACTGATGCTTTGCAGAGGGAAAGTTGGGCTGGGTTGATAAATTCTGCAACCAAAGTGCTTATTAAAAAGGATAAATGCAAATCCACATGCAAAAGCCCCTTCCCAAAATGAATCAATTAGGTTATTCTGTGCTTTTTCACTGCAGCAGTACTTGTGTGCTGCAACTTTTCTCTTCAGCTGCTCTGTAAATCATCAACCTGGAACACTACAAGCTACACAACCACTCTATGACCTGCTAGAACAATAAACTAGGGCTTTAAGGCCATCCAGGCCACAGAGACTTGAGCATACACATTTCTTTGTGTAGCCTAGTGACAGAAGCGTGGATGTGCCCAGCACTGAGTGCTTGCTGGTCTGCTGTGATGGAGCAGGGCCTAAATACACACAGACACTTCAAACAGAAGCAGCTGTTAGCAAGGCTTCCTCTCCTCTGGAGGACACTTTACTTGCAGGTACCATGCAGGAGCTAGTGCCTATAAATCCCACAGACTTTGTTGTTTTACCAGCAACCAGGAAGGGAGCAGTAAGCACCTGCCAGGTTGGTTAGAAATCAGCTGAGTGACAAGGCTGTGGAAAAGCTGCCTGAAAATAAATAGGCAAACAGTAAAATGCATGAGGGGCCTCCCAGGATGAAGGTAGAAGAGCCTGTGTCTCCAGTTGCATGCAATGCCCCTTTTTCGCTTTCCTGTACTGGGCATGGGTATTTGTGGGGGAAAAAAAGAACAGCAAAAAATAGGGCATTAGCAGAGAGAGGAATAATATGGCTATGTGCTGTTCCCCTGTCTACATTTGGCATGCGACTGGCAGTCCATCTCTGACTCCAGGATGCTGCTGCTCCTGGAGAGAAGAACATTTCTCTGTACTTCATTTATTTTGTAAATGTCATAAGCTCTGAGCTACTCAGTGGCTCAGGGCAGGGGATGCACAAACACCCTGGGAGCCTGTTGTATCTCACAGCATTTCTGTGACTAGCAGAACAGGGAACCCATGGTACAAACAGCACAAGTGGGTTTTCTTTCCCAAGCATCATTCCCTTTAGGGAAATGGTGGGTTCAATCTGACAAGAGGAAGCTGTCTGCCACAACAGTCCTCATGTACCAAGTGTGGATCTGTTACATTATTTTAGTGCTCTCTAGGGAGAAAGTGAGGGCATGTGAAAACTGATAAATAACTGCTCCCAGTTCTGGGTCTCTTATATAAGATGCTGATTATAGAAACTGAGGTGCACAGGAGTGGGACAGAATGCAAAGATCAGACTTTTTAAAGGAAAGTAGGTCTGGGTTTTTAGGGGGGAAATGGAAATTACCAGCCTTCATTGAGGCTCAATAAATTCAAATAAAAGGGTGTTCTGTTGTTCTAGCAAGTCCAAGAGTCCTTTGCTGAGAAAGTACCACTTGAGGAAGAATTTTACGTAGAATTTCTCCTTAGTGATGAGATGATGTAAAGTAAAACCAGCTGAGAACAGAACTGAGAATAAATGACTTAATAGCACAAAAGCTAAACAAATATTGTTCCAAAGTATCCTACTATTCATATTCCTTCCCAAGCTTGAATCATCACAACTGCATAGAAAGCAATTTTGTTGTCAATCTGGCATTAATATTGCTTAGTGAAAATTTTTTGCTGTTTTCCTTTCCTTCCTTTTAACTCCAAAACTAATACTCAGGACAATTTATAATCCTAAGCAGAAAAAGAAAACATCTTATACACTAGGCTTAGGCAACTTCAGAAAAGAGCAGGGTTTGGACAGTGTTAAGGTAGGCTACTATTTTAATTCTACGCACAATTGCTCACAGAAAAATAGGGAAGTGTTTTGTAATGTAACACAATCTCGGTACAGAGAACAAAACATGTTATTTGCCATCTCCTTCTCTTACAAACACAGACTATAAGTTGCCAGTTCCCTACAACTGTTTTATTATAGCCAAGTTATGAAAGCTGTGGGAATGGAAGTGAGCTTTCTATTTCATAATGCTAATGCCCAAGCCCCCCATATCGTCAGCACAATTGTATCAGTAATGTGTGCGTTTACGGATTGTGGTGAATGTCTGGAGGATGCTCTTCAGTATGTCCTATTAATGAACTGAGCAGTCTCATGCACTAAAAAGCAGACATGTAACAGTAACCTAATTGAGTTGCATTTCCTCAGTTTGTTAACCTTATTGGATTTCTGACCACTATACTGGAAGCAGCATCATAACTTTCTTTGTAAGTATATTTTTGATGCCTAAGTGATAGAAAATGTCTTTCAGATAGATTATTGTCTTAATGTAAGATGTTAGATTAGAAGGAGAGGGCTAGATATGGGAAAACAATAAGTAGGTGGCCAGGTGCTGGCTGATAGGCATGTTTGCACACCAATGGTATTTGTTTCTGAGTATTTTTCTATCACTCATTTCTATTACATATCTAAATTTGGAGTGTGCTTCCCATGTAAATTCAGACATGAACACAATTCCTGACCTGAGAATCCACTTGTGTGATTTTGGTGAATCCCTCCTTTGAGCCAAGCTCTCTCTCATCCTAATTAGCAACAGTTCAAGTTGTAGTTCTTGTGCATAAGGCTTGCTCAATGAACAGTCTCTACTCCAGTGGGACTCTTTACATGCCTATTTTAGTGCTAGCATTTGTCAGCGGGTCAGTACCCACTGGGACGCTGAAAAAGATCTATTCAGTCTAGACGCACATTATTTTAGATCACCCCAAGGACCACTGTGAAGTGCATTGCCAGCTAGTAAGGCTCTGGCCCATGTACTGCTGGAGAAGGTCTGCTGGATCTGTGTGATGTGCCCCAAACTACAGGCATTTCATGGGTGTTAATGGAAGTTTGTGCACCTTGTGGCACCGCATAGAGAATGAGAAAGATGAATATGTGTCTGTATTGCAGTGTTTTCATGAGGCAGGATTGATAAATGGGAAGAAAAAGCATATTAGGAGAAGGAGTAAAATTCCACTAACATAGCTTTTGTAGACTACAGGCTGTGAGTACTCTGTTCTGTGATCTTCCAAATGGTGTATTCTCAGGACAGCAACCTCAACAGTGCATAGCTGGGAGATCTAATCCCAAAGCTGCATATGGCTGTACAGGAATAGGACAGTCTCTTCATGTCCATATGTCCACAAATAAAGCAGAATCTGGCCCCAAATAACCATGGCTTCTTGCAAATGGGGCCATCATTTCTTGCAGTAGTGATGAACTGACATCTTGCCAAGTGACCTACAATTTCTCCTTTCTCTCCTGCAAAACTGCAAAAGGAGGAGCAAAAGAAGCAAATACTGCTTCCTTCATGTGACAGTCCTGTGGAGAGGAGAGCAAAGGAGATATAAGTGGTGTGTCTATGGGAGTTTGTATAGGTTTCTGTGTTTAGCAATGTGTTGTTTTTGGTGTTTCTTTTTTTTACAAGTCATGAAAGGAGAGTATTGTCCTGTAGGTAATGAAATATTTTTGCAACCAAGTAATCCTTGAGTATAAAGAAACCTTTGTGTACTGGCAGTTCAACCACAAAGATGGCAGAAATAGGTACCCTATCTAGATTTTTGAAAAAGGATTGTATTTATTGGATAAGGTGAGGTTTTGTTAGCTAGGCCACCTTATTCCTGCAGGGAATCCTAAGGAAGAATTTATGTTAAATGTGATTTGATGATAACGATACTTTTTTTAATAGAGCACAGAATACTGTGCTATCTAAATCTGAGTCCATTTCTTCAGCTCAGAAACGCTAGTATAAGCAGAAGGTATTTTCTACTCTATTGCAGCTTCTATTTCTTACTTTTTTTCCTACTGTATTTTAATATTGATTTACAGACTTGACTTTACTTACACAGCTATCCAGTTCCTCTCACCAGTATCTCTAGATATCCAACTAACCAAAACAAGCTTGCTATGTTCATCAGCTCTGTACAGTGCAACTAGGACAATGAGATGTCATAAAGACTTATGACTGGATTTTCAGAGTAGGTGAGGGCAACTAGCACAGGGTATTGATTTCATAAGAAGCTCTAGATCCTCTGTGCACATTTTAAAAAGTGCCACAGATTCTCCAAAGTAGCATTTTTCTCAATATCTACTTCAGAAAGATCAGCGCAGTGTTTTTTGAGAAACTGAACAAAAAATAGATGAAGCTTTCCAAACAGAGATTTTTCTCTTTGTCAAAACAAAAATATGAATAGCTAATCTAGGATGTCAGCAGGATCTAACTCCTGTGCAAAGTCTTACCCAATGGTTTAATACACCCTTCAGAAAGTGTCATAACCTCAGCACCACAGAGATACCACCTCACTGAAAGTGCCACAAAAAGCTTTGTTAGATTTAAATAATTTGGTGTTTTGGTTTCTGGTACTTTTTTAAAAAAAATCACCTCAATGTGTAACATCTACAGAAACTCAGGAAAACAAACAAAAATGCTGTAATATGCTTCAGAACAAATTTGCAGATGGTTTGGCCTATATCTCTTTAAAATGTATGATTAAACGAAGCCCTGCTATTTTAACTACTCCAAATAGAAATGCAACTATTTAGTGATAGCTTTTTTTTTGTCTGGTTTGCAATACTTCTTGAGATGAGCCTTTGGTTTCAAAGGGTGGTGAGCTGCTCTGCTCCCATCGCTGGGATGCAAATTCTGAAGACTAATTATGCCATTTTCATGTTTCCTAGTTGTTCAGTGCTTTGCTTCTGATAAATTTAGCAAGATTTCCAGCTGTACTGAGACTATGGAGACTTGGGATTAGAGCTTGAATAAAGTGTAACTTCTTATTTTCTACTATCTGGCTCTGAATGACAGTTAATCATACTATACCCACACATTTTCTACTGTGAGTTTTTATGGGAGTATTCACTTAAAGTAGATTAATTTTCAACAAATAATTTCAAACAAAGAACTTTAATCAATGTAATTATTTCATTTTTTAGTGAAACCATTCTTTGTTGTTTCAAAGAAGGATTTACTTTTGCACTGGTCAAATTGAGTATGTTTCCTGGGAAAGATCTGCAGTTGCTACAATCAGAAAGGCAAAGACAAAGGTAAACGCAAAGGGATTTTGTCTATCAAATGTGGGGTCAATTGCAGGAATGACTTGGTCAAAAATTGCAGGTTTAAAATACGATTTCCTGTTAAATATTCTTTGAGTTATTTGAAGAAAGATTTCATTCTGAAATCCCATTTTGAAATTCCATTTTGAAACCAGCTGTACTGAAAGTCAACCACAGTTGTATACTGACTCTGCATCCTCAAAGGTTAAAACCCCAGTTTCTATTAATTTATTATTTTTTTAAAATAAAATAGCAATAGCATGCTTCCATTGTCAGAGGAGAACTTCTTCCTAAACCCATTCTATTGGTGCAGAGCACAGTAACTACTACTGGCTACTGAACTAGCAGGACAACACAAGAAAGTATGCTAAGGAAAGTGCTCTTTGATGAAAGTTCAGCACTGGCATGGGCAAATATGCATTAAACTGAATTTTAATCTGCTGGTAATGAAAATCTTGTAACACAACTCTGCCTTGAGGACTAAACAAGTCCTCAAACAATTGCATGTTTAGTATGCTTAGGTGAGATCTGAGCTTTAGGTGAGGACTTATGAGAAAACAGATAATTTGAATAGCATGCTTTCTGCTGATTGCCAGAAATATTAACATAACACATCTATATGGACTGAAGCTCTTTTTCTCCACTACTTGCAAACATATGCACTAACTTCTTACTCAGCACTACCTGGAAAATATTTCTGTTTGTTTCTTCTCTGACATGGAAACCAACCTCTGAAGTCCCACTCCTGCATCTAGGTCCTAAGAAAGCAAAGAAATATCATCCCTGAAATGTGCTTTATAAACGTATGCCTAGGTCAAACATGCTTAGCGTTTGTGCCACAAACTGATGGCCTTTCTGTCAGCTCTCATTGGCCATCACAAGGTGATCAATTTGAAATTAATCTACAAGGGGTAGAGATATTTTATTTTCATTGTTTTTATCCTGCTTATTTTCTTCTGCTTGCCCAAACAGTTGTCATCAGAGCTATTGGAGCAATGCCGATTTATATGAGCAGGTCATTTGGGCTTTCTGTCCTTTATTTGGATAAAGGCATGTTAGCATGAGAAACGCTGAGTTTATCAGATAGTGATACTTTGTAGTTCTTCCTCTCTTGTCCCTTCTCCAAAGCTCTTCGACCCTATTAGCAATCTAGTCAGCAACTCCCGTGTCTCCCCTTGTTCTGCAATTTCACACACTCCTGCTACCGTCTGCTACGTTTCTTTTTCATGAAGCTTCTCTCTTCATCTTTATATCTTTTGTAGAGTAACTCCTGTCATTATGCTGGTAAGAGAACCTTTTTATCTATTTAGTATTATGATAACCACTGCAAATATGGGGCAGTTGATATTTATGGGGAAAGGAATAATGAATGAAATGTTTGGAAAAAATTTATGTTCCCAACAAAGCTGCTTAACAAGCTGTCACTAAAGACATTGCACAAGTGAATCTGCATACGTTTGTGTATTTCAAAATTATTCATCAATATTTATATTATTAAGTCTGTATTACTGTTTCATTAGAGAAGTCTACCAATATTTCAGCATTACAATAGAAATGTTTATTTCAAAGGAGTCATTCTGAGAGAAAGTAAAAAGTGTTACATCAGTCATGTAAAGGCATGACATGAAGCCATTTGTCTTCATGAATTTTGTTCACTTAGTAAACCTAATTTCTGGTCACAGCAATTTTAATGTATTGATTTCTAGCATTGTACTTGCCTGGCAAACAAGATCTCATCATAATTCCTGTCTTGTGTCAGTAAGTCCTTTCCTCTCAAGCAAACAAAATATTTTAATCTCAATCCCTTATCGTCTTTCATACAGGGCTGTATGCCACTCAATACCTTTGCTCAGAGTTGTAGATCTGGGTGTGTTAAAAGGAGAAGCATACATGTGATCCTGTCCCCATTAACTCTTGTTAGCTGATGTCTTGTTTTCCCAGGCCATACCAGTTTGCAAATGCACAGTTTCTCCATTTGCAAGGGGACTATGTCAGCCTTGACTTATGCCTGCATTGCAGTCACAGAAGTGGCTGGACTGCAATACAGAGACGCATGAATAAGTTTGGTGACTAGGAGGTGTTTAGCCACAGCAGGGAGCTCAGTGCAGACTGATGTGATTTTTGGTATCCAGGCTACCTGAAGCATCTCTAGCTTAGTCTGCAGTCCTTCATATACTCTTGTGCTGATACAGTTTTAGCCTTCTACCTCTTCACAACACCCTCTCTGACAGAGAACATTATACATAATTATCAGGTGTAGCAATTAAGTTAGTGAGAAATTAAAAATTTAAATGTGAGTCTAAAGGGTCATTAAAATTATGAATGTTCTATATTCACAATATTCTGTATTTCTGTAGAAAACTGATTGCCACCATTCAGCTAATTCTGGATTTAGATCACAGTCTTTACATATTTACTTTTGCAGGTTACTTGCAAAGAAATTTAAGATAGTAAAAATCCTCCATGTAACTTCAAAAATAGGAATCAGTTGAGATTTACCCAGGTTTAGCTCATTAATCCATTGTTCTTGTATTCCTACAACCAGGTATTCTGATTACTACACTAAGCATACTAAAGAAATGTAGATATTTTAGCTATAAGTAATACCTATTAAGGGAGCAGAGTATATATTTAAATTGAGTAAAAGGCCAGCAGATGTTGCGCCAAGATTAGGATATAACATTTTTGTATCTATCTGAGATCTTCTCCTTGAAAGATTTGTTCTTGAGAGTTGTGTAACACCTTTCCTTCTGCACTGACCTCTGCGATAATGTGCATCAGGAATTTAATAATATCAAGAGAACCAGACAGCAGCCTGGGAGTTAGTACAAGGGCACATGAATAATGGCATTATTTCCAATCAGAAAATTTCTAAATTTAAATCTATTACTGAAACCAACAGCATACTGTACAGCTCTGCACCTTATGTACCTACACAAAACTGGTGGATAACAGGAAACAATAAGGCTTGAAGAAAAGGCCAGGGAAGAAATCTCCGTGAGAATGTAGAAGGGAAAATTCAGTTCAGTTCAGTGTTATTTTGCCTTCATTTCAAGGTGCTTTTAAATATAAATATCCTTCTCTGAATCAAGTGAAAGGGTTGGTCACAACGTGAAAAAAAATACATGAATAGGAAATTCTTAGTTGCTTGGAGCTGTTCACTGTCTTCAACAGAGGCATTTCATACAAGGCAAGGATAGATGCTTGCACTTGCTATCTGTATACATCATAACAAAGTGAAGGGCTAGCCTTCTGCTCAACTTAAAATTATCCTCAGCAAAGTTATTGGTGTGAATCCCAGAATGCAGGGCAGTTGTGTACAGCTATACATATGAGCGTTTAAAACAAACCTTACTTACACATACACGTAACTGCCACTGAAAACGTTCAACAAAGTGAAATGCTTTGAATGGGGATGGATTCCTGCTTTTGGGATTTTTGTGAGTAAACATGGCGTAACTGAAAAGCAGATCTGTTGTTATCATTAAGGGTGTCCTCTGCACCTAAGAACACAAAAGTAATAACCTGCAAAATTAAGATAGCGCAAATGTGATTCTACCATTTCCCAGGAGTGTCTGGCTTTGCAACTTTAGCAGTGTCTGCACAATGCAGGGCTTTTTGTCTTTTATGATAATAAATTAATTCAGCATTTACAGTCAGGGAGTTCTAAAAGTAACAATACTAATTCACTGCCAGAAAAAAAATGAGGCTTTCCCCTCCAAACAGCAGGAAGATGATCCAAAACTAATAATGTTAGCGGTGATTCCTGTTCTGTTTTTACATGGTCAAAAACAGGAAGCTGCCCGACATTGATAAAAACCTCTCCTGAGAACTTGTCGTCTATATTCTAAATTATTCAGTTGAATGCATTGTCATTACATGCATACTAAACAGGAAGCGGGTTCTTAAAAGATGAGCTAACAAAACAAACAAAACAGTGGGTTTGCAGTGCTGTCTTTTTTCTTGATTTTGTTTCTTTTTTTTTTTTTTTGTAGAGAAATGTCTTATGTACTCTTTTCCACAGTGCATTAACCAATTATAGACATGAAAGATGAAAAACACCTATTACTTCATTTAAATCTTCCCTTAACTATTGTCATAGCTTGCAAACCCATTTCTTTTTAAACACAGCTTGCAAGCTCCTCTTTCATTGTACAGAGATTATATTGTACAGTAAAAAAATATATAATTAAAAATAATCACTGTAACTCCCTTACCTGTCTAGGAGATGTGTATTTCCAAATTCCAAGATCACTGCCAGGACATTTGCGAATGATGCTTTTATTTACTGCAAATGTAGTTTCCTCTCCTGCTCTTGTCCACAAATCCATTTCCATAGGGCTTCTCTTGTAGTGTCTGCAAAACACAAAGCTGACAGTGAACACGTGCTGTGTTAGAAAGGTAGAAACACCTGGATTTTATTAAAAGAGAAGACAAAGTAGACTCACAGTGAAATACAGCACCACACGTGAGCTTTTTCTTTTTGCTTCAATACTTCATAAACTGCAACTTTATTGGCAATGGGGAAATGGTAATTTATTTCTCAGCGTTGTGATGGGGGTTTTAGTTCTAAAGGGAGATCTTGCAAAAAGTAGGCTGGCAGAAGTCGTTCTTTGCATGTGTATGGAATGAACTACTGAAACTTAACTGCATCATCAAGGATAATCTTTTTTATGTATTGAAAACAAAACAGGCTTTGACTTCAGTCTTAGGTTGATGATTGGAAATCAGTACAAGCTTCACTGAAGAACCAAAATTATCAACATGTACCTGGTTACATACAGTCACCTGTTCTTGGAACACCTGCACTCTGTTGCAATATCTGCTTATATTTTCAGCTTCCTTTAGGCCAGGGGAAGCTTGTTGTGAGCGCTAAGATGTCAAGAACAGTGGAAAAAAGTATCTCAGATAATAGGTCCTTGGAGAATCAAGAATTTTAACCCGCTGTCTAAGTAGAATGACTTTGAGTCTTCCCCAGTTTTGCCTTTCTTATCCAGTCACACAAGATGAATTTCTTTGTAAGGGGCAGCAACATCCTAAGATCAATTCAGACAAAAGATCAAGGCTGTTCTCTTAGGAACAGCAACAACTTTTTTTTTTTTTTTTTTTTTTTTTGTGAGCCAAGATGTCCACTTGCATCCACTATCTCTAATAAGAATGGACTGAGGTTGACTGGGTAACCAGCAGTCTTCAGGATGGCAAAGTAGGGAGCATGTACAAAATCTTTAAATAAACTCAGAGAGGATGGTCTGTTGTAATGTAGGAAAGAAATCTCCAAGGTACTACTTTTGTATCTGAGGTTCCAGAAAACTATTCAAAACTATTGACTTGGGAAAGTGTGTGATTTCTTCATGAAGCAAGTCATGAAGCTTCATTTTGACAGTTCTTCACTTTTAAAATATTAAGAACTAATGATGAATTACTACTACAGTAGAATAATACAACGTTTGGAATTCCTTCTCTGTTTCATTACGCTAGCATAACACTAAAAGGAATTATTGTTTGGTTTTCATTTGGATGTATTCTCCTGTTCTCATGCAAACGTTAGGCAGAATTGCACCATTTAATGGTTAAGAAAAGAGAGACAACACCAGGAAAGCTGGTTTCTCACCTATGTCTTACTGTCTGGAGTTCTAAACTAATTATCCATCTTAAGGGAAAATGGATGTTCAATAGGGAATAGGGGACAGCTGTTGAAGAAGGGTATAAATAGGAAAAGATTTGAGAGCAAAAGAAAAATGTGCACTTTGAACTAGAAATATGTGTAAGGCAGAAAAATGTTCTTGGTTTTAGACTTTTAGGATCAACTTGACTCTAATACACTGAACATATCAAGCCCTAGGTTTTTCTAGTTTGTTTTGTTTTGTTTTAATTCTTCGGTGATAAAGCCTGGGGGAAGGACAAAGGTGTGCTCTCACCAGGAAGGTTCCTACATGTGGAGGTGTGTGACCTATGATACTGGGGCATTCCTTGTGAACACCCTGCTCTGCAATCTGTCTGGGTGTGACACAGTGCATGTGACTTCTGAATACAAGTGTGAGAATTGCACTCTGCATTGAAGTTACCTCAAGTTGCAATAAATATTCATTTGCCCACTGCTGCGATGCCAGTGCCTGCCTGTGTACACAGTGATTCTGTATGTACAGTAGGTCTGCGTTTGCATACACACTTGATTTCTAGTATCCATAAAGACAAGACCAAAAGAATACAAGATTTGCAGCAGTGATTAGATTATTGCTCTACCACAAACAGAGTCCAACAGTGTTCCAGATGATATGTTTAGAAGTAGGAAGTTGTGTGAAAGTATCTTTTGGGGTATCTTTACTTGCATCAATATGAGGGTTAAGTCCTGACGCATATTATACATGCATATCATATCCTATCTAAACATATCTGTGTGCTTAGACAAACTGTGACTATTATTTCAATATTCTTGGACAGACTTTCTTGTACTGTATTGCTCCTGCTTTAATCATCATCAACAACTTAAAAGCCTGTATCGGTTTAACTGAACAGAATTCAAAAATCCACAGACAATCCCTGAGAATTTAGAATAGTTTAAGCTATGCTGATGTCTCTTTGGGCCTGATGGAAAACCACATAGGATATTACTGCCCATTTATTCATTCTATGAGAATAATTTTTGCTTCTCCTTCCATGTCTTGATAATCATAACATCTGAATCACTGTACAAAAACAGAATCAAAATGTAGGCCAAATGATTAGAGAGAGAGATGAGAAATACTAATTTCTTCAAATTATGGTTACCTAGATATGATAAAAGAAGAGAGCAGGATCACAAAGAGAACTTGATTATTACTATTACATCTTTTTAAGCAAGTAAAGTTAGGAAAATGAAAGTTTCTTTCAAGGCTTAAAGTAGACTATGAAAACTGTACCACAGAGTTTCACAATAACTTCTGGAAAAAAAAGAAATAGTCAAACTTTCGAAAGTGGAAAAATACACTTTTTTCAGACAATCATGAGTTCTGATTGAAAGTTTTTCCCCAACTGTTACTTCTGTCACATCCTTTTTCTACCAATATTTAACTGGGAATTCCATACACAAAAAAGCCTTATCTGTTCTTTCCTTTCTTCAAACACTAGTGAATGGAGTTCCCTCTTTTATGACTTTCCAGATAAGTACAATTTTAGATTAGAGTGTTTCGAATGTGCCAGCTTTAATTAAGAGTTGCTAAAACAAGATTTCATACCAGCCCTGCAGGTGCTCATTGATTGTTATGAATCTGAATTATTTTTATTTTAGTTAAACTCTTTTTTGTGGTTTGTTTATCTGCATTGACATATAGAACTTATACTACAGTAATGGCTGTTGTACAATATGGGAAAGAAAAATTAATTAGCTCTGGATGCTCTGCTACCACAAACCTCACACAGCCAACTAGATGCTTTCTGCAATGCCTAGAGACAAATGTCTGAGAAAATGGTTCAGAGAAGTCAGTACATTGAGCCATCTAAGTTGAATGATTTGAAGGTTTCTTGCATTTTGTGTTGTCAGAAGTATTTTAGAATGTTGAATCTGGTGCAGTTCAAAGCCATGAGTCTTCTCTTGGGGACAGATACTTCTTGGGGAGCAGCAAGCTAATTCTATGTACCTCAATACAATTCTTGAGCTGCTACATTTACTTCAGGCTTTCATTGATGAGCTCAGGTTGAATTAGGTTCCTGGCTCTGGATGTAAAGATTTACACTGCTTGCACTTGTGCCTATAGATTCTACAGTCAATTGTCTCCTAAGTATAATATAATATTCACATGACTTCAGTTATCTATCCAATATATAAAAATTTCAGCCTAACTGGTATAAATTATCAGTCCCTTTTGTCTCTGGCAGTCTTCATTGCTGAAGGCACAACATGGTGCCAGGAGATCTATCCAGGTTGGTCATTAAGGCACATGAGCAGCTCATGAGAAAAGAAACAAGAGAAAGAAACAAGAGTATTTCTCTTTTAGGTAAGGTCCTGCTCTCCCCGGCTTTCTGTGTGAAGCCAGATAGTTGAGTGAAATGCTACTGGAAATAAGGAAGAGATGTCAGTGTACACATGTTGCGTTTTTTGTTTTTGTTTTTTTTAAAGGTCCTGGAGATTGAATATGTGGGGGAGGACAGTGTACAAGAAGTAAAGGAGAGTGCAAGGGGAAGTGTGTTAAGCCTAGATCACAGGGCACTGAGCTAGGGAGTGCTCAACTTAAGCAGTAATAAGGCGTCCACCCACTCTTAGAGAACAAATAAAAACAATTGCTGTGCATGAATACGTGCACTTTTTTTTTGTTTGTTTCCCGTGGTTGAGGGAGTTCGTGTAACTCTTTAATTTAAACCAGCGAAATTAGAGAAACATAAAATTAATTTCTCTGAGTCTTATTCTGGAAGCATCAATTATAATGTCTAATCTACATGAGGTGCTGCTAAGATTAGCAACTACCTCTTTATTATGCTGCACCCAAAAGCATTCATGTGTGTTCAGATTAAGATGTAAGATCATACAAATACTAATTCTGGAATCAACCAAAGGTTAAACAGTTGGTTTTTTTCATCCTAAGGGTATAAACATCTTTTAGATTAGACATTTGTGTTCCACTAAAACACATTTTTAAGAGAAATTTTTCAATAAGAGCTTTGCTCGACAGTGAGTAAAAAAACATACTATCAGAAGGTACAGAAGAAATAAAGGACTAGCCTTTATTTACAGCAGTGATGCTGGCAATAAAGGCTTTGATACTTGCTGAAAGAATTCAACTGATATTAGAGGAAGGAGGGATGCACTGCTGTGAACATGTAAATCATTTATGCTCTCAATTAAAAATTTACTCAACACCTACAGCTTTTGCCTGAGATGTTGCTGGAGGGGTGGGGAAGGGAGGATGGAAAGGTAACTGCTGCCATCTCCTCCAAGGACATATCTTACCTTTTAAAGGACATTCAGTTTTGTTCTATATTTGCCATTTTATCAGCCTACTAATTATCTTTGGAATAAATTTCTGTATTTTTGTCTTTCTTTCTATTTTGTTCCTTCTCTGTTTTCTTTTTGTTATAACAGATTGTTGCTTTTGCTTTAATGTAGCGTATTTTAACTCTTATTTTCTACCATGTCCTCTTTCTTGTCATTATTCTTTCTTGTGTGTTCTCTCCTTCATCTGCTTGTGCTGCTTTCCTTTTCCACAGAAATTATCTTTGTTGTATTAGTCTCTCTCCCTCCACTCCTTTATTTGTGTTCAATTCTCATGACTCTGTTTTATCATTTAGGTAGGCAACTCAAAATAACCAAACAAAAAGAACATAACATAAAAAAATATAAGGAAGCAAAACAAAACAAACTTCCACTATCACCATGTCTGTGTCGTTCAGAAATCATGGCATGTGCTGGCCGTTAGGCTAAGAGATCATTATTATGGAGAGCACTCACAGGAAATACTAAGCCTGGTGTTCAAACTCTATCAGGGCTAGGAAAAAGAAAAGCCGATGTTTATGGTTGTGTTGGTATTCAGGCTAGGTGAATTTGTAGATTATCCATCCATTGAAAGGTAGAGGTTCTAATTGTTTTTCTCCATTCTCCTCTGGCTTCTGGGAAATAGCTGAAGGCAGAAAGATGAAGAATGTCTGTCTTAACTGTGCAACGAGCCTCCATACACAGGGATTTCCCCTGCCCTGGTAGCAGCAATTACATGGTGATGATACAGTTGAATCTGAAGCTGATCTTCAGTTCATTCTGCTCTTTTTTCTTTCTTTAAATGATGGGGACAATCATACTTGAATCATCAGATACAAAAAATAATATCAGCTTGTCCTTCCTGTTAAGGTAACACTAAGATATTAGGAATGTCCAAGTTGTCTTTTACTTTTAAAAATGCTATTGCTGTTCCTTGACTACATATATGATATATTTTGTGATTCCATTTAACAAATGGCGGTCCTGAGAGGCAATCCAACTTATAGCATTCTACTTACTCTCTCACTTTGGGCCTTGTCCACCATCCTTGATGTTGGCAGGGCTGACACTGGAAAATATAGGTATTTTGTGTTGTTGTTTTGTTTTGCTTTTTTAAGTCAAAGCACAAACTTCAAATCCATTTCTCATTCTGTTTTTTTTTTTTTTTAAACAGAATTATGTAACACTTATAAGCATGTGTTAAGAAATGAATAATGTGATACATAAACTAATGTCAGCAAGGATAAATTAAAAAAAAAAAAAAAAAGCGTGAGCATGGAAGGAATAACCCAATCACTTACTTAAAGCTGTTTTGATTTTGTACACAGGCAGAGCTGGCACACACTGTAGTATTAAACTTATTGTGTACCCAGGCTGGGAGCATTATATATTCTAAAGGACATTTTTTAGAAGGCATTTTGTATCTATAAATTCCAACAATGTAGGTTTTCTTAGTCAAAGCCTAGATTTACACAGTGTGTTCAAAAACATTGACCTTAGGAGAAGAATGTTAAAAAGAGGAATTTTCTGGCCATTAATGGAAACAACCTATTATTATTATCATTATTATTATTATTATTAAACATCTATATCATTCGTATGTGGAATAACTTCAGCTAACTGACTCTATGGAACCTACTTCAGGTGTGGATGATGCAGATGATCTGCAGAGGTCACTTTCAACCCCTCCGATTCTGTAATTATTTGTCATTGCTGTTATATTATGAAATGTCACTGTACTACCCTACACTGGACCTCAGTAGGAGTGGTGTCAGTATTCTAGTCTATGGACAAGCTTTGTAGCTGCGTAAAGCAGAAAACACTAATTGATCTTTAGGATACTCAAGAATTACTTTGTATTTAAAATTTTTCTTTGCATGTACTAACAGCGCCTTGAAATCCCATTAGTTAAAATGTTGCCTTCATGACTGTAACCTTTTTTGTTTTGTGGGGTGCCTGGTATACATGACAGTTTGTTGACAGTGTAAGCTTGTGGTGGAGCTTCATCTCCCAGGTTGTTCTTCAGCTCACATCTGTACCTCATCTCCTGTAGCTCAAGAAGTGCTTATGGCTGTAAGCAACAAAACAACATGGGACAAGGGTCTATAGCATCATACATTTCTATCTGGGATCGACATCCTCTGTAATCCATAACAATGCCTCCCAGTATTCCTGCAGTCTTACCTCAGTCTGGGGGCAACTGGTATCTTCCCAGTATCAGAAGCTGACATGTTGGCTCCTAGTTTTTATTTTGAAACTTCAAAAATGCTTATAGATACTGTGACCAATAATTTTTTTGATTAGCTGACTGGTGAGGCTGCTTCTGTCTCTTCCTTTCTACCCCAATTTCAAGATCCTATTCCTCACTTGCGATTTGGGAGGGAGGAGAAAAATGGCATTTTGCAAGCAGTATCAGGAAGAATTAACAGTTCATAATGGTATAGGCAGTACTTTGGCATAACTACAAACCTCATTCATCATTCAGAAATCATTTACGTTTCAAAGCAGTGAATTATTCCTGCATGAGCTGTGTTTTCATTTGGTAGTCAAAACCCATGCTATAAACTTAAATTAAAAAAAAAAAAAAAAAAAATTTACACTTACACTTCCAGTACTGTAGTAGCTGAGTAGCAAACAAACAAATGAGCAAAATAAGACTCCACAGCTTTCCAGATGGCTGGTACTCGCTGATGTACATTTTTTTCTCTGGAGCTTCAAAACATGTTTAAATTATGAAATTTGGTGTGCTTATAAGAACTTGGCAAGCATTCATTAAGGTTTTAGTCTGAGAAGTGATACTACCGAGTTAGAGAACTGAAGATGAGCAATTGAGAGCTAATGTCCTAGTGCACGTGCAGAACTGTAAATGTGAGCTGTAGCATGTGATTTGATTCCCTGGCTCTGACTTTGTGAAGAGTCATGTTATTGCTGTTTTCTTGGACTAAATCCATTCTTGGTGGAATTGGTGAAACTGGTGAAATTGCACCAGTATTTTATCTGCCCAAGTTCACTTCCTTAATATCTCCTGCACTCTGTCTCTAACTTCTACTGAGGCCAGGTGACCTGATGCATGCTTCACCTGCTTCTGGCAGTGCTTGGAGAAGGAAGGCAGCTGCAAATCCCTCTGTGCTGCTGGGGTAGACTCACTGCCCTACAAGTAGAGCTCCTTCTTTTCAAGGTCAATAGGAAAGGCTGCGGGGGTTGTCTGGAGTTAGAGATTGTAGTAGCAGATGGTGGAAAGTGAGGATGAGTGGAGGATGACAAAGATGGAAACACAAATAGTAGTTTTTATTGTTTGTTTTGAATATATTCTGAGGCTAGGCATGTTGAGTTTTCAACCTGGGATCAGGTTCCTTGGCAAAAGGAAATATCTTGTTCTCTAAAATCAGGGGAAGAACAGCCCTATGAGGCAATGGTGGGGACAAAGACTGGAAATAAGCCTCTGACAGTATATCTGTACTTGAGAGAAGTGGACACTTTCATTTGCTGTCTGCAGTCACAGGAGTCTTTCTCAGGCTCCTTCAAGCCCATCCAGTGTAAGTTCTTAAGGGTCAGGAGATAAAATCCTGTTATGCAGCTTGAGGAGAAAGCCATTGACTGATTGAGGCTGCTAGTAAGGGCAGTTTTTCGTACAGTTTGTTGTCCATGTGATGTTGTCCATCACTGGCCTGATGGTGGAGATTGCTGCCCACTCCTCAGCAAGAACATGTTTGTTACTGTACTTCAAGATACAGGTTTAAGGACCATTAATGTAGAGAAGAGATGTAACTATTTTTTTTTTTTTTTTTTTTAAAGCCACTGGTGGCCTTCTAGTTACCCTAGTGCCCTTGGGATCAGTAAGAGTATTAACCATTGTGAGATACTGCACAGAGTTGATCTCTGTTCAACACTAGACAATAGACAAATCACTCAGAATTACTCACCTGTAGCTTAGCTAATCAAGAAAATGATGTGGCAACTATTCATATCAAAAAGAAGGAGGAGACAGGTAACTGCAGTTCCTTTATGTGAGCTCTATGCATGCAGGGGACCCACTGGCCATCCATTCTGTAGTGATGTCAGAAGTACCTTAAAAGGGACCTCCTGTAACCCTGTCCCACTGTTCCCCAATGGGGAATGCCACTGCCATTGCTGTTGCATTAATGCCTCATTCTTGCTGCCCCTACCAGAGTAACATCCTGCAGTAAGCAGTTGCTTAAGTATTCAAGTGACCAGCCTGCTCTGCACCCACCAAAGTGTAGCTTCTTGTCTACTTGTTGTTAAAAGTGGTTCCTTTGAGGCTCAACCAGCTGCTGTCTCCTGCATTTGTGGACTCCTGCCATGTGTCACTGCTAGTAAATAAATTAAAAACAACTGCTGATAATCAGGTGAGTAGATAAAAAGCAGCACAGCAGGAGCTGCGCTTAAGCCTGTGCAGTGGATATGGTGGGACTTCTTTTTAATAAGTCACTGTCCATCAAGTCACTATCACGTAATAACCTGCAGATGGCTCAGCAGTGGGTGGCATTAACATATTCAGGCCTCTCTGGCACACAGGTGGCCTGCACTGTCCTTTCCACTGTCCCTCTTTGCCAGCAGACAGCCTTGTATTTTGTCACCGACAGTCAAACAAGGTGAACAACTCATGCTTGCTGTCATACAAAATACATCTGGCTGACTCCCAGTGGGCTTACACACCTTCATGGAGAAAAACAGTCAAGTCCTTTTGATGTCACTAACTTTTGCAGTGGTACCAGAGGAAAAATGTGTCAAGTAACAGCAGAATTAAAATACCAAGGCTGTTCAGACAGTTAGCTGATGTGATCTTTGTTTGCTATCCAGAGTCACAGTCTGAACACACACAATGTCACTTTCAAGGGACATCTCTGATGTTGGTGCAGCATGGAAAGCAACTGCGTGCTCTACGTGCACTTAGACTTGGACGGCACAAATGACACAGATGATATCAAGGTTGACTGCACTTTAGTAAGACCAATGATACCATGCCACAATTTCTCAGGGAAGTTTTGAGAAAGAGAAAAAAATCTAAGCCCTAGAAAAGAAAGAACAGGAAGGTATGCCAACGGGAGAGAAATGCAAGGTAATGTTGTTAATTAATTCAGCTTTCCTGGAAAATTTAGAAGAAAATATAGAGAAGATGTGGATAATTTTACAGAGGTGTGGAAGGAACCTTCTATTGCAAGCAGAATGTCATATAATCCATGATAAAATCTTGAAAAAGAACAGACTAAAGGGTCTCTATTCTTCACTGTGCCACTTGCATAGCTGCTGCAAGTACTTGCCACTAATGCTCTTAGTGAGTGCCTTCAATTTTCCTACTTAATGGAGGTAAATTTCCTATCCATACATTTTATAATAAATCAAATGACAAGTATGGAGATATTAGGATACTGGGTTGAATAACTTTTAATGGTACCGAAAACAA
Source organism: Chrysolophus pictus (assembly GCA_037305975.1). Lineage (NCBI taxonomy): Eukaryota > Metazoa > Chordata > Aves > Galliformes > Phasianidae > Chrysolophus > Chrysolophus pictus. The sequence goes on from CM074578.1 coordinate 96,918,612, forward strand.
GGAACAGACAACTGCTAAGCTAAAAAATCAACCAGAAAAAAAACACAGATTGGACTACTTTGTCCTCTTTTAGCGTATAACTTTCCCTTCAGTCTGGAAAATCCTAAATTAACAAATTCTTGCATTTTTCATTCATACTTAGAGAAGTTCTCAGCACAGACTTCTTAAAGTTGTTTATCATAAAAGCTCTGTTTTTGTCTCTGCTGCATAATCCAGCTTCTAGAGAACTCTTCTCTAGCCACATGTTTCTGTTCTACTGCATTCAGTATATTTGGAGTCCAAGACTGAAGACAAATATGTTGCAATACAATGAGGAGACTACTTAGTATTCTGAGTAGATACCCACCATACTTTTGAGCAGTAATATTCACTCAATTTAATATGAAAGACCTCAGAAACAATAATTGCACTGCTTGTCATTGATATTTTGTTGTAGGCAGAGGAGAAACATTCCTTATGTTCCCACTTGTTTTTGAGTGTGTCTAGCTTCCTGAAAAGCCTAGGAAGAAGCTAATTATCAGAGATGATTTTATTTCATAATGAATCAGGGCTAAGATACTGGAAGAGATATTGTTTGTCAAGCAAGCTAATGCTTGATAAGGCAACCTCAGTTTTTTTTTTTAATATATCAAAGCATTTGGTATGGTATGCATCCACAGCACAAGTGTATCATAGCTGACATCAATTATCAGAATCATGAATGGTCTGGAACAGGATGGTATTTACAGATGTGGAAAGTGAACAATCTTGTGAAAAATATGCTGCAAAAAATGAAAGTTTCAGAGGAAAATCTCTTTCATTATGCTGTGTCCTGCCTAACCAAAATACCTGTGTAGCCAAGCATTTTGCAAGGGAGAGCTGGTAGTGACATCTACAGTTAAAACTGCCTCGCACTTTCAGGTTTTTTTGCCAAAATTTTAACTGCCCTAACTAAAATATTCAAAGCTTGCTGACTACTTCAGGCTGCAACGAAATGGTTCAGCAATGCTCAAGAAAGAGTTATGGGGAAAAAAAAAAAAAGGCATTTTAACCACAATTATTTGACTTTGTCATATATGTATATATATATATATATATATATTTATTATTTGAAAAAAGACAAAAAACAATGTATTTTTTCTTCAATCTGCAATTGGGTTCTTGAATAACCACAGAATTGCCTTTTGCATTAAAGACACATAGACTTGGCTGCAATATAAGACTTGGAAAAAACATTGATGTAAGTGGATGCTTTGCTATTGACCAGAGATTTACCCATCAATATCAACCACAGTACTATTAGTGGCAGATGATAACACCTTGGGTAGAGCCCTTTGGCACAAGTAACAAAGTCCTTCCAGGGATTTCCAGCACGCAGAGCAGAAGCCCTGCAGCTACAAGCACTGTAGCTACTGTGCACAGCACTGAGCCCAGGGTAATAAAGCTGTATCGTGAGAAATATAAGTTTGAGCCATCATTCTAATGCAGGTTCCAATAGGCTCTTAACAAAGGCAGAGTGGTCATCCCCAAGTACTACCTGTGACATTGGAAGCAGTTTTTGTGCAATGTGCAGGATGACAATAGATGAGTGTTGAAAAAGATAACTAATGTCCTCTGAAGCTTGGACTAAAGTGCTAAAGACTGTGCTTGAGGAAAAATGCCTTGCGTTGCCAGTTCTGAGCTGACTGTTTAACTGTGCTTTGTTAAGCAGACAAAATGTATTTCATGTCAACATATTTCTACCAGAAATATCCAGGCTTAGAAATAAAGAAGTTAACGATCAGATCAAGAGGTGGTATAAATTGATAGGAAAGACAACACATGGTAGATCAACACCAGCTATTCAGATCTTGCTTAACTGTGAGCTAATAGAGTAGAACGACAGCTTCCATGTTCTCGCTGAATTTTTGAACTTTACATACCTACCATATTTCTACATCTACTACACACTTTTAGTCACTGAGTATAGTGATATCCAATGAAAATTTTGCCTTAGGACAACCTGAAAAAAACCCACAACAACAAAAAACAAACTCTTTTGTGTGGGTATTCTGACACATAGTAGGTTTGTGATTCTAAAGTGTCCTGCACTCTGATGTTAGTTAAGAAATAAAAATGGAAGACTCAAGTGACTTTACAAACCTATCAAGGAATGTAGTTGATAAAGTAATTTTTCTGATTGAGTTAGTTTCTCTGAGGAAAGCTGTAATTTTTAGCCAAATACACCAATAGTGTGGTGTGGCTTGCTACCTCTCATGGAGGCAGCCATATTAAATTCTGTCTGCTTCAGCTAATCACTTCAGAGGTTAGATCTTCTACTGTATTTCCTGCAGCACTGTGTTTTCAACTTCTGTGAATTATTAGCACTGGTCACCTTTTCCTAAACCTTCTAAGTTGCCAAGGTGTAATCTTCAGCACTGATAGACTTTTACATGTACTCTTTTAACACCAGAGCTGAAAAACATTGTCCTGCATTGAGAAGTCCTTTTAAGTGAGGAAAATACTAATATTTTTCAAGGAAGAAAAAGAAATGGAACATCTGTATCTTGTTCACAGCAAAGTAACAAGTCAATTTAAGAACAAGCTGTAAAATTTGAAGTTCCCAGATTCATTCCTAACTTATTCCAAAGTGGTTAAGTCACACTCTTTTTTTCCCAATTCATTGGAAGTGCTGCTGAAGTCAGAAGGATATCGGTGGAGAAATAAGGGTGAAAGTGTCATCATCAGTTGCAGCTTGTTTTGAAGTATAGTTTGTAAACAAAGTTGTAGCACAAGAAAACTTGTAATGCTGGAATTGACCTAGATCTGAGGGCTGACCCTATCACTTAAGGCTCCATGGGACTCTCTGACCCTCTATATGGCTTTATTTCCATTCCTTCAGATGCAAAGTTCACTTGCTGTTAAAACTGACATTGTATCAGTAACTGCAGTATTCTTGCAGAGCCACAGCCCTGATAACTTCCTTTGACCACCTTTCTTTCAATGAATGAGAGACATCAGGTCATGTAGGTGACTTCAGAAAGTGTGCACGAGAACAAAGTAAGGCCTTTTGTAAAGAAACATTACTTTCACTAATTCTGAGATAATACTCCTTGTCTTCATTTCACGTGGTTGCTTAAACATTTCAAGTCTATATTTTGCTGTGTGTGTGTGTGTGTGTGGTTTTAAAAAAATAATAGGCCTGAATTTAATCCTGGAATAAAACGCCTTTGATAGATCAACCACAGCATATTGTCATGCAGAAGCCATTCTTGTGGGTGAAGGAGAAATTATGAGAAAAAGCAGATATCATTAAGAACCCAGAATACTATCTACAGTTAGAGCTGTTGCAAGCTCTAGAGGCCTGAACTCAAACCACACAAGTTTTCTAGTGAGAGTCAAATAGTGTTTGCTAGCGAGTAAGCCATTACTCATCATTGGAATTGAAATAATTGTCATTATTACTTTTATCTTTTATAACAATTAACATACCCCAAAACCAACCAAAAAAACATGCCACTCATCACCAACAGATATGAAAAAGACATGAAGTGTATGTAAACCTTTATATGTATACATGCAAATCATAGAGTCACAGGGGTTAGAAGGGGCCTCAAGATACCGAGTCCAACCCCACTGCTAAAGCACGTACCCTACAACAGGTTGCACAGGTAGGCATCCAGATGAATCTTGAATTCATCTCCGTAGAAGAAGACTCCAAAGCCTCTCTGGGCAACCTGTTTCAGTGCTCTGTCAAATATCCATTTCATTTATTTAGAGACAAGTACTTCCGGAATGACAAACAAACCTTTCTTCCCTAGCCCCGTGTTCATCTCATGTTAAATCTGATGTCCTCCAACTTCACTGGCTGTAACTACTGCTCTGGCATTCATCCAGCTCGTGCGCTTCTCATTCCTGTTCCTTTGGTGTTTTCTTTATGCTCTTCCTTTGGCACGATACACCTTACCTAAGCCTTATCTGTAGGCTCACTTCCCTTCATATATTTCTGAATACCTACTTTTACCACCATGCCTGTGAGGAATTTCTAATTGAGTAGACACAAGCAAATAAAAACGTCTGCTTAGAATAACACTTACCTCAGTGACAGAAAACTCTCAGTGGGAAGGTGTGCTGTGCTGATAGGCAGTCCCAGAAATCATGTCATTGTTGCTCTCGTTCTCTTCACCTCCTTTCCATGGCAGCTCCAGAAGCACCATGTCAGCTTTCAGAAGCAGAACAGTTTCTATTCTATCATGGTACAGCATTTAGCACCAATAGAGTTCATGCTAAAACTTCATAGTTTGTGGTACAGAATGATAAAAACTTTGTCAATTGCCCACGGAAGCGCTTGCTGCTGTGCTACCAGACTGAGTAGTTCATGGAAATTCAACATCTTTACAATAGTCTAGCAAAATCAATTTAGGTTTTTCTATGCTTGATTTCTCAGCTCTTTCTCCACAGCTTCCTCAGCTTACCCCAGGTCATGTCCCCAAGCAGGGCCAGCCATCCTTCCTTACTCCCAAGTGCTATCACAGGTTTGGTGTCAGTGGCACTTTGGGGTGGCCCAGCCCAAGGCCCTGGGAGGCCAATCTCAGCAGTTTGCTAATGATGAAGTCCAAAAGGGTGGCTGCAGACAAGGAACCTGCTCCGGCTGTAAAACTCTGCACTTTGTTTGTCTTTGTGGGCGTTTATGTTTTTCCTAGATGCGGAGGAAAAGACTAGTCACAAAAAGCCAGAGGAGGGAGGGAAAACTGCCACTGGACACGCAATGACAGCAAACAGTGGCACAGGGAGCAGGGTGTTACACGGCCAACAACGTGGCAGTGGTCTGCAGTCAGGTTGGGGAGCATCTGCAGAGGGGATCCCACATTCCTGACCATGGATGCACCCAGAGGGACCGAATGCATGCCAAGCAAGCCGAGCTGCTTCTTGCTTCAAATAAACCTCAAGTGGTCCCACTGCAATTTGGAGACAAAAATTCGAAGAAAAATCATAATGATATAAAAAGGCAGCCGACCTCACAGCGTGATTTAAGGCACTGCCAGATCTCAAGATTACCACAGAAGACTTTACGAGGCGCTTTTTGCTCTGGACCCTTTCTTTGATGATCGTCTGCGGACTCAGATGGTCGGCTCCCACAGTACCGTAACGCTGTCTGCAAACCTCAGTCTGACAGAACCGGGGTTCCTCCACCCCCCTCCCCAGTCTTTACTCTCCCCGGCGGTGCATTCCCGTCAAGCTCGGAAGGCCTGGCCGCAGCAGGGAACGCGGGGAGGGGGGGCTTCTTTCACGCCCATTCAACCGCCCTTTAAAAACATGTAGTAAACACAGTCACGCCGGCACGGGCATCCTCGTCGAAACACCGCCCACGCAGACAGTCTGCGAGGCGAACGCGTGTATATACATACACATGCCTGCGTGTTCCATAGGAATAGTGCGCGGCCGTGCGTGGGGGCGGCGCGGGCGGAGCTCCGCGCCCGCGGCCCCGCCGCCCACTTGCCATGCGCTGCCCGCGGCCCTGCGCGGCGGCGGTGGTGGCCGCAGCCGAGGGTGGGGAGCGCGGTCCGGCTCGGCCCCGCTCTCCCAGGCGGCGGCGGCGGGGGTTCCCCGTTTCCCTCCCTCTCCTCTCCGCGCTGCGGGGGCTGAGCCGGGCGCGGCGGCGGCGGGGGAGGAGGGGAGGGAAGGGAAGAGAGGAGGAGCCGCTGCCGCTGCGAGGCGGGCGGGCTGCACACACACACAGGCAGAGTGTGCGGAGGAGGAGGAGAAGGAGAAAGGAGGAGGAGGAGGAGGAGGAGGAGGAGGTCGTCGCCTCGGCGCGGCCCCGGCCACCCTGCGCAGCGCGGCGGGGCCGGCGGCGGCGCGCGCCCCGGCGGCTGAGGTAAAAGGCGGCGGCGGGCTGCGCGCGGGGCGGCCGTTGGGGGCGGCGGGCGGCATCGCGTCCTTCGCGGGGAGCGGCCCCACCGCACCGCTCCGGGCCGTAACCTTGGGCTCCCCGCTCCGCCCGCCGCGGGCTCCGGGAGGTTCCGGCGGCCCCGGCCTCGGAGGAGGACGTCTGCAAACATACGTCTGCCTGTCCGTACGTGTGTGAGACTTCCTATGGCTGTGCGTGTGTGACTGGGGATCGAATTCTTCTCCTCATCCTCGCTGCCAGCTGTGAGGCTCCTTGTAGTTACTGAGTGCATCCGGATTTTGTCAGTGCTGGGCGGCGTGACAAATGTTTCTGTGTAGTGAAGTATAACTTTCTTGTGGGTTATTTTTCTTGTGCTTTTTTTTTTTCTTTTTTTTTCTTTTTTCTTTTTCTTTTTTTTTTTTTTTTTTGTTGTTGTTGTTTCCCGCCTTTAGGGGGAAAAAAAAAAAAAAGCAGGCTCACTTTTGAAGGCTCTGCTTTGTTTTCTTTCAGATGAATTGAATGGTCTCTCGGGATGCGGTGCCTGGGTTGCCTGTGTATGCGTGTAATTGGCGCAGATGTTTGAAGCTGCTTTCTTAGGGGTAACTTCCACAGCAAGGTGCAAAGCAGCGTTTCCATTTTGCCAGGAAGGCTGTGCACCCTGTTTGAAGCCTGACTTTGAATTATGTGCAGTCAGACACCTGTTACTTGATGCCGGTTATCCTTCCCTCTTGCACTTATCCAGCCTTGCTTGTCTTTATTTAATATCTGAAAATACTTAGCAGGTATTCCTTTATGCTGGCGTCTAGTAGAAACCCAGGAATCTAATGTGTTTCTGAGCTGCATAATGCATCTTTGTTAGGTAATACTTGCCTAAAGGAGAATGATTTTGGGAAGTTACAGAATAATCGTCATCTCTTGAGGAGTTTATATAACGTTGAAGTGCCTATGGGGATCCATCCGTAGGAAAGACAGATGGGGCTATGCGGAATCAAAGTCTTTCATGCCATAAATTCGTAGTATGGTGCAAAACGTTTTCGTAATACATAAGGGTTGTTTGCAGCATCAAACTTGATGTTGCATTGTGCAGTCTTCCAGTTAATAAACTGAATTAATGTATAGCACAGAGAAAACGCTGTGTTTCTGATTCTGCAAGAGGATGGAGAAGATTCTTTCGTAACACGTTTGTGTTGGTGGTTGGATTCTGTCATTTACTCGAACAGTTTGTGCAAGCCGGCAGCATTGCTACAGGTTATTTTCTCTAACTTCTGAAAGTGTAACACCAACAGTATTTGCAGGCTTCCTCTGGAGAAGAGATATCTAATATTGCTGTGCACCACAAAATAATTATTATTATGTAGAGCTGAGCAATTTTGTATTATAAAGGGACAGTTTCTTAATATGAGTTGGGAACAGACTCATTTCTCTCTGTGGTTGGTAACTTTGTAAAGTAATTAAAATAAATTACAGATTTCAGGGATGAGAATTCTCTTACCTAGCTATTATTAATACTACTCTTGCTTCAGATGTCAGTTTTGATTCATCTTGTGATGATATCACTAAAAACCAGGTATTAATGTGAAAGTCAAACCTCCGGTGAAAATACAACTGCGTGTAGCTGTCAAAATAAAGTTTTGCGATCTGATTTGATTGCTGGATGTGGATACGTACTTGGTAGAGTAACAATGCTTTTATTTTATAGACATGCACCCACGCAAAGGAGCTTTGTTCTAAAACAGTGTTCTCTGTCATGAATTTATGCATAACGTACGCTCTGCTTTTTCTTACTGTGCAGAGAATAAAGAACCTTGAGAGGGAAGAGGTAAATACCAGAAGGGGGGAAGAGAGAGATTTCAAATGAATTTCCCTTACTGACACAAGGAATTCCTCACTGTTATATGCCACCCAAAATCACTGGTTGAGTTCAACTTTCCCATTTTTCTAAAATAATGGTGAGTTGTTGTGGTTTGGTGTATGCTACTGGCTTCCACTGCGGACTTTGGCCATTTGTTGCACTAATATCTGGCTACAATGATGAACCTGGGGCTATGTTGTGAGTCTGTCAGATACTTGCTACAGCTTTATAGGAATTAATGACTTCATTTTCACCAGGTTTACATACACTATGTTGAACACTTCCAGGGTTTAATTTCCATGCTGCTTGAAAAAGAAATGTAAAATCTTTTTTTTTATCTTGTCACGTTTAGTGGTTCCCTTCCATTGTTTAGTCATTTACTTTCCCTCAGTGGTTATAACAGCTCAGTTGCTATTCCTTCCTGTTCATAATTTGCAGAAGAATCAAGTCTGAGAACGCTGTTTTCAGATTTTCCTTAAAATTGAATGAATCCCTTTTCCAGTAGAAAGAAAGAAAGGGACAGGAATGATTATCAGAGCATTTAAAAACAAGAACAAAAACTTAATCCAGGTATTTTACCTAAGAGTGACTAGTTATGAAAATTGATACATCATTGCTTTTTGGAGAAGATTTCCTCAATAGTTTAAATTATCAATCCTATTAGATTTAGAAAACTATTGTAGAATACTTTGCAAGTAAAAATTTCCATTAAAAATCTCTGGTTGGTTGTTGGTGAGGAAATCATTACGAAAGGTTGCATAAGCGTTATTTTAGTGTGGCTAAGCCTGGGCTTATTTCCATTCTCTAATAACTAGGTGCATTGTGCCACTTCAAATATTGCAAATTTGATAGCTTGATTTCATTTACTAATTTTGCAAGATGTTTCATACATTCAGTTTGGGGAGTGCTCTTGGATATCATCAGAGGTTGCATGTGGAGATATTTGTGATGTAAATTATTAACTCTTTGAAAGCTTTGTGGTGGTGTGTTTTCAAGGTTGATTTTTTTTTTTTTATTGTGCTGTTTAGAATTTCTGAGAGATGCTTGTGTACTATTTACCACATGAAGGTGACTTGTGTATACGTCGAAGGTTTAGATAAATGTTATTCAGGCTTTGAGAGCAGGCTTTGTAGTCCTCTTGCTGTTGCAAAAAACAAAACAAAAAAAGCCCAACAAACTACCTGTAGACTTGTCTAACATCACACAGCAAAGTCTTGTATTAACAAAGATCTGATTTGTAGTGAGTTTAAATGTATGGGATGTCCACAGTATAAATACAAGAAGTGCTGTGCTTTGACGTTAACCTGCTTTGCTTATGTTCTCACCCAGTGAATAGTAAGCTGTAAAAATCTGTTTCACTGTTTCTTACCCACCTTAGTGGTTTTTGGAAATTTCGTAACTATGGATAAATCCACTTGTAAAACTGTAACATAACAGTTTCCCATCCATTTTGGAATTAACTTACTACGCCTATTAGTAACTTCCATGTTTGACAAGGACATACCTTACTTATCTTGTAGCGCTTAGAACAGAGATGCAACTTTAGAAGTATCAGGACCGCCATTTCACAGCTGTTCTCACAGCAATAATGCCCAAACTCTGTAGTTTTGAGGGCACGGAGTAACTTACATGAGGCAGAGAAATAGTGCAGCACTGTTATGACTTCAGAGATTCTTATTCAGCACCCTTCTGGATAGTGACTTATTGGTCTTGTCCCTGTAAAGATCCTGCTGGGATCTTGGAGTAAAACTGGTACTTACATTCCCTACTTCTGAAGACCTACATCAGCTTATGTAAGGTGGTAAGGCACTGTGGTTTCTTTTGTCAGTTTGTCTATAGGAGCCATTTTCCATTAGGCTGTTAATAGGATGGTGCAATATCTAGGTATCATCCGCTCAATGAAGAACTCATTAAAGCTGCACCCAGGCAACAGCAAAAGCCTCTCGCCTTCTGGAGAAGAGTGAAACAAAGTTCTCTCTACCGTTCTGCTAAAGAGCCCAGCCTTTAGGCAGATTGTTGTGAAGTCATACTGGCCTGTTTGCCTTGTTGTTAGGTTTTCATGAATGGTATTTGCCAATGTTTTTAATACTTTGTTTCACCTTTGGAGTTCTAAGAAACACCAGTCAGTTTTTCTGTGGGAGGGAACCAGGGAGAAGTGCAGGTGTCAATGAAAGGCTAGGCTGCCATAATGTAATCTAGCTGCTCCTTAAGAAGGAAAGATATGGTTTCCATATAGTAAATCCACTTGGCTCTTTAATGGCTTAAGTTTCTGTCACTAGTTAGGCCATTGCTTTGACCTCTCTGTTGCTTTGTACTCTCCCATTGCTAGCAACTGGTGTTCAGCTCAGCCTTAATCCTATCCCATCGATGTCTATGAGCTGGTTGTAGAGCACCAGAGATCACAAAACCCATGGGTACGGGATGGAAAGGTCTCATTTATCCTCTTGTAGAGACCAACTTATTGAATAAGTAGATAAATTTGACTAAATCTGATTTATCAGACTTTCTGCAATTGCTGCGTGCTTTCTGGTTGAAGTTCTACTCCACAACCAGACAGTTTGATATTACATCTCTCCTCTTTCTTCTACCTGTTACAGTAAGAAATAATGGAACCTCAAATTAAGAATGTGATTGCTGTCATATAGATAAAGTTTTGGCCTTGAATTTCATTTTGTATGGAAGCTATTATCTTACCATAATGGTGATGAAACTCTACCCTTGGAGAATAAAGGGCTTGTTCTTTTCCTCAAGACAAGAGCTTATTTCTTAATGAGTAATGACAACTCGGAACTCTAGGCTGCTAAGGTGAGGCAGTCTGTTTGGAATGTGGTCTGTGGACATCTTGAAGTCAATACTGATGAAATAGCTGCACAACTACACTCCTCTGCCCTCTTATTTCTGAAGAAGTTGACTTGGGGTCTCTTAAGTTGTGACTTTCTATGCAAGCTGACCTCACAGTTGATAACTTCAGAAGGGGACGGGAAGTTATATAAAGGAGTAGGCTCTCAGTTCATGAGTGACCGCTCAGATTAACTTTGAGTTTCCTTGTCAGGTGTTACACTGATAGATTTCTTAATTCTGTGAAATGCTGTAATCTAGACCTTTGGTGCTTGTATTTCTTTATGTGATATAATATGAAAATACAAAGAGAACAAAGGTATGGATGTAATTCACCTGTCAGAGTTGTATAAAATGCTTTTCTACCTGCATTGGAGAGAAAATATATATTCAACTAAGAAATATTTGTGTGTATTTGATTAAGTAGGAAACTGGTATGAGAAAGGTATTACAGCGCACACTGTTCTGGAAGCTGTAGATAGTTAGGAAAGGAAACCTACTTGAACTTGAGCACACGTGCACTTGCAAATTGGAAGTGATCAGTCAGGAGGCTAGTGACAAATAAAGGGGGCAAACAGAGTAAGTTCTTAAAAGGTTAATAAGAAGCATCTCTTGGATTCCAGTGATCCAGAGTTTCCATGATCCTGTGAAGAGCATTTTGTGAAAAATAATATACAGTGTCAGTGAGATATAGGCTGTGATTTAACAGGGTAGGCTGGATAAAAGAACTTCTCATGACAAAGTGATGGCTTTTCCTCCTTGATCTTTTAGGCTTCATTCTGAACTGCAAAAAGTTTTCTGTTCCCTTTTTCTCCTCTCTCTTCCTCTTCTTTCCCATGCTTGAAATTACCACATATCTAATATTTGTGCTTTGGTTTTCCTACCAAAGTGATGATGTTCATTATTCATGTTGCTGCTCATGCTAAACTCGCTGCATGTACAGATCTTTACTAGTTTCCCCTTAGTTTAGGCTATATTCTGGATCCAAGATGCTTATATCTATTGCTGCCTTTAAACACCTACATGGTTGTTACAGCTGCTGAAAGGAGACACAGAAAATGGAGTTGGTAACTATGATAAGAACCTATTTGTTTTGAAATATATAAATTAGAGTATAATATATGCATATATATACATATAAACCATATTTCGATGTTAATACCTTAATGCAAGTTGTTTTCTTCTTTACACAGGCATGATTAGGGCATGTAACTCTAATCCAGAATTCCTTTCAGAAGAGTTACTGGAAATAGAAGATGGACGACTTAATGGGAAGTACGACATAGAGCCATGGAGTGGTTACTGTGTTTGGACTGATTTATTGAGTCAAATAGAACTGGTATAATCTTTCCTATGACTGGTCCTGATCAGGAAAGAAAAGGTGTTTCTGGAGAAAGGGGATCAATTTGTGGTAGGTTTGTTTGCAGAAATGATAGTGAAGCAGAATTACATTAAGGGTGAGGTTGTGGTCTGGTGATGAAAGGACTGTGTTTTTTGTACCTAAACAGTGTCTGTGAGGTACATGGGGCGTCTGATGATTTACTGTTTTTTTTTTTCTTAATTTTCCTCCAGACATAACACTTGAGGACTGGTGCAGATTAACTGGGCTTTCTTCTGGATGCAGAGAACTATACTGCATGTCTGACATCAGCAAATAATAGATTGAGCAATTACTTCTTTCTAGTTGTACAGTTTGCTATTTGTGTACCACTTCTCTAGCAAAATATGCTCAGGAATAATTGTCATATACTAAATAACAAGGGAAGATGGAATGTGATTGCAGATACATCAGAGCAGCTTGCAAATGAGGTGCTGCAGTCTGGCATAAGACCTGTTAGTTGCAGCCTAATGTGACTGCTTCAGCATCACCACTCAGCTTGTGATTTTCACATTGGAAATCTGCATCTGTGTATGCTGCAGGTGCAGGGGAACTCTTGGAAATTCCCCTCAGCCTGTGTGCTATCACTCACATGATGCAGCCTTGATTGGTGAATTCCTATGCTGAAGCAGAAGGTCCGTGTGCCTCTGTCTGAAAGGGGAGAGATAAAACCTATGAGAATAATTGAGGGCTCAAACAGGGCAGTCTGAATGGGAATGAGATTCAGATTCTTCTCATTGTCCTGTAGAGATGTGGTGCCATATTCTCTTTTAGGATTGCCCTGCTACAGCTGTTGTTCAAAAGGCTCTTCTGCTTGCTCTAAAACTAGGAGAGCTAGCCCTTTGCAGTGTCTTCATCCTGTGGAGAATCTGTTGCTTTTGTAATCTTTCTGCCTCCGTTCAACATATATAGCGATTGCTTCCAAATCCTTCATATCTGGCAATATCTGTTAGAGTCTGGCTGTTCTTTTTGCTGATGCAATTTTTCAGCTATGAAATGCGCAAGCTTTTTATTGACCCATGATTATAGTAGGTGGTAGGGAGCAGAAGTAATTTCTGAGGGAAAAGCTTTGCCTAGGTCAGAAATAAATGAACAGCTTTTTAGTTGCAAAGGTTGCCTTTTCTTATATTGTTAGTCTAACACTACTAACCTCAGGTAGTTTCTTATCTACATGGCTGTGTCCTAAAGCATTACATACATTTGGCCCAGTGCTTTTTTTTTCCTTCCTGCCTGCTGCACCTTCTACACAGACTGAACGTACTGGAATCTGCAGATATGCTGAACCTAGCTGACACATGCTGATCAAATGGTCTCCTTTAACCTGGCCTAATGAGGACTTAAGGTTAACTTGACGTCATTTAAAAGTGGTTTGTAACTGTGTGCCATTTCATGTGTGTGTCTTTATCTAAGAAAATGTCTTAGAGCTAAATTAGCCTTTGTGTCGGGTAATGGAAGAAGTATTTGCACTGTTCTCATGGGAGTTATTGCCAACTCATCCCTTGTTAAATTAACGAAGACTCACACCTTGGAAGAAGCATATGGTACCTAACTCTCTCTGAGGCATATCCAATTAAAACGTTGATGTAATGTTGATGGCCTTGGTAGCTGCTACTTTTGTGAATGGATGCCTGGATTGTATACCGAGAAGTTCGAGAACCCCAGATGTCTCTTTTACGTACTTACCTGTTGGTTACATTTATTTTGAAAAAGAAAGGCAACTAATAATCATTTTGTTGTCTTCAGTGAGCTGGTAGTAAATATGAATTGGTGCTTGGATTGGAAAAAGAAACAGCAGTATCAGTCTTCTGCTTTTTGGTTTTGTTTCTGTCTTGAGCTGTATGAACTCTACTAAGGAGAAGTTGAGTGTTGCTGTTTTTATTCAATTGGTATGGAAGGTATAAATCTTCATTTTTGCTACTCTGTTCAAGTTCATTTAGGAGAATTTGTATTAATGAAGTCTGCAGTGCAAATTGCAGTTGATAGGGGAATCATAGCTCATTACTAAATCTTGATCAGCTAGTCCAGATCAAGCAGAAAAACACAGTCATCCTGCATTTTCATGTTTCAGTGCTGTTCTTTTCACTAAATTGTAGTCTTGTGAAAGTAGTGTTTTTTGATTATGTTGATGGAGCGCTTGCTCAGTTGTTTTTTGTTTTTTTTTTCTTGGTTATTTTATTTTGAAAAAGCTAGGCAAATAGTGCTTTCCAAGTTTTGCCTAGATCCCCGTGCCTTTGTTACTAACAACTTTACATGTAAATGCAGTCCCAATTGTTGAGAAATGAGAAGTTTGTTTGCAGTGATTCTTTGCTGTACAAACATTATATTTCTTTTGTAAACTTCTCTTGTATTTTAAAACTCCTTTGAGATGAAAGCAGTACTTACGTGAATAGCTGGTACTTGATGTGAAGTAAACTAATTTAAAAAAACAAAAACCCAACAAAACTGTGAGTTTAGCTACCAAGGACTTTTTTTTTTTTTTATTACAATTATTGTAGCTCTTCAATTTTCGAAGCTAATTCAACTGAATCAATCTGTCAAGAAGTACATACCTGATTTAGGCAAGCGTAACTAAATCAAAGGTATATAAACGTTCACTGTAATCTTCACCACTTTTGCTTCTATTTCATCCTTGATGAGGCACTACTTGCTTCTGGTATAACCGCGTCACCTCCCCACTGTAAAACAATTGAGAATGAATATTGTGAAAGCAAAGATATAATTCTAGCTCTCAGCTGCTTGCTTGCTCTGTTAAAAACATCTATTAAGTTGATCTGAAATTATGCGTAAAGAGATACAGGTAGTTCTTTAGGTGATTTTGAATCATCAAATGATAAATTTGGTGAGTAGTTTTCCGTGATTCAAATGCTGAGCAATGTGGAGATTACTTTAAGATACTTTAAGACTCTTGAAAAATGGAAAACAGATCTTGAAATTCAAGGGCAGAAATGGCAGAGAGAATTACTCTGCTGTGTTCTGTAGTTCTGAGAAGTTCACTCCACACTACTGTAATTTAGTGTGAGAATATTTACTGTTTTCATGTAACTTACTTTCTTTCCTTTTTAAAATAGGATAGGTTTGGGGGTTTGATTTTTTTTTTTTTTTTTTACAGAACACAGTCTTAACAGAACAAAATATTGGAGATTTTTCAGTCATATAAAATTGTTAGATTTTTGCAGTCTTAGTTTTGGGATGATCTCTTTTTTTTTTTCTTTCCTGCTCTCTTAATGCATAGTGACATGTAAATGAATCATTCCTGAAGTTTGAAGTTATGCACAATTAAGTCTTCCATAAGCAATTAGAAATTTTAACCACAGTGTGGATCGTTAAGGTGTTGGCTTGCCCAGTTCATCTGAAAAAACTGCAGAAAGTGTTTTTTCAAAATGTTAGAGGTAGCAATTAGCATAGCAAGATGTCAGGGTTTTATGTTTTTTTTCTGAGTTAAGAAACTGTATATCTAAACGGTGTTTAATTGTAGATGCTGTGGTATTTGTTTTTTCCTTAAAACTGATTGGTAATTTAAATTATAGTGGCTTTCTTAATAATACTACTTAATTTCATAAGCCACAACATGGAATCCCCAAACAGAGAAGAAATCGACTGTATTCAACAAAAAACAGGTGATTCTCTGTGCATGAAATAAATGTAAATTCCTAGCTGTCTTTTTCCTTTTGCAAAAGTTGATGATAATTCTCAGTTAATTTTAAATTACACATGAGAATTCTTTAAAGATGCATGAAAGTAGGCAGATCCTTTTTCACTTCCACATCTCCAAACTATCATAACTTCCCAGGATTTAAACATCAGACTGTTTAAAGACTTTGGGACTGTTTTGTTTACCCAGGTGGTCTGTAGATCAACTGGTAACCAGCCTGTTTCTTAATGGCTGAAACAAAACCTTAACAAAAGTTCTTCTTCATGGTCAGCAGTGTTTGTTGTCAAAGTGTGGCTGTTACAAGCACATAACCTAAGTCAATTTGAGCCTTATATTGAACTCGAATTCACTTTGCACCTCATCTAAGGTGCTTGTCAAAAAGCTGTTACAACTTTCTGCATCTGTGAGATTGATAGGCCAGAAGTGTTTGTGTTTGCTCAGTGTTCTATTTCTCATTGTTAAAAGAGAAAATAATGGATAAAATTACCACATGAGGAGTACATCACTGCAGATATCATTTGTTCTGCTCACAGTGCAGCTAATTCTGGGCAAAGCCCAAGAGATAAGGGTTGATGGAATTATGTTCTTCGAAGAGCTCATGAGAAGCAGGGTATATAAATTTTAGTGTTAATTGCCTTCATTCTTTTTTGGGCTTGATCAAGTAAGTGGCTCTGTAGGCCATGTCTAGCTCAGTGCAGCTGGCATTGCTTTGCCATTAGGGCTGTGTTTTGGCCTGGCTAAAGGTAGAGCAAATGTTTTCTCCTTCTGGTTTCTCATGTTTAGAGACTTTGTTGCCTTGCTAGATATTAGTGAAGCTTGGGTGATACTTGTCTCCTGAGTTCTTTGAAATGCTGTATGAGTAGTGTTATTATTGCTATTTTGTACGGATCTACTCACTGCCTCTAAAAAAGTTGTCACTACCTTAATAACACTCAGAAACAAAGCAGAACATGGTAAGAGAGAGAGAAAATGAAAAGACTGTTCTATCTAACATGTAAATCAGTAGCTTCTTTTTTACTTTTTTTTTTCTTCTATCTTGACATTAGATCTGACAAAAGAGAGAGCCAAAATCTGGAAAGAACCGCAGTACGTATAATAAGAAAAAAATGTGATAATATTCCTGCATCTGTCTTAGAGGGCAGCACCTCCTTCCACCTGTAAAGCTTTCCTGGCATCTCAGTTGGGTTTTCCCTCAAGAATCGGAAGGAGGCATGCCATCTACGGGAAATAAAACTGAACCGAGTACTGCATGCTGCAACTGCACAAGCTCAGCTCGTCAGAACTTGAGCTATAACTATATCTTTGTCCATTTTGCAGCTGAAGTTCTACATTTGGTTTTAGAACTGAATTTGTCAATTTCCTATTGGGTATGCATACAAGGAGGCTCAAATTATTCCTTCTAAAGGAATTAAGTTGGCTCAAGGCACACATTACTGACTAGAACTAGACTGAAAGTTACTTCAATATCTGAACTTCTTTGGCAGGGGAAGGATGGGGCCTATCTTGAAGGCAGTTTCTTTGCTGTTTGTTGATTATGAAGTCTTGCCCCACATTTTCTTCCCATATCTCTTGGATGTAAGCAGATCTGGCTGCGGTGAGAATTTTTATAATTGGATTTCTCTGTGTTTCAGGCCAGGATTTGGGTTATGTACAGTATAACCCCTACACACACTGCCACTTCTGGTCTGATTATGATAATTTTCCAGTGCCTTTCTGATCTGTTGTGGCAGTGCCTGGCAAGAAAGTTCATAATTGAATGCACAATAACCTTCTACAGAGCACCTGAGAATAATATGTGTAGATACTTTCAGTTAAAGTCCTTAAAGTGTGAGCTCATGTACAGTCACAATGTAAAACTCTGAATTCAGGAATGTTAGGTTTGATATGATCCCTTAAGAATTCTTTATTCATGCCCTAAATTGCAAGGTTTCTGGGGCAGGGACTATGCTTGCATTATTTATTTTACAGCATTTATTGCAGTTCATTTTTTTCTCTTTTGACCTGATTGGTGACTATTCATCAATGCTTCAGATGAGGTAATACTCTGCAGCACACAATTTTTAATTTGAATATATGCATGATGCTTTTGTATGCAAGTTGAAAGAAATGATATCTGTGTTGTTTGGTTCAACATGCTGAAGCATCTAAAGGTATAAAGCAGCTTTCAGAATGATTAGGACAACTTGGTATCTTTTATATTCAAAATCTTGAGTGGTTTTTTCTTTCATTTTCTTTTCTTTTATTTTTATTTTGTCTTTTAGTGTGATAAAAAGGGCTTACAGAAGCTTGCAGCTTCTTGTGTATTACCAGTACGGATTCTGGTAAATTACTACTTGACCTTGGCTTGCAAATAAGAATGTAGTAAATCAGGAGCATGTACATATTATACCAGAATATACTCCCAGGAGTGCAGCTTAATATATGAAGTAAAGCATTGCTCAGACTGCTTAGACTGACATGTCATACAGTATTAGAGGCCATTGTCTTTAATACTTTTGTTGTGAAACAGATCCAGTTCTGATTTATAGCCCAGCAGTAGCAAGGTTCCATTCTTTTCAGTTTTAGAAGTATAGTCTGGTATAGAAAATCTATCAAGCAGTCTGTTCCCTTACAACCTTCATGGCAACAGTCTTACAGCGGAAGATGTAAATGTGCTTTTTGCTGTTATTTCTAAGTATGAGGATTCCCTGTGTAAACCCTGTAAGTTAGAGTATACCTCATGAGCTCCATCACTCCCCCCACCCCTCTTGGCAGCTGTACAACCATAGTCTGAATCAGCAAAGCTTACTTAAAGGGACAGTCTCAAGTCAAAACTGTATATAGGGCTTTGTTTTGTTTTTCAAACAGTGTGCTGAAACAGTTGCACGCATCAGGTCTGCCAAAGAACATCCCTGTCAGTTTTAAAATCATTTATCTGTGTTGTTTTGGTTCTATTTTCTCCCTCTTTCTAGTTCTGTAAAAAGCTACAAAAGCAAATTCCAACAGCGTAGTTGGATGAGGAAAGCAATAGAAGAAATAAGGTAGAAATTGCTATCAAATATATCAAATCTACATCTAGAAAGATGTTTGAGCTATATTTAATTATTTTGGTCATTTTGTAGTTGTGCACCACTAATGGTGGTTCTGGAAACACTTCTTAGGTATCATGTACATGTTGAAAATGCTTTTTCCCTGGATGAACTTATATGGATAAAGGAGGAGCTTTGAGCAGAAGGGTAGAGGCAACAGAACTTAAGTGTTCACCAATTCTCATTGAACTACTAAATGATTAGACTAAAAATGAGAACTGCATGTTATAACTGTAGTCCTACTTGACTGAAAACTAAGTTATTGGTTTGTTTTTAAGCGTAGGTTTTTATTTTGGGCAATCTAACACAATTGGTGCTGGCTTCCATCATCAGAGACTGGTTTGAATAAAGCCTGCAGCACAGGGATCCGGGTATTTGCACAGCGAGGCTCTGTAAACCTCTCTTGCAGGTGTGTAATGCTTTGATCAGCTTGCTGGACAAACAAAATCAAACAGATGTCTCCCAGTTTTCTGCTTGGCAGATATTAGTGGGTAGGAAATCTGGCCAACCATATCAGGTTTTGCCCTCAAGAAAGTGCATAAGATGGAAAAAAAAAGGCATTGTACCAGCAGTTTAATGTTTAAACTCGGTGTCAAAATGCAACAGCAGAACAATGCAAACTGATAATGCAAATGGCTTTCTTGGGTGGGTTTCAGCTCCTGTGCTAGTATCTGGTAGAAATATTTACTTTCTTCCACTGAAATATCATGCTATTTCCATCACAATTGTGCCACTTTTAGCTAGCTAGTTGCAGCCAGATTTGGAGATGGTAATCAAAGTTGTTTTGAAATGCATCTCTCAGTTTATTCCAGTGAAAATTTTTCTTTTATACTTCATATTATTCAATGACTAAACATGTTTACTTTGAACTGGATATGTGCTTTAGGTGGGTAGCAGTAAAATAAGCGAGTTTAAGCCAGCTGTAATTTAATTTCAGTTTGGTATGTTTTGTTAAGACAAGAAAAGCTGCTGGCACTTAAGCCTTGCAGTGCATTATGAAGTGACTGCCAGTCCGATTTTCCTGTGGAATTAAAACAAATTGGAAAGTAAAGTGAGAAAGGGAAGATATGTTTTTAAGAAATTAAATGTCTGTTCTGTAATTTACCACCCTCTGTTGCTTTTGTTGATGATTCCTGGTTACGTAAACTTCTTTCCACCACCTTCTTCTTGAACTTGTAGCAAAGCAATTTTATTGTGGTGCAACATCCACTAGTGTAAAAATTGTCTTGAATATACTGCTGTCTCTTCAACGTGTAGCCCAGTAGGAAGGAAGGAAAGTATGGAAGGGAGGCACAGGTGGCTTTAGTAATAAATAATGTTCTCTGAAGTAGTTTAAAAGTGAGAAGGGAGAAGTGTGAGTTAATGGCTGCCAAAAAAGAGACTTTACTTAAAAGCTGAGAACATCTATTTGGTTCACTTGAAAGAGTTTGCTATGATTAAACTTTACTGGAGTATCTTACCCTGATATGGTCAGCTATGTACTTTCCAGTGTGTTATGGAACAAAAAGGTTTGAATAAAATGGCATGCCCACTCAGTGTTGTTTTGCGCTATGCAATTTACCCAGTATTATAACTAATACATAGTTGTCTCAGTAAATATTCAAGGGGAAAAGTACTGCTGCTGCTTAATCTTTTTCTCTTAATGTTATCAAGGATTGTGATAATAAAAACATAGATCAAAATATACAATGTTGGAGCTGTTGGTCTACATTTTGAAACATGAATAAGAAGAAATGAACTTTCAGTTTCTGGCACACAGGGGTGCATCCCCAAAAGAATGAATGAGCTATTAGGATTTCTGTGCTCATACTGAGGTGATTGTAGTGATTTAAAGAGCTGGTGGCTTTCCTGTCTGGCCTGAAAGAAGCATCTGTCCTCTTGCCTTCCCACCTACTGCTAGTTTCATGGTGCCTGCATCGGCTGCCTGAGCTGCAAGTTGGAGTCTGGGATTGCCCCTTCACTTATGTTTTCTTTAGATATGTTGAGGAATCTTAGTTGCTCCCAGTCAGAATACACTATTTTTGTGAAAATAATTGACATCATTGGCCGAAGGAGAATAGAGACATTTGCATCTAATTGAGCTGGATTCTTTATAGTGCCATAAGTGAAGTTTTGGATTGTTACTGCTTTCATGTGCAGTGAGTGATTTCACAGATCAAAAACCTCTCTGAACTGCAGCACGATAATTTTGGTTTCAGGGAATTACTGTAGGTGACTGTAGAAATAGTGTTTGCATTTTTGAGAACGAAATATCCTCTGGAGGCACAGGTAAAAATACACACAGGAACTTCAGGATACCCTCAAATTCTGAGATTGAAATCGCAGATTGTTTCTTAGGCTTATTACATTTGCATACTGATAAGAGTTTGTGGTATCTAGCTTGTATTGCACAGGCACTGCTGTTTTTTGCTTGGTTTAGATGATGCTTGGTTTATCAGATAGATATAACTCAGTCACTGTATGAAATTGTCTGAAAGATTTGTTTTGAATACAAATAATTTTTGAGAGCTTACCTAACTTATTAATTAATGTTTTTCATAAAATATGATGCATTTTTACAAACAACAGCATGCATGCCACACTCATAAAAATTTGCACTAGCTTTCACCACTGCTGAAGCACACCACACATTGCCTCACTATGCCCACATCCACTGACATCTGTCTAAGCGTTCAGCAAGCATTACTGAGTGTCAATGGGTGCCATTTTTCTGCTTGGAGGAATTCAGTGATAAACCTCTGCTTCATACACATTTCTGTTTCAGATGCCATTTTGTCAGGCTGCCCCTCAGCTGCCATCTGCCAGACTGCAGTAAAATGTAACAATACTGGTAGGGAAGTACAACCTCTATTGCCCTACCACCAACGCTTGCCTTTGACGTCATAGGCCACCATAATAAAACAGGAAACATTACTGCCAGAGGAGCTCTCCTATTTCTCAACTATGCGTACCCAGCTGCTGAGTTGAGAATTCTCCTAACTCATGAGTGCATGGTTGGAGCCAGATGTGGGACTAGCATTCACTGTGTATCACACAAAACACTAGCAGGAGGCTGTCTGCTTTGTTTAATAAGTTTCTGACTTAATTCAGTGAAGCTAAATGCAACTGTCCTTACTTGTTCCGTATTGGATTTTCTGTTGTGGCATTCCTGTGGAAGAAATGGATGAAATTATTTTATCTTCATGTTTAAAGTTATTAACAAATGAATCTTTGTTTAGCTGTTGGTTTTATCTGTGTCATTGAATCATAATGTCCTGTTTTCATTTACTTGGGAATAGGCTGCTTCAGGCCCTACAGTCAGTACTATCCAGGTCAGTATCAGTGAAGAAAAGGTATGGAGTTATCTGGTGATTGAAAAGGCTACTGATCTTGTGGATTACTATGTGAAATGTTCCAGAAAGAAATGCCAGAGGCTCAAATTATGTAATGCTTTGAGCAGGAAGCCACCAAATTGTGTGTAGAGTGTATCGCCAGCACCAACCTCATGTTCCTGGCAAGGCTCCACTCCAGGAGGGAGCTGAGGTTTCTTAAAGGCTTCAGGCGAGAATGAACAAATCAGTACAATAGCTTTGCTAGAACAGTTTGCTCCACTGAAGACAGGACCTGGCAGCCTTGCTGTTTGCTGCTGGGAGGCAAGGGGCTGACATAACAGTATTTTGGTATGGTTTCCTGCCCAGTGTATCAGCTGGCACTCTGCTTTTTTTATTATTATTACTTGTTTTTTATTTGCAGATCCTGAAAAAAAATTGCAAAAAACCAAACTTCTTCAGGAATTACATGTATGTGTTTTTGCATAGGGAATGTAGGTCTGTGAAATTTAAAATAAATAAATGTGTTTAACAGTAATTAACCAACACATAAACCATGGTTGAAGATTCTTTTTGGCACAAAAATGAGTGAAGGTTTTGTAGGTAATGACTATTTTAGAGTAGGATGTATTCATGCACTAGAATCATCGTGGTTAAATTAAGATTTTAATGGTCTTTTCTAAATTGGGTAATATTACACTGCTTTTAATTAGAGTCAGGCTAGAGGTCCTTATTGGAGTTGTAAAGTTTCAGTCTCCCAGCGGGCAATAAAAGCAAGTTCTCTTCAATCCCTAGCCAAGTGTTCTTAGGTGGGAAACTGCAGGAGGTTTCCAGCAGTGTGTTACTGTCACATCATTCTCCTTGATCTTTTCAGGTAATGATGGGTAAGAAAGAAACCTTATATCATTACTGACAACATTGTTTTCTTCTGTAATAGCTAAGAAGTAGAGATATGGGATCTGCTGGCAAATGGAGTCTCAAGGAAAGTTGTCCCTCATGATGATGAACCATCACAGTTTAGCTGGGGATTTTGCAAACTGAATTCTCTAGTAATCTGCAAGGGAAAAACTAAAGTATGCTCATGTCTCCCCACTGTGTGGCGATTTTGCCAAGCCGTACTTTGTATTTAAGCTGAGAGAATGGTCCAGAAGACCAGTCAACAAATAATTCTTACCTTTCTGAATAGTAATTCAGGACTGCGTAAAAGCTTTGTCTGTCTTGGTGTTCATGGCACTTCAGTAGGAAAACTTAAAACTGTATTTGACGTTCATGGCACATAAGTGAAGAGGTATGATCCCAGTGGCTGAGATCTGGCATTAACGGATTTTCAGAGAGATCTTGACAGTGATTTTTGGGTTGCTTGGCATTCTGTTAGGGATAGAATTTTTTTGCTGAATGCTGCAGTGTAGGTTTTAGGGCTATTTATAAAAAAGTACAACCATACCAGCACATGCTGATGTCTTCAGATGTGCACAGGAGCAAAACTTAGCTCACTTAACCAGACTGGGTCACCTGTTCTGTACAAAACTATGAAGTGTAATGGCTGTGTTTTCTAAACAATTTTGAAAACAAATTGGTTTGCTTTCAGTGGTTCAATTTCGTCTCGTATTTCACATACACGGATGGACTGATGAGAGTAGCAAGTTTCTGTGGTATAAACTAGGAGCTGCTCTTGATTTATGCTAGAAGTTTATTTTGAATACTAACCTATTTATTGAATTCGGCATATACCACGACTGCTGGAGTTGCTTGGCTCCTTTTATCCACAAGGAAGGCGGATTATTTTCCTGCTGGAAGAAACTGTTCTGTGACTACGTAGGGTTTTTTAGTCTTAGCAATTCTGATTCACCCAACAAAATGTATTTGTATATTCACAGTGAAAGCTGGGTTGCCAGTTTCTTTTCCTGTAGTGAAGAGACCAAAGTTAGCAGAAAAGTTTATCTTTTTGCTGTAAGGCCTGGTCCACTGACAAGCACAATATCTATGAGGACATCTATCTATTCTTAGTTAAAAAAGAAGGAAGAGAGAAAACAGTATCAAAATATAAATAATTGGATGGCTATTTTGTGAGAGAGATTCTGCTTATAATTTGTGATGAGTGCAATTACTGAGTTGCTAAGGCTGGGCCATTTAATTATATTTCAGAATGGAAAATACTGTGTTGTTGCTCTTAATTTTCTCTTAGTGGACCATTAGCAGCAATCTGAGTCCTCAGGGGTCACAGGGAACTCCAGGGCCAAAATCTGATTTAAGCCTTACCTGTAATGTGCAAAGAAAAAGAATAATTATTTTAATCTGGTTTAGACCTCAGCAACTGCATTGGTGTTCAGTTGCACTTGAGGTCTGTGATATCTGTGTGGTGAAGTATTCAAGAAGTTATGAACATAAAATCATTCATTCTCTGCAAAAAGGATGTATCCAGGTATTTAAGACCAGCTTGCTTATGTCTTCTTTAGTATCATTGTTTATTGGGACAAAAAAGAAAAGAAAATGTTAGGAATGGTCTCTCTTTTTTTTCTTTTTCCTTTTTTTTTTTTTTTTGGCTTTACAACCTGTTGTGGAACAAAAGATAAACTTGAGGCTGCAGGACTGTTTCACTTTTAGCAGTTAAATTAGTCTGAATTAAGGATTGCGCTGCGTTTCTTCCTGTGCAACCAAGATTTCAGTATTTCTGTCAAGAAATTTGGAGACTTACTATAAGACCACTGGAAATTTTGAACACAAACAAGACTATGAAGAGATACTTAACGGATGAAAAGCAAAGGATCTTCAATATTTGCATAACCAAAGAGAAGCTGATTTTTATCATTTAATTTTGAGATTGTGTGAATCAGTTTACACCAAACATAAGAAATTTCAGAACCCTGAGGTAATTCTGTCCTAAAAGCTGTAAATGATTAAAAATAGTTGAGAAGCAGCTTCTGTTTCTGCTGTGTGCATTAGGTGTGGTATGATGCTATTGATTTCAGTGGAGCTGTGCTAGATTTTACACTCATGTAACTAAGCTCAAATTTGGCAACAAACTGCCAAAGACAGGACAAGAATATCCAACATGCATCTCCCATTGGAAACTCCTAGTTTGTATGCCTGAAAATATTTCTATGATTTGTTTTCCTAACAGTAACATGTTTTGAATAATGGATTTATACTAGCACTAAGCTGACTTCAGTTTACCCCCAAAATAAAAGGTCACTTTTATGCGTAGTTGTGAGATGGTGGATGCATCCTGTGTAATTAGGAGCTGCTTAAGCCAGAATTAAAGTGCACTAGCAAAAAAGGAGAGCTTGGGTATCAAAGAACAGGAAAACACCACAATGCACTCTTTCCTTAGAAAAGTGTAACATTAATATTTAATAAGAACAAAATGTCTGGCAATTGTCTATTTTAATAGATTTCTTTATTTGGCAATGTCAGAAGACTTCAACATAACAAGAAATTACATTCTTCTGCTACTCTCATTTCTGTAATTATGATTGCTGTGGCTTTCAGTGCCTAATATGATAGTTGGAGTATTTTATGCACCAGGTTTTTGAGGCAAGTCCTTAGCACGGACTGGACTGTATTGGCCAAGATTTTTGGTTTGTTTCTGATATTCTTGGGGTGTCTGTGTATGCACGCACATACACATGCACGCATTTTTGTTTTTATTTCACATGTCTATGCCTCATCAGATTTAAAGGATATCAAATCAGCTTTAATCCTGATTATATGCCCTAGTGGATGCTCTCATTTCTAGGCTTTCATGACATTAATGAAAGGGTAAAAAAATAGAGCTTCTGTCCTAATGTACAGGAGTTCTCAATAGGTTCACTTTAACTATACAAGATCTCTTATGTTGTTTTCAAAACAGAGCACTTTTTCCTTTCAAAATGTTTTCTAATGGCATAGAATTCTTATCAAAATTTTTAATTTTTGAACATGTTTTCCCACTTTGTTATAATTCCTGTAAATCTGCTGTTTGCTTGTTAAGTGGCTGTTGTCCTCATGTCCAATAATGTGCATACTCTGATCCATAACAAGAAATTATTTCTAGTAGAAGAAGGTCTTAAGTAGCTTACTGTTTTATTAACTAAGTAATAGCTTGCACAATTAAGTCTTGTTTATTTTTAGGGAAAGAAAGTGATTCTCTGCAATGGAAATTTCTACAAAGTAATTTCTGATCTTCAAAAAGTAAGTATTTTCTAAATTATTTTAACATTTTTATCAACTATATAACTTCAAGTTTTAAAATATTGTTTAATGTTTCAGTGCTGTATGGGTAGCTCTAGTAGAATGAGGAATGTAATCTGAAAGAACAATAGTCTAGTTTCATGTTGGGGATAGGCTTTGTTAGGAATTGAGGTCACAAGTCTACAACATCAGAGAATGCTGATCTCTCTTGAAAACCAGATACCTTGATGGTAAGAGAGATGTGTGTGTGTGAGGGTGAACAGTGCCACAGACAGCTGAGGGTGTTCTAGGTTCTCACTGGCGTTATCTTTTTGTAGTAACCTAATATTCTGTAAAAGGGTAAGCAGTAAACCTTTCTTTCGCGTGAAGGCCTGACTAAACTTCTGTACTTATGTGGAGCCATTCATAAAACAGCTGCAAAAGCAATGGAAGAGTTTTTGGCTCTATGTGGTTCTAGCTGTTTCTTCTTACCTCAGATTTGGGGAAAAGTGTTTTATTTTTTAAACACTTGGGACTGGATCACCTGCACAACATGTTGCATTCACTTCATACATACTTTAGTCTGACTGTAGTTTTATATATGCCTTAAGCTGTAGTTTAATCCAGCAGGCAACTAATCACCAGACAACTCTTTTCTCACTCCCAGTTGGGATGGAGGAGAACATCAGGGGGAAAGGTGGAAGGGAAGAGGAGAAAAAAAACAAAATAGAACTTGTGGGTTGAGATAAAAACCTCTTTACTAAGAGGCAGGCTCAAGCACTGGGCTTAGGTGAACCTCATGAGGTTCAACAAATCCAGGTGCACCTGGCTCATGGCAACCCCTGTTATCAGTACAAGCCTGGAGAAGAGGAAGCTCCAGGGAGACCCTAGTGCCCTTTCAAGATATGAAGAGGAACTCTAAGAAAGAAGGGGATGGACTTTTTAGCAGGATCTGTTGAGAAATGGTTTCAAACTAAAACAGAGGAGATTTAGGTTGGATATAAGGAAAAAAAATTTACAGTAAGTGTGGTGAGGCACTGGAACATGTTGCCCAGATAGGTGGTGGATGCCTCGTCCTGGGGGACATTCGAGGTCAGGCTGGATGGGGCTCTGAGCAGTTTGATCAAGCTGTAGATATCCCTGAGCAATCCAGGAGAGTTGGACTAGATGACCTTCAAAGGTCCCTTCTGACTCAAACCATTCTATGAATCTCTGCAACGTGAAGCTGGGCATAATATTCAGTGGGCGTTCCTAACCAGTGCAATAGTTTAAAAAAAAAAAAAAAAAGAAAAATACACTGATCATAGCACTGAGCCTGCTGCAGTTCAAGAAACATTTGGACAACGTTCTCAGAAATAAAGTTTGAGTTTTGGATAGTCCTGTGCGGAGCAAAAGGTTGGTCTTGATGATCCTTATGATTGTCTTTCAGCTCAGGATATTCTGCACTTTTATTTGTCACCACATTGTAATTGATTTTTATGGAGATGAAATGAGGTAATGATGGTATATTTATGGGTTAGAAGTGCAGAACTCTTTGCTGAGTGAAGGCATTTTTGTTTATCTTTGAAGAAATTATCAGTGTTCTTGTCAGCATTTGTATGATAGTCTCTGTCAGATAAGAAGTTGAGAACATTCACCCCAACCTCATTATCAACCACAAAGTGACTATGTTCTTCATCTTGTCTTGTCTTCAGTAAAGAGCCAATTGCATTCCGTCTGTGTTAATACTATTTATGTGATTGCATATATTATGACTAAAAAACCCCACTTTTATATTTACGTGGAATGTGCAAGGAAAGGCCTCATTCCATGATTTAGATACAGCTCAGGCTTTTGGAGTAGAGTGTTCTGCTTAGGAATTAGCATCCTGCTGGAGTTTTCACTGGCTGTTCTCCCCAGAGGCAGGCAATAATTGAGTGTGACTACACTCTAGAAATACTAATGTTTTTTTTTTTCAAGCTGATGTCTTACCCACCTCCTGCTTTGAAAAGGCTGAAATTTCTTCCTGAATGGGTAAGAGAAAGATGCAATTTAAAGCCATTAGCAAAGATAACTTGAATTATAAAAGATAATGAAGATTCTCACTACTAAAATGCTGTCCATTCATGTGATTTAGAGTGATTATTGAATAAGTGGATCTTCAGCCCAGAGTTTGTGAACACCTAATGGAGTATTGACTAGAATCATGAAAGGCAGGAATATCAAGAGCAGGCTCCTTCAGGCTGGAAGTTCTTGTGGCATAGATAATTATCCTTTCAACTGCCTCTCTCTAGGGCTTGTAAATAGTGTTTGTCCATCCTACTGTATGTGAAAGATTGAAACAAGTTCACCAGAGGTTCTATATGCTCTGATCTACACTGGCAGAGTGAGGAAAGAAGAAGAGCACCTGAACCTCAAGGTTCATAGAGGGTAGTAGCAAAGTGACTCAAGTTTGTCTTGTATTCAAAATCACTGACTTAGTCATCCGGTTGCTGAAGTTTTCTCTTCCTATTGTGCTAATAAAATACTAGACAGTCTTCTGGCTCTTTTAAAACCTGGATTCTTAAGGGTACTAAAGCTTAACAGAGTATGTGTACTCTGATCTTTGTAGCTGAAGCAACAACTGTTTTTACTTTAACAGTTGGAGTACTTCATAATTCTGGATGACACACTCATTCACTTTCTAGGGCCTCCAAAATACTTACACATAACTGCAGACATCTTCCTGTAGCTGTGAAAGTATTGCAAGTGCAAACACAAACACTGTTAATGTGATGCTGCTCACACCAACATACTTCTAAGAACTGCATGCTATAATTTCTTAAATTGCACTGTTTGCTTTCTTTACTTGAAAAATCCAAATTCTGATGAACCTCTATACATGTAATCTCTTTGCTACCATCACAGAAATATTTTGTGCTTATTTTCCATATGCCAACGCAGAGCTCCAGAAATTTTCATGCCAGCACTGTGTATCAATCTATGTGATGAGTTTTAGTCCTGAAGTATTTGCTTTCTGATCATTAGATAGGTCATGGTAACCACTCCCGAAATGAAAGTTGTGCTCTAAAGAGAAGAAAAGAGAAATTGCTGCCTTGTTTGAGCCCAGTGCAATTTGCTGGGTTTGCTACCCTCAAAAAAAACCAACCAACCAAACAAAACCCTTAGTTTTAGACTTTCTCCTCTGGATATCTTCTTACAGTCCATGAGAAGGACATAAATACAGATATTTTTTGGGGTATTTTCCATTAGAGCTGAGTTTGGGTGTGTAGCATCTATTCTATCTGTGTATTTTACTTCTGTTCTCTTAATCATTGAATCCTACAATCCATCACATTCTATGTGCTTCTTATCTTTGGCTTCTGGAAACTGTACTTCACTAAGTCTGAAAAGTTATTTGTTGTTTGTAAGCAACATGCTTAGCTTACTTACGTGGAATAAGTAGGTTTCCCTTCAGATAGATAATTTCTTTTTTTTTTTTTTTTTTTTAGAAAAATTATCTTATTTCTAGCACATTTCTAAGTCAGGAATGCTTAAAATATCGTGTCATTAAAACTTGGAATCAACAACATAATACAAAAATAGAGAGGAAGAAGAAAAATAAATGAAGCTTACTGCATCCAGATGAAGCATTGTTTTCCAAACATTCTTTGCTGCTTGGAGATCGTGTATTCTCCATACTATCCTTTGACAGACTGTTCTGTTTAATTACAGCAAAATCTAGTGGTGAGTACATCCTTTTGGCAAAAGTGGGCCTGGAAGGAGCAGGAAATATGTTCTTAAGAGAGTGTTCAGCTGAAAAAGGCTGGTGGTTTAGAAGAAGGGAATAGAGCTAAAAAGCAAGTGGTAACAAAAGCATCTAGATCATTTATGGTGGTAGGTACTACATCAGTTGTCAGCTTCCCTCTAGAAAACAGTTCCCATTCTCACTGCTAGCCTCCTGATTTCTTGTCACAGGATATGTTTACATCTACAACCTATGTAAGTGACTAGTGAATTAGATAACAGATCTGACCAAAAATTGGACTTGCTAACTAAAATCCTAAAGGGTTATTTTCTCAGATGACTATTTTCATTTGTGCTGTCAGAATGGCAGATAGTGAATGACTGACTAGTGGATTTCTAGAGAAGTCTTGAAGTTTACCAGATAACTGCCTCAAAACTGTTCATGACTTTCTAAGATGAGAGCTGTGTATATCCCATTGTTTTGTGGTAGGTCTATCTTAAACATGCTGGTATCTTCAGACATTCTGATGCAACAGAAATGATAATAGAGTTCTTGGCTCTTTATTGTTTTATTGTTTGATAACTGTATATTAATTATAACTCAATAAAAAAAAATTGGAAGGAATAATTAACTTATTTTTCATTCCATAAGATAAACTAGCAATCATCAGCATGAGTCTAATGTGTGAGGGAAGATTATCCAATAACTGCCTACTGTGAGATTCTTGTGCCTGCATCTAAAGCATCTGGTGCTGGCATCTGAGACAGTGCTGCAGTAGGTGGGCCTTGGGCCTGATCCAGTCTGTGTATTTGTATCTATAATTTACTGGGAAAGGTCAGACACTGAATGATGATAAAGGCTTCTTATTCCCAAGTGTTCCTGTATGCCTTATTCTTGTTGGAAATAGTGTGTGTGTGTGTGTGTGTGTGTGTGTATACATACAAGTATGTGTGGTAAGTAAACTGAATTACCAGTTGTCTTGGGCTGAGAACAGTTGTTCTCTTATGTTTGGACAGCTCTTTATTTGACTGCCTTGTAAAGCTTTTCCCTCAATATTTCCATCTTATTTTTCTGGAAGAAGAGTACTTACTGTTTTTGGAAAGGTATGGAACTGCTAGATAAAGAACTAAGCTATTCTGTTATTTAATTCAAAATTTGGATTTCATCAGTGCCCAACACTAGTGCGTTGTTCCATTAAGAAATGCAAAGAGTTCATCTTTTATGCGTAAGTGGGCAATATGGGGAAAAACTACAGTGAGTGAGAGAACCCAATCTGAATGGGAGACGCTCATCAGCTCATGTTGCTAAGCCTCAGTGAAACCTGAAGAAAGTGGTGCTTCTGTTTTAAAAAATAAATAAATTTGTTCTATAGTCTCAGCTTACAAACACTGACTTGAGTGTTTTTGGAGCTTCTTTTCATACTGATTTTTTTTGCTGTTGCTTGTTTGGTAGTGATTTGAATTGACTCTGGTTGTTTGCTCAAACTAACTGGCAGGAGTATGCCCCTTGAAATTGAGAGGGAAGAGTACAAAGAAGTGGAGAAAATTATTCTCTTTCCAGTTTCTCAACCTAAAACTGGGTGGCATGGCTCCATGAAAACTGAAGGGCAGTTGTGGGGACAGAGATGGTAGGTGATGATTCCAAGGGATGGCTTTGCTGTTAGGTCAGTGGGATTTTTGGCACTGTACTCAACTCGAATGAGGTGTATGAAAAATAAATGGTGGGCTAAAAAATAGGCAGAACAATCTGGAAAGTACGGGAGAACTGCAAAATGAAGCATGATAGGAAAAGCAGGTAATACAATAATAAAACTGTCAGATATAGGAAATATGTTGTGGGGGAGGAAGCAACAGGTCATGTGTATGTACGAGTTTGGATAAAATGTTTTATTCATTACTCTGCTCCCTTCTACTGGAACTGCCTGCCAAAGCCTACTATTGATACTCCAAGATTATTTGCCCAGTAGATATTTTCTTTTAAACAAATATATATTCTTATATTGCGTGAGAAGTGCATTCAGCTCTCACTGATTTTTGGTGAAACATAAAAATTACTAAACTACTGCCAAAAAATGTGTTGCATTTGGAAAGGAATTTTTTTCCCCTTTCCTGTGCTTCCATCTTCTTTAAACCCCAAAGCTATGGAAAATTTTGCAGGGATGTTTTGTGTAGTTACATTTCTGGTCTGCTCTAAAAGAGAGCTGCTTGGTTGAGTGTTTAAGTAAACAGATTCTAATCAAAGACAAAACTCCCCATCAAGCTGTGGCTTTGCCAGAACCTACTTTTGTTCTAGTTTTCTTACCTGTCCTAGCTCTGTTACTCTTTAAACAAGAGATAACAGGGAATTTGCTTGTATGTTTATGGATACTGCCAATAGGGTAGTTGTTTACTATAGCAAATCATTTATTATCTCAATGCATATGAAAACAGAAATCTGAGAAGACTGCATACGCTGTTCTTCATCAGAATGATTCCTTACAGGCAGTAGAAATATCTGTGACAAATCAAATTTACATTCAAAATTTCATTTATAATTATTGAGGTTATGATTTTTTTCCTTCTCTGTGTGCATGCTCTTAATGTACTAAGTGTAAATTTTCTAAACATGTTGCACAAGCTAGGAAAGTAGGAAATAACTCCTAGAAGAACTGCTGCCAGATCTTTGAAGCATTTACTGAGTTATTGAATCTGAAACACAATGTGCAAGAGTTGCTCTGCCAAGTTTTGAAAGTTACAGTATGTGGAGTGATGAGACTCCTTTTGTTTTACAAAAAATAACTAGATGGCAAAGAGAGAGATGTAGAATGTTGTTTATTACTTAATGACACATACTACTTTTCAGTTGCTTATATTTTTAACTGTTGTTTTTTCTTTTCATATTAAATGTTACAGTGAGAAGCTGCAACTAACTTGAGTAAATAGACTTCTAATTGCACTTTTTGCTCTTTGATCTGTAGAAGACTGAGAATCTCAAGTGTAAACAAGATCGTTATAAGCTCTTTTGCAGTCTGGGGTTAGCAGTTGGGATTGTATCTTCAGAGGTGCTGTAGACTTTACAAGTAGTTCTTGTGCTGATCAAGACTACTTTTCAAGTCCTTTTCCCAGACTTGTTTGTGTGGAGGAATTCAATCATTTATATTTGTTTTGCAGTGAGTGTTTTCATAAATGGGTGAAGGTAGCAGTGCCTCACTTACTCACTTAAATTGAGTGGTGGATGATCAGACATTTATATCTGGCTCCTGTTGGTCAGATACTGACAAGTTTGAGCTCAGTCTGACAAAATCTCATTCAGTCATTTCTTCTTGCTCCTTTTCTTGGTTGGAGATTTTAGGCTTTATAAAACCACCGTGTCTTTCATTTATACTTCAGAAACTGTATGAGAGGAGAAAAGCAAACTAACTGGCTGTTAAAGTATTTGTGGCTTGTGTTTGGTTTGAATTTATTTATGCTGAACAGCTTGCTCTTTGTATTCAGGAGGTCCTTTCCAGCAAATTAGGCGTGTCTGCCTCATGTTGGTACTTAGCTGATCTTTCCAAACTGTTTCTGAAACTATTTGAAAACCAAGTAAGTGTGATTAGATTTTACCTAATAAAATATTGTTTCCTGCACATTGATTCCTAAGTGTAATCCATTAAGCTATTTAATTCCTTCTTGGAAAGGCAGATATATTAAGGGAAGCTTATGATTTGATACACCTAGAACTTGAGTTTGCTAAAGTTGAGGCTGGTAACCATCTTGCCTTTCAAGTAGTAGTTCTGACTGTTCTGTCCTAAATTTGAGAATGAAGGATTCATATCAAACATTGGTATGGCATTTGCTTGTGGTTGTGCTCGAACTCAACAAGGTGAAATCTCTAACTTGGTGTAGTGTTTTTTTTTGATTGGACTGAGTAATATAATTTGTAGGAAAAAAGAAAAATACTTGCACATACAACCCTATTTAAATCACCTGGGTCTTTATGATTGAAAACTAGCTGTCTTTTTCCATGTAGACTTTTATGGTCTGCTTTTGTGTGTACACATCTGGTTTTTAAGAATTGTAGATATGCATCTTGCAAGATATTTTGATGAGTCTGAAAGATAAACTGTAAGAGATTTTTACATCATTTCTTTTATTGTATTGGTTTAACTTGCTTTTTTCTCTGTTCCCTTATCAAACTGTTTGTTGCACACACTACAGAATATTTATTTTTTTTATACATTGTGCAGTATAAGCAACTGGTGAACTGGGAAATTAACTTTTCTAAACTGTTAAACAGTTAAGGCAGTTTCCATGTGAATATTTTTAAGGAAAATACAGGCTTTTCTATTTTCATGATTGATGTGTTTTCTAATGTCACATAAAATTTGAAATCTGATTTCTCATTGTTAGAACTCTCCTGTGTTGATCTGAAACTCAGTACATGTGTGTTTTTGCGTTCACTTTAATGCCCATTTTGTCTTGCAAAGGTATTGTAAATTGGTGAGAGCATGAGTGGGAATGAGAGCCTAGCGAAGGCTTTTTAAATGTGAGGTAATATAATTAAAGCAACACTATCTAGAATAGGAGTAGGAGCTGAAGCCTCTTCTGCATTGTGGGAGCACCTGATTGTGGACTGAGTATTCCTTTGTAGTGCTTCATTTATTTCTATTCTCTTGTATGATTCTGCAGCCTATCAATTCAATCTGTTCATCCAGTGGAATCTATAGAGAGCTTTAAGAAGACAGGGTTTGTATATGAAGAGACTGTATGTGCACATATCTCCTAAAACTACATTTTCTAGGAAGCTTTGCTGTTTTCTATGTGATGTGCTTTCACTTCTGCAACAGTAGCTTAGCTAATGGGATGCCAGAGGCTGGTGTTGTTAAAAAGCATTTCTGCTCTACATGAGTAGATACAGATACGCTGTAGCTGGGTGTGTGTTGTAGGAAGGTGAGGTTTTGGTTTTTTGTTTGTTTTTATCTTCGACACATTCTGGAATTTTGGCTGCACGTACTCTTCCCATTTCTTACTGTCTGCTGGTGTATACTTGGCTGCCAAGGTTCAGTTGCTAAGTGTACAAGACAACAGGTGACAGAAGACCAGGAAATGATGCTATTGACTCTGCTACCTCTTGGACATACGACCTCGGCTGAATATTATGGAGTAAGCTTTATGAAACATGCAGATATTGACCATAAATTGCTTATCAGCTTTGGTTGATTTTTTTTTATACATACTTATCTTCAGACCACAAGGGATTTGTTTCTGTATCTATGTATTTTTGCTGGTATTTGATGTGTTTTGGTATAAATATAAACTTAAGTGCTTAAATGCTAAAACAGCTTCCCACGTGTTTTAGTTTACTGCCAGGGAAAGGTGAACGTTCAGTATAAATGCTGTATTTAAACACTAGTCAAATATTTATTATTGTTGAATGAATGACCTGACAAGGATGTGGTTGAGCTAAAATGTACAGGCTGTATTTCTGAAAGTGGAAAGCTTTATTAATATTTGAAGAATGGCTTTAATTAGTCTTGACTGTTGGTAGGTGTGTTCACTTTATCAATGTACACGCAGTATAGCCTTTTTCACTAACTTATAATTGGCAGTTTCCCATAGGAAATAATCATTATTGGTATTATAAAAGCACTTTGTATCTATCACACTTGGGAAATGAAAGTTTTGCAGAGGTCAAAATAAAGTGTGCCCCCAATTATGCTAATAATTCATACCACAAATGATCCACTGGAAGGTTTAATAGCTCAGTAGTACACTCAGACTTCCTTAGAGTAGGAAAAAATTGTATTGCATTTTGATAAGCTACAAAAAGATTAAAAAAAAAAAAGAAAAGGAAAAAAGCTTCTCTCGTATAATCTACCACCTGATTTGTCATAGTGACTTGAGGATCTTAAGGTTTTGTTTTTAAAATAATAAATCTAAGAAATGTTCCACTTCTTTTTTTGCTTAAGTAGAAAAAAAACAAAAACAAACCTTTCAAAACAATAAAGCATGGCATTTTCATTTGCAGTTTGATGCTGTAATCTTACACACCTGTGTCCTTTGCAGCAGGGAAGGTGTTGAAGTCATTTAAAATAGTTATGTTTAAAAAAAAAACAAAAAAACAACAACTATTAAAAGCCATTAAAAAAAATTAAAACGAGCTGAATTTTTGGTTTGCTTTGTCTGTCAAATGAATTTCCTCTGAGGTAATTCACTTTTGCAGTTCACTTTAAAGATCTAGTAGCTAGACTATCCAGAACTTCTCAAAACATCGGAAAAAAATCTTCAGCATATAGCTAGAAAATACTTGATCTTCCATCTTCTCACTATTGTTGCATGTCCACCAGGCAGGTCATCTTTGTATCAGATTGTCTGTTTTACATGAAATGGACTTTTCTTTAGGAATTCTTGGACTAAAACATTAGTGAAAGGCTAAATGGGATAATGTACTCCTTAGACTGATTATACTAATACACCTGCAGTCAGTGTGCATCTACTGAGTTCTTAGACAATATTAAAAAGGGCCGCCTGAAAGCTAACATTTGCAAATGTCTCCAAATTGAATTATAAATGTCTCTGGTAAACAAAATGTTTGCTGTGTGTTGTCAGAGCCACTTAAAATGTCTGGCTCTATCAGGTATGCATGTCTTGCAGCACACTTGAAAAAAAAAAAAAAGGGAAAGAAATGAAACACATAGCTTAAGTTTACTTGTGGTTTTTTTTGAAAGTGTAGAACCGTATTTTAATTATACATTTCCTAGTTGAAAATGTTTTTTTTTTTCTCAAATGAAGTCTTTTCTAAAAGCTTTACTTGAAGAGAGGGGCAATTGGTTTGTTTCTCTTCTTAGATGAACTGTAAATAAGGAATGTTGACACGTATGGCATTCACATAGAGAGCTGATCAAAATTTGCATACACTGTGATTTTGAGCTGCATTAGAAAAGTTACTGATTTCTACTTTAATAAAGGTATTGTTTTGTTTCCAGTAGACATTAGAGTTATAGCAACACTGCCTTCATAAAATGTATGCTACGAGAACATTCTTCTGCAATAATTTTGTGAAAAGCAAGACTTTTCTTATGCAAACGTTTTTATATTAACTATATTCTGGTGCAATTGATTACACTTGTACTTATGGAACAGAATGGGTGTGAGCCGCTGGTAGGCTTGAACTTGAATTTTGCTCATGTCCTCCTGCAAATATTCTTCTATTTTGACATTTATTCTTTCATTCTCAGTTGTCAGGTGTTACGCTTGGTATTAAGAGCACAGACCTTTAGCCTCTGCTAGTTCTCTTCAAATGCAAGTTACTTTTCTTCAGTGCATAAATGTCTCTATTACTGTACTGTTCCTGTTCATACATAGATGATTATTTTGTGAAAACATGCATAATCTTGTGTCTAGAAGATAAAGGCAGATTTGTTACATTTATGTGGTACAGTGTACACACGTAATTCAGTGCAGGATTCTGATTTCTGTAGATTACACACAAACTCTATTGTACTGTCTAAAACCTATGTTTTAAGAGCCAAATGAAGAATGGAAGTTAAAGAGTGAGTCCAAAAGTAAGCTTAGCATCTGTGGTGAAATACAGATCTATATTTACAAACAGTGAGATGCAGCACTCCTTATTTAAGTATTGTTTCATTGAACTTTTTAAGTACTGCGGTTTCTACTTCATGGCAATGTGAACAATTAAAACCGTTGAATTTTTTTGACTGTCCTAATTATTTTTTTTCCTGTGAAGCTTTCTAATACTGGTCTCATTCTGCTTACTCTACTAGTGAGTCAAGTATGTCTCTTGATTATATGTGTGCTTTTAGACCAATGGGGACAAACTGATCCAGTTTTTCCTTCCTTCCAGGTGCAATTATGGGTCTCAATATAATAAAAATAAAATGATTGAATATCTACAGAGGTTCATATGACATATTTTCCATTTATTTTAAGTTTTGAAGCTAGAATATCTTAATTGATAATCCCATAAGGTTTATTTTTTCATGAGCTCTCTTTTATCTCAGAGGCTCCCTATTTTCAGGGTATTGCTAGTTCTTCAAAATGTGGCTATCAGACTATTGTAATTATAGGCTGAATTCATCTTGCAGTTAAGAAGAAAAAATCCAATGGTGTTAGTGGAGGAAAATCAGATTTAAGGAATGGAGCCTGAGAAGTCCTTAATTGTTCTAATCCCTGCACAAATTCCTAGTCAGAACACTTCACAGTCGTTGTACCATCTTGTATCAATTGAATCTTCCTTGATGTGAAATATAAGGAAGGTCTCCTTATTCAGGAGTCTGCAATATAGCCTGCTGAAATCAGTGAGATCAGCTTTTCCTTTTGTGTGAATGTGCTGTAAGAGAAATCAAGGAGATTCATAATTATTTTTTAAAGTCTCCATTTCTCAAGTTAACTAAAATTTCTTTCATTTGGTTGGCAAAACTGTTGGCATAATGAGGGCTCCTTACAAAGTCTTGCAGCTCTCATTAAAAGCTTTGTAGCCTTGTGGAGTTTTTGATAACATGAGTGTTTCTGTTGTTGTTTTGCAACTTTTATTTTAGTGCATATCATCTGTATGTGTCCCTGTTCTTGTGCTGATGTGATTTTACTCCCATTCTATAGTCTCCTGTAAATCTATCAACAGGCAGGTCTGGTGCGGGCAGTGTTGACTTGCAATGCAGGAGTAGATGACTTTTTTTTCAGTGGTTGATTTTGGAGAGCTCACATCGCTTAGCTGTTTTTCTGCCACGTAAGAATTCTTCAAAGGAAAGTGCCTCTCCATCTGTCAGCAGAGCAGTTAGCATAGTAAAGCCAGGATGTCTGCTGGTATCATGATATGCTTCTGCATTTCTGGTATTTTTATGTGGCAGGAGCTATTCTGTTTGAGGAATTATTGCTCTCAGTTCTTCTCTTAGAATCTCAGTTCCATTAAGGTTAAAACAAACAAAAAAAACTAGAAAAACCAAGTATCCAAAGAATGTTCTGGTGTGATGTGGTCCATTATTACCTTTTTTTTTTTTCAGATGTAGAGTTCATGTATTTAAGTATATGATCCCTAATTCTTCAGTACTTCCTCAAGCATTGATTTTTATTTTCTTTGCTTCAGTAAAACAAATGGTCCCAGGCTCTAAGTAAAGGGAACACTTCCCATGCATCTCATGTTCCTAAACACAAACTTTTTATGAAATTGTTAACTTTACAGAAAATACCAAAAATCAATGTGGAGATCAAGGGTTTTTTTGTTTTGTTTGTTTTTTCAGTGTTTGTGTGGAAGGGCGAAGAAGTTGCTTCTATGCTGTTTGTCTGAGTTCTAATGCAAAAGCTGAGCAAATTAGAGGTTTTTGTGTTGCTGAACTGAGCAAACAATGCGGCCACTTCTGCTACCTTTATTTTGCTATTATTAAAACTGCACTCAGAGTAAAGAAGTGAGTACCATATTGATTTGCTGCTGAAGCAACAGATGAAAATGTCAGTCTCCTTAGCACAAATGGGAACGGTGCTTTTGTTTAGGATGTCAGGATTTCAACAGCTGTACTGTCTTAAGCATGCTGGCTGCAGAAATTAAATGTAATTAAAAACTAATTCTAGGTTACCATTAGGCTAGTGCTAATGGAAAGAGTCTCCCTGACCTCTTCATGGATAATGTGCTTTTCATCACAATTAGATTTTTCTCTTGTTTTTACTGCCCATATGCAATACAGTATTCCTACGTAAAAGATTGTTCAGCCCTTTCTCAGTAGTGTGCTTTCCCATTGTGTATCTCAAGTATAAGAGTTTGCAGACTGCAGCAGAATGTTAAAAACAGCTCTCAGGAATTTGTTGAATTAACGCTTTGTTGTAGGATTGCTGAGTAGCATATTAGAGCAGCACACATAAAATTTGATGGGTTGGATGTGTTAGGTCACTCTTCACAGCTAAATGGTGTAAAGAGAAAATGATGTTGTGCAACTCTTCTTCTTTTATTTTTATATGTTGATATTAATGTAGCAAACTTACAGCTGAGGCCTTTAAATCTCTGGTTGAGTAGTTTGAAATCTGGTTTGTCTTGCAGGTAAAAACGTACAAATGCCAGGTGGAGAACATCAGTAGATTTATATTTTTCAAGTTCCTCTCTTTTTTCCACAGCAGCAGTGTGGAGTAGGATATATTGTTGACAGTGCCTTTTCTAAAACTTTTTTTTTTTTCCACAGAGAATTCTCAGATGCTGTAGGTCTGAAGAGTATTTAGCAATCAAAGAGAAAAAGCTGAGACGTTATTCCAAACAATCATTGACTAATATGCAAGAAGAGTGTCCTTCTAGCATTACTAGCAGAAGTAACTGTAGTTAGTCAGTTGTTAGCCTGGACGGAGTTTGGGTAAGTGGTTGTATTTGTCTCCATAATATTTCAGTAATTTCAGAATATGTTTTAAAAGCTTAATTTGGCATTGCTTAAAGTATTCCCTCATCATGCAGAAGACAAAAGCTGTAAGGTTTGTTGTATGAACAGAGTGTAGAAGGAGTTTGGCAGTATAAAAATCAGGTGGTTTTTCCTGTAAGCTGTTTCCTGTTTGATGTACGGAAAATTCTTCATCAGTGGAAGGTAAGACTGACATAAATGCAGCCAGTTCCCTAAACAATTTCAGTTATTATTGACATCGTGTTTAATTCCGTATTAAGCAGTAAATAGAAACAGTCCTTTTTTGTTTATGCAGAGATTTAGAAATAATTATGTTGCCCTTAATTCTTCTAGTTTTTATTAGGAAAGACATTGAAGACAAATAGAACAGTGACAAAGCTAATAATAGGTCTTTTATGCAGTGCTGTTTTTTTTATTTTTTGCCAAACTGGAGCATTTCTACATCCTTGTGATTTTAGGTTGAGTCGTCTTTTGTAGAAGTGGAAGAAGAGAAATATAGTGATTTAATTTTGATTTGATTTCAGCTGTGTTGATTCAGGTCTTGTTTTGCAAGCTTCATGCACAGAACTTTACTGTTACTATTTTAATGTATTTTTTGAAAAATGATTAAACTGTGGTCTCCAGTTTCTTCTGGTCATGCAACATTTCTAGAGTTTTACTGCTCAGCTTGCATACTTAGTTTTTTGATTGCTGTATGCAGATTTATAGTGGTATGTCCTTACGAGCAATTCTAGTTCTAAGGACAGCTGTGAAAGTGTGCTTGGAGTTCTTTTAATTAACAAGAGAAATCCTGGAGCCTCAGGAACTAGGAATGGGAGTACACTTGTGTATGATACTTAAACCTACAGAGTTTGACTTATTTCCTAGTGTGCCTGTTGCTCACATTGCTTTGTATATTTCATATGCAAGTATTTGCCTAAGTAATTTTTAGGGACAAGTACTTCTAAGTACACTAAGGCAGCTATTATCTTCAAAGCCTCTACAATGCTTCTGGCACTATAGGAGCATGTAATTGTGTGAATAATTGAATGTCATCTACTTGAACAGTTAGTAAAATAGGAAGGCTACAGTGAACGTATTCTTTGCTCGTTGTCTCTTTTGCTGTATGTGGTGGACAAACGTAAATATTTCTTACCTCCCTTTGGTGTTGTGTTTCGTCACACACAGTACTGCTATTCCACATAAGGCAATTACTATTGGTTGAAATAGTTTTTAGGAATGCCTTCTTATGCCACCAAATCCTCTGAATCAGGAATGCCAAAACTCCTTGGGTGTGCCAGGGAAGTACTGTGCAGAATGATCACTCTTTAGAGTGTGCATGGTCTGTCTTTTCCTTTTCAGTTTTTGTAGTAAATGCAACTTGTGGGAAGAGGATGAGGTTTTGCATTGTCTCTGAAATTCAACAAGGTGTATGAGGGATGGCTGGTATGCATCAAAGCTGAGACTGGTGAGGAGCGCTCGATCAGATGCAGTGCTGCTGTGCTGTGGGAAGGCACAAAGGAACTGTTCTCACAGGATAGCTTGCCAGCAGGTCTGAGCAGTGACAGGGATGACGGCAGTAATACTTCTGGATTTCTGCTGCTCTTCCTTAATGAGGGAAAGAAGGCAGTGGAAGAGCGTATGGTAGGCTGTTTGAGACTTTGTATTCAGTAGTCTTTCCCTTATCTTCCAGCCCTGCAGCTTTCCTGAATTTGGATGGATTTTACCTGTAGTGAAAAGGCACAGGCACCAGTACTTCCATCCTCAACCCCTACAGCTGTTCAGAAATCCTTGCAGTTAGTGGCAGCTAGATCTTTTGTGCAGTGTGATTCTGGATTTTCTTCCTCTTCTATTGAAGGAGGGATTCACCTTTTCAAATATAGAGCAATAACCTTCTCCCTCCTCCCACTTATTTCAATTATCAGGTGTGCACTATATCTAGGAATCTAATTTTAAATTAACTTGTCACCCTACATCCCATCTGTAGGGGTTTACAGTTTTAAACCAATTGCCTTTGAGGTGACTTTATATACTGCTCCATTAATATATATGTATCAATTCTAGGGCACTTACCAACTGTGGAGTAAAATATCCTCCTGAGCAAGATGAGGGAACAGATGCAGTTTGCATTTGATTTGCTTTAGAATCAGAGCTGTGATATGTCAGACTTGATGGTGACTGTGGGGCTGTGAATGGCTTATAGTAATTGTATAAATACCAAGCTATTTTAGGACAGTGTTAGACCAGATACCAAGTACCAGATAAAGTTCATCTTGATTGTGTTATATTATCTGTGGATATTTTACTAAAATATAGGAGGGACTAAAATTGCTCATGCCTGGCTTTGTCAATATTGAGATGACCAAAGGTATTGACTTCCATTTGAAAGCATTTTACATTAATTTTATTAAAGAATTATGTAAATAAAGTGATGAGTAATAAGATGGTATTTATGAGACTGGTGAATCCCTAGATTTTGTAGTTGTATATCATGCTGGTGTTGATGATATGATAGAATAAAATTCCTGTGTGATTCTGTGCTGCTTTTGCTGTTACAGCTCCAGGAAGGACAGCATCACACTCAGGTTAGCAACTAGCTTACAGTACAAAGGCTGCAGTCACCTGGGGGTAAGAAGCAGCTCTCTCTGACTGAAAAGAGTCATACTTAGTTTTACACTATAATGCTTATTTTGTTCTTAATTACTTAATTCGTTATCCTGAGGTAAATGGCATTAGTATTGTGATAGAGGAAAATTGTTTTCTTTGGGAAAGGAGACTTCTTTTCCTTTTCCTTTCCCTTCTACGCCCCTACAGTTGTGCCACTACCAATGAAAATCTTTCATCTTTGCTGGCAGGAATACAACTCATAGCTTCTTTTAAAGCAAAATAGAGCCTCCTTTGCACTTCTAGGTACATCTGCAGAAGAAGGACTAGGATGTGAATAACTTGAGTTCCAAAACCCCCCTGATTGATCTGTCCTTTTCTCTCAGACACCCAGCTTGACTAGGCTCCTTCTTGAAGGGGTGTGCTAATGCTGAGGGGTCACTTGGAATCAACAACCTAGGAGTTAGGAACAGCAACAAGGGCAAAGAAAAAGTGCATGTGAGAGAGGGCAGAGAAGACATGAAGCAGTGCCCGAACTGTAGTGTAGTGGCAAGGGAAGATGGCATCTGTCAAATAACTCCATTAGTGTAGGACTAAATAAATAAAAAACCCCTCTCAGAGCAAGTGTAAGATTTTACCATTTCATCAACAAAAACCAGACCTGGCTGTTGTTCTAAAAGTCCTTAAGTAGATGCTTAATGAATCTTTCATTGATTGTTAAAAATTAACTAGACCGTATTTCTACTTAGTTTGTGTACATCAGTTTGCTTGTTATATGTGTAGTACAACTTCTGAAGCTTAAGTAGAAAAATACAGTTGTCTTTTGGAAGTTTAGATGACCAGTTCATAGCAACAGCAAATTAACCCATTGATTAACAGATCCAACATTCAATCTCGGTGTTTCAGTAGCAAAAAGACCGGTGATCATTGAGCTTCTAAATTGCAAAAGGTGCTAGCTATGCGCTATGATTGCAGAAAGACTACTCATTTGAACATAATTCCAAGGAATTTATTATAGAGGCCTTATATTCAAAGAAAGATCTGTGCAAATTCTGTATCTGTGGCTCAGAAAGAGTCAAAATACACTGAAATGGTAGGATATTCTCTCTGAAGAGAATATGCTTCAAAAACAGGATTCATAAACAGACATCCAGCCATGTGATATACCCAGAGGCAATCTTGCAGAATGAAGCTGGGGAGGCTGTGTTTAGCTCAGTAACACGGGAATATTTTCCACAGCTTTGCCTTAATAGCTTTTGCATAGATCTGTTTTTATTTGAGGGGGTAAAAAGGTGATTAAGTGGTAGTGACAGGGAAAATAAGACCGGTTGTGGAAGTAAAGCTGAAGACTATTTTAAATATATATTTAAAGATATAAA
This sequence comes from Chrysolophus pictus, assembly GCA_037305975.1. Classification (NCBI taxonomy): domain Eukaryota; kingdom Metazoa; phylum Chordata; class Aves; order Galliformes; family Phasianidae; genus Chrysolophus; species Chrysolophus pictus. The sequence goes on from CM074578.1 coordinate 96,962,727, forward strand.
TTCAAATATATTCTCAGTTAACTGCTAACTATTTTCACTATATATCATGCAGCTCTGTGTACACGTGCTAATGGAACTATATGAGGGTGGCTGGGAGGATGCTTCCTACATAGCTAGAGTGTGTTGTGGTTTTTAGACTTTGTCTAAGGATCCTTTCTTATTCTTTCTTTGCTTATGGAAAACAAAATTTCTAACCATACAAATGTGCTTCGGGTTAATGTTCTGTGCACAGTGAAGACTAGTCAGGGAGGTCAGGGAGATGGTAGTCTTACATTCTTGATATTTACTTATTTTGAAATCAATGTTGTACTGACATTCACTTCTGTGTTATGTAGATACAATAAAAAATGTCAGCTTTCCATGTGCCCATAGACAAAAAAAAACAAACACTGAAGCAAACCATCAGCAACTCTCCAGAGTATCTGCTCAGTTCCTTTTTTTATTGTTAATGTCAGTCTGCCTCATAGAAATATTTTTTAACAATGAAACATATGCTATACATAGCAAAAAGGATCTTAAAAAAATGCTTTTTTTTTTTTTTTCTATACTCTCAACACTGGAGTTAGACAAGTAATCCAGTAGGACAAAATACAACAAGTGCTTAAAGAAGGGAAAACATTTTAAAATAAAAATATTACCTGCAAATATACTTCTATATGGATAGTTTTTTAATATATGTATATATGTATATAAATATAGTTATAATGTATCTGTTTTTAAATTAGAAATATGGAAATAGATAAAATGTTTTATAAATACAGGGTTAACTTGGATGTATAGTTGCATGCATGTGTATGTTGAGGTACCCTTCTATAATACAGAAAGAAAAGAAAAGAAACCTGGAGAAAAAGAAAGAACAAAGAAAACAAAGTAGTTGCTCAGTTTTAGTGCAAAGCTAGTTTGAGGAGAATGTCCTGGAAAAAAAATTCAGTGTTTTTGATAGTTTCAAGACCTAGGTCTCTGAGGATACTCAAGTCCTGAGATGTGCTCTCAGCATGGCATGTTCTGAATCCTGTCTCTCTGGAATCTGTAAGAAATGCAATGTTCTGGCCTGAATAAGGCCTCTGGAAACACTTTGTGGGTGCTGATGCTCCACGGATTTGTTTTCATGGGCAGTAAAGCACAGCAAAACTGTGCTTGAGGAAAACTTAAAGATTGATGATACTATGATTCTAAAGTTGCAGAAGACCACTATGATTATCTATTCCAACCTGTCAATCCATCACCAATATACCCACTAATCCATGTGACTGTGTGATATCTACCCTATTCTTGAAAACCTCCAGAGGCAGCAACTCCACTACTTCCCTGGGCAGCCCGTTCCAATGCCTTACCACTCTTTCTGTGGAGCAGTTTTTCCTAAGAACCTGAACCTTCTCTCGTGTAATTTGAGGCCATTCCCTCTAGTTCTATTGCTAGTTATGTGGGAGAGGAGGCTGACCCCCTTTCCAGTAGTTGTAGAGGGTGATAAGGTCTCCTCTCTGTCCTGCTAGAGATTTCAATGGTATCATTTATATTTATCAGAAGGCAACTAGAAAATAAATAGTGGATTTTTTCCTTCTTTCCTCAGTTTGTTTATTTTGCGCATTAGAGGGTGCTCCGTGATTTACAGTTCCTCTTCTCTTCAGTAGTCAATCAGACATGCTCCTGTTTCACTTGTGGTAGAGATCAATTTAAAAGGTTACTCAGTCCCAGGAGAGAGAAGCGTGTTTTAGAAAATAGGTAAATGAAATTGTAAAATGAAATAAATAGTTGGGTAAAACTATGGAGAACACAGAGATGAAGTCTCTTGGCTTTGTTTATAACATACTTCTTACTTTTTACTTGGCACAAAGAGGTCGGTAACTCTGTGATTTTTTACATGGTTAAGATACATTACACTTCTTAGTCTCAACCTAAACTGCACTGCAGTTAGATGAGAGGGTTCCTTCACAGGGAGACAGGAGTAGACTGTTTTGCTTTGGTCAGGGAGCAGTAGTAACTGATTGTTTTAGGGATAGGCCCACAAAACAGTGTTACTATTTCCCCAGTAATAAGTCTTGGGAAGAGATTAACTGCTAATGTGCAATGAAGGAGTGGTATTTAAATAGCTGCTGTTACCACTGTTAGCTTTAAACAAATAGAAATGTGTGTACCCTTACTGCTTCTCTCATTTTTCTGTTTTTATAAGCATGGTTTAAAGCTATGTAAAGAAGAAAAAGCAAGTATGGAAAGGAAGGGCACGTTCTAGTACAGGAAGATGTTTTGATGTCTTAGCTACTACGTGACAACTTACTCCTGTACTCCATGAAGCTGGCTGTAAGGAATAGCTTGTTTTGATTTTTTTCACTGTTCAAGAGAAATACAGCTCAGACTTTCAAGGATTTTTTTCTTGGTTACCTGCAACAGTCTTTGTTTTTGTTTTTATGTAAAACTAAAGGTTAGGTGGTGTGTGGTTTTAGTTTGTTTCTTCTTTTTCCTCCGCAGAGCTTAAGCTTTAGAAAGGGAGAAGACATGCCAGTGTTACTAAAGACTGATCTTCTATTTTGGTTTGGGAACTTAGCAAAGGCAAATCATGGAAAAAATGTCTTGGAAGTATGAATAGTAGCTGTTCTGCATTATTGGAGTATTGCTTTGTACTGCGTAACTCAAGTACGTGCTCAAGGAATTAAAGTGTCGGCTACTTTATGAAGAGAAAAATCTGTAAACATACTTGTAAACATATATTTTCATTTTTCAGTCTCCATACATATGTATGGCAAACCAGATTAAATTTAACAGTATTTGTGTTTGTTTTCTTTTAAATGTATTTTAACTTCTGTGCAGAATTTCCTTCTTCTGAGTCTTATTTTCTTTTGGATGGAGTTGATACATTTCTTTTGCATTTAAAAAAAACTCTGCCTTTCTTGTTAGCATGCTGATAAGTGTTGATCTTTTTGATTCTTTAAGTGTAGTAGTGTACACATTAAACACTTCTGCTGTCAAATTAGGATTTTAAAAGACAGCAGCTTTTAAAATGTATGATGGGTGTATGCAACTGTATACTTTCATTTTTTCACAACTCTGATTCTTTTGCATCAATTGCAGCACAAATACTTTTTGTGCTAACTGTGATTGAAGACTACCAAAACAAAGTAGAAGCATGGTGCTTATTTCACACTTGTATGGTAATGGAAGTCTGCTAGACATTTCTGGAGGTATAGTTCTCAAAACTGATTGGAATGAATCCTATGATGACAAGAATCAAAAATGTATGCTTTATAGCTGGAAAAATTGTCCAGGCTGTCTTCAAAGAAATTTATGTTTATTGTGATAGTGTGATAGTGCAGTTAGCAAAATTGTCTAATATTAATTATAGTATTGTTCATGTTTGCTTGGGCATATTTTCACACTTAATTTGCTTGTAAGCTATTGGGAAAGAGTACCAAAAAAACCCTTTCTCAGTAAATCTTTCTTCTTAGTGGAATTAATTCAACTCAAGTTGATGACTGCTTTGTTTTCCTCTCTTATTGGAGCAGGGTTGTCTTTCCTGAGACATATTTTTGGTAATATTTTTAATGGAATAAATATATGCTAATAAATTTCACTAGCAGCAAAAACAGAGATTTTATTCAGAGGTTTTAGAATAGGTCTTTAAATGTGTTTTCTTCGATCATTTCAGAAAGAGAGAATTTGGTTCTTTGTGTGTCATGCAACTTTATTTGTGGGACCTGTTTCATTAGTGGCAGTGTGAACAACTGCTGTCATGAATTTGCTTTAGTGAAACAGAATTGTAACAACTTCAATGTGTGGAAAACTATCATGTCTCATTTTTGTAGCTTCCACGAGCTTTGAGAAGGAACCTGTTCTTATGAAAGTAGACAAGTCTACTGTTAGTCAATGAAGAGCATTTAGGAGCAGGTGTAATATGTAGCGGTTGTTGTCTGTTTAGTCTGAACTAAGAGAGAAAATAGCTTTTCAAAGACCAATATTTGAGGATCTTCATCAAAAGACTACTGCAGGGTATGTTTTGTAGATGGCTTTTGTTTTCTGATTTACTCTCCATAGGTATGGTTTGGTTCCTATCTTTCTTTGCCCTTTACCATAGACTTGACTTTTCTGGCTATTACTTTGTTTGGAATGCTCTCAGTGATGCTCCTTTGAGCTGTGTGACATGAGCATCTGAAGCCAGTATACCTTCCTCTGCCTTTATTCCACTAGGCATACAGTGGTGTGGGGTTTTTGTTCGTTTGGTGGTTTTTTTAATATCATAAAAGGCAATATGTGATAATATATTGTTTTTTTCCACCTTTTTTTCTCTTCCTGCAGTGAAAAGATTTTCTTTGTGTTTTATTTATTTATTTTTAACCTAAGTGATGATTTGTTACCATTTGAATTCAGCTTCACATTTTAAAAGATAAGCCTACTTTATCAAATTGGAAATGTAATGGTTATCTGGTTGCACAGTTTGTATCTCTAGGAGATAATGTTTGTAAGTGAAACTTTAAATGCAGTCAGCTCTCTTCATAGAGGCAATAATCCACTGAATAACAGGTACAATCTTTGTTGAGAAACTCATGCAATTTCTGACTATAGACTTCCATGGAGGCATAGCAAGTCTCTTCTGTAGCTCAGGCCATTCAACCATTCCGTTTCAGTGATTAGCTCAGCCACTGAGAAACTGATTGAGAAATGGAAAGGAGTATCTTGTTCTTCTATGAATAAAAGTGAGAAGAGATCAATATCTGAAGTTTCAGAGGACATAGTAAACAAAACCATCTTGTTCTGTTCCTTTACTTTGAACAGTACTTTTTATTCTGTAAAGTCAATTAAGTCTAAAATACAAGTTAAAATCTCTCTTGCAAATTGAGAGTCTGCTTGCTGATTTAAGATTGATTTAAATCAGCAGTTTCTGCTACCTTTTCAAAAATATAGAGGGGAAAAAAAAACCCACAAAAACTCTTTCTTCTAATCTGAATTTAGTTGTTTGTTTTATAGAAAAGGTGCTTTTTTGCATAGCAGACAACTACCACGCTTCTGAAGGTTGGCCTTTGCCTTTGGATTCTGCTTACTCCCCTATATATACACTGAATGTATTCCTCGCCTGCCTATGAGGAAGAAACTCTGTGCAAGCTGTGGGCAAATTTGCTTTTGGTTAATCAAGTTGTTTAGTGGCAGTACAGCAATTGTGCCACAGAACCAGAAGAAGGAGTTTTTGAAATATTTTCCTCAAAAATCTGAGTCCCATGGAAAAGAAGGTTACTCCAACTGGGGCATGTGTAACAGCAGGGAGATCTGAAGTAGGGTGACCAGCTAGGTGGTAGACTGAGAACGCTGCACTGTTCTCTTATTTCCTTCTAATAGAGTTTCAAGTCTGTGGGTGTTCACAGCAGGCTGCTGTCATTCTGAACAAGGTCACTTCTTGCACTTCAACTACTTAACAGAAATTTTGGGATGAAGTCCTTTAACTTGCTGTTATGCAAAATTGCAGTTGTTTTTAGGAAGACACTTAGATAATTAAGATCATAATATTTAATCTTTATTTTTTTTCCTTAAAGATAAAAATGTTAGGCCAGATCTTATTATGCCAGTAATTTCAGTAAATTAATTAATAAAATTTTAATCAGGCATGCATCTGTTCCTTCCTTATTTCACACCTGTCAGGGAAGATATTTTTTCTAACTCTATGCTCTCATATAATTACTTTTTCCTGGTATTCATTGAATGAAAACAGTTGCCAGTATTCTGTTCAGTTATAATCATGAAGTGTTCCACACAAGCTAATTTCTGTAGTTAACTTAGGTGGTGACTTTGAAGTAATTGTAAGACCTTACTTTGGCTGTTCTTCTTTTCATTGGACTTGTTTTATTGGGCAAGGAATTCTTCTCATCTCGGCTACCTTTGGTAAAATTGAGGAATAACTCATGAAGCCAATGGTGTATGGTTGTAAGTACATAAAAGCCCTGTTCATGCACTCTATGAGCCTTTGTGTCTCTCCATCTGCATTTTCAAAAAATGAGCCTTTGGAGAAGAGCCAGACTGATACTGAGTAACAAGCATTTTGCAATGAGTAGCATTCTTAAGTACCCATTGCTACCCTGGTTATATTCTGTATCTTGTTGGCCTTCTGGTGAAAGACAACATTGCTATTGATCTCATTGTTTATTACTTATAGGAGAATTAAGTGCAGTTTTTAATAAAAAAATTAGTTAATGTACATTAAAAATGAGAAGAAAAAAAACCCTCTGCAACACTCTTTATTGTAGAGAAAGGTGGGAAGTGACTTTCTGGCATTCAGTAAACTTAGGATGCAGGAGATGTTTCCAGATGTTTTTACTTTCAGTTAAAGAAGTGCAGTGTAAACTGAGATGTCTGCAATTAAAAAACAAACAAAAGCAACAACAACAACAAAAAAAAGCAACAGTGGTTAGAAACTGGAGCAGTCAGAGTGAAAATAAAGAGAAGATGGTCACGAGAGAATGTATATAATATAGGTTAGATGAAGAATGAGTTAAGCAGAAGGAAAGAATTGTTAAGTGTAGCAAGAAAAAAAAACACAACGGTTTTTACATACGCAGAGACGTGTAGATGTAGTATTTTATAAGCTGTTTAGCTTTATGGGTAGGATTTCACACCTAGCTTTGACTGCCTAAAGCAAGGCGTCTTAGCTATTGGCTTGGCAGTTTCTAAGGTTGCAGAAGAGAATATGACACTTAGGGGAGTGATTCATCTGTCCTGGATTAGACAAATATCCTAAGATAGTGTGTGACTTGTCCTCCGGAGGTGTCTGGGATTTTGCAATCATTGGAGAGCGCTGGACAGATAGCTTGTCTGTGGCATGCAGCTATTGAGTTAGATGAGAGAAAGCCATGTTTCAGCCTTGTATTCTCTGTAAAGCTAACTCTGCAGTTAAGTTGATTTGTAGACCTTCCCTTTTGCAGTTACCACAAGTGCTTTTGTCCGAGGTTTACATACATTCATTTTTTTTGTTTGTTATTGGTCTAGTTCAAGTAGTTGCTTTTCAAATTTGCACATGAATGTGTGCTAAAAATTACTTGACTTACACTTGCAGTATGTAATCTGCTACTGAATTTTGTTTAATGTTCATTTCATATTATCATGTAAATTAACACTTTGTGATTTGTATAATTTGTATTTGTATAAAAGGAAAATGTTAGGCATTTTGTTTTAATTTTAGAATAGCTGAAAAAAGCTGTCTTTTTCTTCCCAGCAGAAGAGCAGAGAAAACCTTTACTGAAAGCATTTCCTAATGACAATGTCCATCAGAATTCCATCTGAAACTATTTATTGTCTATGGTCTGCATAAATATTGTAAGAATAAAGGAAAAAAAGATTTCTCTGCTATTTTCACTATAATGGATAAAAAATTTGATCACGCTTTTTTGATGAAAAAGATTGCATTTACTTACTGTTGATGAGAAAATGATTCTAAAAGTTGCAGAACAGCTAGTGAGTTTCAGCAGTAGCACAATAGTCACTTTGGCTTTTCAATAGTTTGTGGTCATGTATTGTTCATTGACCTTCGCATATGAAATTTTTTGAAGCCTCAAATAGGAATACCATTTCTTCTATTATGTAAAGCTCACATAAATGTTAAACAACACACATGTCCCTTGCACACTTTTCTACTGCTGAAGGGAGCTTTCTTTTCACTCCATCGTGCCAGTGCCCAGGCAGCTGTGAGTGTATTGACATGAGTCCACAGAAGCCTTTCTGCCTCAGGCAGTTGCAGGAGCTGGGACTCTCAGTTCTGCTCCACTCTGTTATTCAGTCTACACAGCCCCTTCATTTCTGTCCTGTCATCTTCACCCTCCTGTGGCCTTTTCTACTTCATCCTTCCTATTTAGGATTGTGTAATAGAACTCACAACAGGAATAAGAAGGCCGTATTACTACAGTTCAGGTGTATTCTCTCTCCTGCTCTCACTTTGCAGCACTGGTTCCTGGTCCATATCCTCTATCACCATCATAGGTACTAACATAGCAGCTTTTCCCCAAATCCATCCTTTCTCCAGGACAAACATGCTGTCCTACAACTTCTCTCTCCAGGGCCAGTGCTTCTATCCTTGATCATCTCATGCTAGAACATCTCTGCTGAACTTACTCTAGTTTTTTGAAGTTTTTCTTGTATTAGAGGTCTCCAGAACTGTGGTCTAACAAGTGCTAACCAAAATGGGACAATCATCTCCCTTGCCCTCTTAGCTGTGCTCCTGTTAGTACAGCATTTACTGCCACTGATTGATTCTCTTGCTGGGACAGGATGCACTGCTTCATTGTGCTCTGCTTGCTGCCTGCTGCAAAGACCCCCAGATTTTTTCTGTGGAGCAGCTCCCCAGCTGGCCAGTCCTCATCTCCTGTGTTGTTCTCTGCAATTACAGATCTTCCCATGTATGTGATTTGGCATTTGACCTTGGTGAATTGTGGGAGGTTCCTTTCACCTCATCCTTCTGTCAAACTGGTTCTCCAAGTTTGGTGTCATCTGTGAACTTCTCAAGAGTGCTATCTGTGATCTTCTTTATGTCATTGACAAAGGCGTTAAATAGGGCAGATCCCAGGATCCCATGGTACTTGTCAGCAGCCTCCAACTAGAATGTAATCCCTTAGTCCCACTGCTGTCTACACCTAGCTACCTAGTTGTCTAGCCACCTATGCTTCTCAGGACCTCAGTAACATCCCCACTTGGATTCTAGGAGTATGCCAGCCTTTCCATCAGCTAATAACCATTGCTTTTTCTTGGTCATCCTAGCATTTACTTTGCACAGGCCTCCTTGTCTCATGGTGTGACTGCAGTCTTGGATTTTCGTCACTATGTTATATATGATGGAAGTAAATTTAAGTTACAGATTATTTGCTGTTGTTTGTCCCGCCTTCCTATTATGATGAGAGTATGGTACATGCGTATATATTCTTTCCTTGCCTACATCCACAGCCTTTGGCATAGACAGGATCTTCCCTCATCTACTAAGCAGTTCATCTTGCCTTTCATCAAAGACCTTTGTCTCAACATATACCAATTATATTCCTGTAAGAACAGAGTGAAACCAGTAACAATGCTTGTTGATTCTCACTGATTTCTTAAAGCAATTAAATTAACTAGTCTCTCATTCTTTTGTAACCGAAATGTGAATTGGAAAATAAGTTATATGCATGTTGATAGGGTGCAATATTTAGTTATAGACTCCTAACAGATACAACTATAAATGCACAAGGAAAGAAATGAATTGCTGTCAATAACTATCACTCTAGCTGTATTTTCCCGTTGAAAGCAGGCTGTGCTCATGACAAAAAGCTGAACTTTAAAGGAGTTCACTGTCTCTTGAAAGATGAGCAAAAAGATCTGCGGGTCTTTTTTGAGTTGCCTTTTTTTGTTGTTGTTTTTGTCTAGCATGCTCATTTGGTTTCCTTTAAATTTGAGAGACAAGCAGAACTTAAATATTTAAGTTAAATTTATTAAATAGAACATGGTGAACTCAGGTTTAGCTGTGATGTGGTTGGAGTTGATATTGATTTCCTAATCCATTCTATATCATACTCATCTGTGTAAATAAGGAAAACAATACATCAACAGTGTGAGGGATTCATTTTTTGCTGGGACCACATTTTGTGAGGAAACAATACAAGATACATTGAGAGATAAATGAGGAAGGAAAGCTGTGTGCACTGCAGAGGTGTGGTGGAGCCTTCGTGTCTGAATTGAATGATGGAGAGAGATTTTTCTAATACAGCCCTACTCCAAGGGGAGCAAAGTCTCATGCAGTAGGGATTGCCTCGATACTCTGATCATCCATTCTGGCATAAGCCAAAAGGAAATACCTAGATGAGTTTCTCAGATAACATGAGGACATTAGCTCATAATAAAGCCTTTGTTTTGTTAAATCTGAGTTGGTTAGTGCTCTAACATTTTAGTGTGAGAATGTAGTCCCAAAAGCTTATTAGAGGTCCTTTGTGAGCAGCTGTTTCTCATGTGTTACTATGAGCCCTTGGTTGGAGAGGGGGACAGAAGGTAATAGCCACAAAAGAAAAGCTTGTTAGCACCTATGTCTCACACGCAGAACTGACTTCCTTGTTATGTTAGAACTATTACCCCTTTTTCCTAGAGACTAAGTGTTTCAAGTCATCTTCTTGTATTCATAGTTCTTTACCAGCTCAGGTTTTTGGGGCAAGGATTATTGGAGGCCCTTACAGTTATATCCAGTGTTTAATACAGAAATGTTTCTGATATACTGTAACTGTTAAGTTAAACTTTATTAGAAATATCAAACAGCTTTTCTTGTTAGAGAGCCTGAAGTTTAATTTAAGCAAGGTTCATGATCTTTTGTATGTTTGTATGCATTGGCATAACAGGATTCATATACGTAACATTCTGACTTTATTTACTAGGATTGATGCCTGAGGGCTCTAAGTTATACAGATCTACATTTTGGATGATACTAATTCTTAAAATAGTGCTTTCTAGCTCTAGAAGTAGAGGGCAAGTAGTAATTAAAATCTCAAAACAGTCCCAGGAGATGACAGTATTCCCTGTTGTAAAGATGATAAAACACAAAGGTAAAGTATGTTGTTCAAAGTTCAGTAGCCAAACATTGTCGGATCAGGTGTTCAAACTCATGACTTCTCTTTCTAGGGTGATGTTCAAATCCATTTTGTGTTTCTAGAGCTTTGAAATTTTCTGATGGTTGCTCTGGAAAGCAACTTTTTCATTTTGTTTGGCCCTTGTTGGATGAGATGATACTTGGGGAAAAACAGGGTATTTCACCATCTGTTTTTATTGTAAGATTCCAAAAGTATATGATAAAATCTGTACCATTAGTACTGTACAGGCTAACTTGAGGTATGAGTGTGCACATTTCATAAGACAATGTTTTCTGCTATTACTTTGCTTGTAGATATCAAGAAAAAGTTTTCAGTGCAATGTTTTCCATGGCAAGTGTGGAGACTTTCTGGTGGGAATGGGTCTTACTCATAGTGATATAGCATTGACAGAAGAAAAAGGCAGGGAAGAGTCTGGAGTACTTCAGGAGCTGGGTCTGTTCAAGAGCTGTACGTGAAGATGTTATTTTAAGAAAATTTGCTACATAGAGCTACTACAAATGGGTGTAAAAAAATAATTCTTCTGTTACAGGTTGAATGATGTCAAAAGCTTTGATATCTCTGTTTAGGCACATGGTATCACACAGTGTTTGAGGCTTTTTGGCTTGTGATACTTTTCCAAGTGAAGTGGGAGCACGTGTTCCTGGAGGAATTTCAGCACTGGTGTGTGTTTCCTCTGGGAGTGATGGGGATGTCATGTTTTGTCCGGAAGGCAATCTGGAATGAATGCTGTCCTCATTGAGTTTCTTTCTGAATTCTTTGAGTTGAAGACTGTGGAAAAAAATCTGCTTTCTGTCTAAAGCCTTATGAAAAGGAGGAAGATAATGAGTAACAAAATATTGTCTAGTAAACTCACTGAAAAAGTCCGTATCTAGCTTGATGCTTATCTTAGAAGCATTTCTGCAATCATCATCTCTGAAGCAGTCAGTGATAATTTCCATTGTACTTTCAGTATAAAACACATGACACACCTGAGTTTTCTGACACCTTTTCATTTAATGCATCTAGGAAATGTAAATATTATCAGTTTTCAGGATACTATCAAGTGTGATAAGCAAATATGAGTCATCTATGTTTTGATTTCATTTGGAAATAAAATAAATTTCAGGCATTTCCTTAGCATTTGACTTGAGTGATTGTTAGGATATGATCAGAGAAATAGTGAAGTCAGTACTTCTGTTTTAGAGTTACTTATTACATTTTATGCACATCAGTTTTATTAGAGTGTATCAACAAGGTGGACTGGGAAACAACTGTGGCAAAAGGCACAAGGAAAGCTTTTGTATGACTGCAGGCACAGTTTGTGTTGCCAAGTAAACACAAGATGCAGTGTCCTCACGCAGAAACATGTAGAACTACATCTACTCATAGCTTGCTTTCTTTTCAGAAAAAAAGATACAGTGGTAACATCAGTGTGATAAAAACAGCTCTGAAGAAATCATTGAAGAAAATAGAGTCAGGCAAAATTAAGTGTAATCAAATGAATGCTTTTTCAATAGAAAAAAATCCTGATTTTGATTGAAAATTTTAAACTAGCCTTGATAATTTTGATCAAAATCAAGAGAAGATTTAGTGAGAAAGAAGCATTTCAAAAAAGGAAGTGAGTTTTAGTGCTGGCTGCTGGCATTGGTTGATTTATTACCATTTCAAGGTAGTGTTGTCAATATTGCTGTTTTGGAGAGTGGAGAAGTGAAAAAGGTACAGGGTGGAAAGATTTCATCAGAGAGTGTGGGTGATGGCAATGGGAAGACATGGAGAAATAATGAGAGAACAAGGACTTCTCTGGAAGGTGTGACAGCTTTCTGTCACACCCCTTGAGCAAGGGTGTAACTCAGATTATTTTCTCTCCTGTGCGAAATGAAGGTAGGGAGAATATGGCAGATGATTTCCCATGTTGATGGAAGTATAAGGTAAATGGGTTGTGTTCACTCTTTCTTTTGCAGTATTGGTCCCTGCCCCTCTCTCTTCTTTCCTCATTGGCTGAATCTCTTACACTGAATCAGTATGAAAAGCGGGGAACAGGAGGAGTTCTGCTGTCTGGATCTCTTGCCCCTGAACTCTTCTGCTTTCCTGCACGTTCCCATGATCCATTGAATTATCTGCCTTTGTTCTTAGGTTAGAACCTGTTTTCAAGAAACAGTGGAAAGAGCTGTTTTCCTATTATAGAACAGAAGTTAATGGGGGCGGGCAATGGAGAACCTCTCCTGCTGGCTTCTTGGGATTTCTAATGTTCTTAATGGCTTGTCACTGAGCCTTGCTCATTCTGGAAGCTGGATGAATTGTCACTGAATCTTGCTCAGTTTGTGTGTTGTGTCCTTCCCTCTCTTTCAAAGGTGAGTGGTCCCTCCTTATATGTTATGAACTGGTTTATGTTTGGGGAATCTTGGCTGTACAGAGTAAGTACCTGAGCTCCCAGACTCTGCTGCTCTTGCAGTAACTTCAGCTTTGCAGGTTGTGTGTACATCATCTTAACTTCAGAAATTAGTCATGTCTCCTCTACATTTTCTTTCACCTTCCCAGTGTACTTCCATAACCTCATATTCTTTACTTTACCCATCCTGCTAAGAAACCCTTCTGCTCCAACTTAAAGTATGTTCTTCCCACTTTGCTGTCTACCTTCTTCATTTTTCTAGCTGAGGACCTTACAACCTTCATATAAGCTTTTCTCACTCCACTGTTGTGCTTCCCACAGGGCTTCCCACAGCCCTGACCTGAGAATGTGGTTTCTGTCTCAAACTTGTGTAGTGCTGGAGGCAGAGGTAAACCAACTGGCTTCACAGGGTATAGCTGCCAACTTCATTTTTGCATGAGGTTGTAGCAAGAGCAGAGCAATTCTAGAGTTTTGCTTATGTGCAGTATCTAGCAAGGGGTGCTGTCTCTGTGACTCACTGTAACATTTCATATGTGGAATTCAGGAACAGCTTTCATTGATATTACCAGTGTACCGCTTAGAAGGGTTTTACGTACCAAACCTTATCAAAACAGAGTTTGATAATTTAAAAAGAAAAAGAAAAAGCAAGAAATCTTCCTAAACTTGCCTGAGACTAGTAGCAGTACTTTCAGACTTCAGAATGATCCTAATCAATTTTCTTTTTCTTTCTTTTAAATGAATGGATGTGATTTTCTTGAAATGAGAAAATACTGAAATGTTTTTTAGATTATTGACGTAAGGGCTGCTCCAAAGCTGCTATTGAATCCCAAAGACTCAGTGATTCCTCACACAGGAATACTTACTAGGCTGGGACTCAGAAACATCAGAAACATAAGGTAATTCCTGTATGATCCAACGGCTGGAAGTTGAGATGCTCAGATTGTCGAAAGCTCTGCAATGACGATTTCCTCATAAACAATTGGTGAGATTGTGAGAAGAGGTTAAACAAGATTTTCAGAGAACATTTGACATCTTATAATTCTAAGGACAGTCAACTTATTGATTGGTGCTGCAGTCATTCTAACGATTGAGTTGTATAGTCACATTATTCCACAATTCCACAATAGGTATTTATTCTGCAAGCAATTAACAGGCAATGCCTGCAGATGAAGCCATCCTCCTTGCTTTTGTTGTATGGTAAACTTTTAGAAATGGTGTATGTAAAGTTGTGCTTTTTAGTTTAAATTTTAATTGTTTATATTTCAAATTCTGTTGCTGCTTTTCGTTTGAAAGCCAATGGTTTCATCTTTTTTTAGCTTTGTTGCTAAAATGCATTTTTTATTAAACAAAATAAACAGTTGTGTCAATTAAGTAAAGAACATTTTTGTACATCCAAAAAAATACAGTTTATTCCTCACAAACATTAGTAAGCCTTAGATAGTAAGCAGAATGAACAGGTACAGTGCCTTATTTTATTACATACACAAAATATTTCACAGTTTCTAAAATTTCCCCTATAAAAAACAAGAAACAGCTCTTCACTTAAGTCCTATTTTAGCACTCATTTTTTTTTCCTGTTTAGCACTGTTTTCTTTCATGATTAGAAATCGCTCCGTGGAAAGCATTGTTTGGAGCTGCTACTGATAACCTGTTCTGCAAAAATGTGCTCTGTGTATGAAAATCAGTAGGAAATTCTCCTGTTTTCCCTGGCACTCTTCAGAATCACTTCTGATTTCAGCCTCTGCTAAAATCAATGGCAGAATGTCAATCCACTTCTGTAGAAGTGCAGATTCAAAAGTCCTTGTTTTCCAGCCTGATACTCACTCATTTCGTTAAGTTTAATGAAATGTTTCTTTTGGTATGGAGAGTTGGACTGAACTGTCAGTGATACCCTTACTAGTGCCTGTATTTTATTCAGAGAGACTAAATCGTAGTAGCATGAGCTGTTTTTAGCTGTGTGAAGTCTGTGAACAAATTGTATGGATTGCTAGTTAATAGGGGACTTGGGTTTTTTTTTGGTTTTTTTTTTTTTGGTTTGTTTGTTTCTTCTTAGTGAAAGATAGTAAATTTAGATCTCTTTATGTGGAAATAAATCCATGTACTATTTACAGACATCCATTTTAAAGAGAGAAATGGGGTCTGAGTATCCAGAAAGACTTAATTAAAAACACATAATCTAAAACACGCAATATAAAATGAATGCAGCCTATCTTCAGCTTCCCTGTGATCTGAGTAGCTATAAACAAGGGGCTCTGGCTGGTCATGCAAGCAGCTTTAGGTCTGTTCTGTGTTTTCAAAGTATTGACTGATTTGCTTTTGGATTATGTGTCCGTATATTCTCATGAGAACTGTTCCCTTACTTGAGCTTGTAAGATTGGAGGTTGTGGTTTTTTTTGTTTAAATTTGAAGTGCCCTTAGGGGCCAAGGCTCATACATCAGTAGCATTGAGATTTTTTTCAATTGTATGATTCAATTGTTTAATGGTATGTGAAAGTACTGGGGTGAAAACATTTTTGTGTTGTAGCTGAGGATCTGGTCTTCACTATCTCCATCCAGGTTTTCATCAATGTGACCTGGATGAGATAGTTTAGTATCATTTCTTCTATGAACGGTGGGTTACTTCCACTGTTTTTAAAAGGTAGAGGCACTGCACACCACTTCTCTTTTTGGCAACGTAAATTCCAGTTGCTTTATTTTCCTCGTTATGCTGGATATACCTCCAGTTTCAACTTCCAAATGGTATTTGCAAGGCTGTTTTTTTCTTTAATTTCTTTTAAAGGCCTCTATTGCTTTGTTCACATTGGGAATAATTTGTTTGTGGTCTATTCTCTATTCAGAAATTGAAACTTTCCTGCCTAGTGAATGAGTAATGCCTTGAATAGACTAGCTGGGATTATTCACAATTTACTGCTTTTTTATGCGCGGTTTAAATCCTGTTAAATGTGTAGTGACAGTGTGAATTTGATTTCTAACTCCTTCTCCTCCTCCCCCAAGCTCAGCTGTCAGTCAGGTTTCATGATAAATATTAATTTTTCTGGAGAGTGTTACGCTTTTGTCTTAGGTTTGCTGCCACCTGAACCTGCTCTTCTGAAAATCTGTTGCCAAGCATGAAGGTTACTTGCTGCATTTGTGCTGCTGGCCACCTCTGAAAAGTGGATCTCTGTGAGGTATCTGAATGGATCTGATTCTAGTTACAAGACATGTGTACATCAAACATCTTGTCAGACATATCAATATAGGTTTGTGTAGGAAGTTGAATAATGTTTTAGCTAACAGCTAAAATAATGTCATCTGTCCTTAATGCTTTTTTTTTTTTTTAACAGCACAGAGCCTTTCTTCTACAACTTTGTCATCTTATTACCTCATCTCACATTTGTATTATAGCTATCCTAAATCCTGCCAAATTGAATTACTTATTTTTAGCAAATGAAATCATATTTTAATGTTGATGAGTATGGCTTAGTGAAGCAGATGATTGGCAAAAAGAAGTTTTGGACTTCCATTAGAGAAAGTTAGCATACCATATGATCCACTGCAGAACTGAAAATTGTACTAGATGTAAACAATCACAGAAAAATGTAAATTGATTGTTTGCAACTCTTCCATTCTAGCACAAAAGATTTAATCATCTCAGATGAGATTTTATCCATTGTAGTTTTATAGTAGTGGTTTAAGTAATCAGGATTGAAAGCGAGATTTTAAACCTTTGATGCTGTGAGTTATTCCAGTCTTCCAGGAACAACCTTTAATTATTCTAATCAGGGTTTGCTTTAGCTTTAAAAACAGCTGTGCATTTGTAGGCCAGTTCAGATTAAAGAGAAATTCACACTACTGCCCCAAACTGGAATTTAACTCTCCTTCACAAAAACCAAGCCTCTCTGGGCCCCAACCCAAACTGTGACTGAAAATCAATCAAAAGAATATGATATTTATATGAGGAACAGCATCATGTGATGTGGCGGCTGGGAGATGCAGCTGGAAATGAGGGTGTTGGAGTGACAACTCTGCTAATATTGGTGTCAGTTGAGTGCCTTTTGGGACCAGAGCTGCCTTGTGCGCTTTGGTAAACCATGTGAAATGCCTGCACCTTGTGTTTTATTGTTGTACTTTCTTCACAGTGGTATTCTGAGGCTTGATTAAGATTTTCCAAGCTCTTACAGAACTTCAGATGAAAGATATGCACAGAAAACATAATAAGTAACAGGAATTTATCAACTGAGTTTGACAGAATTAATAGATATTGTAAATATGAAACCAAATGTTTTTTGTAAGCTTTTCACTACGTTTCATCCCTAAAAAGCATCATTACAGATAGGATATTTTAAGAATAATAAATATACATCTGTATATACATTTTGTATTGGGATGTTCTTCATGTGTGTATCAACTCACACTTTATTGTTTTAGGGATCTGGAGGCTTGGGAGTGTGTGCATCGCTCTAGGCTATATCCACATAAGGGAAATATTGATTAGACTATGTCTGCAGATGATTTCCCATTTCTCGTATAAGCATATGATTGTTTTGAAGTTCCTTTATGTTTTGCGAAGAAAAACTTGGACTAAAAGTTGACTGCTTTTGTATGTATATTTTCCCTCTCAACTTTTGACCTATCCAAGTATTGCTAGTAGAGAACAGAGACACTTGATTGTAGATTACTTTTAGGGCCATTTTACTTACTCCGTATATATGGCAAACACAGGGCTGACTAAACCTAAGTCAGAAGGGCTGTGTCACCAGTGAAAGAAAATTGTGGCTGGGTTGTATTGTACCAAGAGCTATTGCTATCATGTCATAGTTGCTTTTTTATGCAAAACAAACAAGAATAACAACAAAAACAACCAACCAAACACCTCACACCACAAAAAAAAAAAAAAAAAGAACCTTCATCACAAAAGATCAGAGGAATAAATGCAAAACAAAATGAAAAGCTAATTATATCCTTTGTGCCTGCAGTACCAGTAGTGTACTCTTATTAGAGACTGAATGTTTGTTCAGGTGAGAGGGATCATTTTTTGGCCCTCTTCTGGATGTGCTCCAACATGTCCATGTAGCTGCTGTGCTAAGGACTCCACATCTGGATGCAGTATTTGAGGTGAGCTCTCACCAGTGCAGAGCAGAGGGGAAGGATCACCTCTCTTGACCTGTTGGTTGTGCTTCTTTTGATGCAGCCCAGGATATGCTTGCGAGCTCGATGTCCATCTTGCCATCCACCAGTACCTCTCCTCCTTTTCAGCAGGGCTGTGCTACATCCTTACATCCCCCTGCTTCTATTGATAGTTTGATGAGGCTGGTTCTGCCAAGCCAACTGTTTTGTATTTGACCATAAAATCTGTCACCAGGCATTCTTCACAGCATGCTGTCTGATAGGATGTGTATGTCAAGCAGAATTAATGTAATCAGTCTTGTTGCCTTGCTTCTTTCTTCTGTTATGATTTAAAAAAAAAAAAAGAAAAATTATACACGGTAGAGCACTGTTTATCATAATGCCTTTGTCTTTTTCATCTGCAGTATAGTTGTGTTTTAGCTCTCTCCTAACATCTTATTCTCATTTGCAATACAGTGTAAGCAAATTCTTTCATTGTTTCCTAAATGGTAATTTCAGACAAATTATAAGTCAAATAAGTCATCTTTTCAAAATCGGCTTGTTTTTTTGTTTGTTTGTTAGCTGAGGGCAGGAAAGGAAGATCAATAAAATGCGAGATAACTACAGAGACAGCACTGGACAATTTGTTTTCTGTGTTAGTTGAAATTCTGAAGCAGCATGCAGTGATGATCTAGTATCATATGGTGATGATATTATTGTGATAATGCAGACACAGGTATTTATTTGCATGATGTTGTAATTGTACAATTGTCCAGGAAGCACAAGCTTTACTGTAAAGCACTTGGAATCCAGGATCTCTATCCTGAGTTCGTCACTTTGCTTACAGGTTTGAGCTGCTGCTGAGATTTTAATGCAGTAACTGTGTCTTGTTAAAGTGCTATTGGCTTATTTAAAAATCAATAGAGAGAGGGATGTGGAAGGAGAAGGGCTAATATGATAGAACAGCTTTCATTGGTAACTGGTCCTTTGGCAGATTTGCAGAGAGGCTAGTTGTGTGTGAGGACAGCAGATATGAAGGATAATGAATGCCTTTTTTTTCTGAGGGTTAGCCTTAACCAGAGCAGTGGCAGGCACTGGATCAACTGGTAAAGTGAGTAAAAAAAAAAATACTTGACTTGGGGAGGAAAGATGAATTATTTTCCTATCTTTTGCATTGTCCTTTTCATCTGTGTTCTGTATGTCATCATATAATGCCCTATATTGTAGGGAGAATTATTCTTCAGGTTTTTATAGAAGGATCTTGTTTCTCATGTGAAGAATGGCCTACAGAATAGCACTATCAGAGTAGGCCCAGTTAAGTTTTTGCTTAAGTTTATGCTACATCTATCCTGCAGCTTGCTGTGTGATTACAGGATCAGGAGTTACGTTTGAAGTTGCTCCCATCTGCCTTGCTTGGGTAAATGCCAGTAAGGATGCAACAGTGCTAAGGGAGATGTCAGCATCATTGGAGAAGCAATGATGTCTGGGTATCCATGTTGAAATACAGCCCTCTGCAGCATCACGCTTGTGGGCCTCACTAGTGTTGGCAGGCTATCTCTGCACACATGGCAATCCCACCTCCAGCAGCAGCACTAGCTGTACTCAGTGTTAAAGGCTGACAGACTGATTTGAATACAGACACATTTTCAAGCTCATTTATGCCGTTTGTTTTTCACAGAGAAGATGGGTTGTGTCAAGGGATAACTAGATTAAGATTAACATTGAGTTTTTTTAAGAAAGATGCTTTTATTGTTTTGTTTATTTAAGAATAAGGAAAATATATTCTTAATAGTTCTATGCAATTGCTTTGTACAGTTTAGATTTGTTGTGAGAAAATAACATCAAATTCAGCTTTTGGTAGGTTGTGGGTGATATTTGTTTCACCTGGATTTATATTTTATGGATTACAACTTTGCCAGTCAATATTGAATGTTTTTATTTATTTTACTGTCTCCTGTATATAAAAGAGTACAAGCCCAAGCATGAAAGCAGTCTTCTTAGTGAAAGTTGGCTTATGTACCCTTCAATAACTGCATTGTGTATTTTAATGATATGAAAGTGATAAAGCTGAGATAAATCAATCTTCCAGTGTAGATTAGACTTTGCTTCATGGAAAGGGCTATAACACATAAGTAATAGAGCAAGGACTCATTTAACTTCTTAAATAATTCAAATCTTATGAAACCTTTTTTCTAATACTTTGCTTCTTGTCAGACCCTTTGGGCATTCTGCTGAACAGCTGAGGTAAAAACAAGTGTCTCTCAGACACTTGACAGCTACAGTTTTAGTCTACTCTAACTGAAAAACAGCAGAGACGAAAACACCCAGTAAAATACAGAATATTTCTACCTTATCAGTAGTTAGTGTTATTTTTAATGTGCCCTATATGCATCCAGTCAATTAAGGCCTGTAAGCACATATGCTCATGAGCAGTTCTTTTGTGTGGAATTACACATTTGGTCACTTTCTGCATTTCCTCATATTTTTGTTTCAAATTAGTTTGATTTATTTTTAGTAGGGAAGCATTGATGGGAGTGATAGACATTGAAATTATCTTTCATACGATAACATGCAAGAAAAGTTTAAGATCGTAAAAAATATGACTACGAAATCATGGAAATAGGCCAGTGGTCTGACAGATTGAAAGCTGTAATGAAGAGGCTGTTGTTATTTTTGAAATATATCAGGTTTTAAATCAATTATATCTTCCTAATTAGCTGTCCTTCTAATTAAAATAGAATGTTGAATTGCAGTCTCAGTGACATGAAGTTCCAAGAGCATTTTATGGACAAGTAGAAGGCAGCAATTGCATGGGGAAATGGGTGATGTGAGTGGATGGCACAGAAGTGCTGGTAGGGAACAGCACTGGATTGCGAATTGATGAAGAGCAAAGGTTGGCTTAGACACTGCCTGGATACAAACTGTTACATTATGGTGAACACAGATGTGGGGGCATGCAAGACATTTTCCTTTTAAAAATTAAATGAAAGAAAATATTATATGTACCAATTGAGATAAATGAATCAGTTGTGAAGTGCTCATTCTGTTTTGGAACTGTGATATGATGGGTACAGATATACAAATAAAGGCAAAACTGGCCTAATAAACAGTGGTTCATATAATAAGCACCATTTTAATCCTAACTTGCAACTGGAAGATATTTTGCATGTCTGATAACAGCTTTTTTTTTTTCCCATTTGCAGTGCTTATCAATTGTACAAAGAACTATTCTGACTTCTGGGCAGAGGTGTTGTATTGTTCCCTGTTGAAAGAAATGCAGTAGAACTTTGCTGAAACTTTGGAAAATCTATAAAATGGTATTTTTGTGCTATGGCATTTGATCAGGGACACTGCCAGCTGAAAATGTAGTCACATCTTTGTGATGTACAGTGGTTTTCATGTCCTATTTCCTTTCAGCAACAAACTTCTTCTATTGAATAAAAAACCTATTCTAGTTCTGCAGGTTATTCACTTTTCTTCCATTTAAAAACAATTTAAATTAATCTCTGATCTGAACAGCAGCTCATGCTGACTGCCTCTTCGCATGTGGGTCAACTTATTCGTGCTCTGAGCCAAAAAGTTCTGTCTTTAAGGTATCAAGAATGATTCTATTCTTTATATAGTCTTCTGTCAATCCTGTTTCTAGTTCTTACCAGTTCAGTAGTTTTGATAACTTGAAACCAGTGTTCTGTGGTGATAAAATTTTGTACTTACATATGTTCCTGTTTTTGTACAGAAAGATAACTTGTTAACCTTTTTTTTTTCCTTTGTTCTTTTTAAGTTATTATTATTATTACTATTTTAATGAAGAGATACTTTTATAGTGACCAGAGGGGGGGGGGGGGGAAGGGGGAAGGAGCTTGAGTTATAATAGCAGATGAACTTGGGAAATATGATGAACAAGGAAGCTGTTAGTTAGCTTTTGGTTCTTTTACCAGGCAGACTGTATTTCACATAACAGTTTACATGACAGATAAAGTTAAATAGCATATGGAAGCGATCTTTGGATGAAATCCTAGCTCTAAGTCAGTGACAAAATTCACATTGATTTTGAAATCATACTCATTGTCTGATTCATAACCAATTCATTTAAAAAATAAAATGCTTGGAAGAAATTCTAGCCTGCAAAAGCCAGGAATGCTGTTTTTTACTTGTAGAGTCTAGGGGGAAAGGAGAGAGTAAGCAAGCAGTGAAAAGTCATCGTTTTTAATATACGTGAAAGAAGCCCTCCAAACAGCTTCATGAGCTGGTTTAATGCAGTTGCACATCTATGGTTTTACATCTCTCATGATACAGTAGTAACAAATATGACCTCACCGATTTCTTTCTGTATGTGATGTCAAATCTAAGAAATTAGAGATGCATGTAATGTGCCTGAAAATGAAAAACAATTTTCTCTGTGAAAGGATGAAATACTTGCTTGACTTTAAAAAGAAAAGTTATGCAGCTTCATTTGTGATCTAGTTAACACAGAGAAACTATATTGTGAATTATTTCATGCTTTGTAATTAGGTCTGCAAGGGCCAATCCAGTCCAAATAAAATCTGTTGCATTCCACTTGCTGCACTGGAGGAGACTGGACTATAATATGTGTGAGCAAAGTGACAAGATCACAATGAGTAGTCTAATCTCTTCAGTAATGATCACAGTGAATCCTAAGAATTCCTAAAGAAAAGCATCTTTCTTTTGGCAAGAGTGTGTTTGTAGCTTTTAGAGATTTAAGTTGTAAGGAAAACAGCATCTGTGTAGACTATCATTTATGAAATAAAGTAGAAAACCAAAATGTCACAGTCAGACTACTTAAAGTTCAGGTGGAGAATTTGTCTTGTCACAATGATAGCAAATATACTTTGAAAATTAAGTAAGTTATGTCCCTGAGGTCATTTTCTCTCTGTCTTTGTATCACTCTTGTTTTTACTTATTTGCTTTCTTGGAGCCCTGCAAAAATTCAGGATCATGTTCCACACTAATGCTCCCCTGAATGCTCCTCTGTTTCTAGGTCTTGGTCTTATTTAGCTTTCCTGTAGAATAAATTGACTGTAGATTTTGTTCTTCTTTTTGCAAATAATTATTTTTAAGCCTTGCTTTTTTCCATGACAAACCTCATTGAATTGAGGTCAGTCTTAGGCTTAAATTATATGCAAGATTGAAGGATCAAGGCTTTTATGTATTAAAGCATGACTTGTGGCATACAACTTCCAAGTAATCTTTCTAGAATGAAATGATTGTATGAGGCTTCAATATGTTGGCTATTCACTATGTCCTCATTATTTCAATATAGAATACTTTGGACAAATCTCTTTTATAAGAGGACAGCTGAAGTACTTGGCAATTCACTCTTTTTTTTTTTTTTAAGATACCAGATAATCTGATATAATACTGCAATAATGTCCTTATGATATTTACTTCTATAGAGAATTTCTTGGAAAATGATAGTGCACAGCATTGATCTGTATTTTGTGGCATTTAAATGGTAACCATCACAAAATGAAACAAGGTTAGCATAAAATTTGTGTAGGACTTAATTTATCCAGTGAAATTAATTAGAGCATTTAGTTGCTGAATGACAAATCATTGTTGAGTAGTGAGCTTAGAACAGAATTTTTATCAAAACTGTCCTATTAAACAAAATACAAATTTTAACTGTTTACATCATATAGTTCAAACACTTGCATAAAGCTTTATGCTTGGCTCTCTCCATGTTTACATTTTTCCTTATAAGTTGCAATTCTTTGTTTCTTTAATGTTATAATTTATTTATACATGCATTTGAATATTCTCAAATACATCAAACTATATAGTATTTTAGCTTTTATTGTTGATACTAAAAATGTTTAAATTAATGCTTTGAAGAGCTGACCTTTTATTTCCCTTCCATAGTATATTTAATCTCTGCATACACTTTTATTCAGTTCTAAACATTATCGTTATCATTTGACTGTAGCGTGACATCACGTACTTCTGTTCATGATCATGAACTCTTACTCAAATATAAAGCTTCCAGTGCTGAAACCATTACTATTCTAATAACATAAAAACATCCAAGGCTCCTTGATCACATGTAGCTTCCAAAGGAAATGACTTTTAAAATGGGAAGTGTGGCATAATGTTTAGCAGGAGATCCATGAGTACTGTGTTGTTAGATACAGAAGCATCTTATGCTCTGTGGTTTAAAACGGAAATATTAATCGGATGTTTGAGCTCCATCCCAAAGTGGTCCTCACAGACTGCTCATCTTGGCAGCGTCTGTGCCATAGGCTTGTCTCAGAAGGAATAATCATTTCATGTAAAAAATGTATGACCCTTGGATGCTGCTTCTTGCTGCCCTGATTGAAATCATAGTTCCTCTGTTATTTTTGGTTGAAATATTAATGAAAATGTAGTGATGATCAATTCCTTTTTGAGAACTGAGTATAGATAGCATAGTCCAAATCAGTGGCCCTCCTTGTTTCTATAAGGTAAATATTCATCCAAGTAACGGATTACAAAGCCAGATTTGTGATTATGCAGAGTTGAATCCATTCACATTAGAAGAGAAGAATTTGAGGAAGAAAAATATTAGGTAGTGATAAGTTTGAATATTAAATGGTATCATTGCATTAACTGATGTAGCAGACATCAAAAACCTTATAATAAGCTTATAATTACTACAGGCTTTCTGTATTACAGCTTACTCGAAGGTAACTTCTTACTATGATATAGTGGATACCTGATAATAGATGGCATTCCTGTAGCAGATGTGTCATTTGTCCTGTGAAAATCTCATACAGGCTTATAAGTAGATAAGTGATACCTTGTAGACCTGGGAAGTCCATGTAGAGCCTTACCATAAAACATGTTTTATGTGCTACTGGAGACCAAACATCAGGATACGGCTGCGTTGTGGTGAGGCTTTAATAATTCAAGACAATTGAAGCTCTGGTGAACAAATGATTCCAGTGTTGTTGCCATGTGCTGAAGAAAACTGATGGAGTCAGTAAAATATTTTAAAAATATGTCTGCTAAAAAGATCGAAGGCAATGGGCCAGTAAGAGTTTCTGTTCATGCATTAGAAATTTTAACATAATTTGTTTAAAAATGAAAAGAGTAATGATAATAAAGCAACTTGTGTCACTGAAATCTGCATCTGGTATCTACAAGTGAATAACTAGCATCATGCAAATATGGAAGTGGGCATAAAATGAGTGAATAGGAAAACTGAAGATAGAATTTTGTTGGAAAATACAGTTAGTTACTCCTTCCTGTCATTATCTTTCACTTAAGAAGGAGCAGTGCTTCTTTGAGAAAGTGTCTTCCATTGTTTCATTAGCAAAAAAACCCAACAACAACCAAAAAAACAAACCACGTGATCTATATATAGATGTCATGGTAGATTCTCTATTTCTATCAGCATGAGCTGAGAATGGACAATTACTGGTCTCCAAAATATCTCATTATGCTCTTATGCTGCAGGGGAGTTATAGTGAGAGTCAATGTATTCTTCTTTTTTCATTCAAATCTTTTGTGAGAGAAGGATGTGTAGAAGAAAATCTTGTTTTATTTTAAGTTATGAAGAAAAAGGAAAAAATATCAGGCAGAGGAAAGATACATGTAAAATATACTGCTTATTTTGAGATAAAACAACTTTACTGTGACTTTATTATGTTGTCACAAACTTTTTATGCTGTTGAACTGCCAATATCTAAATATCTTCAGAAATCATTTTGCAGCTAGATGGAGGCCAACCTATTCTGTTTTCAAGTTTAATTCTTTAGAACACAAAGTGAATTTTTGAGGAATAGTCAGTTGGTATTTCTGCTTAATTATTTTGATTGGAATCCTCCACAGAATTGTGCTAGTCAGAGCATCCAGATCTTCAAGTATAAATGAAGTTTTTGCTAGCTGCCAGCTACCTAAGTTTAGTGCTTATTTTCTATGTCACCTGTGTATTTCTCCCTTCAGGCACAAAATATTTGGGTCCATTCACAAGAGATCTCCACATGTGGGGATTTACTTATGGTGTGACTGCTGCATGGTGGCAATTTCCTATCGCTCTTGAATCACTGCTGCAGGAGTCAGGGCTGTCTCCAGCAACTAATGATAGGTTTCATCAAGCTGAATAAAGCAACTACTGTTACAATATTTTGTCTTTTTCTCTATGTTCCTGCCACATCCTGTCTTACAGAAGTTTCTTGTTTACTTTCTGTGGCAACTGTGGGCTTCTGCTTCATCAGTCAGCAAACCTTTATAATTGGGCATAGGTCATTTGGCATTTTTCTTCAAATGGCATATGGTTTCGGAGATCTTCCACATACTTACAAATTGTTCTAAAGTGAAAGGAATAAATAATATAAAAGATTCGGTACAGTGCTGTAGGAAGGAGGAGGAGAGATGTGTGACTATCATTTCAAGAAAGTAAATTCTCATAAGCTCCTACAGTGTGAGTCTACAGAACAAACTTGTTGCTGGGCATGTTGGCTGGATGTATAGATTTACAACATGAATCTTTGCAAAGAGGCATCATGTAGAGAGTTGCATGCCAAAAACAGATGGGCATATACATCCCCAGAATCCTAGGACCTGTTGAATAGAGGGATGTGGCCTTCATCCCACGGTTAATGTTGTGCCAGTCACTGCAGAAAGTGGCTGTGGGAAAACACATAAGCTTCTCCCATAGCTTGGTCTTGTGCAGTTTAAATTCTTGCAGTGATCTCTAGAGTTGGTTTGTTCAGCTAATAAGCTAATACTAGTATCAGGCAGTTGAGCAAGTACATTTACCAGAACTGTTGGCACTCAATAACCACTGTACTTACAGCTGCTTTTAACATGCTTCATCTATTCAGATGAAAAGCTGCAGAAAGAGAAATGCCTTGAGGATATAGCTAAAGGAAATGTGAAGGGAAACTAAGCTAAAAGCAGAAGTGCGTGCCTCTATCCATGAAGAGCCCTTGCCCTGTACCTTTTAGCGGTTCCCTTCTCCACTTCAGGAACCTCTGTCTATTGGTGTCAGTGCAGGTCTCCCCATTGACTAACGTGAGTGCAGATTTCACACTAAGCGTATAGAGTGGTCAAGTCATTGACTGATGAACATGTACACCAGTACTAATAGAAAGTTCCTTGACTCAGTAGAGAAGTAGCAATTGCAAAGTCCATCAAATAAGTAACTTCTGATTGATTTCCATTTGTTGTGCTAGCTGCGGTACATTACTGTATGCTGGTTCTTAAAAATCTCACCATTATGAATGCTGTCTGTCTTCTCCATTCATTTGTACGTGACTTTTACTGCTCCTGTTATGACCCTCTCTAGAAGTCAAGGTTTCTTACTGTTGTAAAGCAATTTGAAATTGCAGCCCTCAAGTCCTTTAAAACATTAATCCCTAGTTCCAGATTTTGTTAATTCTGGCTACAGTTAGTGTGCTGCAGTTAAAGCACACCTAAGGCAGCACTTGAAGAAAAAGATTAATAATTCTGGATTGCACGAAATCAGAATGTGAAAATGCAGGTTCATGTTGTATTGCTTTGGGTGTAATGCTTTTTTTCTTTAAGTGAATTGTTTCTCCCAACTCTATTGCTTTTTTTCCTCGTTCCACTGTTATTTGCTATTTCCTCAACAGTGCTCATGTATCTGTCAGTCTGAAGTGTAACAGTGAACTGAGTTCAGAAAATAAGGGGAAAAAAAGGAAGGGTAAAGGTAGAATTTTGTGGTTTATTGTTGTTTTCTTCTAAAATCATTGAATTCTCATAAAAAGCTGCACAGACACAGCAGATGAGTAGGACAACAGCAGGCTGCCAGTTTACTTAATTCTGCACAAAATGTGGTGGGGACTCCTTAAAATGTCTTTGCCAGTGGGAAATTTTAGTGGTCAGCATAGATTGCACCCAGTGAAGCAGTGTCTCTAAAGTAAGTATCAATATTCCTTGTGTAACTCCTATGTTCCATTTGTAATTCTTGTGTATGTTCTGAAAGGTTTAGAGGAAGTCTGCATTATTAAGGGGCTTGAATATGGATAGCCACCCCCCCTACTTTCTCAGTGTGCCCATTCCAGGATTTTTAATTTGCTTTTTTCTAAGAACATGAATTCTACTTGGTGCCAAATTTAGGCAGACTTTATCATGTGCATTTATAAGCTTGATCTGGCCTGAAGTACTTCACTGTAATGAAAACTATCAAGGCCAGTATTCTTCAAGGAAAGAGAACAGCAGTGCTGTTCCTTGTTCTCTTCTTTCCTCACCCAACAGCGTTGTTGTGAATTTCTTATTCCAAATCATCCAGCGGTCCTTCTGTTATGGCAGGAATTACAACTCTGCCTGGAATTCTACTGCTGTACTTCTAGTCACAAATATTGTGCCTCAGCTACAATAATATCCCAGTTTTTAGCATACTGTATAGTTGACTAGCTACACTGGGGACCAGAAAGATTTTGTATTGATGGTTTTCACAGCTGTTTGATCTAAAGGTTACTTTTACTGTGTTCTCTTTTGTAATAACTGAATGTGCTTGAGTTTGTAGAAACAAACAGAAAACGTTTGCTGTTCTAATCCCTTCCCTCTCCTTTCAGTGACTGTTCCTGGTCACATGCTGGCACTGCCATTCACATCTGAGTGGGTGGTTATCTGTGCGTCTAGCCTCTTCTTCTTGTCTCTTTATCGATCCAGCTCTTCAGGAGCAAGGTTTACTGAGTGCAGTGCGAGATGCAGAGGCCTCAGAGTGGGAAGCAGGACCACTCACCAGGCAGCCATGCATTTGCTCATCTTGGGGATATTTATTTATTTATTTATTTTGTGACTTGAGCTTTGTGTTAGGCTTAAGCAAGCAGAAGCAAAGGGAGGGTCTGCATACATCAGCAGCAATAGTAAAGGGGAATTTACTGCCTGTCAGAATGGCTAGTGGCTGGGGGATGGTCCGTTCTCAGGTCGAGCTGTGTGGGTTTTGTTCTTTCCAATTCCCTCTGAGCTCTGTGCTGGTAAGGGCACTGAAATTAGGAATAGCATGTGGCAGGGGCAATTCTCTCTGTGCTGAGCTAGATTGATTGTGCCATTTGTATGTTTGCTGTGATGATGATTTCAGAGGGGATAGAAAAAAAGATAACTTGTACAAATGTTTTAAATAACAAAGGGTGTAACTAATCCTACAATGCTGTAGTTGACATCTAGCTGTACATGACTACAGAGTAGCAAATAATTAGCATGAATATCAGTATTATGAAGGGCCCAAGAACAGTTCTGTGTTTTTAATTTGGTATGGAATTTACGTGGTTGAGTCCTGGCATACACAGAATACTCCGCTGGGTGCAGTATGGTGATCTATAAATTACACAGTATGATTTAAAGCTCAGCTTCACAAAAACAGGATAAATTAATTGTTTTACGTATATCAGGCCAGCTATGTGGTTATGGACCCAATTATATACTTACAAACTGAAATTTGTCCTGTACTTCCACTCTGTTATTGTTGATCAAGGTAATCGTATACTTTAATTTATTATCCTGTAGCTATGTGTGTAATTCCCATTTGACAGTCCATGTGGCAGCTTGTTGAAATAGGCTCCAGACTGCAATTAGCACCATGTGATATGGTTAGGCCTCAGTGCCACTTCTTGTGAAATATTTATCAATATTGCCAATTGGATGCTTATTTATAACATGCTTGTGTCTTTTTTATTACCTTGAGAGAAACAAGATTTGCAGGAGCAGATGATACATCTTTCATCTGGCTATCTGATGAGACTTGCAGACAAGCTTTTGGACACAGACTCTTTCCTAGGTCTATGAAAAATAGGCCTGATAATGCCAATTTGATCATCTGTTTATTCTGCCCACCAGGAAGGTTTGTGGTAATGATGGTTGCTGTTCTTTCCTTGAAGAAGACTCACTGAAGACCACTTGTGAAGCTGGGGTAGCGGTCACATGGAATGAAGGTCTAAAGATTATATAAAATTTCCTTTCTCTTGCTCCTTGTCATGGAAGCTCTGCTGAGATCTTTCTTCAGTGAATGGTGCTAGAAGCAGTTGCGTTTTTGTGCCTCAATTGCATACAAGCACAAACTTGCTTCTTTTGGAGAGAGTGCACAGGAGAATCAGATTTCAAAATGGCTGTTAGAACCCTGACAAAGAAAGCTTTTCTTACCCTTGGTAGGCTCACTGCATGTTGCCTAATATGGGAATCCTTTTCGTACAAGATCAGGTGATTTCTTTGCTGTTTCTATTTACAGAAAAGTTTCGGGTAAAATTTCTAATGTCACCTGGAGTTAGTGGAGTTGTTCAGCTTTGTTTTGGATCTGGTGTAGAGCGTATGTTGCTGCAGTCCATTAATAGATTTCCTTATGGTGATGCTGTGATACCTTGTGGCTTTGACGATCCTTAAAAATATTAGAGTTTATTACCCCTTAACTCAGAGCATTGCTAATGCTTTTCCTGAGGTAAATAAATTCATATATAAATAATGGCTTCATCATAAATAATTGTTCTATTTTTTAACAGACCTCAGAAAATAGTGTGAAATTTTCATTTGTGCTTCTCTGAAAAATTTCAGAAGTTGTTATTGTGTAGTGTAGACTGCAGAGCATGGAGAATATGAACAACCCCTTGATGTTGTTAAATCAGATTGAGAGTTTGTATTTGCCTGGTACTTGGTTTTTCTAGGCGCTTGGTTGACGGCAAGCTGACTGGAATTTCACTTGCATTAGACACGGGCAATCTTTGCTTATTTAAAGGCAGGAAAAAGAAGCAACAGGTCATTTCAATTCCTGCTAATGTGTTATGGTTGTCAGACGCATATCTAACTCAGCTCTTGTGGATTGTTTTGTGAGTTAACGTAAAGGTAGAGTTTTAACTCTTGATTTCAGAACCGCTATTTTAACTCATCCCCTTGAAGGTTAGATTCTTCTCTTATCTCACAGCTCCATCTACTGTTGGTGCACTTCGTTATATTCAGTCTCCCCTGTCCACCTTCAGGTTTGTTTTTTTAAATTCATGCACGCAGCTAAAAACTGCTTTTTCCTCTAGTGCACTCTTTCTTTCTGGTGCCACCTTTTGTCCTCACTGGTTTTCCACAAGTCTCTTTGCCACTTTACTCTTCCCTATGAGTGAGTACTGTGAGTACCATCATGACACATCTCTAACTAACAATTTTAGATGTTAATCGAATCTATAAATTGGATCACTTAGGGTCAGAGACAAGACTGGTGCATGAGGAGACTGTGTTTCATGCGTTGTGCTTAATGTCTGTTGGAAAAAGCTTCTCAGCTGTGAACACATCTTACTTTTTTTCCAGATTCTTATTATTTCATGTTCCTGTTCTTTTGTATTGATAAATGTCTTGATAAAATTCAGTCTTACTTCACTCATTCCAGTTTGAAATGATTTCACAGATTAGATTGCTACTTTGATATCATTGTCCCGTTTGCTTCTTCTCCTGGCTTCTTGAACAGTGAACACCAACTGCTCTTATGTACTTTCAGGGCTCTTTACTGTGATTCCCTGTGGCCTTCATCTCTGCTCTGTTTCACTACATAGTAAGATACATGCCTTCACTCTTTAACAGTCCAGATCCCAATCCTTCTTTGCTTACTTTCTGCATTCTCAACTCAAGACCTCCTGCAGCAAAAGATGCTATCATAACATCTGGCAAGTTGCATCATTATCCTTCTTCAGTTCCTCATAGAAAGTCTCTTTTCTATGTACAAACCACTGTTTCAGGACAGTGACCAGTGTTATCAGTTTAGTTATGTATGCCTCTGGCAACTTTTCCCATGAGATGATTAGGTCACGGAATATCTTTGGCTCTGTTCTGGTACAGTGTCACAGAAAATAACGTGTAACCTATGACTGCAGTGGTGTGGAAATACAGATGATATCTTAATATGCTCTTTATAGATATTTTAGTTGCAAGAACTTGTGGGTGAAACCTGACTGTGGCAAGCAGGATGGTTAGAAATATGGGAATGGATGTGCAGAAGGATCGTGGTCTTCATTCTGTAATGCATCTCTTGTTCATGCTGTACTCAACTTTGCATTACTGAGGCTTGCACTTCTGTAGGGAAATCTTACCAACTTTGTTGCTCATCTAAGGAACACATGAAACACAAACAATGAAAATCAGCTAGCATTTATTCTGGGAAGCTATAAATGTGACAGCACTGTTCAGCTGCTCCTTTGTGATGACTATTAATCATTCAAGATGCTTTATGAATGTTAAAAAAAACTGTCCTGGCACAGTGCAGTGGAGAATGGCATACTTCATCCAGAACTTCTAGCACTACTAGCCATAACTTATTTTTCGATGCAAAGATACATAGCAAAATTTTTCCCATGAGACATGTAAGTGTTGTAACTGAATCCTGTTCCTAAGTGTTTATCTTGATACTGTGCTTTTGTGGACTGTGTGGGGGAGTGTTTTTGCCATTAGTGAGATTTAGCAGATGACAGAATATTTTTTACTGAACTTCTTTTTGTTTTATTGCTTCACAGAAGGAAGAGTTTCCCAGCACATCAGCCTAATTAGACCACTGTTTTTCCATCCAGTCCAGAACTACTTTGTAAGTTGTTTATAAACTAGAAATTGAAAAATAAGCAGAATTTGTAAAAGTGGTGCCCCCTTGTCCCCCTCCTCCCCTTCCTCCATCTCTTTCTCCCCTCTCCCTCTGTCTCTGAGTTTAAGCTTTTGGTATGTTACATCAATCTCTTAATCTGCTATAGATTTATTGGTATATGACCTGGTTTCAATACATTACCCCATAATTACTAAACTGAAACTGATTAACAGTATGAGAGAACAAAGAGACTGTTACTTTGGGAGACAATTTCTAGGTTTTGTTTGTTTCACGGTGATGTTGGCTTACAATATTTTATATTTTTAGCCTACTGCCTATTCTTATTTCTGTGGAAACATAAAACTAACCTGATTGGGAGATTATTTTTTTCTTTTTTCTTTTTTTCTTCTGCAAAGGAAAACACATATACACTTTTTTTTTGTGGTGTCATTATAGCTGGAGTAGTTTATGTAATGTGGAGATACAGACAACTGACTGATGTTGGAAGAAAAGTCTGAGAGCTGGTAGTGTCACTGAAGACTTGGTAGCCTGAACCAATAACATAAGATATCCAAGATGCAAAAAAGACAAATTTTTAAATTGAGGAGCCAGCTGGAGTGGCAGTGACTATATAATATGGGGTATGAGCTTCTGCTGCCCTATAATTAGTGATTTGGTAAATTTTGAGGCAGCTGATAGTATCACTATTTTCACAGAGAATTCTCAGTTTATGAAGATGTCAGGTGCCATGGCCGTGTGGGGGACCAGCTTGTGAAGAGAAACTTTATGAAATAACAGAAACACAGATGTACATTTCTGTACAGCAAAGCTGCCTAGGCAGACAGTGGGATTCCAGATGCCTTCCCAAATTGCAGCTCACCTTTTAAAAAAACAAAAACAAACAAACAAAAAAACTGTACCACAGGTTTGGCACTTGCCTAGCTTTTGTTTGATTTACAGTAAGCTCAGTAATTCTCATGACAAAATCAAGCCAAGAAAAGAATGACTAGGGAGATGTTTCATCTAGTTCTTGCTCTCTTTAAATAGGGGACATCTCTGTGACTGAATTTTGAACTTTGTTGCATGAGTGTCATGTAGTACTGGCAACAGATGAAGCTGCTGAGGTGCAAGGCATACAGGCTAATAAAAAAGTACTGGATCAGTGACCTACATTGAGAAAGACTTTTTCATGCGATCTTTCATTATTAGGTCAACAACTATCCAAGATTACAAGACCAATGGAATCCTTTTCCTCCAGTCATAAGAGTTGACTGTAATTAGCATTACTTAATTTGTTACTACCTTACCATGGCTATTACAGCCTGCTCAGGTTAGGATGCATTGAGTATAAACTTTTCACTCTAGAGAAGATGGTGCGCAGTGAATGTTTTGGAATTCCCTTAGATTTGCTGTTGGAAATGTGACTATTCTTGCAGACAATTCTCTGTGATGCACCTGAATACCTCACTCTTTAATGCATATCTGTTTGTGATGACAGCTCATTCCCATAGTCTCTAATTAATTTATTAAATATTCCTGGAGAAGTTAGGATGATGTTTACTGATAAACTGCCTAACAGTCACTGTGGCACGGCCAGTCTGCTTAAATGCTCTGGTCTATTGGATCAGTATCACTATGGGTTCTGGATTGCCAAAGCAAGGCTCACTGTGAGCACTGGAGAAAATTTGCATCTTTTCTTCTACCATCAGTACTGTGCAGAGAGGCCCATGCATACCCAGCAATGAGGGGGGGAAAAAAAAGTAACTAATTGGTACAGTCATTACTTTGACTTGCCTTTTTCATCCATAAAAATGCTTCAATTCTGGGCCAAACGACTCAGTACTCTCTGATCTCGTTTTCCCAGCGCCATATTCTCTGTGGATATACCAAGTGGTATTGCTCTACTTTTTTTTCTCCTTGGCATAACATGAGTCAAGTATCACTGTTAATGCCTAAACTGAATCTGTTTGTGTTACTGTTAAAGTTTAAATCAGTGATTAGAATAGTTGAAAAAATGATCTTTTTTCCCGGAAACATAGTTGGTGCTAGGCAGTACTCACTATTACTAATACAAGCTTCAGAAATTGTGGGTGGATGTTGTTTTCCCAAGGGGTGAAATAGATGACAATAGCATGGCAAACGACAAACAGCAACATAAGTCTCTTTTGGCATTCAAATGAGCTAAAGAGAATACATGCTGTTCAGAAATCAAGTGGATAACAGAGTACTCGGCTGTGGTAGAACAGGGTCCAGGCTCAGTTCAGAAAACGTTTGTATTGTTGCTGAGCTGCAGGGTTTGTTTGGTGCATATGGGTGCCTGTGTGCGTGTATCTTGTAAAATGAAAATGTGCCCCTAATGATTTAAACTTTCAAATACCAAACATAATTAGGTTATATTTGGGCTTACTTTTAAATTAAAGTGCTACTTGAGTATAAATAAGTATTTATCTAAAAGTAAACAAAACAAACTGTAGCATCTGAGTCCAATGCTAAATCTGTAACATGATTCTGTGGCCTATGAAGGTTCATCTTAGTGAACTACATTTACATTCTGTATAAAGCTTTATTGTTGTCCTTTCTGGCTTTGAATATTTTCTGTGAGTCAGACGCCTGAATGAACCTTTCTCAGAATTAGATAGGTTTTTTTTTAACAGCAAGACTGAAAGTGTGAAAACCTGCATATGAGATCCTCGCAATACAGCAGGTATTAGTTGATTTTATTTAGCTGCACAAGAGCACACAGTGGCTGTGATCTGTTTAGTGCAGCAATTCGCCGATAATATTGGGAAAGAGAGCTTGTATTCAATAAGCATTTTTTGAAATACCGAGTTTAAAACATCTCATTCCAGCTGTTCCTTTGTCTCATCCTTCTTGCATGATCAAGTGACATGGTGGCTTTACAATTAACAAACTCCTTGCTTTGAATATACCCTTGGTGCTTCAGTGTGAGTTGCCTAGCAATGTCTGTCTGCTGATACAGCTGGAGCTTTTGCCTAGGAAGGATATGTATGTCACCTTTCTGTCAAAGGTTACCGCTTTTGGTCCTTAATCTCCTTAATAAATGCTTTGAAGTTCAGCAGTCTTTTGTGAATTTCTTTTTCTCCCTGCATTTTCTCTTTTTACAGTTAATTATTCAGAGTCCAGAATGAGGCATTTTATTGTAGTCAGGATGAGTAACAAAAGGAACAAAAGCATGCAATTTGTAACAAAAACTTGAGTACTCCCTTCGTGAAATTGAACATTAGTTGTTACCAAAAAAAAAAAAAAAAAAAAAAAAAAAAAAACAAAAAACACCACAAAAAAAAAAACCTTGCCTTTTTCTTTCTGTTCATCAAGTATATCATACCTTGATGTTCTCTGCTATTGGCAATGTTTTGTATTCTGTTTGCTGAGCTGGTGAAGTCTAAATGTTTCATAAAAGCCTCATGGGGAGAAGAAAACAAGCAATTTCTCCTTCATGCTGCAGGGATATTAAGGCCTCATAACTTCTTACTGTCAGAGGTGGGAGCCAGGGAAAAGGAAGGTGGGTCAGTTTTGCAGAATTAGGCAAAAGAAGAAAAAATACAAGCAAACCACAAGCAGCAATTTATTGCTATAGTTTTAATCTAATTTACTGAGTCATTCTTCTGGCTGGAAATTGTTTCATTCTTATGTTCCACTGTGGTTTGATGGTTTTGAAACCATCATAAAAATGAAGTGAAGCTTGGCGGAAAAGATACAGGGAGAGATGTAGGCTGCAGTCTCACTGCCCTCCCTCCTTGGGTACCTGTGCCTGGTTGAAAGGGTGGAAATTTGGTCCGAACTAGCAAATTAGATATGTTAGCATGGTTTCATGTTATTTAGAGCTTGTTTGTGTGAATGTAATGAATCGATAATACACACTTGTGGAAAAAGGGCCCACCAAGGAAACCGTTTAAGAAAGAGTATTGCCTATGGCTCAAGGCCTCTGAGCACTAAACAGCAGAAGAATATTCTAAGAAAAATGTGGTTACATGATTGATCTGATCAGATCTTCTCCCCGCTAGGTATCACCTCATGGCCACCATTGGTGATAAAATCTTTATCAAGCCACCAAGTATGGTGGTTGTATTATTGGATGGATAATTCTTTAATAGTTAAATCCAGTGGTCCATTGATGCTTTTCTTCTTCTCCAGGCAAAAATAAAAAATGCAGAGGTGACGTAGTATCCCTAGCAAGTGTAAGGTACAGCATACACCAAGTTGCAGGGAACTCTCAGAGGGAGCAAAAAGTATTACTGTACAGCATTTGTTTTCTTCTCCTCTCATGTTGGATAAGCGCTGTTTGTTGCCATCTTGTGGACTCCATCCCTGTAATCATAGTGAGCACAAAAACGGGAGTGTATTTGGTCCCTTGACAGTGGGGGAAAAAGCTACGAGCTGGCTGTGCACTCTGAAGATGCATGCTTGTAAAACTGGCATTGTTTAGTCCTTAGGTATTGATAAATTCACTTGTGCCCCAGCACTTCAGTAATAGGAGTGCTACCATGCAGGTGCCCTGTTGTTTCTTCTTTTTAGTTGGAGAAAGGGATAAGTTAGAGAGCACGTGGACACTCAGTTAGTGGCTTAAGATCCTTGTGTGGCAACATCTTAGTCATAGAATGGTTTGGGTTGGAAGGGACCTTTAAGATGATCTAGTTCCAACTCCCTTCTATAGGCAGGGACAGCTCCCTCTAGACCAGGTTGCTCACAGCCCCATCCAGCCTGGCCATGAACATCTCCAGGGAGGGAGCATCCACAGCCTCTGGCAACCTGTTCCAATCAAATGTATCCATCTAATAACCCTATGCATTCCTCTCAGGGCTTGTTTGATATTAACTGAAAGTTTAATGTGGGCAAGTGCTAGCAATGATTATACCCCAGCATTCAAAGGTCTGGGATCAGGGCCTCCGTAATCTGTCAGATTGCTTTCATATAAAACAGCAATAATCCTATTCAGGGTGATGCTTTTAATTGCTTACAAACTGATGTGGACCTGTCTATTCAGAGAGAGTTTCTAGCATCTTATTTACTGCTTGGCAGGACAAGGGGAAATGGTTTTAAGTTGAGGAAGGGAAGATTTAGGTTGGATGTCAGGGAGAAATTCTTTACAGAGAGAGTGGTGAGGTGCTGGAACAGGGACCCGTCCCTGGAGGTGTTCAGGGCCAGATTGGATGGAGCCCTGGACAGCCTGGGTCTAGTATTAAATGTGGAGGTTGGTGGCCCTGCATGTGGCAGGGGGTTGGAGATTGATGGTCCTTGTGGTCCCTTCCAACCCTGGCCATTCTGTGATTCTGCTTGCTTATTAACAAATGAACTCATAAATTCTGAGATTTAAAACACAGATGTTAAATTAAAGGTATCAGTATGACTATCGAGTTCAGCTAGTTCTGTCTAGCACACATTTCCAGATAAAAAGTTTCTGAGATAAAAAGAAAAAAAGCAAACAAAACAAACAAAAAACCCTAAACATGCACGGACTTGGACGTTATTACCGAAATTACCAAACAGTGGTATTACCTGAGCTAGTGAGCCTATTAACAACTTGGCCATGAGGTATTTCTCTTTTTCTGTATTGCTCTAGTATCTGAAAATCAGCAATATAAGAGAGCCCTATGACTTCATTAGGTTTGAAAGTAGACAAATACACTACAAATACATTGCCTAGAACTGAAATAAACTGTGACTGGGGAAGCATTTGTAAGAGTTAAAGTTCGGAAGGTCAGATCTAAGGAATTAAGGGTGTGGTTTTCTGAAAGTGTTCAAGTACTTGCAGCTGTAAGTGGGGGGGACCTCATTTTAGGAATGAATCTTGTAATTCATGTAATTCTTTACATGCTTCTTTGAATTGATAACAGTGAATGAAACAAATAGAACCAGTTTTGGTTTATTTGTTTGTTTTCTTCTGCCAGTCTTTTTTTTTTTTCTACACCTCACAGAAATGTTTTATGGTGATGTATATTTTGTTATCACTGGAAATTCATAAGTATGATTTATTTGCATTCAAGAAAGTAAACTTTAGTGCAGTATGACACTTGCAACTATCCAAGTCTCAAATCTCTTTTTAAAGATAATTTTCTATATTTTGGTCTATAATAAGTTTGTTTATTTCGGTATAACATATACTGCCTGCACACATACAAATACATATTTTCTTTGTAGAACAAAATTATGTGGCTTCTTGCCAAGAAAACAGTTTTCCTGGCTGTTTTCCTGCATGTGTCTTGGTCTGTCGATTTAACTCAGCACAACACACATTTGCACAGGACCTGTTTGCTAGGTAAAAAATCTGAGTAACTGCCTTGACCCTGTGCTGGGAATATTAGTTTTGGAGGCTGGCTGTG
The DNA here is from genome assembly GCA_037305975.1 of Chrysolophus pictus. NCBI lineage: Eukaryota > Metazoa > Chordata > Aves > Galliformes > Phasianidae > Chrysolophus > Chrysolophus pictus. The sequence goes on from CM074578.1 coordinate 97,001,601, forward strand.
TTTGCAAAGAGAAGGAGGGAAAAAAACCAACATGACCCATCTGGTTGCACTCCATTTAAATGAGGCAGATCCCTGATGATCCCCCCGCCTCCCCCCCCCCCCCCCCCCCCCCGAGTAAATAATAATGCTAATAAATATTTTTAGAAAGATCTCTTTGCTCTTCCCTGCCCTCTGCTTATAGCAGGGTAATGCTTTGCATATACATAATGGATTTTCAGGAGTCTGGTCTCCCAGTTTTTATCATCTTGTAACCTTCAATGCAGACTCGTTATTTGTCACTTTTTATTTTGTTTGATTTTTCAGTGTGCATTGTACTTTACAAGTAACTCTGAATCTTGTCTTGGCCTCAACTGGAAAAATGGTTCAACTTGTGTATGTTATGATTGTTAGGAATGAAAGCATTATTTCATAGAGGCAACGGGAATTGTAACTCTTCAACTGTGCTCAGTGGTGGAAATGTACAGCCAAAAAATGAGATACAAGATCTTTTGTTGGACTACTTTTGAGTTCTGGGATGACAGAGCCTATTTCAGTCCATCTGTCATTCTAAGGTTTCCATGGAGATTAGCGATGTCAGAGAAGAGCAAGGCCTCAGTGCAGTTTGCTTAAACAGCAAGGCTGTATTTTGTTATAGTGGAGAAGTGTTGTCTTTTTGCATTTTTATAAACTTATGGACAAATAAAGCACATTTTCTTGGTGGATTTCAATTTGGTTTTGATTTGTGTTGACTCTCAGCTGAAATAATACTTCTACAGTGTTTTCTTCAGTTCGCCTCAGTGCAGTATGTGATGATTTAAGACTCTGAGATTGTACCATCTTCTATACCATCTATTTTAGCTTTCATTGCTGTTTTCTTTGTGTACATTATTTTGTTTATTATCATATTACCTTATTGAACTGCAGGCATTTTCTGCCTGCACTGAGTTACTTTGTCTTAAGCATGATGTTTAGGCTTCCCTGTGAGTATATTGGCAATTTAGAGGCATCAAAATTAGGAGTCGTTACAGCTCTCAGTTCTCTGACATTTCGGAGCTGCCATGGAAGGTAGTAGGAGTAAGAAGAGGAGAAGTGGCACAGTGAGAAACTACAAGAATTGTAAGTCTAGTACAGGCATAATTAAAAGCTAATGTTTGACCCTTTGATCCCCTTAGAATTTAAAAACTTTTAAGATTACCTTCAGTTTTATAAAAATTAATCTCTGCTCTGGAGAGATTATCGGCAAGGAACTGTGTGTTGTAATCAGTAGCACAGCGTTTTCTTATGGGGAACTAACAAAGGGCTAGGGGAGGAATTAGAAGGTCTCAAGTTAGCTTGGATCTGCTGAAATTGTGTAGGCTTTTAGCCAGTTCTGAATGGGAAGCAGGCCCTGCAAGTAGTGTTGATTCCCTGTTATAACCTATCTATTCCAGTTCCACAATAGTGGCTTTGCTGTGCATTATTTTAGGGGTTCTTGTAAAGTTAAGGTTGTAAAAAGTAAAAGTCAGCAGGCATTACTTAAATTTGACCAGTTTTATTTTATTTGAGAAGAGTCTTAGAATCATAGAATGGTTTGGGTTGGAAGGGGACCTCAGAGATCATCTAATTCCAACTCTCTGCCATAGGCAATTACCAACCTCTAGGTGAATCACTAGATCAGGTTCCCCAGGTTCCCTGGCTTTGTATACCTCCAGAAAAAGGGCATCTGCAATTTTTTTGGCAGCCAGTCCCTCACTACCCTCTCTGTGAAAAAAATTCCCCCTGACATCTAAACTAAATCTCCTCTTCTTTAGTTTAAAACCCTTCCCTGTCTTATCACTGTTTACTCATGTAAAAACTTGATTTCCCTTCTGCTTATAATCTATCTCCCTTTCAATTCTGGAAGACTGAGGTGAGATTTCCCCGGAGCCTTTTCTTTTCCAGACTGAACAAGCCAAGCTCCCTCAGACCCTCTTTGTAGGAGAGGTGCTCCGGCCCTCTGACTGACCCTCCTCTGGACCTTCTCAAGAAGCCCCATATCTTTCCTGACTTGAGAGCCCCAGGCCTGGATGCAGTACTCTACATGGGGCCTCACAAGGACAAAGCAGAGGTGAACAACCACCTCCTTCTCCTCAATGGCCACTTTTGTGGCAGCACACGATAATCTGGCCTTCCAGGCTGCAGGGGCACACTGCTGGCTCATGCTAAGCAGTCCTGATAGAAGAAAAACTAAGTCCTTCTCAATAAGGCTACTTTCAAGAAGCTCTTCTCCCAGTCTGTACACATATCTGGGTTTGCTTTGTTGAATCTCATTAGGTATATACCTTTTGGATTTGTCAGGGTTGCCAGGAAGTGGGGAAGATAGAAGTCTTAAGAGCAGATTAATGTTTTTTGCTTAAGATGGATTCAATTATATCACTAGGCCACTTGCTGCTTTTATACTGCGTTGTCTATAAAAACGTACTTGTGCATATGTGCACACATACTGAGGCATGATCAGAATAACAGTTATTATGGTAAATAGTGTCAAGTCTCTTGCTTTGCCTGTTTGTCTTAGAAGACAAAATACAAAAACAGAGAACAATCTGTTCTTGAACATACATTGCACTTCAATCACCATACTTGGGTCTTATTTCTTAACTTTAGTTGTAACAAAAACATATTCTATGTAGAGGAGAAGCAGCAAATTATGTAAACTTATTTTTATGACTATACAGATTGGCAAAATATACTTATTTTTAAAAGAATTTATTTCTTGGAAAGCAAAGTGACAAGGTACCTCTGAGCTCAGATCCTTTTTATGTCTGAATTCAGCAGAAAAGGAATTTCTTGCCTTCCTCCACCCAGGCCAGTTTCTAAATTCCTGAAATACAAAGCTTACACAGCAGGAGAATGGTCTACTCTCATACAGACCAACTGACAGCTCCTCCTGAAAGATCAGGACCTGTTAATACATTCCACATGTTCTCTGTCCCAGTTTTTCAAATCGATTATTTTGAAAAGTTAAGTAAGCCTATCTTTATTTTGCAGGAAATGTTTGGTGCCATTAGGCAGCAATGCTGTTGAAAAGAACAAAGCTGGAACAGCTTTTGATAATGTCTGCTGAGAAACGGCTATTTGCTGTACAAGTGATATGAACCAGGACTGTTTGTTCTCACTGGGTGCTGAGCACTTGGAAATTCAGGCACTTCACTCATGAGCCTAAAAATGAGTGAAATTCTCTTCAAGTCTTAAGTTTTGATCAACTTTGAAAATCTGACCCCAATTGTGTAGCGTAAATGTGTGCTGTATGGCTGTTGGTACTGTAATGCAGTTGTATCTGGCCGTTACTGAGAGTGTTAAAGGCTGTTTATTACTTGATCTGAAAGAGGGAAAAACCTCTTCTGAGATAAAACTCTATGAAGCAATACTGTGTTTTTTGGGTCTGGTCACAGTGGGTTTGTGAGTTTAACACTTAGATAGCAGGAGCTAGCACAGTGTGGGATATGAAGCCTGGTTGAAGCAGCTACAGACTGTAGTCTTATTTCCTGTGAGAGATTAAGGCTTAATGAAATGTTCTGTAATCCATAGCAGTGTTGAAGTATGCTTGTGCATAAATGGACGGAAGAGGTGTGGAGTAGCGAAAAGTTGTGGAGACTATTTTCAAATACATTCTTTCAGGAGAATCATTTTTCACATCTACTGAGTCATGCAGATGGTTGCGTAATTGATTGACATTTTATATGGAAGTATCCTCCAATCCATCTACATTCCTCCCTTCACGCGTTGCCTTTTCACTCAGTTCTGTTACTGGTATACCATGTTTGGCAGTGTTTTGGTATGCTGAATTTACGTGACCAAATACAAGGTTTATTTAATCAAATATAAAGTTGTGGCCCAACAAACACAGATAGGAATTCCTAAGCTTGCAGCTCAGCACAGTATCTTTTTAAATCTCTTTGTTTTTCAATAGTTTGCTATGGAGAGGATTAGTCAGATGTCTGTTTCCACCTCCTTGCCACTGCCTGAACAACCAGTTTTTGCCCTCTCTTTATCTTTTGTACCAGTGGTTTTGTCGATGGCAGAGACTTGTGTACAGACCTCCACTGGTGGGCTGTCCAGCAGTGTGAAGCACCTCAATTGTATCACTGATACAAAAAAGAAAAGAAAGAGGAGGGACCTTCCTTCCCCTCAGGCCAAACTGCCTAAATCAGGTGTGAGTTTTTATTGTTCTTTTTTTGGTGTGTGGTGTTGATATATATATATATATATATATATATTTTAGGAAATAATTTCCTTCCTCCGGGAAGCAACAAAGAATTTGTGTGTAGGAACCCTGTAAAACTGATATTGGAAAGACAGATGCATAAACTAGAAAGAAACATCAGGCTTCAATCTGTAGCTGTGTCAGTTGTTGGTTGGCAGAAGTTAGGAGGGGCTCTATGTAGGAATCAGACCTAGGATTTCTGGTGTTGGGTGTCTCACATGGGCAGTCCTCAATACAAGGATCAAAATTTCCCTTTAGAGACATGAATGTTGTGCCCTTTGAGTCCAACATTTATATTTGAAAGCAGACAATTTTAAGTGTACACTGCAGATAGCTGCATGGCTGACTACTTGTTTATCTTCAGCATGTAGAGCTTTGCTGGCCCAGCCAATATGCAAACATTTTTCTCCCACGCTCTTCAGCCATTCTGTCCTTTTAGAATAGGACTCTGTAAGTTAGTATCTCATCTTTATTTTGTTAATTTTGCATGCCACTGTAATTAAGTTTGTTTACTACATGGCTTTTCACTTCTATGATCAATAATTTACTGAGGGCAAGGTTTTCATATTACCTGTGTCATGACAGTTACCTGTTATTTACAAATTCTTAAGAAAGAAGAGTTGCTATTTAGTAACAGCCCTGATGATACTCTGACACCTTCAGAATGAATGTTCTCTAACTCTCACAGTTTGTACTCAATAAAATGTTCAGTCATGTTAAGTCAGTTATGTCCATTTTTCCATAGTAAATTCACTTGAATTTGACAGTTTAAGACTTCAAGATGCTGTTCCTTTTATCCTCAGTTGATTTTTGAATTTAAAATCTCTGAATATTTTGTATCAGTGAGCATGCTCCGTCCTCTATCCTCTTGGTGCTGCTGCTGAGGTTGGAAAATGATTACCTAATAGTTCTGTTGTAGCATAAGCAGGGTTGCTTGGGGTGGCACAGGGCCTGCAGCTAAACTGGCAATCGAAGCAGGATCTGACATGAATCTTTGTGTGCCTTGTCTGTAAGATAAGCCTCCATGCATGGTATATTTTTAATGGCTCATGAATAGTCAAAGATGAGAGAGGGAGAGAAGAAATTGGAATAGTCAGAATTTGAAGGACACAAGCAACTTTGTCTCTTCTTCAGATACTAGTGTGATGATAAAGGAAAAGAAGAAATGAGATGGGTATGAGAGTTTGTCAAGACAAAGAGACTTGAATCACAGTAGTGAAACCAACTAATTCAGCTAGGTGGGAGGTCTGTGAAGAGCTGGAGGACATCTGAACATGATGACAGGCAGAGAATGGAGATAATTCGGGGAGGGTGCAAAATGGGCAGCAAGGGTTATGTTATACACCTACAGTTTGGGAATGAGAGGAAAGCTGCTTTTCCTACTGCTGTTTGATAATAATTACTTGCAGTCAATTTGGAATTGTGATTTGTCATAGAAGGGTCCCAGCAGTTAAATCAGTACTTTCTTCTTACCTCTGATATGCTTGCTCGAGAGAATTGCTTCATCTGCACTGTGAAGTGTGGCTACAAATGCTGTCAGAAAAACCAGCAGAAGATTAAAGGCAAAAAAAGCTCAAAGATAATCTCCATTTAGCTCCAACTTTGCTATTTCTGTTTCAGTACTAAAAATATGAGTTCCATGCCCAAAACCTTTTCTGTTTTTTCAGCTATTCTCAGTCAAAGAAACTGGATAAAATCTGCTAACTTCATCTCACTGTACTAACATTATCTATGAACATAATGCAGATAATGACAAGCCTCAAAATCCACTAGAAATATGTAGGTTCTTTTGGTTCTTGTTTTCTTTTTTTTACCTTCTGCTCCGTAATTTTTCTATGTATGTTTCTTTTAAATCTAAATGTATACTTACAGTTTTTTAAATCTATGGGAAAACAGTGAAGAAAGCATGAGGGCCACATGAGGGAATTCCATATTTATTTTTGGCATTTATTTCCATGAAGAGGAGGCTTCTATTGACGCAGAACATTTCTTCCTTTATTTTTTTCCAACTTGCAAGTGTTGTTGAAGCATTAAATGCTAGTTGCTTGATGTCAAGATTCCAGAACGAATGTTTGCATAGTAAAATGGATGTAATGTTTGTGTAACTTTGAAAACAGCTTTTGGGCTGGTGTTTCATAAGGAGGATATGAAGCTGTATGAAGTATTACTTCTGAAATGCATGTTGCATATACAGAATTGATCAGCTTATAGACAGATGATATACCACAGTTGTTGCAGTGTCAAGTACAAAACACCAGCAACAGAAAAATAAAGATACATGCTGTTAAAGGTGTTATCCTTTTCTATGTAAAATATTCTTCATTATAGCTAAGGACTTAGGTTTACATAACGTGATTTTGCCTAGAGGACTTGGCACGAAACTGGAGAGTTAGAGCTTTGGAAGATAATACGTTGAATATAGAAAAGGTAATAGTTATATTTCAAATTAAAATTTTCACCTGCAGCATCTGGAAATCTGTGGCGATAGTAATGTACAACCTTAGGAAATTACTCCAAAATGATCATTTTAAAAACAAATGGACAGAAGAGATGCCTTGGCTTCAACTTGGCATTTTTTTAGAAGAAAATAACAAAGTAACAAATAAGCATGAAGAGGTCCTTTGAATTGCAGGGCCACTTTCTTCTCCAGCTTGTAGTTAATTAGCAAAGGTGGTGAAGTGTGTTTGGAGTGCTGTCCTTTTGTATGCAAAACGTCAGAGAAGCAGATCTGTTCCGAGGTGAGTCTGCACAGTGCTTACCAAGCCCCAGCTTCACCCAGGACTTTGTACATTAAATACTGCCTAGGAGACTCTCTCTGTTTTGAGGACTGGTGGAGAAGTGAGAATCCCATTTCAGCAGACCCTGATTTGGTGTGATGCCTGGTCCCCACACTGTAAGCTAGAAGCCTCGTGGCAGTGGCCTGTAGATGCAGGTCTGTGTACATTACATGCTGGTGATTGCTTTCCTCCAGCTCTGCCTGCAAGAGATGGTGTGCACTGTTGGGATGTAAATCATCCTGCGTGAAAATGAGGTTGTATGAGCATACAGTACTTGTTACCTAGTAATTCTGAATTACTGGGCTAGCAGTTACTGTTTCATGTGAGTTAAGCGAAGTCTGTGATATTTTCAAGGACTATCACAGCATCCATAGAGGCTGCATGTTACTCAGTAGCACCTAGAGGAGATCTCCTGAGTTCAGCCTTGACTGCCCTGGTGCTTTTCCTGGGCACAGTCGTGAAGATAGTTGGATAAACACAAGAACAGTGTTTACTTTTCGGCAGGGTATTTTGAATGATGGTCAGATTTGCTGCTTCTCTTGATCCAGATTTGCAGTCCACTTAAATGGGAGTCTGATTAGATTCTTTGTGAGGGAATGACACATTTACCTGTAGATGTAGCTATTTCCAGAAGTCTAACCACCCATCCTTGTACAGCTAAAAGTGGTTTGTCCTGCTACAGACAGAAGGATGACAAGATATTTGAGCTAGCTAGCCAGTTAGGCCAGGCTCTCTTGTTTCTTAAAGATTGTGTTGCTGGAATTCTTTTAAATACTGTTCTTCACACATTCATGCAGATTAGCTAATTACCAGCCTCTGCTCAGGCTTCCACGAGTGCTGAATAGTGGAACAGAATGATTTAATTTCCCTAACATATTCTCCTGGCACTTTTGCATACAGAATATGCCGCTCTAAAGTATCCCTTGATACTAGATCCTTGGCAGTGTTCCAAAAGGAGTTCAAGTCTAAAGCCATTCAGCATAATTTTACATTTGGTAAACCTGAATTTGACACCTTCCCTGCATCATACAGTTTTGCCGTCTGTAATGTTGGCTTTCCTCTTTATCTTATGTAAGTGTTTAAATTGTGAATCAGTATAGTTGGCTCTGATTATGCATCTGATATTCTCTTGGGAGAGTAATTAAACTGAGGTGATCATATGAATATCAATCTTTGTGCATTCATTATGTTTTTAAAAATAACTAGAGTTCTCTGTCACTTTAGTAAATAAGTGTGATTTTTGTGATTTTCAGTTTTGAATGGTGCTTGTTTTGAAACACATGCCACTGTCAGAGAGTAGTAGTATGTGGTAATTTCCCACTGAAATTCCTTGAAGAGAGTTTGTATGCAAGTAAGATTGGCTGAGTGTAAATCATTTAAATCAGAACATTTTGAGATGTGTCCAGATTTAAGCTAAGGAAAAGGAATTGGGTCAAGAGATTCTGTTTCTATTCAGTAGTTGAATCCTAATCCTAGAAACATTTTTAGTATGTGTTAACTTATTAATTTTACTACAGCTTCCAAATAAATACAAATATAAAAAAGCATGCCCTGAGCCTCGGACAGACATGAGGAGTAGTGTCAACACATTAATTATAATAGGCCTTGGTAATCAAGAGGAAGTTGTAGATCAACTAATTAAATATTGTCGGTTGTCTGTCTGCCATCTTATTACATCGAGTGTTTCAATGACTGGTATGCAAATTTTCAGAGCTAACACTTTCAAATTGAGAGTATTGATTTCATGTTTGTTATGTTCTATAGCTGAACAATAGCGGTTTCTCTCAGTGAAACAGTAAACATAAAATAAAAGTATGTGTTATTCTATGTTCAGCAGATCAGTGTATTGCATTTGTTCTTTTTTTTTTTTTTTTTCCTGAACAGAGAGAGATGGTTTGTAATGTCTTTCAAAAATCATGGATTAAGGACCCATTTCAATTTATTTCAGCAGCATCAATCTCATAAACACTAGTATAAGCATTGTGAGAGGAATAAAATAAAACATAAATAATAGCAATGTGAAATTGTTTGTAATCTGCATAGTTGACCCTTTAAAGATGTTTGTAGATCATAATATTGCAGATATGGTTGGACTTTAGTAATCATATCTTTGTTCAGATGGGAATATATAGAGACCTGTCTCAAAAAGCCCACGTCTTGCCATTCTTAATTCTTTGCATCTTTTTAAGGTAGGCTGAAGCTGGATTGAAAATTGTAGGTAAATCCCATGTAAGTACTATAACTTAGGTTAGCTGTGTGATAATAAGGACTGTATGTATACTTGTTCTGCCTTTTTTTCTATTTCAAGAAGTTAAAAGCAGCAGTCTGACACTAAACTAAGATTAAGTGTAATTTGCAGCTCCTAAAGAGTTTTGTTCCAGTTCCTTATTCCTACAATAATTAATTTCTAACGAGGCTAAAGATAAAAAGGGAACGTATTTCAAAATAGTGTATTTATGTAGCAAAAACATCTAAAAGTTTTCTTTCAAACTTACAGTGGCTTATTCTTTCAGCAAAATATTCCTAACCAGATTGCATAAACTGAGATATGGCTTTTCAGGTTTCCTTCTGTGCACTGGCTCAGTATCTTATCTTAGCTGTCACAATGTGCAGGGCTTGTCATTTCTGACAGAGCTTGTATGTCTGAATTATCCTGATTATGGGTTGCAATAGAAATCAGTATTTTCAATTACAGCATCTGCTTGGGAAAAAAAAAAAAAGTTGTTTAAAATTGTGTGAATTTCCCATACTTCTTCCCATAATTCTTAAATTGTAAGTTTTACTTGTAAGTTTTTACTTGTTTTTACTTGTAAGTTTTCAAAGAGCATGAAAAGAACATGGTTTCTCTAGGCTTCATCCAAGAACTGACGGCTCCATTACTAAAGCTAACGTGATGCCTGTGTGGGAGGGGTTTCTTTTCTGTTCTGTTTTTCTTCCTGTTTGTTTATTTGTTCATTTTATTTTTTAATGTACCCCTTCTTTCCCATTACTTCTGAATGAATGGTTATGACTGGATTGGCATGTTTCCTAATAGATTGTGATTATGAGAGCCTAGTAATGATTTGTTGCAGTATAGTACCCTGTGCTGGGCATTTCAGAGGATGTGTGATACCAGGACAGAGAGTTGAAAGGGAGGGGGGGAGAGAGAGAGAGAGAGAAAGAGATAGTATTCACTAGAGTATGATAGAAGAAGACAGATTGATTAAACTGGAATTGTTTATCCTACAGACAAGGAGGTCTTCACATTCAGATCGTCAGTTCGGTTTTTAATTTTATTTTAATTATCAGTTAGAAATACTGTTACTGTATCTTTTTCCAGTGCTACATTTTTGTTTTGACTTAATCCACCCTTGAGAATGCTTTTGTGTGCTCCAGGATTGCTAAGGAACAATATCTATTGAGTAGTGCTAAGCATTTGCTAAGCAATCATTTTTGTCTCATCTTTTCTATCTCTTATGTGTCTACAGTGTGACTTTGTGAAGCACAGCACCAACAGTCCAGAACAACATCTAGTCAGAAACAGAAAATTATAATTTATTGGAGTGTTTGTTTCAAATTTGTCATTCAAAAATGTATTTAGAAAATAAATGTGATTGGAAAATCATTAGCTATTATATTGCAAGTACTTGTTTTGTCCCCTTGTTTTAGTTTTCTCTTCCCTAACCCTTGCTTCAAAATTGTTTGTTTCCTTGATGGTTGTGAGATGCAAAACTGCACTGATGCACTGGATGGCAACTCTATGCTTAATTTACTGGTGTCTATTGCTGCCATTTGTGCAAACATAGTGCATGGTAAAGCAAGTGATGACTACTCACTCTCTACCAGAACAGGCATCATCAGTATTATCTTGCCTGGGTCCTGAGACATTCTGTTAGCTGTATTGTGCTGTAGGTGTTTGACATCTTTGCAAGCTCAAACCTATCCAGTTTTGGTGTCAACCTCTATACTGCGCAGTAAGTCACAGGTTGCCAGAGTGACAGATATTCATTGTACTTCGGGACAGTGCCAGTGGAATTTGGAGGGCTTCCCTCCAGATGGGTGCCCGGGTCTCCCATGGGAATGTTTTTGTCTTTGCCAGCCATCTGGAGATCTTGTAGGAAGATTTGATGAAGCACACCAAACAGGTAAAAACACCTCTGCTTCCATGAGCAGTGTGGAATTACATTTCTACTATGCTGTTTGCTGATGCATCTGAGTTTCTGTTTGATTTTATTATTATTGCCTTTGTGACATTATTTTTTTTCCATAAAGTGGCAATTAAAGTGTGAGGTATGAAGCTACCTGTCTTAAACTTTGCAAACAGTGAGTGTGCTGGGAGCTAACTCTATCATTAGTCATCCTTTATGTACAATTTTTTCAGTTGAGTAGCTTTCAGACAACTCAGTCTCTGAAAACAATAATTGCAAAATTGATTATCTGTTAAGGATTGTCATTAAATATTATAGAGGATTTTGCAAAGGGAAGAGAGAATATCCATGTTCCATGGTGGATAGGGTAAGAACTAGGAAAGTCTTTAAAGTAAAGTTTATTTAAATCAGGAAGAACTTTTTCAAGATAAAAGACAGTGAAGTACCTAAGTAGATCGCTTGCAGAACTTGAAGCCTTCATAGCACTATAGGTGTTTACACACATCTCAGTAGATGTGACTTCATCTTTCACGTCTTCCAAGAGTGAAATTTGATTGACTGTTCCTGGAGAAATGGAGTGGTTGGCTTTTCTGAATCTCCTTCAGTTCAGAGGCATAATCTTTTGTTTCATTCTTTGTTGACTTTTTTTGTTGGTTTTGTTTGTTTTGGGGTGTTTTTTTGCTTTGTTGTTGTTGTTATTGTTTTCTGGAAAAGGTATTGTGATGAAAACTTTCATCTTAAAGACATTCAGAAGGTGTGCATTTCCTTTGTTTAATTCCTGCAGAATTAGCTGACTTTTGTTCTGGAAAAAAATTAAAATACATTCTGAAAACATATTTAATGGAGTTAAATACATTAACAAAAATAACGGTTGAATTTATTATGCAGTAACATTCAGAGATAAACAAAAGTACTTGAAATCATATGTTTATTGATTTGTTATTAATAAGTAAATGACACATTAAATACACAGGAACAGTTATATCTCTTTGGCCAAAACTCAGTTTTCTAAATCCTTAAGAAACTATGCATTTGGTGTAAAAAACTGAATGTGGTTCACTAGAAAAAATTGTGGTAGCACAAAAGAGTCTCTCTACCTTGAATAACTCAAGTTTATCTATACAAAAATGCAAATTTATGTATGAAAAAAATCTTAAAGCTGTAAAGATACAGGCTATTTCAATATGGTTGGAATTGCATCAGAAGTTAAAATTTCCTGATTATTTTGGATCTTTTAGTCACTAACTGTAGAATTTGGAGAAGCTTTGTTCATTTTATTGAGAGAAGTAATTTGAAAGGAAGGTACCCAAAAGCTGAGATCTTCATCTAGTGATGGAAGCTGTACTAATCAGCTATTCAAAGCATGTAGAGGACAGAAAAGGTTTATGCTGATAAAAATAGTGTGAAAATACAGCTAGTGTTTACACTAGTCACATCTTGCAGCTGTGACACTTGCTTTGATATGCCTCTCTACTAGTCATATTAACTTTAATCTGTCCTTTCATGTCTGCCCAATGTGTCTGTATTGTTCTGCATATATTAAAGGATCACTGTAAATAGGAAATGGAGACTTGCTACTTTTACTATGACTGAAGTCCTTTTTCCAAGTTATGACCATTCTGATAAATCACTCAGAGTATCTAATGAAGGTGCTTTAATATAGAAGGAATTGCAAAGCTGAGAGAAGTTTATCTTAAAAATTGATCCTTCTACAGCATTTAAATCTTGAACATTTTGGAATATATCTCAGGAAATTGGTTTGGGATCCAAACATGTTCAAAGCATAGAATAAGAATGAATGAGAAACTTAGAAATTAACATGAAAGTGTGGCCGATCCAATGTAATTACTTCATGAATTTTACTTTTGCATGACTGTTAGGAATGACAATTTTGCTAACTGTGATTGAAGACTACCAAAACAAAGTAGAAGCATGGTGCTTATTTCACACTTATATGGTAATGGAAGTCTGCTAGACATTTCTGGAGGTATAGTTCTCAAAACTGATTGGGATGAATCCTATGATGACAAGAATCAAAAATGTATGCTTTATAGCTGGAAAAATTGTCCAGGCTGTCTTTAAAGAAATTTATGTTTATTGTGGTAGTGTGATATTCAGAAAATTAGCCTTAAATAAACTGGTAAAAAATCACAGGAAAATTATTAGCAAGCATTTGTGTTTATTAAAGGAGTGGGCTGGGACATCCGGGTGAAATTCTGACCCCAGGAAGAAGACACATAGCAGAGAAATATATTCAGTACACTCAGGGGAATCGGGCCTTCAGGGACATAGCTCTGCTTCACTGTGCTTTTGGATGCATTCTTTCAAATGATACCAGATTTGCAAGTGTGTTTAACATGTAGTAGCACAGGTGGTGCTTTGCTGAAGTTTACAGAAGGGTGCGAGTTATATGAGTCTCAGAGGCATTTCTGATCATTTTACTGAACAACTTGTTGAATATTCCTGTATATTAAGTAACTGTATAGATGTAAATGAGCAAATTTGTCCCACCTCTTTGTTTAGGTATGGGTACTTAACTTGTAAGCACAACTGCAGTAGTAGCAATGTCAGATCAGGTATTCTGGTAAAATTAGACCATCTTTATATAAAATTAATACCATTCTGCATCCAGTGGATGATAAATAGATCATATCTGTCTTCTGCCACTCATAGACATTTTCCTGTCTGTGAAAGGTGTCTGTTTTCCTTGGAATCTTTCCGACCATCTGATGAGTACTGCAGTAAATTGTCAAATTTATTACTGTACCAGAAAATGAACTATAAATCTTGAAGACATTTAAACGGTGTTTTTTTCTCCCTCTTTCACCTCATCTTCCTTTCCTTTTCTGTCTCACTCAGAAGGGAAAAATTCAATGTATGTATGATATGCTGAGATTATACAATAAAAATATGAAAAATCCTTTTTCAATTTAAGACAACAGGCTGAAGGAGCTGGGCTTGTTCAGCCTGGAGAAAAGAAGGCTGCGGGGTGACCTCGTTGCAGCCTTTCAGTACCTAAAAGGAGCCTACAAACAGGAGGGGAATCAACTCTTTGAAAGGGTTGATAACTGCAGGACAAGGGGAAATGGTTTTAAGTTGAGGGAGAGAAGATTTAGGTTGGATGTCAGGGAGAAATTCTTTACAGAGAGAGTGGTGAGGTGCTGGAACAGGCTGCCTAAAGAGATTGTGGATGCCCCATCCCTGGAAGTGTTCAAGGCCAAATTGGATGGGGCCCTGGGCAGCCTGGTCTAGCATTAGGTGGGAAGGTTGGTGGCCCTGCATGTGGCAGGGGGGTTGGAGATTCATGATCCTTGAGGTCCCTTCCAACTCTGGCAATTCTGTGATTCTGTGATCTTTGATTCATCCTACTGCATGCAAACATTTTAATTTTAGGGAAATAATTAAGCATATGTCAGCATATAAACAAATATAAACAAATAAGATGAGCAAAAAATGAAAAAAGGTAACATTTGTTTTAAGATTTCTTGCAAAAACTCTTCAAATTCTTCAGAGTTGTCCATTTTTTTCTTCAGTCTATTTTTTGTATTTGTTGTTTCTACCACTCACTGCCATTTTCTGTTCATCATAAATCTATATCAGTTATTTTCAATGAATGAAATAGGGCTTTTAAGTATAGATTTTGTCACTATGTATTGCTGTGAAGCAGGAGAATATTATATTACACAAGAGTAGAAAATGAAACAAATTAGCTTTAATTTTTCTACCCTTTCTAGGAGGTGGTGCTAAACATGGCACTATGTAGAGAAGCAGTACCCAGTTTGTGTATAGCACACGAGGATTTGTCACAAGAACAGAAATACCCCAAGTGAAATAAAGTCATTACATGTGATCAGCTTGATTCTTAAAAAATATTATGTAATTGCTGCTCACTGCTTGTTAACTAAGCTACATGTTCTAATCTTGTATGGTTTTTTTCTTGTGTAAAATATAAAGAAACGTAATGATCAATATGGAACTGATTTCTAGCTAATAAAAGGAGTAGGTAGATTGTGATGATGAAATGGACTGAATGTGTAATTGGTCCAAGACTGTAGTTATATTGTTAATTATTTTTAATCAAGTTTGTCCTGCTGTTGTCCACAGAACCCTTCCTTAAGCAATATCTCTGTGAGTTCATTCCATCAGTATTTCTCCCAGATCTTCTCTTCTGCTGCTTATTATATTTGATTAATATTGATTTTAGCAATGTCTATTACCGCTGTGTATTCTTTAATAGTGGTTATTTTTGTATCTTGTTAGGAAGAAAACAGACTATCAGCTGTACAGGAAAACGCTCCATATGGATTGGGTTTAGATCAACTTAAATTCCAGGATTTTGTACATTTTGAGTTAACATTCTAGTGTATTCCTATTAAACAAGCTGGACAGTGCAATTTAGTAAGTCTTGATAGTAAGGCATACATTTCTTTTCATTATGCAGGAGGGACTGCTCTGTGAAGGAAATAATGTTAAACCAGATCATCTTGTTCTTCATCAAGTCATATGTCCATTTGCTTTTCAATCCCTGTGCCTTTAACAGCCCTGTTTTCTACCATAAATAACTTTTCACTACATTAAAAGTGTACAAAAATCATTCTGAGTGACAGAGAATTAAGAGCTGTGCAATTTATCACAACCAAACTGTATAATATTGGCTAATCTTTACCTAGACATTTCCTGGGTTAGTGAATTTAGATCCAGCATCAATCTGCCCTTCTGACTAGATCTCTCTCTGTGTTTAAACCAACAAGCTGTCTTCTGTAAGATCCATTCTGCACTGCTCCTAAATGCTTGGCAAGCAACTTCTCTTCCTCTGCCTCCATCAGAAAATGACTGAAATACAGTTCTAATGATGCTTCAGATGGCTCATATCACTCTAATGCGTACAGAATGCCTCACTGTTCATTATACTGATGAAAAATGCCTGTTGCTACTGTAGCTTCAAACTCTTTATGCAGCCAGAGCTGCAAGAAACCCTGCAAACTGCTTGGGAATAACTGGAAAAAAAAATGAACTAAAATTTGTTTTTGCATTCATTTATTTTTTTTTTTCATCTTAATGATATTTCAGAGTTAATCAAGTCAGATTTCTTACGTTTTTGTGGAGGATAGATGCAGAGATTCTTAATCATTTTGGAGTGTTTTTTCTTTTTGTTTGTTTGTTTGTTTGTTTTTTTGAGGGCTTTGGAAAATATAGGAAACATGAAATTTGTGATGGAACTCAGTGTCTCACAGGGTGCTATTGGCTGGTCTTCTGCCAGCAGAGGAATCCTAGCTTGCAGCCTTTGTACTTCACAAGTGTTCCAGACTATCCTGCTTCTCTATAACATTGTTTATAATCACAGCCTGCCATCTGAGTTGTTTCATCTTCATGCACTGACTATTAGCATTTATACTCGTTTATATTTCTTACATAATAAGAAAAAAACAGGTTTGACATGCCATTCAGAATGTTCTTGAAGGTCTGTCACCTGTGTCTAGCAGGTAGGTTGTATGTATTGGAACAACTTGCAGCTATCTTAGGGGGTTCCTGTAGATCATTCCTTAGAAGTTGGTATAGGAGCCGAGTGCACCATTCCTTTTCAGTGCATACTTTCTCACAGCTGACTTTCCTTCAGTTTCCTGACTTTGCTTTCAGTCTCAACCTAATCCTTCAACAGTACTTTTATTGAAGGGAGCTTGCAATTTTAAAGGCTGCAGCACAAACCTGGAGTTTGGATTTCATTCAAGCTTTGCTGAAGTAATCTTACTTTGTAGTGCACCAGCCAGGAAAGACTAATTGTTAGAAGACAGAAACCTCTTAGAGACCTGAATTTTCACTGTCTTGATGTGTTACATAGGAGCACGTACTGTTTCTATATCATGAAAATGAATATTATGACAATACTGCTAGTTTGGAGTAATTTGTAGAGGATTCAGTTACTGCAAATGGTTATTTCAATGAAGACAAGTGTTAATGAAGAGACTGCGAGAATGCTGCTGCAGTCTAAAATCACCTCAGCTTCAAAGTGAAGCTGTGATGTTTTCAGTCTTTCTGCCAGCTTGTTTTGAAAGCAGACGTGCTGCAAAACATCATTCATACTACAGTGATAAAACAGAAGGTATGTTTGCCCTACATACTGTAAAGGGTAGAAAACTCCAACATCCCTGAGCAAGCTCTAAATGAACCAAAAGCAGCAGCCTTACTGTAGCAGCATGGAGCTCTGTAGACTGAGAAGCAGGCTAAATTAATCTGCATAGTGAGGTGGCTTCTAGCATCCCAGAAGGCTCAGAGCTGACTTACATATTACAAATTATGTTGCACAGCATAAATGAGCCCACTGAATGCTGGGATAAAACACGCATGTGCCATTGAAGTCTGAGCTGCTTTGTCTCTGTTACTAACTTCTGTATCTGAAATAGCTGAACTTTGAACAGTGTTGCCACTGAGGGAGCACCTAGTTCCAGCTGGAAACATGAATTCATTCACCCCAGAATATTTCTGTGTTGTCAGAACCCTGGGTTGAGACATAGCACTCTTGAGAGTCCTCTGTACTTTTTATACAGGAATAAAAAGGGATGTTTCTCTTACTAGCAATGTTCAAATAAGTAAATACTTATAACGAGTTAAATTATTTAACATTTACTTAAATTTGAAGGATTTAGCATATGCATATGTTTTTCAAGTACAGTTTATAAACATTAAGTAAACAGATTTTATGACTTATATGTAAAGCAATGCTCTTGATGTGTTTTAACTTCAACCACAGATACTGCTACAGAGTTGGTGGGTGGCTTTTCCCTGCAGTGTGGTGGATGTTGTGCTCCTCAGTTCTGTTTGCGGTACATGCAGTTACAGAATCACAGAATCACTAAGGTTGGAAAAGACCTTAAGTTGTAAGGGTACAGGCAGTATATCTGAAATTCTTATTGGTCATTGTGCCTTTTGGCACATGACAAGCTCTGTATCTTGTAGCAGTTTTATCCTGATACCTGTTTCATCCTTGTGATCCAAAACAGCCACTCACTCTAAGAAAGGTAGATTTGGACAGAAGTAACATTATCTTGTGCCTACCAGAATTCAATCTAAACAGGAAAGGAAGTCAGTTTTACTTAATTTTATCGGTGTGCTATCAATTACAGAAGCTTGAAAAGAACAGCCTTTTTTTCCTAAACCTGATAGTTTTGCCATGGTGATAGGTTTACATATTTGAGTAACTTCTTATCTCATGTATGAATTTGGATTTCTGAAGGAAAGTTCCATTTCACTACTTATCACATTCAGCACCAGCAAGATCTTATATTCAACCTGACTTTTGCCATCCTGAACTTTAAAATCAGGTTTCTTTATATCTTAAAAACAAACAAATAAATAGTTTTGTCCTTTTTTGTTCTGCTGAGCAGTTCTGCTGTATCTTCTTTATAGTCACACAGGATTTTATTTTATTTTATTTTATTTTAAATATAGCTCTTGAAAGTGTTTCAACTTACCAGCAGGTAAGGTAGCAGTAGCTGTGAACTCTGGATTTGTTTGGTTTTTTTTTGTATTACATTAAGCAAGTTATGAAACTACATTCTAAACAGGTAAATTTCTCATTAAGGCAGAGTTAGTAGTCTGTGAAACTTACAGAAATAGCGAACTTGTTTGAGAAGCAGTAAATCAGAACATCAGTCGGGACAAAATGGATTGTAGAAGAATCAAAGTCATGAGAGGAAGCATACTGAAAATCAACCAGTTCCCAAATTCACCGTGATTTTTCCCAATAAAGTGTGTTAGATGAGGTTAGCTGGCCCGATGTCACAGCTTGCAGCCACTGAAAAGGTTGATGTTCTTCTCTTGGCCACATGCTACCAGTCTCCTTTATGCTGCTTTTGGCCAGGACTCTACTTCGGCATGAACTGGATATAACACATGAATCTAGCTCTGGCTCTTTGCAATGTTGGTAGGCCAAAGTTGTGACCTTACTGTACTTAGTCAAGGCTGGTTTGAGGAAAGGAGGCTCTGAGGTGAGCACAGTGAGTTTTCTACTTCTTTCACACAAATCTGTATGCATACTAGTTTACCTTTTGCAGTGAACAACATTACTAATTAACCCTTTAAAAGCCCATGCTATTTAGACTTTGGAGAAAAGATGTTACTCTAAAATTTTCGATCTGCTTCTGTGCCATTTTCTACTTCTGTTTCAGGAGAAGCGACAGCAACTCTATTTCCTCTGCTCCTTTTGTGTCCTACCAAAAAAAACCTACCTCCCCAGCAACTTGGTGAGCAATCTCAGTAAACATAGACAGGGTGCCTGCCTTCAGGCGGCTTCTAACAACTGCTCAGCATAAAAAACTTGCAAAGCTCTCTCACTGTTACTCAGAATGGCTTTTCAGAGAAACACCGGCTTAGCCCTATTCCCTTTTGCCTACATATACCATTTCACTTAGATGATCTGAGAAAATAGCCATATATGGAGCAAGGAAAGATTTAATTCAAAAGTGCCATAACAGTGCAAAACACCCTCTGACATGAATGGGAATGGTGCAGGCATAGATATTGCAGAAGTGCACTGACAAGAAGAAAGATTTCATAACCCAGAAGCCATATTAATGGATTAAAATTAAATCAACATGCAACATTCCTGACCCAAAATTTTTATTTGCATGCACAGTTGTGTCATAGAAAATTCTCTTCAAAAATAGGTAGTTTACTCAGTCTGGGAACAAATAGGATACAAGAAAGTGGGAAGTGGGATGCTGTTATGTTATTTGACAAGCCATTTGTGACTCTGACAAAGTGATGTTTCTGTTGTATCACATTGTCCATTATTTTTTTCTGGCAATAGCTGTATTTCCTATGGAATCCTACTACAATCAGTGCTATCCAGGGATAGTGTTTCTTCTCAAGCTTTTTCCATGGTATGCAGCTTAGTTTCCAACACACAAGTCGCACATGCTGACAAGAATCAGATGCACCTGTTCCTTGACTACAATCCAGTCCACAGATGCAGATTTATAGAGCCTAAAAAGAAAGGGCTGGAGGGTGTGCACTAGTTGAGCTGGGTAATTTTACTGGCAGAAGTTGTTTTTAGTATAAATTGTGTACTTGCATCTAAGTTTAGTGTGATTATAATTATGTCAGAAGTTTTGTTATACAAAAATAAGCAGCTGCTGAAGACTGAGAGCCACTAGGGACCATAAAGTATTCAAAGCACTGATTCATGTTGGTAATGCTTTGTCTAGCATGCCCACTGGGATGTCTTGCCTATGCTCTACCTTTATTCCCTGTTTTAGTGAAGCATCTTGTTCTTCATCAGTCATTACAGAGATTCCTCAGTTATGTTTCTGCTTTTCTTGTTGGACTGCAGTGTGCTTTTTCACCTTATTTCCTTCAGCAACCTTTCCACTTCATTATAAGCTCCAGATTTTTCCTTGCAAAGCAACACTATACAGAAATAAATATAGTGTATATGGTCTTCACATTTTCCTGGGCTTGTCTCTAAAGCCTCAGAAGATTTATAGAGATACCAGAAATACATTTACCTTATGCAGAAAGTGTGGTCTGCAGAAGTACAGCATGCACATTAGTGTGCTTACCAGGAAAGGAGCAAAGAAAGGGATTGCTAGCCAAGGGCAAAGAACTCTTTTCTTTAAGCTTTCAGTCAAAAAACAGTCTAGACATTTTTATCACATTAAACAGTCTGGAGCATTTAATAGGGATGTGACAGGAAGAAAAGCAGTCTGAACTAGCTGACCAAGTTTCTTGTGAGAAAAGCCTGCCGGGCCCAAGATTTTATTCTGTGCAATGGTAATTACTATGTTGGAAACGTTAAATGGTGATAAATGGGGTAAAGCTGGTTTTAGACATGTAATGATACTGCTTTTACCTGCAAGGTCTGCTATGCTTCACATGTGACACTGCTCTTGATTTTGGTGGGCATTGTGCTTTTTGAGTGTGTGTACCACACGTTACTAAGT
The DNA here is from genome assembly GCA_037305975.1 of Chrysolophus pictus. Classification (NCBI taxonomy): domain Eukaryota; kingdom Metazoa; phylum Chordata; class Aves; order Galliformes; family Phasianidae; genus Chrysolophus; species Chrysolophus pictus. The sequence goes on from CM074578.1 coordinate 97,022,644, forward strand.
TGTAGGAGGCCAGGTGGGTGTGACAGCATTAGTTAAGCATAACAGAACACTTGAGTGTAATACAGTCCATGCAAATGGCAAAACTATTTTTGTCTCTGTAAGGGTCCCATTGTCAACTTTTTGCTGTAACAAGTTGCTTCTGTTGATTCTCATTTTGACTTCTCAGTAGACTCCCCTGCCCTTGACCTCTACCTTGTGGTCAAGAATCAGTTGTTTCCCCTTCCCAAGTATCTCACCCATGCACCCCCTTGATTTATCTGCCACACAGAGGAATGCTGAAATGCTGAATTCCTTATCTCCAGGAACACTGCCATCCCCACACTAAATAATCCCACTCTGCTTTTGCCTGGAATGTTGGCGCTGGTTGTGTTGCTTATGCCACTTCCTTCTTTACCCCACCTCCCACAGACACCAGCATGTTGTTTTGTTGGTCTTCTTTAGAATATCCTCCATTCTGTTCCTTCCCTTCCTAGCCCTATTGTGGAAATTCAGCTTTGTACTTAGAACAATCTCTTAGAACTGCTTTGCTTGTGCTGTCCCAAACATTTCCATTTCAGCTATTCTCTGCTACCTGGTGTTCTAGTGTTGTGAAAATGCTGCCACCTTCCCTTTTCGTTTTGGTTGCATTACCCTTCTCTGGTATTTCATCATGTTATCAATGCCCATCTCAATATCAGATATCCTGTCCCGCCCTTTCTACACTTTTTTGCTGGTTTCTTCCTCATCTTTTTAATTTTTATGTTCTTTCCTACAGATCCTTTTCATTTCTTTCTTCCCAGATGGTTGTCCAGAACTAAGAATGTCTTCATATGTCAACATGATATGCATATATGCTCATCTTTCCTCAGTGAGCCCTGTTTGCTTATATTCCTACTGGTGTGATCATGTTCTGTTATATATCTATTTCAGCTGGATGTGCAAGCTATCAGTTCCCATTGACTTATTTTGCTATGTCTTAATGTTTGGAATTCAGAGAAGTCCCTTGACTCCAGCATCTCCATTTGGTCCAAAAAGGTCTGAATAAATGGCATCTCTGAGTATGCTGTAAATCTTGCTTTTTGTTATGAGATGTCAAATAAGCATTCAAAACAGCCTGTGTGTGCCATACCATACTGGCAGACTGGCTCTCCTTTTTGTCTCCACAGCGAACAGACAAATAGGTTATGTACCAACACTTTTCTTTTTATCACTTTCGGAATACTGTGTCAAATCATCCATTTGGAGCAATAAAAAACCTGAAATTACTCTCCTTCAGAAGTTTTCATGTACATTATGGATAGCTGAATAAGCCAAGCCAAAATGCATTCTGCAGAGAGATTTGAAGAAGCTGCTGGCTTGGAACGCTATCCCACCCCTCAATAGCTGGCATGACTGGTTGTGTCCCACATTTTAAAGAATAGTTACATTAGTATTTGGAAAGGCATTTTAGGGACATTGTTCTCAAGTAATGTAAACAATTGAAGGCATCAATAATGAGTGAATTAGCACTCCTGAAACTGTTTTATCGGATAAATTTATCAGAGATGTCTCATATAGTCTCATTTTACCCAGAAGAGACAACCTCTGTCAGTTCAATAATGACTGATGTGACAGGAAACGTAGCATGCTGCCAAGAGAATTGTTTTGATATTTGCTTAGTAGAAACATACATAAAGATTTCAGTGTTTTTCTGAGGCAGGGGTCAGTGAAAGAGACTGTGATATCATGGTTTATGAAGCCCCATCTTTCATTTATGCTGACTATAAAATTATTGGCTGAAAGACTGTGACTCTTCTTTTGGAATGCACTCTTTTTCCTACTTTCTTTCCATTACTTTCAGAGCTTCTGGGCAATGGCACAACAGCTATTTGAAAAGAGCTGGCTTAAACAAATTTTAAAAAAGGCTTACTCTGCCACCTACCTACAATAATAAAGTAACAATAATAGTAATTTCAAGTTCAGCACCTCTTTTATTTCCTTTTCAATCACTATGGGATTAAAGTTATAATTAACTATTAACTTGGTGTGTCTCAAATATGGCTGTCAACCTGCTGTCCTGATGAAAAGACAGCTATATTTCCAAATTATAGGTAGCATTTTATTTTTAGCCTTGCCTCCTTTTGATACCTTATGTTTCAGAAATGTGGCAATTTCATTTTCAAAATAGATGAATAAATAAAGACTAGTTAATTAGTATATAATGAGCTAATACTGGATGTTCTTGTTGATTAAAGATGTATAGCATTAATAACTTCTAGTTCTGGGACATTTTACCGTCACTTCTTTCAAACTCTCTACACAGGTAAAAACTACCATCAATTAAGACAAGTCTTGCTAAGCTTATGTCATAGAGGGTTAAGAGGATAATGGAAAGCAGCTTCCAGCCAGGACTAAACAGCAGTATTGCTTAACCTCACCTGTTAACCTGAGTCCCTTGACTCCTAACTGTAAAACTGATAGTGAGTGTTATTTCTGCATACAACGAGAGAAGTGTTTAGAAGCAAAAAAATAGATATATTGATTCTATACAATGCTATTTAGGCCAGACAGTTTATGATAATCTTCTTCCATCTGTTAAATATGATCCTAGCTCATAGATTTTTGTTTTGCACAGTGATGTTGAAGTGCATACTATGAACATCAAATTTGTTTCTTCTCTTGATAGTGTTCAGGAGGAATCGTAGGAAGAGCCCTTATTGAAGACAATTAGTATATTCTGATTCTTTGTCTGTTTGTTTTATTTGAACCTAAAATATGGATTGAAAAATAAAATTCAACCAATTATCCCAAAACACCAAAGCTGTAAGGAAGCTGTGATCTGCTTCAACCAGGTTACAGCCGTCCTGCTGCTGCCCTTACTTGAGTTCAGGTTGTGTCACAGAGCTAAAGAAGACAGGCTGTGCCTACAACTCTCTGCTTCCCAAGCTTTGGATTTACCACAGCCACTTGGTCTGGATGAGGGGACAGAAGGGGATAACCTCATTCCAGCCATCTGATAACACTGTTTTTATTTTCCTGTCTCCTAGCTGAGACTTAGGGTAAGCAGCAGCGTGTGAGTGAGCTGGGTAACAGAGGAAGTAAATGGTGATGAAAACAAGAAAAAGGATATTGAGTGCAAGGAATCGTGTCATCACAGAACAGCTTAGGCTGGAAGGGACCTTAAAGATCATCCAGTTCCATACCCCGTGCTGTGGGCAAGGTTGCCACCCACTGGATCAGGCTGCCCAGGGCTCCACCCTGGCCTTGATCACCTCAAGGTGTGGGGCACCCATGACTTTTCTTAGGAACTTGTTCCAGTGCCTCATCTTCAGCTGACTAAAGAATTTCTTTGTAACATCTAACCTAAATCTTCCCTCTTCTAGTTTAAAACCATTCCTCCTTGTCCTATGATCATGTGCCCATGTAAAAAATTGGTCTCCCTCCTGACAATAAGCTCCCTTGCAGGTTTTTTTTTTTAATGTTAATGCATTTTAGATCTCTGAAATGACCTCTGAAGATCATCACCTTTGCTTTTGTCTGATGCTTTAAGCCAATGATCTGGCTCACTCCTGTTTTCTTAGAAATCATCTGGAAAACCAGTTAGAATTGAGCCCTGCAGATTACATTATCACTTTCCTAATTTTAGATTTTAGAATAACATCTATGTTCTTGACAGCTTACTAGTTTTTAAAATATCTGTATATTTTGAACAAACTCATATTAAGTCACGTCAAAACTTTTTAATAAAGTTTGGTTTGAATTAATGTATCTGACCATGGAAGGCATTATTTCAAACACAGAGATTTAGAAGATATTACAAAAATGTGATCCTGACCTTTCATTAGATTTTATTAATACAAGAGTCTGTGTGAATGTTTGCAGACTGACAGTTGTAACGTCGAAATGTGTTCGTGGGGCAGTAGATATTTGTATTCTGCTTTATTTTTGTTTGAGGTACTAGGCTGTGTTATTTCCAAAGCTTTTCCTTGTATTTTAAAATGAGAGACTGTTGTTATTAGTTTGGTTTGGAAGTTTGTGTTGCCTTTTCCACAGTATTTGTAGTTAAGAATTTAATCTTAGAGTCGTGCAGTTGTTTGATGGCCTGGGATCCCCAACCTTGCATTCATAACAGGAATGTTGTTCTATTATGGTTATTTCCTGGTGTTTCTCCATACTTCCATTGGATTTCCTAGCAATTTAATATTAAACATTTATTTATGTATTCCTATCACACTCAGATACAGGAATCACTTCTGTCTGAGGATACATAACCCCAGAAAGAAGCTGAAAAGAAGGTTCTGAAGTTTTAAATGTCAGAATCACTCATAAACTTAGTTAACATAAAAGATACGCATACTTCATACTGGTTTACCTACGTTGCTGTAATTATTCAACATTTCGGGTTTTACAGAGTTGTGAAGAAAAATTGAGGGTCAAATATTTCAGGAAATACTTGATGTGCAGCAAGTGGTACACACTTCTCAATTGTTGGTTAGGTGTACTTTTTGTTTCTTTATTTCCTTAAACCGATTTATGAAGTCAACTTTGTTTTAACACTCTACATTTGAAAGCCAAGGAGTGAAGCAATTAAAGTTATTAGAACTCATTGTTTCTTAAATCAAAATACGTGGTATATACGCATCATGTGGTATAGCAATTCAGAGAAGATCTTGAAAATTATTTATGGAATCCATTGTTTACATCAAAGTCCAGTTCACTCTCTGTTTCTACTTCAGGAGGGGATGACTTCCAGGATATGGCATGTTTGACATTGTCCTAAGATAAATCTTGAATGTCTCTAATACTTCTCCTGTTTAACTAAGGAGAAAACTGATGTTTTCAACTTTTTTAAAAACAACTTATTTTTATGTTTGGTTAGTGTTTATTGTTAGAATGAGCCAAAATGGGGAAAGTTCTAGGAAAAGGTTCTTCATCATATGCTCATTTTGTGAAATTACGTGTGATCTCAACAGGTTAGAAGCAGTAAGTTACTGTTTGATGGATACTGAAGTATACATGTAAATAAAAATTAATTATCATCGTATATTTTGATGAGGCACTTTGCTAAATTCTGTGTACGTTTGATATTGTTAAGATAAATTATTCCTAGAGAAAACCCTTGCCTTTTAGTTTTATAAATTAGAAAATGCAAACACCAAAATTTCCATCACCAGAAAGAAAGAACAACGACAACAACAACAAAAAACTATTTGTAACATTTGTGCTTTTGTATCACTGCTTTGTATTTTGTTTGTTTTTGCACTTAAAATTGTTACTAAGTTCCAGTTATGCTAGGATAGCTCTGAATTTTGCTTTGCTATTCCTTAATATTTCTGATAGCCAGAACTTGATTTTGTTGTATGGTTGCAGTTGTACTTTACCCAGAATAAATTTATTTACATTTCTGTATTATTATTTTTTTTAAATGTACCATTGACTTCTCAGAAAGCGTAGCGCCCCTTGAAAAAGGATGTGTGGTAAGTACTTAGGGCAGATAACAAGAGCTTTGGAATGTCTAGAAAGACTGGGCAACACTGTGGGTATTAACAAATCAAGAAGGCCTTTGGACAAACAGAAAAATAGCTAAGGAAACAATGAAGTTTTGTTTGACTCCTGTGGTCTATCATAGGAACTCACTCTACTTGTTAGAGATAATGGCTGTCATCTGAGCTAATGACTAAAGCACGGTTCTGATGGAGGGCCATCTCATTTTCAGCACTATGGCAAAAGCAATTTTTGTTTTCTGCTGTGAGCAACAGATGCACTCATTTCTTAGCCTGAAGCAGTGGGCAGCCCCACTGACCTGATGTGAAACGCTGAAGAAGAGGTTGGTTACAAACAGGCCACTTCTTGTTTTCAGCTAACCTTTCGGCTGCCCCTGCATGGCAATGCATTCCAGCAATTAAAACAAAATGAAAAATACATTTTCAAGCGTCTGAGCTCTGTTGTATGTCTTTTGTTCTTTCTGGGCATTCTTTTTTGGGGAGAACGGTTCTAAGTTGCTTGCATTAGCTGTGAGAATAATGTGTTTAAAAATAACCTTCCAAAAAAGTAAGCTCTTTAAAAAGAGGAAAAACAACAACAACAACAACAAAATTTAACCGTAAGAGAGCCTGGAGAGCTGTGAAATCTTGGAATTGCACTACAGTGCAAATTCAGCAGTGTGGGTCTCACTGTTATTTTTCACAGAGAACTTAAAAAAAAACAACCCGTGTATGCATTTTCCATATGATAATGCTGGCACATTTGGGGCAGAAGAAATTTGTCTCTGAGGAGTAAATACATCTAGAAAGAATTGTGGTATTTGCATATGACAGTATTTTTGGCATTTTTGTAAGAACACCATTGCTTCACTGGTTGGTAAGTGGAAGGAAGCTTTGCACACAGCTAGATTCTCACTCTAGATTACAACCATGCAACTTTATCCCTGCAGGTAGACTTTCTGGGTTAAGATGAACTGCAGTAAAAGCAAGAATTTGCACAGGTCTGCTGATATGGAGCTGGTGATATGGAGCTGGTTGTCTTTGTTATGATAAACCTTATCATAACAGTGGTGATGAAAGATATATGTACTTAAAGAAGGGAAAGAGTAGGAAATTCGTCAGTTTTGTTTTTTGTTTCCTTGTAACAGTAATAATAAAGTACATATGCCAGGGCAAGATTACTAACCTTGCATAGCGTTGTGTTGCTGCTTATAGTTTGCCCTTGTCTACATGGATGGTAACCAGTGTGCTTTTGAGGAAGTGTGATTTGAAGAAATGAGTGGTGAAAAACAAAGTATGGAGCCTCCTCAGCTTTAGCTTAGCAGTAAGTGATTCATTCCAGAGGCAAAAATAATGTCACTGAAGAAAACACTACAGGTATTTTTATAATGCTCATGGTTAAGCATGCTGCAAAAATTGAGAGTTACTGTGTTTTAGGCTGGAGTAGATCAGCTCAGAGGGATATTGCTGTCCTTTCCAACGCTGTCTCAACATTGACAGGATGTTTATGGGATCCAAGGAGTATCCTATCCATCATGCTAGCCAGCCCTGTGAGTTAGTTTAGAATATCACCTCTTTCCCCAAACATTTGTCTGCTTTGTTTTAACAGAATCCCTTCCTCCTCCTGTTCAGCCACACCTTGTCCTTTGTTTGGTCAAAGAATGAAAAAAAAAGCAGCCGAAGATTTATAGTCCCTTCTCCCCCTGCACCCCAGATTTAGTGTAGTACAGCGAAGTATGTAAAAGAGGAAGACTTTTGTGTTAAATAATGCTGTTCTGGATATGATTAATTTTGTGTCCTCACCTTTCGGGTGATCCAGGTGAATCAAAAGGTGCTTTTTCTTAAGTGACCCAAATTATGACCTCACGCTTAAATCAGTGTTGAAAGAAAGGAATATGGCTATAGCTCAAAAATCATTTAACTGCTGCACTTGCGAGGCCTAACCTGCTTCTCCTTTGTGTTCATTGATAAAGACCTGAGGTGTATGTTATATGAGTAGGTTTTTTCTGCTTTGGTGAATGGTATTTATTCAGAGACTTTTTTTTATTTTAAGAATCCTAAATCAGTGAAAATACTGGATTTTAGTTTTTAAAATCTGTTTTAGAACTTTAGACTTAGAATTTGACTGTTTTTAAATTTAGTTCCTTAATCATCTATCTCTCTTGGTTAAGTCTTCACACATTTAGTAATTATTAAATTTCTGTAAAGACATTACTTGATTCTTGTTATGGAGATGCTATACACATGCACATATTTGCAATCAAATGCATGTTGAAATGTTGCATTTGTTTGTTTTTTTTGGTGGATAGCTGGGGATTTTATTTCTTTTTCAGCTTTGGTTGACCTGCTTAGAAACTGATGAAGATTCAGTGAGCTTCAATGAGTAACAAAGGAGTATTTTATACTTCATTTTGACGATCTTAAATGCTGAGAGGGTTATGGAAGAACATATTTTTAGAGTTGTGTAAGAGATGTGAGAGACTGAAAAGACCTTTTCTAAAAGCTCTTTTCTTCACCTTCTACATTGCTACCAAAGTATATGGCTTAAAAATCTTGTTGGATTTTGTCTGACTCCTTGCTACATGTACTCAAGCCATCTTTCTCTCACACTTCTTCTCAGTTCATCTGTAGACTGTGTTGACTTACAAGAGAGTACAGCTAGGGAAGAGGTATGTGAGATGGTAAATAACAATGAACTTGAGCCCCTGACACAGACCTTGATTGCTTGCTAAATTATGAGCAATCAAGCATGTTTTCTTGCAGGTAAATGCGAGGTTATGTGAATAAGGACAATCATTCTAGTTTGTATGACAGAGGGCTGTGCTGGGCTTCCATGTGCTGGTCTCAACCCTTGTCTTCAGAAAGGCTGCTGGAAAACTGGAGAGTGTTGAGACTGACTCCAAAATTTGTAAAGTGTGCTTTTCATTGAGAAACTGAACAATTCAATCTATTTGATTTCAGAAATGAGGTAATGAAACAACTTCATCATAGGAAGTACCCAGACAAGGAGACAATATCTATCAGTTATCTTTCAGTGACTAGATGATTAAATCAGCAAAATTGAAATTGTCAGTAAGGTTGCATGTTTGTAGTGCTGAGGTAATTAGTCTTTCTGAAAGATACATGTGCATTCAAACACTTGTTACATACAAAATTCAGAGTGCTAGATGCTGGATGAAATATTGTGATGTATTTTATACAGGGGTTCTGAGCTGTTGCAGAGCTTGTAGGTTTTAAAATCTGTGTCTATATGGAGTTCGGTGTCAGCTTGGAGAAAGAGGAAGAAAAAGGCTAAAAGCTGTGGGTATAGTATAGAGGCTGTGAAAAACTATTCTTCACAGCGTTGAAAGTGTCATCATGTTTCTTATGAATTAGAACGGAATACATCTGCCTTTCTCAGAAGGACTTTCACAAGCTGGTGACATGTATTGCTGCATAAAATACCTATCATATTAGAATTGAGTTTGATTGTTTCAGAGAATGAATTCATGTAACATACAAGGCTTTGAAAATATAATATATATCCTTGATGTCTACGCATCAGTGAGCAAAAAAAAGGCAAAAGATGAAGAGATAAGCAGCATCAAAATACATTTTGCTTTTTTTTTTTAAGAGTAGGAATTTTTTTTTTTCAATATAAAAGTAGCTGTTCTTAAAGGTAGTTTTGGACAGAGTCCTTTAGAAGTAATATCTAAATCCTTTTGTAGTTCTTGTTTTTTTTTTCTTGCTAGAACATCTTTGATAAGAATAAGAACATGGCAGTGAAGAAGGGTACTACAATATTCTTAATTTTTTTTAAGCACTTTTATCAGTTCTGGATTTAAAGCTCAGTCAAAGTAGACATTTCAATCTAAGAACATCATGGAAGCATTGTTACCTAATTGGTAATGTTTTAGTCTGCTATTCAGGGTTTTGGCATAAGCAAGCACTGCAAAGATGGTTTGCATAGAATTGATGTCACAGAGCACTGTGCTCTCCCTTCAATTTTATGTATGCTTTTTGTTCTGCTTACTTACACAAACTTTGCTTGGGCTGATTGCCTGAATTATAACAGAGGAAGAATTATGCTGGTTACACTTAGCCCTGTATCATGTAACTAGAGCTGGTCAATTGTGGATAAATGTAAGATTAAGACAAGCATAGCAGGATATTTTCCTCAGTATTTGCTTCCTGCTTCCTGAAATTTAGATGTTTCTGACCGTCATCAACTTGTTGACTCTCATTTCAAACACAGTGGTAGGGAGAAGTGATTTTTTCACCCTGGGTTGTCCTTCTCTTTGAAGGCAGGGGATCTCGCTGGCACTTTTCCATAGCAGTACCTTCAAGGTAGTTATGACTAGGGAAAAAAGTGTGGTGATACAGCAGGAATTTGGGATAAACAACTTCCTCCTTTCTGTAACCTGTCCAGCAAACATAAGACTAACCAGTGCCACATTAAGGTTTAGTGAAGAGTGCTGTCTCATGATGCAAAGGGGATAGAAATTTGAATTACAAGTTGCAGCACTGAGTTTGCTTTTGCAGTAGTGTAGTTTCAAATTGTCCCCATCTATAGAATGGTCTCACAGCCATGTGTTGCTTTGTTGCGAAAGTCACATCCCTCTTCTGATGAGTGGAAAGCTTTCTATGTCAGCTCAGGTCCAGTAAAAGCAGTGCCAGTATGTAGGCACTCTCTGGGGACATGGAAAGGGAAAACAGTCCGTCAGTCTTTTTCTGAGCAAGGAGGGGTGCTGCACCAATGGTTTCTTTGGACCCCAGCAGAAACAAATGGTGACCCCTGAGGAGGATGGCCTGGGTTTTCCAAGGAACTCCAAAGTCAGAAAGCAGCATAATCTAGAAAGCACAGTGGTCTAATGTATGAAGGAATAACCAAGATAATATTTATCCTAGATGTGGCATCATTAAACTGTTCATTTCGCAGAGTAGCTGGGATTTCCTGTGCAAAATGAAAAGCAACATAACGTAGAAAGCACCAAGGTGTTGGACAGGGATTTGGTAAACTTTATTGTAAAGTCTGCATGTTCTGGTTTCTGTATTGTATTCTAATTAGTATCTTCTGTTATTCACAGTCCCGAACTTCCACAGTGAGCAAAGATACTAGATAGTTTCATGTAATGCCTTATATTCCTGAACAGTTTTTTCCTTATGGACCTACATACTGTTGATGTTTTCAGTTATGTATAAAATTTTACTGAAAATACACAAAACTTTGCAAAGTATATATAGATTTTGAAATTAAAAAAAAAAAAAAAAAAAACAGAGGAAAAATGTATTTTGCCTATGTAATATGCAGCTCAGTGGTTTTTGGTTTTTGTTTTGTTTTGTTTATTTTTTGTTTTTTTTAATTCTGTCGTCTTAGTACCTGATGTTTTCCTGAGAAAAGAAGTACTCGTTTGTTATCGTTATGATACTTGTATTGCCTAGGGTTGTGTTATTCCTAATCCTATTATACTCAAGGAGTGATATAACAGGTATTTAAACTAAAGGGATGCTACAGTGACAGGTGTTTCTTTCAAATAATTAAGTTGACACACATTTTCTGATCATTTTTTCATTTGAGTTATGGAACAAAAATAATCTTGTGAGTAAAACTTTTCATCTGGAAATGCACAGTGACTTGTTAATATCCCTTTGTGAACAGAAAAGCTAACAGTTGCTATTTTTTCTGTTTGGACTTCGAAATATTCCTTTAAAAACACAGCAATTGAACTCAACCCTTTCATTCCATTTCAGGTTTTTCTTCTATAATCATGGCAAAACCTTATGAATTTAACTGGCAGAAGCCGGTTCCCTCTTTTATGCAAGATGGAGCTGTGTTTGATAGATATGAAGAGGTAAGAGGCCATTTGCATTTCATTTGCTGTTCTCTTTTAAATGTGCAGATGCTTTAGCATATTTCATGTTTTGTTTTCATTGTACAAGAATTTTCACATAACTGAAGAAATGTATCTGGGGGTGAAATACCATTCCATTTTATTGCTTTACAGCTTTTTGCTTTTAAACAAAATAACTTTGAAGTATGCTTAATCCCACTGATTCGCAATAAACTCTGAGCAAGAAAAAGTGAGATTTGGATCAAAATAGCTGTAATATCATAAAGCTCTCATCTTGCAGACCCATGAAGCACACTACTGAACAAAGTGCATTCTTCCATTTTTTTATACATGTATCAAATTGAGTTGGGGTGGGAAGAGGAGTTATATCCTTTATATATATAATCTAAGGACCTACATCTGATGGGGGCAAGTAGAAGAGCATAAATCATTAATATTTTAGATCAAGAGTGGTTTTGTCTCTATTAGAAAATCAACATGTGATCTGTCTGAAATATGTTTACTGTGATCCTAGCTTCATCTGTGCTCTAATCCAAATCTATTACAGAAGTACAAAACAGGACATTTTACACAGACAGTCAAAATAAAAGGTGGAAACGTTCACCTTATATTTAGCACTGATACACCTCTGAGAATGCTTTTTTCAGGGTCTCTCTTTAATCTCATTTGGACAGGAAGTTATCTCACTGAGTACCAATAGGGATATTAGGATTTTCCTTTTACCTTTTGAAATGTAGCTAAATGTGTTTTTCTTATCATGAGGACTGCCGAGGCAGGCACAGTTCTTTCAACATGTATTTTTAGTTTTGGGGACAGATAAGCTAAGAAAAATTACTATTGAATGCCTTAGAAAGAAGATTCCTAAAAGCTTTGTTTTTCCTTCGGCAAATACTGTTCCAGAAATTCATTATGTAAGCATCCAGGTGGGAGATTATGGGCCATGATTTTTCTCTTGCACCTTAGATGAGGAGTAGAGACTGAGCAGATGTAAAAGTTCAAGTGCTCAGGTCTCAGTGTAGTATATACTTAGTGAGGTGCCTGGGTTCTTGGTATAGCAGTAGAGAGAAAGTAAATTTTGAAATGGAATACTTCTGTACTGTTGGCTGTTGTACCCAGCAGGCACTCATGCAATATTAGCCAACAGATGATACTGTGCATCTATGGATTTAAATGGGAAAACTTTGTAGGTCACTCCAAAAGTAATGCCTCCTATGTTTTTCCAACGAAACTACAACTGATATAAAGATCATAATAACACTGTTACAGAGAGCAAATGCTCAGCTACAAATCACTATTTTTCAATATAGTCACTATCCTTAGTCGATCAGCACAGATGAACTAATCAAGATGATGTTTGTTTTGTTGTGTGACAGCTATGCTATAGCCATTCAGAACATGGCTTGTCTTTCTTGTTACTGTCTCCACTGCTGAAATGCACACCATCCTCCACACTATGCTCACAAACATTGTTTGGCCTCCATAAACCTCCAGCAAGCATCGATAAATGTCAATGAGTGCCATCCTTTCCACACAGAGGAGTTCAATTCCACATCTTTGCTTCATATGCACTTCCGTATCTCATACTATTCTGTTAGACTGTCCTCTACTGCCATCTTTCATGTGGCAACAAAATGGAACAGAATATTGGTGGAAACGTTCAACCTCTACTGTCATATCACCACATGTGCCTCACAATAGAACAATAAAATAGGAGGCATTACTTTTGGGACAGCCTTCATGGAATTCTTGGTCCTTGCAGCTGAACTAATTTTCTTCCAAAACTCCATAGAAAGCTGATCTTACTTGCCACAGCAAGAGCAGAACAGTGTCTGTCCTTCCGTGTGATGTGGTCTCTCTGCGTTATTTGCTGCAAGTTTTGCTGCAGTGCACTCCAGGTTTGCTGTGTTACAGCTGGAAGTCTGGTTTGCTTTATTGAAGGGGATCTCTTCTGAAAACATTAAAAGGTTTTCACTTGGGTGACTAACTTTATATTTCATCTGCAATTTTACAAGGGCTGTAAAAGAAAAACAAAACCGGTGACTCAGAAGTTAAGATCTGTAGCCTTTAAACAGTGAACTCTAGATGGTGTAGCTGTTTCATCCTGTCAGATTTATGACACACATATGCTATGATTTTATTTTGTTGTGGTAGTAAGCAGATAGACTACAGAAGAGAAAAATAGCATTGCTTTAGGGATATAATGCAAGCATAGCAAAATCCAATCTCTGTACTGTTGGGCTTATAACTTAAAAGATAAATGTTTCAGATCTGGCATTCTAGTTTTCATTGAGATTCTGTACTTAATTCCCCTACCTTAACAGAAAAGACTAGTGGGGGGAAAGATAAATGATAAGTGAACTAAAGTCACACAGCAAGTCAATGTAGAACAGGGCCCCAGGAATCCCAGTGCAGGTTTTGAGTGACTAAATAGCTCTTGTACAGCTCAACAGGTCCTTTATTGCTTAAGTTTTGTTGAGCAGTTAGGAAAATCTGGGTTACTGTAATGTGGAGTGCTGTTTTCATCCATCTTTTGCTGATAGGTGAGTCACTTACCTGGCAGGATTACAAAATGGCAGAAGTATTTTTTGAGCAAAACGGTATTGATTTTGAAAAGTCTAGAATAGAACTGTCTCAGAATATGAGAAGAAAACAATCAGACACGATTAGGAATCTGACTGGTCATGTTGCATGTATATGTTCTCGTGGTAGGTGCCTTCTTTACAATGCAAGAAGACAAATTGCAGAAAAAAGAATTTAGTGAAAACACTCAAGGCTAGGGTGGGACATCAGCATGAATACGGCTTGTATAAACACCTGCGTGAAAACATTTTTGGTACATCAAGAGCTTTTTGATAGATGGAGATGCAGTAAATACAAAAAAGCTGTCTGCCTTTGATTGTGAGTAATCTTTCTGGATAATGCAAGAGGCAATCATTTTGATTGGTACCTAGCTGTGTTTTTTTATATATGAAATATTACAGGATACCAGTGACTGTAAAACTAGTAATTCTGAGTTGTCAGGCAATGAGTACATTTAATGAAGGATGAGTGCTGTGGTGAAGGCGGGAAAATAAAAGGTGTGGTGGAGAAAGACAGCCAGAGCAGTGCATGCTGAAAGCCTTTGTGTAGTAGTATTTGGTCAGACAGAGCTGCAGCAACTTTCTTTTTCTGTCTCAGCTCCCTGTCTGTAAAAACAACATAATTGTTTGCTACATGGATGGAAAACTACAGTGTGTCAGTCTTGTCAGTGCTATCCTACATTTTAGCTTAATTTATGATGCGTTACTTGGGGCTGGAGGTATATGGAAGAAATTTCTTTTTTAATTCACCTTATCTGATATTTTTGCCTTGCCTAGTTCTTCTCATATGCTATACTTTCTTAATTCCTTTGCTAATTGATATTCTTCAAATTCTGCTTGCCTGATACTCTGGCTACAAAATACTTGAGCAACATTGGCATTGTCATAGTCTAACAGAAAAGTACTTCCTGATTTCTGAATGTTAAGACAAAATGTTACCATTTGATGATCCTGAGCACAGTATTAACAATAAATAATTTTAACCCTTACAAAATTTGAAGTACTGAAGTTTCGATAAATATTTTTGAAGTTCAATTTCATTAAGACTTTTAAGGTAAGAATCAGCATTTTTATTGAATAAAAAAGAAACTTTGTAGTTGCATAGAGAAGAATGAAAGTATTCAGTGCATCGTAGTGATTAAAATGCTGGCAAAAGGACGAGTCATTAAAAATTATCATTTTTTCATAAGCCTCTCTCCTTATTTCTAATTGCTTAGGAATGGCAAATTCTCCAAGGGAAAAATGTAACAATCTTGTGTCTTTTGAGCAATACATTAATTCATGACATTTGACACTAAAATAATGGTCTATTATTCTCTTTTCTATAGGAATCTTTTGTCTTTGAAAGCAGTTGTCTCTTTCAAGTGGATGAATTTGGCTTTTTTCTGAGCTGGAAAAGTGAAGGAAAGGTATACTATGGTTATGTCAGGAATATGTATATTACATATTATCCCACTTGTTTCATATTCTAGCTAGCTTTAAAAGATCTGAAATGTTGTGCTACTTTATATTAGAAACTAACCTTAGTTCTGCACTTTCAGAATTTACAAAAATGAAGTATTTAAGAAGGAATTAACAGAAATGTAAGGGAAATGTACTGTTTAGTATTAATCAATAGTGATTGCAAATAAAATATGTTATTTTGGCTTTATGTCCTAACAGATCTTTGAACTTGCATTTTTTTTTTTTTTTACCATTTCAGGAAGGACAGGTATTAGAGTGTTCCCTGATCAACAGTGTTCGTTTTGGAGCTGTTCCAAAGGTACTCTATAGTTAGTTTTTATTCTTCTTTAAACAGAGAATATTTAAACTGAAGACAAAATGCAGAGTGGAGTTCATTTATTTAAAAACTACAGACAGCAAAACTTTTCTTTTGCAATCACATTCTAAAACCAGGTGATTTGGAGTAATTGCACTGGGAAGAGTCTGTAGTCTGGTCTTCCTGATTTAGTACTATGCCTGGCTTTCAGAATGCTCTGAAAGCTGAACAAAAGATACTAAGTGTATCTATTAGGTGTTCTTAATTACTTTTCTAATACTGTATTGTAATACATGTTTAAGAAACCTGGAAAGAATAAAAAAGGTTTTGTATTCCAAATTTTGCTCCTATCTGTTCTAAATTTGTTGTTTCATTAATGAAAAACATAAAAGTTTTGTTTGCATCCATGTTCAGCAGTTGGATGATCAGAGAGGGCAGAAATAACTGGAATCAGTGGTCACTGTCTATGCTTTTGAAGAATTTCTGTAGAAATCCAAAACTTTAGAAATATTTTAAATTGTATGCTTGAGTAAGCAAAATGAGAGTTTTCCTGAGATGAGAATTAGCCCTCTTCCTCCAGGCCTTTAGTTTAGAAAATTTCTTATGGAACAAGGTTAACACCTCAGCATTTCTACTTTCAAGTGCTAAGTCCTTCTGTGTTACCTGTAGATAATTATCTCTTAGTAGTTCTCTTGGGACTCCATAAACTAAAATGCTTTCCCCATGGAGAAAAGGGCATGAGGAGAGGTAGTGCAGACAACACCATGCTTCATGTGCAGAGTACTATAGCAATATGCTTCAAATTTCACCTCTGTCTTGTTCTTTATGCTTATTAAATCTATAGCATTTGACCTTCAGCAGAGAGACCAGCTTGTAAGATGTATAATGAAGAAACAGCCCAAAAGTCACACAGATGATAACTCTCAGTAGTTATAGATTTAACCAGATTGGGATAATTTATTTATAGATTAATATTTTTCTCTATTTTCATTCTTGCAATTGATTCAATTTACTTTTTTATGACTAAATTATATGTAATTTCTTATTTAACTTTATGAAATGTATTTAAAGTACTTGGTTTGCATCTGAGCCTTCATGTTTGTGTTCATATTTGTTAAAATGTATAGTTTTCTGGATTTTCACAGAGTGATTATAAATGAAAGTGCTCATTTAGGATGATTGGCAAAGATTTAAAGATGTTAATGTGCGTGGAGATAAAGATGCATCTTTACCATAGTGCATTATGTAACAAAAGGACTACAGCTCTAACAGGCTCTCTATTCTTTTTAACAGGATCCCAAAATACTAACTGCACTTGAGGCTGTTGGAAAATCAGAAAATGAGTTGGAAGGACGGATAGTGTGTGTTTGCAGTGGTATAGATCTGGTGAACATCAGCTTCACTTTCATGGTAGCAGAAAACACAGAAATTGCCAAGGTACTTCACAGTTAAGGAATGTGTGGGAGGGGAAAAAGAAGAAAGATCCTCAGTAGTATGCAGTTGTTTTTCTGAAGTAAATCAGCCTACTCTGCTGACTGAAATACTTGTTCAGATGTTTGCTGCCACACTCTCAAAAGGACAGCAAACATCCATTTGAAACATTATGTAAAATGTCTGCATACTGTGCTAAAAGGACATAGTGATTTTATCAGCCTTTGTCTGCATGGTAATTTATCAAAAGTAGAGAGACATACAAGACACAGTGTTCCCCCTAACTGTTAAGCATCTTTGTGTGGGGCTTGCACAGTAGACTATGTGAGATTATGCTGTGAATATGTAACACATAGTGATACTAAAGAGAAGTGCAATTACTTTTATTTCCACAGTAAGTTGAGCTCAGCTCTCCAAAATTTTATTCAGCAATTATCTAATTGTATCATGGAGTTTACATTATTTGAAAAAACAAAGACAGGAAAGAAAATTCTGTACAGTTGAGAGGATTTCAGTGTACCCAGCTTCTTTTCCGTTTTCCTTTTACATAGAACAATCTTAAGAAAACAGTGGTGCTTTTTTACATGGCATTGTTCCTCAGAGTTAAAAGTTGCAACTCACAGTGTAAGTGCTGGGGCTCCACCAAGTCCTGGAACTTAATCTATCTGCTCAAAACTGCTCTGTCAAACTTGATCCTGAGTACTGGTACTGTATGAATCCTGTACGTATACTTAGATCCAGACATACAAAGGATTTCAAAAATTCACATTTTTTGCTTTTCTCTCCTGATTGTCTATACTTAACAGTGTATTATACCTAGTTTTGCCACTGAGATATATACTGATGAGAAGAATGATGAGTAGTATACACCTGCTAAATCCCCTCCTTCAGAATTGAGCGTCTGTTTGTTGAACACAGCATCCCTTGACAGACCCAGTCACTTTTTCATTGCTTGGTTTCTTATATTTTTAACATCAGGAGTTCTGAGTAAACTCGGTGAAAGGAGATACACTTGTATAACTTGCATGGACACACTACACTGATTTTACTGGGTGTATTTTCAGCAGGCTCCCAGGGAAATAACATATCACAGTTATGATTTGCAAACATTTAAGAAGGAAAGTAAAGAAGATTCTGGCAGCATTCACTCACTTTTTTGCTTAACCCAAAAATGTCTCTGATTTTCTCTGAGAGGGGGGAAAAAAAAGAAAAAAAAGAAAAAAAAAAAAAGGTGCAGTTAAGTTTGTTAGCCCTTTTCAATATCAGTAAACTGTATTCGACTGACTGGTTTGTGAGGAGTATGTAGACCCACAAAGACTGTTACAACAAATGAGCTGATTATGCTGTCTAAAATACGAACTGCTTCATTAACCAGCAATATGCTTATCAAAAAGTATCTTATGCTACAGTCTTCTTTGAGTAGGTTTTGACAGGCTCGCTGGTAAGAGTATTACATTTGGGAGTTTTACCACCACGAACTATATATCCATGTCTTGTCAGCAATAGTCATCCTCCCAGTCTAATACATTTGAGACACAAGTGAGACAGCAAGGTAAATCACGGCAAAACCAATGTAGACCTTTTCTAAGTTGCATCTGAAGTGGCAGTTTACTGAGGATATGAGCATACGGGAATCAATTGCAGATTGGGCCTGTAGTGGTACTGGTGAAGGGCAAGCTGAATGTGAGCCAGCAGTGTACCCTCTCAGTACAGAAAGTCCTGGGCTGCACCAAAAGAAGCATGGCTGGCAGGTTAAGGGAGATGATCCCGCCACTCTGCTCTGTGCTGTGAGACCTCTCTTGAAATATCCAGATGTGGAGTCCTCAGCACACCAGGATGCATAGACATGTTGAAGTGTGTCTAGAGGGGGGCCAAAAAATGATCCAAGGGATGGAACATCTCCCTTACAAGGACAGGCTGAGAGAGGTGGAGCTGTTCAGCCTGGAGAAGAGAAGGCTCTGGGGAGACCTGAGAGCAGCCTTTCAGTATCTAAAGAGAGTTTCTAAGAAGGAAGAGGGCAAACTTTTTAGCAGGGTCTGTTGTGATAGGAGAAAGGGAAATGATTTCATGCTAACGAAGAAAAGATTCTGATTGGAGAAAAGGGATATAAGAAAAGTTTTTTTACAATAAAGGTAGTGAAGCACTAGAACAGCTTACCCACAGAGGTCCTGTGTGCCCCGTCCTTGGAGACATTCAAAGTCAGACTGGACCAGACTCTGAGTGACCTGATCCAGCCGTAGGTGTTCCTGACCAATTCGGGGGAGTGGGACTAGATGACCTCTAAAGATCCCTTTCAAATGAAACAATTCTATGATTCTCACTCTTCACTGACCTTCAAGTGTTACTGTTCCAACAGAATGTGTGTGTTTGTTATCTCCCCAGTTGTCTCCAAACTCCAACTCTGGTATTTACATTCTATCTTCTTAAATTTTATTGATATTTTAAGCTGATAAACTGGTTTTTATTTCAACTCTTAAAAAAAAATTAAAGCCACAAAATAGGGTGTAGTCTGTCTGATTGCAGTCAGCTTTCATCGGTATTCCAAAAGCTGCTCCAGTGTGATAGTAAGCAGTGAGTGTAATAGGGAGAAATTTACATTTAAAGTTAGCAATCCTGTTTAAATCCAGACATATAAATTATTGTGTGTAAATTATAACACAGTTTACTCAGTATACACTTCCTGTGACCTAGTAATCTGATATAATCTGCTTTCCCCAGTCTAGGACATTTGAATGGGCCAGTGAATATTTGGAGGCAAATTTCCTTAGTGCAGAGGCAATGCAGCGCTAATGTGAAGGCACTCTGGCCTATCCAGAGTTGGCAAAACTCCAATGAACCTTTTGTAGTTTACCAACGTAAGATCTGGACTTTGTCTTTTTTCCTTATCCACCTTGCTGATACACTAAGGATATTGTCTTAAAAGATTATCCTAAGTCAAGTCAGCTCTTTTTACATTCTTTAAATGAAGAGGTAGTGCAAGGACCATCTCTGGCACTGCCCTGCTGGTAAAGAGTTTGTGTGAACTTTCCAAATTTACCTCAAGGAAGTGAATTATCTGTTTAGAGGTGAAACTTTCACTTATCTCGTGGTGGATTGAGATGGGAGGCAATGAGGGAAGGAAGAGGGTGGGGGTCATCTTTCATATTGGCACAGCTGGACTTGGTAGAAAATGGCCATTTTCTACAATAGTGTTACTTAGAAATTGAAATACACATTGATGACTAGCCTGTAGGGCACTGGAGTGAATAGCAAGCGTGTACACTGCTAATCATCTAAAAAGCATACAGGTAAAATGGCAGCCTTATTGTCCAGCTAATAATATGTGGTATTGGAGATGACTGCAGTTGGGAGTGCTTCATTTTGATATTCTTAAATTTCTCAGTTTTTCAGTTGGAATGGTATTTTTCATTTTAAATTTCTTTTTGGTTTGTTTAAAATGGTTAAATGGACCACCATGGTTATGATAATGAAAAAAACGTTCTGTTTCAGTTTAACCTGATTTTTTTTTTTTTTTTTTTCCCTGTGAGACAAGTTATTAGTTGTTTGCCCAAATCATGTAATTTGAAAACTCCAGCCCTGGTGCTCCATAGCCATGCATATCCTTACTGCGTTTGTCTGAACCTGCGTACAGAAACAGACAAAGTAAGTTTTCCAGACACTTTTAGAGTAGACCCCTCTACTGCTGCAGAAGTGATTCCAGGATGCAAAGTTTTTTTGAAGGGTGGAAGTGAACTATACACATCAGGCAACTCACATCACAGCGTGTGTAAACCTCTGCTTTCCAGATGAAATACCTGAAGTAGGAAGAAGCCCTGTTATTTTTGTAACAGAATTTTTGTGCAATATCAGGTAAATCTGTGTTCCTTTTGATCAGGTAGGGGATGGCTTTTCACTGTCACTAGTCTATTGTCCTGACTTTCCCTGTGTCATTCTTTAAAGGTATGGTAATTTTCACAGAACATAAATGATTTTTGTGATATGTGATTTGAGAGAAGAGGGACATCTACTGGTCAAAACATCGATGGATAAGGGCAAAATATCAGGAATCCCAGCCAGCCACTTGTTTCTAGATGAGAGCTGAGAGTCACAATTGTATTCTCTATGGGTTTCCTGAAACATCAGGCTCTTAACCCTTTATTCTGATAGGCAGACACAGGCATTGGATATGAAATGAAAGAGAACGCCACCTATCCTCCCTGGCTTTCCCACTGCTTGAATTAAGCTGACCACAACTGTGGAGAAATTGCAAGGAAAAAGCAAAGATCAAATAACCTCAAGAGGTCTGGATGATGCCTATAAATAAGTCACAGATGACCTTATCTGGAATTGCTTGATCTGTAGATTACAGGGGTTTTTTGCCCTTCAGAACTTATGCCCCTTTTAACACTCCTAATTTAAGGTTGATGGCTAAAAGAGAGCTGAGAGGTCAAATTTATCTGTGCACCCTGCTGCTGCTGCCAGTGTTTCATCAATGAACCTCAGCTAATTCAAGGTTACTAAGTGCCTGAAAAGCATTTGAGTACTACAGCAAAATATGAGAGAGTGCATCTTCAATAAATTTTTCATGATTCTTCTTGTTAAAGAGATATCTGACAATGTTGGATCAGGCTAGAGAAAAACAAGACAGACTTATCACAGCCTGTAGCTTTCATTCTGGCCTTTTGTGTCAGCCTAAATGTCTGCTGTGTGTAAGATATCTTTGTCTTCATTTTTATTTCTTTTCAAGGGTAATCTTTCTCTAAGATTAGATAGCAGGACTCAGATTCTTCTTCTATATGCATACAGAGTAATGTTTGGTATATAGAGAACCATTCAGGAGTAATACTGACAAATTAAAGGGGCTGAGCCATATGTTGAAAATCTGAAAATATAAATGAGAACAAAATATATCCTGTATTTCTGTCAAAAATATTTTGTAACTCCTCTTTATGTGAAGCCCAATTGAAGTGTTTTGTACCTCCCTCATTTAAGACCTTCATCTTGTTTACAGTATTTTCCTTTGTTGGAGAGGTATTGCTTTGGAGATGCTGAGATGCTGAGCACAGAGAAGGATAGTTGTACATTTTTGTATTTGCATAGGCTTACAGGTATCTTAATGTAATCTGTAAAATTAGCAGAACTGTCTTAGCACAAAAGCAAGGATGCTGCTGTGTTCTTCTTAGTGTATTAGCAGGCAAAAATCTGAGCTCTTCTTTCATCTCTTCCACAAGGTCATCAAACAAACGTATGTTTAATCTGGCAATGTCATGCTGACAGGAAACAATATATTGCCAGCTTGATGTCTGTCACAGTAATCAGGTTTTGGATATTTTACAAATATTTCTATAGTGGATCAAAGTGCCTTAAAAGTGATTATGAAGATAGATACTTGGATACTATTCTCATTCAGAAGAATGTTTCATATTGAACAGTTGACAGAGAGTTTGAGTATATTGCACTGAACCTATATGTCAATCTGTGGATGAAGATTTTTTAAATCATATGTTGTTTCACTTCTATATAGCATGTTCAAAATCCTGACACTTTTTTTTTTTTTTCCCCTAACCTCTCTTATTCCCAGTTTTAATTTGAGGCTAGCTGGTAGCCGTGGGAAATATCAGAAGAAACAAATGCTCCAGAAACTGCTTTAGCCCTGAAGTACAGGCACCCAGATGCTACATCGTCATGCAGCTGTGTAGTATGGCACAGATAGGAAAATGTGGCTCTCGAGCTGCCATATCCAGCCCTGGGCACATACTAATGTAAAGATGATTCATAGATGGGTAGAGTTACTCTTTTGCTTGCTGCCAGCAGAGAAGTGATGCTTCTGTGTTATATCAGCATTTGGCTGCAGTTCTGTGCCCTTTCAGTGTACACGAGGCCAGTTCCTAAATTGGCAGGAAAGGTCTTATCACTGAATAAAGATTACAGAGCATCTCCAAAGTGGGAATCATTGGGATAATTCCTGCAGAGATATTATTTACTAAGTGGGTACTGCATTGATTTCTCACTGTACGTATATTTTTTTCTGTCGATGTTCCTTTTTTTTTTCTTTTTGGCAACTCTTCTTCATGTGGAGAAGTAATTGTTACTGAGTGCAGGGTAACCTTACTGCTGAATGTAAATGTTACATCTGGTATAGTTGCAGTCTGTTACCTTCAAATCAGAGTGGATCTGATGTGTTTATTTCCTGTTGAAATGGTGACATTGGCAGTACTGCACTGATGATAATTTTTAGCAGAAATATATGTCTTTTTGAAAAACAAACTTATTCATGACATACAATTTGCTTAAGTAAATCTTGAAGACTTTTTTTTGTTTGTTTGTTTGTTGTGCATACACCATTTTATTTTTTGTGTCGGTGTTAAAAGCTTGAATTCCTTGTAAGGAGACTAATCCAGATCAGGATTACATTTTATACAGCCGTGACAATGTTGATGTAGCAGTTATGTGACGTTTTATTCTAATTTGCTAAATAAAATAATTGATAAATCAGAGTCAAATTTTCACTATACAAGCAATCAGAATGAAACAGGTATTTATCCTAAAATTATCACAGTCTTCCTGTATCAACTTAGGTGAGGGAACATTTGTAGAAAAAGAGAAGTGTTTCTTAAGTCTGTCAACAGCTTTCAATTGTATCAGTTTTTAAAAAAATACTCTGTCTTCTCATGAACCTTACTTTCTTTATATCCCTAGACAGCATATCCATACTATGACTATTAAGTCCTCTTATTCTTGAAGCTGGGAAAAGAGAAATAGGAGAGTAATCTGATTGTTTGTTTCCAAGCACAGGTTTGCAATCTGCTTTAGAGGTGACACTGTGTCCTAAATGCTGTACTTTTCTCTTCAGTCAGACTTTTATTTTCAACTTATTCTTGGATACTTGCATAATCTATTTGTATGTATATTTTATGCAGTGCTTCCTAAAAATATATCTATATATATAAAAAAGTTTGTATATTTATAAAAAGTTTACATAAAAGTATGTGGCTGATTTTTCAAAAGCCAAATAGATTTTTAAGGTTCGTTTTAAGGAATCTGATAGCAGTTTGTTGTTTAAAAATAAATTTGTGATGTGCTTGTAATGTGACATGAGTACGAGAGTCTGCTTAGGTGTTTTCTTTACTGAATTGACACTTCAGGCCTTTTTAGTATTATTTTAGCCAATGGTTATTAACTGTGGGCAGTTCACCATATGCCACTTCACCACTTTAGTATTCCTCCCATATAAATGCTATTTTTTTTCATTTAATTCACAGATTTGCAGCACTTATTCATGAAAATAAAATTATATTCTTCCGTGTCTATTTGTAAGTGTAAAATTCTGGTTTCTGCCCAAGTCAGTCCAGGCAGCAAGCACAGAATTTGGCCGGATGCAAGAAGCTTTATTCATTAGGTTGATATTAAGCAGTGAACCAAATCCCATCTCAGTTCCACCAGCATAAATTATCTGTTGAGTAATCCTAGTATTACAGTGGCATAATTGAGATTGAACTTGGCCTTTAATGCTATCATTTATTTTTTTCCTGATAGCTTTATTCTGCCAGCATTCTCACTAAAATCAATGTGAGTTCATGTTAAGGTCTAATCCTTAAGCTTCTTCTATACAGCACTGCAAAGTCTAGGTATGAGCTATAGTAGAAAAGTAGATTCATAAAAAGGGTTATATAAGTGCTGTAATACTGTTGTTGGCTGAAAGTTGGACTGATGATTGCAGGAATGTTTTCCTTTTTAAGGATGAAAACCAGAAAGAAAGCAGGACTGAATATGTAACAGGATGTTAGATGAGGTCAGCATTGGAGAGAAATTTTTGTACCTCCCTGTGGATTGCTATGGCTTATTAATATTTTGTTTCATTCCTTTCCTAACATTGGACCAATTAAATATGTCATCACATATCATATAACATTGCTTATTAATTGCTAATATTGTCAGCAGTGACAGAAAAGGAGGCATATATTTATGTGGGCTATAAATAGAAAGCATAATAAATCAATCAGTGGAGTGTTTCCCTTTGCAGGCAGTAAACTGTCTTAATAGCACTGCAGATGCTGCATGTGGTACTTGGAAGTATGAAAAGCACGGTCGCTTTGTTTAGTGAAGGATAAAATATTAACAGGTAAAATGTGGTTGGGCTTTTGTGTGGGTTATAGCCTGTGAACTGGACGGGTTCTTTTCCTTAATTCAGAAAGTTAGCATAATCCATAGCTGCAAGAAAGAAGAGCCTTCCGCCAAATTTTCTTCCCTCTTCAATTTTCCTAATTTATTGCTTCTGTATTTTGTATTTCTCAGCAATGGGTAGAAGGACTGGGATCCATCATACATAACTTTAGAGCTAACAATGTCAGTCCAATGACATGTCTCAAGAAACAGTAAGTTACCTTCTTTTCTCCCCTTAATTTTTCTAGCCCTGTAATTTCCCTTTTTTTTTTTTCCTATATGTTTTTAAAATAATGTGTAATGAAGAAAATTAGTTTAGTGTTTCACTGTAACCTTTCATTCTGATTAGAAGAAATCTCAAGTCTGTATTAGGCATCTGCCCAAGAGAAAGTCTAACTATTCATTTGATTTATTGATATTGAATGTTGTAATTATTGTCTGAGTTGTTGCTTCACTGATGTATATGGAAACAGAATCCCGTGAATCTTTCTTCTTTTCAAACTGATCCTGTTGATTGATGCACTGGTTCTTTTGGGCTGCTTTCTGTTAAAGCACTGGTCTGCCTGTAAACACTGGAAGTCTACAGAGGAATATTTTTTAGTATGAAACAATTACCTGTTTATACTCATTTCAAAGGGATGTCAGTAATCTTAAGCTGAATGTAACTGTCCCAATTTTAACAAATAATATTTTAAAAGTACTTATTTCTTAATTTCAGCTGGATGAAGCTGGCCTTTCTAACAAATACGAATGGGAAAATTCCAGTTCGGAGGTAAGCACAATTGGGCACTCAAATTTCTATCAAGTTCTGATTTCACAATGCTAATAAAGGTCTATGGCTTAGTAATTAAATACAACACAATTTGTTGTGTCTATCTAATAACCATCTAATACCTGTATAAAAACAAGCACAGAACTAGGCATAATGAGCTGAGTTCCATACCTCCTTGGTAATCTAGGGAGGACTTCTTATCAACCTAATAATTTTTCTCTTAGTCCATTCTGAAGAAGATATGAGTGCTTATAATTGTTTTCTAAGTCACTTAGAGCTAAGAACATCAGTTTTCTAATCTTAAAACTGCTCAAACTCTGGATTAGGTTTTTCATAAAATACTTAGAAAGAGAACCATATAAACTTGCAGGCCAATTAATTGGAGGTCAAAGATGTACCTTGTAAAATGTCGTTCCTTGTAAAAGAGACAGATATAGCTCTGTCAAAATTACTTCTGCTTTTATAGGAAACCCCAGGATAATGTTTGGTTTTCTCCACATGGTAAAAGAATCACTAGGTTGATTGTTGTCAGTGACAGAAGAGGTAGAACAGAAGGTTTTTTTTTTTTTTTTCTTTTGTACAGCTATTAACTATTTAGTGTTACTGATTTTCAGTCCTCTCTGGCTAGGCTGATAATTCTCCCTGCCCTGCTTTAGATGTTCTTGCAGATACTTTGAGCTTCTTTCCTCCTCGTCCAAAATGTGAAAATCTTACTTTTGAGACATGCTATTTTTTCCTAAGGAGGAATCCACAGAAAGGAACACTAAGGACTCTGTAAGTTAAGCCTCACATAATTTTTTCAGTCAAGGGAGAAAAATTGGACTATGTATCTACATAATGTGCAAAAAGACAAAGTGTCTGCCATGCTGCCCTCCAGGTTTCTTAGTTTCATGATTCAAGTTACACTTCGACAGTATTAGGCTGCTTCAGTGAATTCATTTTTGAGCTTTCACATTGCCAGCTTCCAGTTTGTTCTTCATACTTCAGCTGAACTGCCATGAGGTACCTCCTGTGCAGAGGTCCCAAGAAGAGTATCATCTGAAGAGTAAGATTAAGAGAAAAGTACTAGGAGAGCAAATTCATTTTCAAGATTTCAGCTTTATGTCTGTGTTGGAACACAGAGCTTTATTTTCCAGAATTGATTAATAATTTGCTAGTTTATATGAAACTTCTACCTTGAAATATTTTACCTTGCATTTAGGGAGACATAAGTTTGTTGGTTTGCAAACCAACTTGCTTTTGCATGCAAGCAATAC
The DNA here is from genome assembly GCA_037305975.1 of Chrysolophus pictus. Taxonomy (NCBI): domain Eukaryota; kingdom Metazoa; phylum Chordata; class Aves; order Galliformes; family Phasianidae; genus Chrysolophus; species Chrysolophus pictus. The sequence continues at coordinate 97,049,855 of CM074578.1, forward strand.
ACATATTGCTAAAGAGAGTCCAGTCCACTGGGTCCAATGTATTAAATTTTCCAGCTAGATTTATAGTTTGGATTTTGAAGTACTTATGTGGTCTTCTAAAGTTGAATAATTTTTCTTAAAAGTTTTTTAAGTTCCAAGGGTGCCAGGTTGACACAAATTGGTCTCTAGCAGCTTAACTCCTTGCAGAAGTGATTTGCAGTGTGAATTTCTGAAAAATTTTCTCTTCCACACTGTGCAGAGGGAAACAGAACCTTTACATCTGGACACTTCAAAGGGTTCATTATGTTATTGTGGGTAAAATGTAGCAACATATTTGAGTTCATCCAGTAAGTGCAGTATCACACTTTCACAGGAATAGGAGAGATGTCAGAGACAGGAGGAAAGGAATAGAGGAGGAATGAGAATGTAGGAGGAAAATTAGACTGCTCTTTAGACTCAGCTTGGAAAAATGGGTGAACCAGAGCTCTATCCTCCCCTCTGCAGCAGAGCATCAGTTGAGGACACTATGATCATGGAAGTGTCCTGATCCACCTACTTACTATGAAGTGGGACGCAAGTACCTAGGTGTCTCAGCTGTAGGCAACTCCTTCTTCTCCCACAAACATTTAGTGCAGAGGAGGAGTGTGGAGAGAGAAAAGGTGGAATAGCAGAAACCAGGTGCATAAAGGAATCACAGAATTGCAGAATTTTAGGAGTTGGAGAGATCTCCAGAGATCAAGGAGCCAAAGCAGGCTCCCTACGGCAGGCTGCACAGGTAGGTGTCCAGATGGATCTTGAATGTCTCCAGAGAAAGGGACTCCACAACCCCCCTGGGCAGCCTGTTCCAGCGCTCCGTCACCCTCACTGTGAAGTTGTTCTTCAGCATACTGGAGCAGAACTTTTCATGTTCCAGTTTATGGCCATTTCCCCTTATCTTGTCCCCACAGACCAGTGGAAGGAGGTTGGCCATGTCCCTTTGTGTCCTACACTTAAGATATTTATGAATATTAATAAGATCCTCTCTCAGTCTTCATTTCTCAAGGCTGAACAGACCCATGTCACCCAGCCTTTCCTTACAGGGGAGATGCTCCAGGCTCTTTATCATCCTTGTGTCTCTCCTCTGGTCTCTTTCCAGGAGTTCCCTGTCTTTTTTGTAACAGGGAGACCAGAACTGGATGCATTAGTCCAGGTGAGGCCTGACTAGGGCAGGGTAGAGAGGGAGGATCACCTCCCTTGACCTGTTGGCCGTGCTCCTTTTAATGCACCCCTTTGGTTACCAGGACTCACTGCTGGCTCACGGCCAGCCTGTTGTCCACCGGGACCCTATGTCTTTCTCCACAAAGGAAAAGATAATTTGGATGTAGAAACCAGCTGAGGGAAGGTAAACCAAAAGCTTTGGGAAATGTGGACAGAATGTTTCTGCTATACACCATGAAGTGAGTTTCATATTGTTTATCCAAGCCTTTCCCTGGTAACTCTTTCCACTGATTTAAACCGCTCATACTTCCTATTCAACAGACCTCAAGATTGCTGTGGTCAGTCCCTCCCATATACCTACCCGTTTTTCAATTCAGTGTCTTCTAGTTAGCCCCATTCTGTCAAATATCCACCTCCTCCTGTTGCTTGGGCACAATTGTAGCAGTGGCTGTAGCTCTGAGGAAAATCATACAGAGATTATTTTCTCAGAACAAGAAGAACCATATGGTCTGTTGAGCCGTAGAAATGTGTATCACAAGATCACATTTAGTTCACTTTTACAAAGAAAGGAAGTAAAATCCGGGAAAAAAAAAATCATCAGTGAAATCAGAGCTCTTTGATTTCTTCATTGGTTTAATGCAGGTTGTTGCAGCTAATATGTAGACACAGAGAAGGACAAGCCTTGAGAGGGTGAATGATATAAATATTCCTGACTCCTTGTTATCATGGTTGGGATTGTGAAGTCATTAAAATTATTCTTAGCTACTTTTGGATTTTAACCTACTCTGGGACATTACTAATAATATTACTAATAACATAAGTGCAGAAACCTTCAGGGGATCACTAGATATTTTGTATTTTCTGATTCCAAGACTGCTGCAAATTATGACTGAAATAGTGAGTGTTGTTAGCATGGAAAATAAGCAACTTTCTGTTGGCATAAAACAAATTTTCTGTAAGTGCGATTTGCACTTGTTGAGATAAAGCATGTTTAGAAATTAACTCAATCTATGCTCATCCATTGTGACTGCATTAAAAAGAGTTTGAGCTAATTTAGGTTCTAACTATGACGATTTATAAAACAATAAAAAATATACTAAGCTATGGTGAGTGATGATTAAATCAGTTTTACACTTGTTTAATTAAGTTGATTTGAAATTACATGTTTTAGTACATGTCTTGTGTCAATTACTCCAGAGCATCTGAAAGAAGTGTCTGTTTCTACAGTTAGATGATGGTTGGAAGTGATAGTTTAAGATAATTTTTTTGTACAGTGTATGCAGTGGTACTTCCAGTGCTAGCCAAACTGATCATAGAATCATAGAATTCTTACAATTGGAAAGGACTTCAGAAGGCTATCTAGACCAACTCCCCTAGAATGAACAGGGACACCACAGCTATATCAGGTTGCCCAAGGCCTAATCCAGCCTTGTCTTCGAAGTCTCCAGGGACAGGGCATCAAACCCATCACTAGGCAGCCTGTTCCAGTGCTTCACCACCCTCACTGTAAAAGATTTTTTCCTTATATATAACCTAAATCTGCCCTCTTTGAGCTTGGTAAATTCCATGAAGCCAGAAAAAATGATACTTCTAAACTGTCTTTGTGTTGGCTTGATATTTGTAATTATTTGAAAGTGGTAAATGTTCAAAGTAATAAAGTCACTGAATCTATCAACATGCAAGATAGATTTGTACCCCTCAGTCCTAGATTTGGGAAGTATTTTAAAAAATGAGGAAACATTCACATGTTGCCAAAAATAAATACAATTATGTACTCATACACAGTGGAATGTGAGGAGTTAATATCTGTAGGTATCTATCAATCAGTGATTTGCTTGAATCGGAAATGACTCAATTTTTTTCCAAGATGTGCAAGAAGATGAATATAGATCTGTTAGGATGAAGTCTCCACAGGTAGAAGAAAAAGTAGATTTATTTACAATATCCTTAGCAAAATGAAAGTGTCATACTATACTTTGAAAGTCTTATTTGATTCATGCACTTGTTTCTAGACTGCAGCTCTCATTACAAATTATGTTTGCTGTCGTCTTTAAAATAAAAAAGAGTTTGAAATAAAAAATAAGTTTTCTATAGCTAGGGAATCTTGCCTCTCATTTTCTGATTAGTTACTTATAACAATATTATATGATTTTTATTATTGGGATCCAATTCACAAGAACAAGAATAGAATTCTTACCAGGCCAGAGGCAGATCATAAAATATAGAACTGACATTATTCTGTGCCTTCAAATCAGTAGAAAAATAGCTGCTGAGTTTGTTTATTTGTTTGTTTGTTTGTTTAAGAAATAAGTGCCTAAAGTTAAACTCAGTCTGTAATTTAGTGAAAACATCTTAGTACTTAAAAGCTTTGAAAGTCAAATATTTATTTATCCTATTCTTTATCCTATTCACTCTCTTTATCCTTTGCTTGGAACCTGCTTTAGCAGTTGGGTTGGAATAGATGATGAGGTCCCTTTCAAATCCTATGAATCTGTGATTTTTGTGCCTAAACAGGAAATCGAACTGTTATAAGAACAAAGTAAAAAATGCTTTTTCTTATACAAGCCAGGATGTCATTGGCTTTCTTGGCTACCTGGACACACTGCTGGGTCATCTTCAGCTGAGCATCAACCAACACCCTCAGGTCCATTTCTTTCACACAGTCTTCCAGCCACTCTGCACCAAGCCTGTAGTGTTGCATGGGGTTGTTATGACCAAAGAGCAGGACCCAGCATTTGGTTTTGTTAAGCTTCGTCCCATTGGCCTTAGCCTAATGATCCAGCCTGTCCAGATTCCTCTGAAGGGTCTTCCTTCCCCCAGGAACATTAACACTTAGTCCAAACTTGGTGTCATCTGCAGATTTACAGAGGGTACACTCGATCCCCTTGTCCAGGTCATCAATAAAGATATTAAAGAGTATCAGTATGAAAATACTGACACAGGAGCCTCAGAGCATTTTGAAGAATAGGATAACTGAATTACAATAACAAAAAATAACAGCAACTGTTTCACATCTCTTTCCTTGTGAAGTTATTTACTTTGTGTGAGAATAATAAAAAGCCTCCATAAATGATTGTCTTGATGATAAAGGGCAACATATTCTCATTAGGCAACTGTAGGATCTTTCCCACTGTAGTACACATTGTCATAGCATTGGAATTAGATCCCAGTTATTGACCTGTTTTGCCCTTCAGACAGATATCAAAATCAGGAATTTGGGAAGCTTAGATTTAGACCCTTGTAAGGGGGAGGAAATGTAGATTTATTTTTTTGCAGAGATAGAGATCATTCAAATTTGTCTCAAATGGGAACAGAAGGAGACCAAATGTTTTAATCTTATCAAATAGCTAGGCTTTAATTGGATTTGTTTTCTTGCAAATGAAACCACTTTGTCAGTCTCATGCATGGTGAAATCATTCCTGATTTATGGAATTGAATGTTAACCTATTTAATTGCATAGTATTCCTAAAACTGAGACATTCGTAATGCCAGTGAAATGACGGAGCTTTCAAAGAGTGAAATGAACACTGCAGCTGGTTAAGGAAAAGGAAGGAGTCTGCCATTGGGAATGGTTCAGGCCTGCATCACAAGTTGTATGGGAAGCATAGGTTAATGCTTGGAAAGGAAATCACAGCAACCTGTTATGCCTGGAGACAAGTCTTCTCACTTGAAGAAACTGCTACTTCTTAAACACATTTATCTATGCATGGAGTTGAAAAGATTCAAAATAATGCTTTGCAAAGCTCTGTATTGCTGTTTGTTCATCATTTTGGTGGATTTTCTAATGAATGGCAGGCAGGTTAGTGCTGCTCCATGAAGCTTAAGCCACTTTTTCGGCTTCTCTATTTCTTGGAAGATGCAAACACTCATCAACTGAAGTCAAAGGAAAACATTGGCAGTAAAAAGCAAGGGACAGAGAACGTGTTGTTTAAAAAGTGACTAACTTTTTTTTTCCCAATCTTTTTTGTTTTAGCATTACCAGAACCTTTGCATCAGGTAAAACAGAAAAAGTGATCTTTCAAGCACTCAAGGAGTTAGGTCTTCCCAGTGGAAAGGTATTTAGCAGTTTTGAATAACTTCTTTGTATATGAATAAACTGATGAATCATTCAAATTCATATCTGTGATCAAAGTCGTTTGATGTAAAAACATGCCTGTTGTTCACAAGTACTTTATTCATCACTTCAGGTTGCTTACTAAAACCAAGATGTATTTAATGTGCTTCATGACACAGCAGTCCTTGAAATTCTTAAATAAGGCTTCTCTTCTTTTTTGTAATAACTGGTCCACTCCTCCTCCCCCCTGCATTTATACAAAGTACTTGAATGCAGAATATTGTTGTGTGCTGCCCTCTCAGTTTCATTTGTTGGGTTCCTCGTGTTCTTTGCTTCCTTTGCTCCCTTTCACTGAAGTGCTGCCCAGCATTGTCCTGCCAGCAGCCCCAGAGAAGTGACAAGTGACTGTAGTTATGACTGTTTTTTTCACTCTGACTCCTGCCAAAGGTCTCTTCTTTCATTTTGGAGACTCCAGCCCATTGTCCTTGGCTTTGCACCTGCTAAGGCTGGTGAGAGGCAGAATTGCAGGCTTAGCAGCTCTCACTGTCTCTAGCCTGAGAGAGGAGTGTAGAAAAATGTGGATTCCCAGTGGACACAGTGCCTGACACTAGGGATGAACTTCTTCCTCACTGCTGCAGTGCTCATCTTGTTCAGTCAAGAAAGGGCATGATACTGAATGTGTAAGCTGAGCATTCCCTTCTATGGAAATTTCAAACGCTCTTTTATAAGAGCTGCTTTGCTATTTAGAGTCACTGTACCAAATCTGAAACTTTCTCTTGAAATGCCTTGGCTTCAGTAGAAGTATCTTGTAGTTAAAACACTATTGTGGAATTTCCAGGTTTTTTTTAAAACTCCATTAGAAAAATAAGTACTGGGCTCCATGTCTTTATTTATGTAGAATTAATGTGACTATGAGATCAGAATATAAGAATGTCAAACAGATCTCTGATAAAGATGAATTTAGAACTGTTTGCAGAAAAGATAAAATAAACTAAATAAAGTGCATAATGGGTAAGGAGCTAAAACAGTACTTGGTTGCTTTTTCAGATGTAAGATATGCTCTACGAAAAAGAGCATATTGTCTTTTGCTGAGTAAATGCACTTTGCCTTTTGTTTCAGAATGATGAAATTGAGCCTGCAGCATTTACTTACGAGAAATTTTATGAGCTCACCCAAAAGATATGTCCCAGAACTGACATAGAGGACCTCTTTAAGAAGATGTAAGTTCAAATTGAATATAATCTTGCTTTAAACTGATTTTACTGTAATTTTAGTCCATATCTAATCATAACAGAACACAGTAATTATCTAACCTTTAATCAGCAGTATTTTAAGACAAACTTCAGTCTTTCCCCTTCCTTCTCTCTCAGATTGTTAATGTAAAAGTTCACTCTGTATTTAGAGTCACTTTTACATAAGTTACAGAAAGTGCCTGGAACTTGTGTTCCTCCCACCCCCATACCCCCGCCCTGCATTGGCTTTACTAACTACTGTAATTTTAACTTGCTCCTGTAGGTGATTAATACAGTATGTGAACTAACTAAGTAAGAAATGTGAAGTTTCAAAAGCTTCTTCCTTCAATTTATTCTCAGCTGGAGGGCTTACTTCTTGTTTTATGAAGTAACATCTGTTAAGTTATAGCAAGTTTGGGAGATATACTGTGCTGAGCATAGACAGTTTGTTTTCTGTGATTGTTTGTTTTGAGATTATAGAGCTACTTCAGGTAGAAAAGTTGAAGGTTTTAAAAGTATTGACAATGTCAGCATGCAAATCATACCTCTGTAGCATCATATATGAAAACTTACATTCTCTAATAAATTTCTTTTCAGCAATGGAGACAAAACTGATTATTTAACGGTAGACCAATTAGTGAGCTTTCTAAATGAAGTAAGCTTTTTCATACATTAACTACCATACAAGTCTGTCTGCAGTGGCTTGCTTCTTCCAGTCTTTTCATTGCATGTATCGTGCCATTATTTGCTATGCTTTTGTTCTGCTGATCTTTCCATTGTGGTAACATCCAGGTGCAAAAATCAGCTCCAACCTTACATGTTCTTGTGCTTTCTACATGTTGGCTTTGCAGGTTGCATCTGCTGATTACTTGCTGTTGTGTTATGTTGTATTATGTGTGTTTTATACGTTTTATAATGTTAGATTCAATGCATTTTTATTATAAACGCATTCCAGTATTTTAATACAAGAGATTATTTTCATCTCAAGGCCAAAGATAAATATGTCTGCTAATCCCTCTGAATAATAGAAAAAATAAAGTAGGCTTTTACAAACTTTGGTTTGATTCAATACAGTAGTATATCTAACTCTTACAAATCTAAGAGATGAGAGGGTATTCTAAGGGTTTCTATATTATTTTTTAAGTAGTAAATGTGCAGCATAAAAGAAAATATTTTTATTTCTGTATTTCCAGATTACAATTGATGGCAAGAGTATTATTTCTTAAAAATATTGTGTATGCAAAGTAGTTCAATAAACAATGTGAGGGTTGGGCTTTTTTGTTTCTTTTTTGCTTTTTTTCTCTTATTCCTAAAGCACAGTAAGTTATTTAAGACTAACTCATTCGGAATTGCAAAACTAAATCCACTATTGTAGATTTGACAAGAACATATGCATAGAAAATAAATGCATTCTACCTGTGTTGGTGCCAGTAGGTTCTTGTCATCCAGAACATGGATTACATCTCTGAATGATCTTTTTGGAGCCCCACAAAAAATCTCTCAATCTAAAATTATTTTACTGTTTATTTATCAATCTATGTGTGTGTGTATATATATATCAGAAATACATTTCTGATATTTCTGTATGAAAACTCAAGCAATAATTTCTCCATGTATTAAATTCAGAATATAGTTTTTTTATTCAGCTGGGAACACATGCCTGATTCCAACCAAATTACATGTAAAATGTACTCAGAAAAAAAAAAACAGAACAGTGAGATTGTGAGATTAGCATTTCGTAACTAATGGCAATGTTGCCCTTTAGTTGTTTACTAGAATTCAGAAAAAAATAGTCAAATGGTTTTATAGAGGCACTTGCCTCTGACCATTTGAAACCAATGCCTTTGGCTCTGTGTTGTAGGTATTCTGGTCTCTGAATGTATTTGGAGTTTAAGATTTAGGTCACGAATTAAAAGACACAAAAAAAAACGGGATCTCACACCCAAAGCGATTCTTTCTGTCCCCTTCACAACAGGCCAGGATTGCAGTTAGTGAATACAAAAAATTTATTGTGATAATATAGGGGAAGGATTTGTTTGGCAGAGTAATTATTCATGAGAATCTTTGACCTAAATTAATTTGAATTCAGTTACCTCCTGCACGGGCCACGGAAACTGTAAGCATTAGGGCTCTTTAAGGGAGCACAAGAATATGTTACTGGCTGTACGTGGAGAGTGAACATCTTTCCTGGAGTTTTTCCAGATGAACCGTTTTCTCTGTTTGACTTTTAAGTGCTGCTGGCTGACAGCTTATTTAATTGTATATTGGTGTTAAAATTCCTGAGAAGTTTTAATAAATCTAATTATTGTCGGGCACTGAGTACTTTGCATAGGTGTTTTTTAAAGTTTGAAAATGTAGTAGAAAAGCAACGGAGATCACTATTATTGAGATTTGCTCCTGCAATTCATTTGCAGCAATAAATTATGGGCCAATTAACTGTCAAAATGGAAATTCAGTAGTCTGACCAGAATTCATCTTTTCTCTTGGGAAGGAAGTATGAGAAGATCCTTTTCTTTCCGTTTCTTTCTCACTGCCCTTTCTCTTTCCCACTTTCTCCCTTTCTTCCCAACTCCCTCCTTCTCACTTGCTCTTCCTCTTTTCTGTTCACTTGCTTGCTCTGTCTTTTTTTTTTTTTTTTCCCATTTCCACAGAAGGATGTCATTGTTAGCCCACTGCACAGAAGAAATTCAACAAATATGTAAAATTGATTTTGGCATAGGAGCTGCTTTGCATCTCACTTTTTATCCTCTCAAATAGGAGACTGGAGGCCAGGTTGGAGAGGATAAATAATCTTTCTCTCTTTCCAGAACTATGCAGGAATTCTTTATCTGCATATTTTTAGACTGTTCATTTTCATATGGTTTAGAATGTCTGGTGTAAGAGGTGTCCTGTTTCATATTGTAACCAGAACAAGCAAAAGCAGCTTTGGTAGACATACACAACTAGTCTTGGGACATGTTGACTTTTTAAATGAAACATCATGCTTTCAGTTTTGATCAGATTTTGTGTTACAGCTTTTCTTGCCAACAAACTCAGTAGTGCAGAGGCACTAGTAAACATTCTAGCTTTTTTTAAAATAACACTTCATCAGTTGTAAAATTTTTTTTCTTTTTTAAACTAAGTAAACATAAAAACATCCTTTTAATAAGTAGGAAAAAAATACATAATGAGCAGTGATCATTGCAACAAGAATATTTTGCTCTAAGCTTCTTTTGATAATTCTGGGGACTTCTTCTCAAGAGGATTCTTCTTGCCTTATCCCATTTATTTTATTCTGTTTGCTTATGATAAATTATAGAAAGAGAATGGAAAGAACACTCTTCTTGAATAAGAATCTTCCCTACTATTTCTTAACATTTTTTGAAGTAGAGAATTGTCACTAATGATAAAAGGTTTCTTATTTGTCACAGTAGATTGTGCTGTTGCATGCCAATGTATTGCTGTTGTGTGCTGCTTAGCAAGTTATGTCCTGCATCCAGCTGCTCTCATTTCATATTTCATCTGAGTTTTACTTAGATATTCAGACAGCCAATCTGTAGTGAATGAAAATGCTATAATTTAGATGCTACATACTGTCAGTAGCATTATTTGAAAGATCCCTCCTTGTCTGCATGATTAAATTGGCATTGGTTGTAATTTCTTGGAATCAGTAAAGCACATTCATCAATGTACTGAATGTAAGAAAAGAGGTAAAGTGCTTCTTTTTGATTGGAAATTGCTTTTTTTTTTTTCCTGAAAAAATGCCAAAAATTTACACATGAGGAATTACAGCAAATGCTGATACTGCTGTTCCAAGCCTGTCCACTCCAAATTGTTTATCACCAGTATGGGGGTGGCCTGTTACAGTTCTGAATTCTGCTTAAACTGCAGCTTGAAAACTGTGCATCTACTGGGGTAAAAAAAATGTTTCCACAGTCATGTTTATTTCTTTGTTTTATTGCATCTGCTTACATGCCACTACTCCATTCAGTTCTTTATATTTTTAATTTTCTTTTAATGAAGAATCAGGCACACAGTGTGCAGCTCTAATCCAGCATGGAGGAAAACAAATGTTACATAGCACAGTATTAAGCAAAAAATTGAAAAACTCGGTGGATTAGTAGTGTGTTAGAAATCACTGCAAAATTACATCAAGAATAGATTAATACTAAATATATTAAGAAATCCTAATTCCTAAGAAACCATAAATTTCTGTGAAATGAAAATACTTTAAAGATCTTTTAAACTGTATTTCTTCTTTTTTGAGTATTTAATATGACAATGTTTCTGCAATTTGTAAATAATCAACAGTTGTTGCAATATCACTAAATTCAGACTTAAAATTCTTTATACTTCAGCTACAGATATTGCTGAAGACAGGAATTTTTATGGAGATGTTTACTATGCCATCAGTAAAGCCCGTCAGTTTACATGACATACAAAAAGGACAGGGAAGAAGAGAGGGAATTTATGAAGACAAGTTTAGCTATTTATTTTCAACATTTCATTGAGATATATACCACGTGCAGGCATTATTTTAATGAACAAGTAGCAGTAAGACCAGTTATACACTTAGAAGTATTTTGAAAGAAATCCACTGTGTAGTCAAACTGTATAGGTTTCTTACAAAAGCTGGGGTTTGTGTTCTGTCTAAAGCTGAAGTTACTGGTGGGTAGGGTGAAAGTTGTAGGGCTTTTTTTTTTTTTTAAACGTCCACTTCTTTCTTTCTCATCTGCAGTAATGAAATGCTCTTGGATGATAGGCATGCACTGTATTGTTTTGCTGAATTCCACTGTTTTCTAACCTTAGCATCAACGAGATCCTCGGCTCAATGAAATTTTATTTCCCTTTTATGACACAAAAAGAGCAATGCAGATAATTGAGACATATGAGCCAGATGAAGACTTGAAGAGTAAAGGTAAATGTGGGAGGAAATTCAACATTTGCTGTTCTTTTATCCCAGTGCAGTCATCAGGACAAAGAGATGATTTCATTTTAAATCGAGTTGTTCCTTAGCATTTAAAGAATGCAAGAATTTATCTCAGCAGTGGCTTTATATCTCACAGTGTATTTTCCTTTCTTTTTTTCATAAATACAACTTTGCTGTTGAGCAAAATAATTAAACTCAACACCTTTTGTTTGGTTGCTTGTGCTCCAAATCACTTAGTTTAAGAAACAACATTCGTGCACTACTCTGTAGCAAGCAACTGACTCAACCAATGTTCATGCTTTCTCTACTCTGTAGCAATAAGAAACTGACTCATCTTCAGTAGCAGAAGGGACAAGTTAATGCTATGTGGTTTAGTAACCAGAGCCTGCTCAGGAACACTGGAAAAGGAAATTCTTCCACTTGGTCAATGCATGGCAAAAATGCAAAGATCAGTCTGTTGATTATAGGACACTGAGCTTCTTTAAGTTGTGAAGACTTTAAGTTGTTTGTCTAGAATACCTGCCCAGCTGAGCCCTTTTTCCACTAAGGTAGCTGCTAAAATTTGAGAACAATTTTGTGCTTCAGCTTTCAAGTTCTCAGTGATCAACATTCTTAAACATTAAATTCAATTTGCTCCCTTTTTCCTTTCTTCCAAAAATCAGAATCAGCTGAGAGGATTTGAATAAGACATTCCAGGAGAGTTCACTTCTGGCCGACACAAAGCACAGAAAATTTAAGCTCCAGTAGAGGATTTTTTTCAGAGTACTAGAAACAGAATTAAAAAAGCAGGTTTACTAGTATAATGAATTCTCTGCATAAGAGAAAAGCTGTCTTAAACATAGGACTGCTGTGAAATGTGCCTTAACAATTGCTGAGTGCTCCTATGTGACTTTAGGGATTGCAGTCTTCAAATTAGAGCCAGTTAACTCTTTGCAATGACTCTTTGTGAGTAATCCCTTCTTCCCTACCTCAGATCATTTCTGATTTCTCTGTGCCTTGGCTGCTGTAAAAAATGATATTGTAGTACTGATTATTATTAAATTTATCATTGCAGTTTATCCCTTTATTTATTTTTATACTTTATGAAGCATATAACAACAGAGAAATAATGGAAGGATGTTATGAATTTTGTTCTCTGAATCACTATATGTCCCATGTTCATTGGAGAAAACGGTTTGCTTTTCACTGTAAAAGAATAAACCTGTATTTCAAACAGCAAACGTGAAAGTATCCTGGAGTTTACTAACATTTTGCAAATGAACACACGCAGTTGTTGTCAAGGTACATCTCCACTTGTTTTGGTGAAAGCTTATCAATAGCAATGTAGCACGTTCAGTGCAGGACTAAACATTAGAAGGGAAAAGTATCATAGAATACTTAAATGTAAGCTCACAATTTCTGGCTCACAAAGTCCCAGAGTCCAAAATTGCTAGGAGTGTTCTGAGGAGAAGTCACTACTTATTTGCCTTATTCACGTCCCATTGATGACTTAGGTCTACAATGGTAAATGCCAGATGTACAATTTTCTTACACATCTATTTTATTTTCTGGAGACGTGGTGGCAGATTTTGCACTAGGGAGAGTGTTGCTGGTCAGCTTGAAGCACTGCAAAGGGAGAGCTATTTGCTGGGAAACCTGTGTAGACATACCTTTTGTGCTAGGATTCACGTTCTGAAAAGTAGTTAGTATCCTTCTCACTATAAATTTCTAGCAGTAATTCACTACGACTTCTTCTCCCTTCTAGGTCTCATATCAAGTGATGGATTTTGCAGATACTTGATGTCAGATGAAAATGCCCCAGTTTTCCTAGATCGTTTGGAATTATATCAAGAAATGGACCATCCTTTGGCTCACTATTTTATCAGCTCCTCTCACAACACATATTTAACAGGCAGGCAGTTTGGTGGCAAGTCTTCGGTGGAGATGTACAGACAAGTGCTTTTGGCTGGATGCAGGTTGGAAGCAGTAGATAAGTCTTTGTTATTTGTGGATAATACTTTGAACATACACTATGTATTTTGGTGATGATTTATTGTAGAAGTGAATGTGAAAATGTAAAACTGTGGTAAATGAAGCTTTATTAAGATTTCATCACAAAAAACATTGGAAGATAGTGGAACATGGAAATCAGGAGACAGGTTGTGAGAAAGATAAGTTTCATATCAAAACAAAAAATGGATTTTTGTGGCCTTCTTCCTTTGTAATTAAGAACTTTATGAGTAAATAAGAATCAGCTTATGATTTTCTGCTTGATTTCTTGACACACTGATATGTGTCACAGTTAACTGAGTAAGAGAATAAATTAGGCAAGTGCTACAATACTAAAAAATAATTATCGTTCAAATGTTACCCTGTTCATACTTTATTTGAGGTAGTACACCCAATGTTATAAAAGCAGTCTGAAATTACGCATGTGCAGCTTAAAGAAGATTGTGTAGTGCCTCAAACTGCAGAGTAATTTACTCAGAACTCACTGCTCAGAATGTTTCTTGAGTAGCTCACCTGTATTGAAACACTAAGAAAGGTGATATTTTTCTTGTGCTTTTAGGTGTGTTGAGCTGGACTGTTGGGATGGAAAAGGTGAAGACCAAGAACCAATCATAACGCATGGAAAAGCAATGTGCACAGATATTCTTTTCAAGGTAAATACCTAATCTCTCCACTTGGCAATAAACCCCAGTAGGACTCCTGAACAAGAATCCGTGCACAGTACCCTCCCCTTCTGAACATTTGCAATTGCTCCCTTGTGACAGACTGACAAATTATAAGGCATTGTTTCTTCTCCTGAGATCTTAAGGCTCCTTTCTGACTTGTTTTCTATGTCCCTGGGTTACTGCTGCTAACTTTTTTTGCCTGATATTATTACGTCTTGTGGCTCCTTGTTCAGCAGAGAAAATATCTTCTCTATTGTCTGAGAAGTTCTTTGGCTGTAGAAACAGCCTGAAGATGCAGAACCTGTTCTGGGAGTGGAAGTTCTTCCTGTCAGGACAAGGTGGCAGGAGATCAAAAGTTGCATTGATGGGTTGCAGGTGAAACTGCAAGCACTTCTGGGTGCTGAGTACAGATTTGGGGAGGTGGGGAGGAGGGAGGGAAGAAAAGAAGGAACGTACAGTTTTTTCTGGTTCTGATTTCTGAGTAGGCACATTTGAAACTCAATTCTGTGTTTCTCAGGGTGGGGAGGAAGACAAAAAAATATTTCATTTATTGTAATTTGATTTATTCTAATTTTGAATCCTATTATTGCATTTTGAAGGATGTAATTCAAGCCATTAAGGAAACAGCTTTTGTTACATCAGAGTATCCCGTCATTCTTTCATTTGAAAATCATTGCAGGTATATAGTGCCTCTTTTTATTTTTATTTTTTAATAGTACAGTGGATAAGAAAGATGATACAACTCAAAAATACTAAGATTTGAATGAACTTGAAAACTGTATCGGGCCATGCAGATATACTGGCTGTCAGCTGGAATAGACTGTTCTTTAATGTAGTAGTCAATCTTTAGCTAGCTTAGTAATGGCAGTATTTTTATCTGTGCTCAAGCTGTGAAAGATATTTGTATATTCCATTAGCCGTGTGGAATTCAGTTAATCTACTTTCTTGGTATTATTATATTCCTGTCTGTCAGATAATAGACTTTTATTGACACTTTAATTACAGTAAAGTAATATGTCTCAATTGAGAAAAATTGGGTTGTATATAATTTGGGATGACTACATTCCTTTGTGTTTTTCTGTTTTGCTGTATAATAGTGATTTAGATTTTTTAATATGTAAAAAATTAACAATTATAATCTTTTCCAGCAAATATCAGCAGTACAAGATGTCAAAATACTGTGAAGATCTTTTTGGAGATCTACTGTTGAAGCAGCCTCTAGAAACACATCCAGTAAGTTATCTGTGACAGTGTTTCTATTCTTTTTAATTAGCAGTATTTTAGAGATGAAAAAAATTGTATCATACCACCTATAGTGGAATTGCTGATGACTGCCAGTCCTGTGCTTTCAAAAATGACTAGCACATTTGAGTTTAGTACACACTGTTTGGTACAAACATCTGATTTATTCAGTTTCTTCTGTACAAGGCTCTGGAAAGCAGCCTGGGGAAATCCATCCCCTTGATGTGTGATGTAATGCCAGCTCCTATATAAAATACACCACTTACATTATATTTCCAGGTCATACATAACTCTGAAATTTGTTAGTCATTGTTGAAAAACAGTTAATTCTAAATTGCATGTTCTCAGTTGAGGAAAGCTTTTTTTTTCAGCTGCACTTTGCACGCTTCATGCTCTAGATCAGGCCTGACAGTCTAGTGGGGTAGCCCCACTAGTGCATTAAGAATTAAATTAAGCACAGAGCGTTCCCTGCAGTCTCATTTGGACTATTGAGTGCACTGTAATCTGCACGCACTTCACTCCCCTCTGCGGCAGGAGATAATAACAGTCACTTCTTCACAAACACAACGTTGGAGACTTTAATAACTTGTTATCCACTCCTCCAGTCCTTTCCTACTTTCCTAAGCGACATGCTTGCTGCTTGCCAGAAGTCACCAAAACCTGCAAGTGCTCTTCAGTGGTGTGGGGACCACGGAAAAGAGGGTTCTGCTTGATCTGTCAGCTAGCTCCTGTCCATCTGAAGCCTTTCCAGGGTCTTTCTTGTATTATCGTCTAAATGTTTTTTCTAGGCTTTCCTTGCACATTGCAGGAACAGCCACTCACCAGCTTGATGAATATGAGGTTATTGCTATGAAAGGTATCTCCCAGAGAACTAAACTTGTCCTGTTGCCTGCTAATGTATATAGCACCTTGGCACGTTCCTCACAAATAACAGCTTCCAGCAGCTTTCAGGCAAATCTAAAACAGTGCAGGCCAGAGGCTGCCATGCTATTGCCACAGAGTCCAGTATTTAATCTCTGCTGTCTGTGTTCATTAGCTCTACTGAGCCTTCTGCATTTTGTGTTTATTTCTCATTGTGGCTGAACTGAGTCCTCAACTGCTCACAAAGCAAGTGTTACAGAGATGGCTGCTTGAGTTGTTTATGAGTGCTTGTTTTCTGGTACTTATATAGACTGAGGTGGAAAGAATCAAGAGAGAAATTGCAGTGGCTGCAGCAAATTTGTTTTTAAGTAAGAGCGAGTATCATCCAAATGGGCATCCAGGTATGCCCTGTGCGTGGGGATGGGGATAAATGAGCTCTGTGGTACTGACATCTAGTGGAATTACAACCCAAGCACTCTCAGAAAGAGTTTTGATTTGTCTTCAACATGCCAAAACTCCCTCAACTGAGGTAGCTTGGTAGTTATGGGTATTATTACTCTCCTACAAAGGAGGTTTATACCCATTCTTTTTAGATTGGGATGGGCTAGGTTTTTTACTTCATTGTTATTTGTCACCTCTGCCTCTTTTATTGAGTTTCAAGTTGTGGTGCTTTGTTTTTTTGTTCTTTGTACCTCAGGGTTGGATTTAAGGATCAGAATATCAGAATATTTTTTCTAAGATTTTTTACTAGTCATGGCAATACCTTATCATTTATGGCTTACTGGGAGCCATAGTCTTCTGCAGTGACTTCCCATGTAATATCCTTTATGTGTCTAAGGTGGAAAGTGTCTTACTTATATTCAAATTTCTGTTTCTTTGCTGCAGTGATGTGACAAGACTTAAGTCAGAGGATTTTTTTTTTTTTTACTTTCTTCTATATTATGTGTATTCTCCTTGCTCAGTTTGGACTAAAACCTTAAGTAGTACTTCCTATTTAAGTCAGACTTGCCATTTAACTTTTACGAATACTGAAGATGTCACCCTGTAGTCCTACTGGCAAAAATAGTGTCTGCCACTTAGGTAAGGACTGACTAGATTTTTTTATTCACTGGTGCCAGCCCTTTTTTACTCTGTATGTATGTGTGGACAGCCTCACTTGAATTATTACAGCTTGAAGGGATGGTATAAGGTAAGTTATTTGGAGATCAAATTACAAAGACTACACTATAACTTGAATTGCAAATAAGCCATGGGGAGAGAGTGAAACTAGGAAGTCCTCAGATTAAGTGTTGCAAGTCACATCCCTGCCTATTGCTAGGCAGGAGAGGATAGGAGAATAGGGCTGCTGAAGATGAGCATAGCTTTCCTTTGGGATAGGGAAGTAACAGAGGAAGCAATGTAACTGCAGACTGACTCCCATGGTTGTGCCTGAGGTGGCACTGCTTTTTCACTGCCCCTTAAAATGATTGTCCTAAAGTCAAAATTCAGATGGGGTTATAAAGAGGTGAAATAGTTGTTATTAAAGTCATTTCTATAAACTATTTTACAGCTTGATCCAGGTAAAGCCTTACCTTCTCCTAATGACCTCAAAAGAAAGATTCTCATAAAGAATAAAAGGTTGAAACCTGAAGTAGAAAAAAGTAAGTAATCTTGTCAAATATTAAACAAAGTCCAGGTTGATTTGAATTGACTTTGTTACTATGGTTGTCAAATTGCTTGTACACTGCTGTTAAAAATATTAATTGTGTGTAAATGATGTTCTGTTTGCCCTTATGTTTCCTATGTCTTGCTGGATTCTAGACCTTGCTATCTGCATGTAGCATGAGCATAGATAGACCCAGAAATGTAACTCTGGACTTTATCGGATTGTTGTTCAAGCTGAAATATAACAGAGATAGATAACTTGTAAATTCTGCCTACAGTAGTACGTTTACCTTGTCGTGCTTTTCCAGGATAAGCAAAAAATGAAATGGAATTAGAAAATGAACTTCTAGTTATTATTACCAGTTCTGATGTTTATCTTCTTTCATTAATAATAATGTTACTATATTAGTTTCTAGTATGGCTAAAGTGATGAACCCTGGTCCTTCACCAGTGAAAGATAAGCATGGAGACTTTCCTCTAACTTCAGTGATACATGACTGTGTTCATTCTGTCTAGCTGAAATGCACATTCTGTCTACCTGAAACACAGCTGAAAATTCAAATGCATTGTCTCCGTTTACATAGATCAACCACCAAAGAGGCAGCTCTCTACTTATTCTTTAACAAAGTGATAAGCTTCTTCAAAGGCCTTTGAAATCTGTGGAAATATTTTCTGTAACTTCAGTGAGCTTTGGATACAGCTCTTACTGACCACTTTCCAAATCTAACAATCTATGATGCTTATTTTCCGTAATGTTTTATTGATCAATGAAAACTTGATCTTAAAAATCTCGTTACATAATGGTACCTCTCAAGGTCAGAGAATCATTTATTATTGTTCTGATGTATTTCATTGTGCTACAAACTGTTGATAGCATGACTAATTTTTTTTAAATTTTCTTATGAACAGAACAGCTCGATGCTCTAAAAAAGATGATGGAGGCTGGTGAAACTGCTGCTCCTGTGAATATTTTAGAGGATGATAATGAAGAAGAAATAGAAAGTGGTGAGGATTTCCTAGAAAAGGACTCTGGACATTGCCTATTGTAAAACATACCCACACAATCATGGTTGTGGCAGTGGCAATAACTGTGAGCTCAATACATAACAATTTATATAGACTTCTGGCCTCACCATCTCATCTCAGATAGGTACCACAGCTGTGGCAGGTTGTGGTAGAAACATGACCTCAGTTAGTACTTCATGATGATTTTTAAGTTCACTTATTGTTCAGAAGTCATACTGTAGCAGCAACAAAGTCATATATATGTGTATATATGTGCTGGGGATGAGGAGGGAAGTTGGGAATCTGTGGCCTTTGCTTTAAAAACAGATGCTGTTTCTATTTTAATGCTTATGTCTATGTGTTAGATTATTGCATTTTGACTGATAAGGATGAAATCAAGAATAGGATTTTTCTTGCCAAAATTCAGATACCTTCAGTGTTAGCATCAAGATTTGAGCCTGTGATGTGGAATCTGTTTATGGTCAACAGAGAAAAAAGACATTTCTAGGATGTGACTCACCTCACTTATGTCCACGTTCAAAAGAGGTAGCTCAGGCACTGCCTGTGTCTGTACCAGTGTTCTGGCCTATGACCATCAGGTACTAAATGTCCCAGATTTAGCCTATCTCCTGATACTTTCCTATCACAAAGCCACTGCTGTTGCTGGCAGTAGAGGTCACAGTGGTAGATATTCTTTGTGATCCAAATATGGTATCTGTTGCTGAAGTTCTAAAAAGATTGAAGTATGATGGTTTTTTTAAAAGGTCTCTTCATGTCTTCAGATGATGTAGGAGTATGGAAGAGATTTTGTTGCTTGGCAGGCTGATTTCCTCTGAAATACTTGTTTCTAATAGTATTGTGTTCTAGACTACCAAGGTGTTCGAATAAGTACTTATACAATTATTATTTAAGTCCAACTACATAGTGTGGTTACTGATTATGTGTTTTTAAGAGACCTTTTTAGCTGCTTTGAGAACACCAGATTCTTACAGAAGATTACCCTAAAAGCAAATGGGAAAAGCAAATTAGGAAGGATCCCCAATAAGAGGAGCACATAAGGAGAGAGTGACTACGTACTTAAGGAGTCTGGATGCAAATAACCTTTTATATACTTATCTAGAGAACCCTGCCTTCATTTCTTATTATTTCCCAAAGCCTACATTGTTGGTGATTGTTTTGTTGTTCTTTTTTTTTTTTTTTTTTTAATACTGTTTGCTCTATTGATCAATTGAGTCCTTCAAAAATACACTAAATAAAATCTCCCCTACTAATTGTGTCAAAGACATAAGAATCTCAGGTCAGCTGTAATTTATTACTACCACATTTTTAGAAATCAAATAGCTTGGATTTTTTGTATGGAAATTTGCCATAACCAAACTTGTATATTCAACTGTTGTTTGTTTTGTGTTTCACACAAAAGCAGCATTTGCTGTGTTTCTTACACTGATTCTTCTTTCTTTTTTGTGCAGCTGACCAGGAGGAAGAAGCTCATCCAGAATATAAATTTGGGAGTGACCTTACTGTAGATGATTACAGTCAAAAAGAAGCTGTTGCCATCAGTGTCAAAAAGGTGGGATTACTTCTTACTTATATTTCTTTGGAAGCTTTCCATGGATGTAAGACACATTCTGTTTTGTGGAAACATCACAATACATGTTGTCAGAGAAGTCCAACACAAGATCTTCACCAGATTCTGAATGTTTAAGTTCATGAGAAGAAAAAAAATTTGTAAATCAAAATACTGTGTGTTTAGGTAGAATACTCATTAAGGAAACAGAATCAGTATGTAGGAGAACTGTGTACAAGAAGTGAAGAATTTGACCAAAAATACTAATTGAGGGCAACAAGCAGTTTCTTCCTTCTGCTTCTGATATTTGACTTTGTATCTTGGTTTCAGAAACATAATATGAAGCGAATATCAGCTTCTTACTTAGTATACTTTCTTGCAAGATTACAAATTGTTCTCCATTTTCAGGGATTCCCTGCGTTATTCTTCACTGTTAACTCTTAGGGTAGCTTCTCCTTCCATCTGCAGCAATAAAGGCAAAATAGGAAGACCACTGTCCAATGGGGTGGTATGGTGGTGTGGCTATACCAGCAAGCCAGATGGCTTACAGGGTAAAAGTATTTTTTATTCTAATGATACTTGGTTTAGTGCAGTTTAGTGTTTAGTAACAGAATATTACTTGGCAGTAATTCGATACTGAACACTAGAATTCAAAACTGCTTTGGCACTGAAGGTATTATTCTCCTTGTTACAGGAAAACAAAACAAAGCAAAAATTAAGTATTACTGTACCTTATTAGATCATACTCCTCTGCCACACAAGTATTTAAGCTTTTTTTTTTTTTTTTTTTTTTTTTTTTGCCTGCCTGTCTTACCTTTGGATCTTACTCCAGATAGAAGTAGAGGTATGGAAAATCTTTCATAGTACTGGTTGCCCTTAGCAGTGCATCCCTCTTTAGCAGTATCACTGAGACATCAGATCTGCTTTCTGGATTTTTCTTCAAGTGTGCATCCTTGCTTCTTCAGGATTTTTATGGCTCCTCTCACTGAACAGTGCTTTAACTTATTTGCCGTAGTACCTGAGCAATTTTTTAAATTCCAAATTATTCACTCATTCTTAGTGTATACCCTTTGGTAATTTCTCCTCTTCTTTGCTTAATAGTGACATGTTCCTTACTCTATAGGAATGTACACTCAGTGCCAAGTCCACATTTGTCTGCCTAAGATTCTCAGTAGTGATAATTCATAATTGAAGACAGACAACAGAGAGGCTCACTTGTCCCATTGCAACTAACATCTTGAGATAGGCCTTTTCCGTTTGTGCACATTTAAAGCACAGTTTATGGCAGTTTCAAGTTTTCGGAGTCTGACCAGCCTGCATATAAAAATGATTTCTTTATGTTCACTGAGTGTCTCATTCTTCCCATCTTTGAAACTTCCTGCCCCAAGATCTAATGATAAGGACTAGTTTGGGCTTAACTGTATGGCATCCTCTCTTTTATTTCCACTGCTAGCTAGCTGCTGAATTTTATGGATTGTTTACCCAGATTTGAAATAAACTTTGAATTTTTGCAAGTATATGGGACAGATTTTCCACTTTGCTGTGACTCAGGGTTTACTTTTTGCTAAACGAATTAACTTCTTGAGTTTTTGTGGTTTTTTTTTAACCTTATTGTGAGTATTTCCTATTGCATTTTCTTTGGGTAATGCATATATATTTTTTTCCCCTTAGGCTGTTGAAGATTCTGAACAAGAAAACAATAAAAAGGTGACACATAGGATGTTATGTAGTTTGTTTTATTTCTTAATATATAAAAACCACCTTTTACTTACCTTATATTCTTGCATACTTACCTCTACATACCTTGCATTCTTACTGGTTTAGCAATTTTATACACAGTTTAACTACTTCTACAGAACATTTCTGAAAGTGACTCTGCTTCCTTTCCTCCTCTTTTGCTGTGTTAGGGCTATCAGCGAAGGTAGGGATAGACAGGAGTGTGTGACTTGTGCCTGCCTAGAAGTGTCTGATCTTGGTCAGAAATGTCACGCGCTGGGAAACAGCAGTTCTTTGAATGATGTTGAGATGCATCATCCCTGCTTTTTTTTTCCTTCTTCTTTATTTTTTTAACCTCTTTCCTTACCCTGACTACACTTCGTTTTCCACTTGCCTTTTCTCCCTTTGCTTTCCTTTGGGGCTTCTGCATTTATCTTCTCCCAAGAATCCCTTCTGTAAGACTCTCCCACCTCCTTCCACTCTTCTCTGTCCTCTTCTCTCATTAATATTGCTCCTGTTCCTAACCACACTTTATTTCACTCTGTTTTATTTTCTAAGTAGCTTCTGATTCTTTTCTTGATGGATGGGGAGGTAAAACTAACCCAGAGAGATTAACTCTTCCCTTTTTTTTTTTCCTTAATTTCCTAAAAAGATTGTATGCTTTCTTTTGTCTCTGCAGGCTTTAAGAAAGATCCCACTCTACCCCCCTAATCCATAGTTTCTAAGTTCAGAATCTTTAACTAGGAAAAAAAAGAAAAAAAAGTAAAAAAAGGAGCATAGTCCATTTACTCTAAAAAATTGTGAGTTTATAGGTACTAAGATGCAATTAATGACGAGTAGATTGTCTTAGAACATTGTCATGCAGCTAGTGTGCCGTTAATTTAATCATACAGCTGTAGACTGTAGGATACTATTGTCTGACAATAAGGCTTACATGATCTCTTTTGGTTTCTTTGCAACTGACATTCACTACTTAGATTTTTTTGGATCAAGATAGTAAAATATGGTTAGCAGTAATTGGCAGGAGCGAATTGAAGGAGTCTGTTTTATTACAAGGTGGGTGGTCAATTCTTCCTAAATATTGGCCTTCCAAAAATGACAAC
Source organism: Chrysolophus pictus (assembly GCA_037305975.1). Classification (NCBI taxonomy): domain Eukaryota; kingdom Metazoa; phylum Chordata; class Aves; order Galliformes; family Phasianidae; genus Chrysolophus; species Chrysolophus pictus. The sequence goes on from CM074578.1 coordinate 97,073,018, forward strand.
AGTGAAAGCAATTAGTTCCTTTGAAGAAATTTGGCCTTAGTTTAATTTAAACTTTATTACTAAGTGTTGATCTCGTAATAAAAAGCCTATTCTACCAATGAAGATTTGTATAATTAGGCGTATTTAGGGAAATGTCTGTGAATCCTCAGTATTTGGATTCCTGTAATGCAATTTAATTGAGTCCTTGTGAGTAGCTTTGAGATATGGTATCATTTTGATTTCATGGGCCGTTGTAAGTTTAATTCAGTCTACAATGTGAATAAAACTGCATCTCTGTACTCGTTCTTGTGGTCTGGCTATCCCATGCAATCATAACAACTCAGCACTATATAAAAGGTTCAGTTACACATCCATAACACTGGAAAGTAGATTCACTTTTCCTCTAGTCTCCTATTTCCTGGCTGCATGAGTTGCAATAATGTAGGTACTAGAGCTGCATCTTTGTTCACACTTTAATACTGTTGCATATACTTAACAGTCTCAAGAAAGCACTTTCTATTGCTTCCTGTTAATCACCCATTTGATGATACAATAATAAGGGAGGATTTCCTGGCAAACACAGATTGCATTCTGAAGATAAAGTGCTTAATACTTTCTTGTTTAAGTTCAGCCTGCAGAATGCTACATTTCTTGGTAATTGATTCATTGGTAGGAGAGCAAGCAAATAAGTTTGTGGGAAAGATGCTGTGAATGTAAGCCTTTCAGAAGTTGCTTAGATTGACGGAGATTTGTGGTTTTTTTCCTTCTTCTCTGTGAAAAGAAGATTTCAAACTGATTTAGGGAAAGGAAAAGTTTGAATGTGGATCAACAGTAGACAGATGGATCTGCAGAAGTTGACCACTAAATCCACATGAGAAGTGCTTCACTTTTGTGATTTTCTATCACAAGATAGTTGTAGAAAACTTCTGTAGTTCTATTAAAATGTGGAGTGTCTTTATGTGGTGTGTTCTCATGTTTGTCAATACAAGTGGACAGCAATACAAGCTTGATACTGTGTCTTGTTGGTCTCGAAGCATTTGACTGTCCCATGAAGTTTGTAATTCCTATATTATAATCTGCTTTTATTAGTAAAGATAAGCAATTTAATCAGTTTGTGTCCTTTTGATGTTTAGAAGGTTTTACTCAGCATAGAGTGTACACCACCATCATAGTTGCTATCAAAAAATATGTATGAAATTGCAGTTTTCAGGGATTTATTTTACAAAGATCATTATCTCCCAACATTTTTCAGTCCCTTGTAATATCCTCAAAGTCATCCTACTAATATCACGTAGTATTTACTCACTGCTTAGGTCCATCATCAGTCCTATGACAATGAGAGTGATTGGTGCAAATAATTCTTTACTTCTGTCATGAAATTTCCTTTTTTACTATTTAAATATGGATTTTAAAAAAAACTTTCTGTAAATTATGTAAATTCTTTATCACATTTGAAAATCAATACAGAATTTGCATGAAATAGTGATTGTTATTAATATGTTTTCAGGGTTTAGTAACTGTTGAAGATGAACAAGCATGGATGGCATCTTATAAATATGTAGGTGCCACAACCAATATACATCCGTATTTATCAACAATGGTCAACTATGCTCAGCCTGTAAAATTTCAAGGTTTCGACGTAGCAGAAGGTAACATGAAAGGTTGAATGAAATAAAAGTATTTAGGTATCCACAATTCCTGAATTTAGAAATGGTGTAAGGTTTTTATACTTTGTTGACTGTCACCTATGTGTTTTTCATTTTATTGTGTTCTGAATATGAAGTTAGCATGCTATTCCATTTGTCACCCACTTGGAGTCACTAACTTACTGAGATAATATGAAGCTGTTGAGGTTGATTGTATTTTAGAGGCTCTTCCAACTGAGCTGTTTTTAGTTCATCATTCTGTAAAGTAAGGTGAGCATGGTTATCACAGTGGTCAGTAATTAGAGAATGCTTTCATGTTGCATAGTAGACCATTTAGCATGTTATTTTGTTTTATCTAACATCACTAAGGTTCTGAATAACAATTTTCTCCTAAACAAAACATTGAAGTTTGTCGATTTTCAGGAAACTGAAATAAAATGACAAATCAGAACTATTACTTAATTTCTCTTTGGTGTAATTTGATTCTATGAGTGACAGATAATGAGGACATGGAACAGAACTGCCTACATCACGCTATTTAGGTATAGTGCATGGTTTTGAATTTTGATGCGCTATTACTAAAGTGTTTTAAAATTTCTTTTCTTTCTAGAACGTAATATTCATCATAACATGTCCTCTTTCAATGAATCAGTTGGACTAGGGTATTTGAAGACTCATGCCATTGAGTTTGTGAAGTATCCTTTCAGCCTTTCCCACTGTTCGTCTACTAATGCTACAAATAAGCAACAAATGAGTTTTTCTGGATTTACAGTATTCCGTGTTCACAGTGGAACAAGAAATTAGCTCGTAGGACAAGGAACAGTAAAATGATGTAAGAAATACTGAGGATAGTAGGATGTGGGCATGCATTTCTATGTTGTTGTTTCATTTTCCTTGATAAGTGTTACAGTTATAATAAACGACAAATGAGTCGGATATACCCAAAGGGAGGCCGAGTGGATTCCAGTAATTACATGCCTCAAATTTTCTGGAACGCTGGCTGCCAGATGGTCTCACTGAACTATCAGACCCCAGGTAGGCAGCAACGACCATTGAACCTCAATCCTAAAGAATGACTTGAGCAGTAACTCTCAAACAGATGCTGCAGATTTGCTTCTGGCATTTTTTGAGGAAATGGACATATGGCTAAATAATGTGGTGGGGAGAAATTATGGAAGCGTAAGATAAGAAGTAACAAAAAGCCATACATTGAAGGAAAATTAAAACCACTTTTCATGGAAAAATACAATACTGTAACTTTTCAAATTATTATATTTTTTAAATAAAAAATATTAATTGCAGGAGAATTGATGTTTTCATAAGATGCTGTTTTTGCACTGTTTGATTCATATCTCCAAAATAATAGTGAAGGAGTGTAAAAATTAAGACAGTAAAAAGCAGTGACTGTGTGTGTATAATCAATGAATATACAGATGTTATAATTAAGAAATATCCAGGAAAGTTAGGCAAATAAGATTATTACAACAGGAAGCTAATAAATGGAAAACGCTTACTAATGTTGAAGGCTTGTAATATTCTCCACAGGGAGCGATCTCCAGGAAGAGACCCTTCGTTAGTGGCAGTCAGCACTTAAATGGGTCTAGGAGAGGTGGAGCCAGGTTTCGCCCCTTCTGGCAGCACAGGTGAATTACTTTCACCTGTGCTCCCATGGCTGAGTCATTGCTTGCCTCAGGTGGTCAATCAGAGGTTCAGGCCATGATTCAGCAGTTCCTATACAGTATGCCATATGGATTTCTAGACCTCGTAGTGTCAGAGAATGGGGTCTGAGATCTGTCTTAGAGAACATGTGAAGGAAAGTAAGTACTTCTTCACAGCATGAATAGGATATCTATTGTTCCTCTTCAGTGAAGGTGTGAGAGAGAATAACTTTGTTTTGTTTGCTTGGTTTCTTTTTTTAAATAATCTAGGAATGTCTTCAGACATATGGAACAGAGCAGTTTTTCCATTTTCTTCTCTAGCTGCGATACTACTGTTGTTTTGTATTTTTTACATTTCTGTCCCCTGAATTGTGACTTTGGTACTACAGGCATTCTTAATGATCCCAAGCTCTGTCCTGCAATACTTTGCACACCTGCCATGAATGATTTATAGCTGAGGAGCAAGAGAAAGCTGTACTGAAAACACTGTAAACCACTCCTCTGGACATGATTTGGAGGCTGGAGCAGATATACAATCTTCACTCTTCTCCCAGTATGCCTCTGCCCACAGCACATTGTTCTCAGCTCCTATGTATTGCAAAATAAGAGTGTTAATTGTCTAGTTGGAAATGAACAAACTTTCCTCTATTAATCTTATGTGATACAACTGTGCTGTCAGGGTGAAGAACAGTTGAAGAATTAGAAGCTAAGGCTGCACAGCAGCAAAGCAAATAACGTCTAACATGAGCATATGAGAGTTTCATATTTTATGTAACAGAGGATATGTAGGAGAAATTCTGTTCCCTTTCAAAGTTAGCATTTGTGAGAAAGTGAAGAACTACATTATCCATAAACATGGATGGTATATTCCAGTATAATGTGAAACCTGTAAGAAAAGAATGTATTTTTTAATAGAGTTTGGGAGAGGGATGGGTGGAAGGCATTTTTTATATGTTTACTCTTCTGTCTTTATAGACAAGTGCCATAAAAAAGCATTGAATAAAACTCAGACACTTTAAAAGTTGAAGCTAAGCAATGGTGCTGTGATCTCTGTGGTTTCTTTTGGTGGTACTTTATTAAATTAAATCTTTAGGAAACCAGTATTCATTTCACCTTTTTTAAGACTTTAAGATACAGACATCTTCATCAGAGATAGCTGTCTGTGGTTGCTGTATAGAAGTACCCAATTCTAGGATGGTTTGGGTCTTTTTTGGATGTCTGCCTTGGAATTAATTCCACAGTTAAAAGTGCTTATATCACTCTGTTATTTAAAGTGATTCCAGGTCACTAGCAAGACTGGAGAAATTTGTTCTGTAAATATCAAAAGTTAGATGACTGAAATCCCATCCCAGGTTCTCAATCCCAGACTTAAGCTTTGCTGTCAACTGGGTGTGTTTGAATTCAGGAGAGGCTCTTTTCTAAGGACAGCTTAGTTTTCAGTTTAGTTGATAAAACTGTTACTACTGTGAAGAAATCTAAAATCTTTATATTGCTTCTTTATTTTTTTAGGTCTGTGCGTATTTTATATGCATTAAGTTTAATTTTCATTTAAATTTATTATTCTGGACAGACAGTCTTATTTTCTTCTCTAAAAAGGATTGTTCTTGACCTGTGTTATTCAGGAGGAAAGAGTAATTTTTTTTCTCTCTTGACAGATTTAGCAATGCAATTGAATCAAGGAAAATTTGAATATAATGGATCATGTGGGTGAGTGATGTGATTTAAACTGTTGTCACTGTGCATCAGAACGCTTTACAGTGGCTTTAATATAATTTTGTCATTCTTAATTATGTGTTACAAAAAAAAAAAAAAAAGGAATGCTAAGTGAAGAGTAGAAATTAACAGAATGCAGGAAAAATGATCCCCTGCAAGGAGGTATTGTGATAAATATGCTTTTTAATTATGCCCAGCTTTTAAAGAAGAGGTATAAGAGGCTTTGTGTGTCAGTTATGAAGATGATCATTAATACCATTCAGAGTTACTTAAGACTATTTTCAGCTTCTGATCTCAATTTATTTTATTTTATTTTATTTTATTTTATTTTTTGAATATTCAACTCAGTATGGAGATTCACATTGCACAGTTCACAAAATAGCCAAATTTACTCGGGCAGGTAGTTTTAATACATAGGAAAGGTGTTTTCTCTGTGTGCTGTTTTTTTTTAGTTTATGTATTTTATGTAGAAAACAGATTTCACAGAAAATAGTGAAGTGTTTCATCTCTTAAGTTCTTGCTCTTTATTTTTGTGTGAAATATGTTTTTCAAATGTTTTTCAATGTTGATAGATTTTTCTCAGATTCATAGAATAGTCTTATAATTCCTTAATAGGATAGTCTTATAATTGATAGCAAGAGGAGGGAGGAGGTTTGAGGAATTATAGGAAGATGCAGCCTAGAAACACACTGAAGTCTGCAAACATCTTGTAGAAGAAAGAATTCTTTTGCTCATGGAAGTCTTATTCAGAAGGAAAAATCTGAATAGATGAAACTTGGCAAAATTCTTCTCCTGCAGAATGGATGATACAGTACTTTGGTTATCTGTGTCCTTTTCAAATGTAAACTCTTCTGATAGAGACTGTTGAATTTGACAGAGGTGCAATCTCTGGTCATTTCAGTCAGAAAACAGAAGAAAGGAAAAGCTTTTTTTGTGTAAGAGTATGATTCCTTTCTTATTTGACACATAAGCCTAGTAGAGTGGTGCATACTTCTGGCAGTTTCTCTGGCAGGCATCATTATGAACTAAATTTTTTGTTTCTTATGTCAGTCGTCTGATACTACAGTAATATAGCGGTTATAGTAATAGAGAGGTAGTAATTTAATATGCATTGTAAATTTGGTGCTATTTCATTACAGAGAAAACGCTCAGGGCATTGAAAATAAAAAAATGACATTTCTTTCAAACAATACTCCTTTTTGTTCTCTGGTTAACAGTTTTCCTACTAGTGAAATGAGAAAGTTCCTGTAGCATGAACATTTTTTATTTCAGCAGGCCTGGAGCTGAGGCTCAGAATGTTTCTGATACTTTTCTTCTGCCCATAGTCTACTTGAACTTAGTAAAATATTGTGAAATCTCACATATTTTTAATGTGAGATTAGTGAGGAATATTACTTTCATAAATGTAAACCAAGTTATAAGAAAATGGGAGAAAATACATTGAGAGGTTTTCTTTCTTTTTTTTTTTTTTTTTGAGTTTTCACAGCATTTTTAAAATATTCCTGAAGTTTTGTAGGTCTTTATATGTTACATACAGATAATTTCCTAGGGAGATTGGAGCGCGGATAAAAAATGATCTGCTGCCTCTCAGGGCTGCAGAATTACCAGGATTCACTCCAGCTACATGTTTTCTTCCACCAGTGGAAGAAAATCCCTCCTATATGTAACACAGCAATTCTGTGGATCAGCTGCTGTTTTATTCTGATGGCTGAATCCTTGGGTTTTGATTCGTCAGTGCACATATCAGCTTCATTGATGTGTTGATCCAGTATATAGTCCTCAGGGATGTATTGTAAGTGTTATTACGGTAGTACCTTTCGTGCTACTATAATTAACAATCTGTCAGTACTAACATCAGCTGTTTTCCCTGAGGTTTTATAACTGAGATGAAAAAATTAGTTTCAAGCTGAAATTTATTGTATGAGTCTTGACTCTGTGTAACTGCTTCATTTAAAAATAAAATTGAATAAGATGTCTGTATTTTTTGAAAGTGTTAAAGAATTAAAGTAAATGAGAGCATCTATTTTTTATTATATAACTCACTGTATTTTTAAAACATATTAATAAATTATTTTGAAATGTCTTTTATTATATTACATTTATTTTGCTTGTGAAATCCAGTTGATTTAATCTCTTGGTTTAAAATTAAGATTAACATTTATATGTGTACTAGATAACCATAATATTTCCACTTTTACTTCCTCACACTTGCAGATAGAACAGCAATCTGTATTTTACAATGCTGTAGGAGAGTTCACTGTTTAAAGTTAGAGCATCCACTTTATCTGTAGTTAATTTAAGTTCAGTTTCCACAAAAGAATAATTTTCTTGTTTTTTATGAAATAAGATATCTACTTAAACCAGATTTCATGCGGCGACCGGATAGAACATTTGACCCTTTCTCTGAAACTCCTGTAGATGGTGTAATTGCTGCAACATGTTCTGTACAGGTAAAACAGCTGCAAAAAAAAACCAAAAAACCAAAAAAACAAAAAAAACACCTTCTTTCATCTTATCACACTCAAATCACATTTAAATGTGAATAGAAATAAGATAGGTGCAGAAAGTGTTTGTATTGTTTGGATTTTTTCAGATTTTTTTCTTTGTTTCTGTGTTTACTTGGTCTGATTTGAACATGATATAATTTATTTGTTATTATACATTATCACCAAATGTTAAACCTGCCTACGCTCCTTTTGTTTTACATCAGCCCTCGCAAATGAATAAGTGAGTGGAGTTCATTTTTGTGGATACTATGAAACTGTATGGACTTCACTGTCACCACAGAGCAATAAGTATGGGCATATATGGACAGATATTTTCAAAATAAGGAAACAAAAATGGTTCATGTGATGGAGATCATTACTTTAGAATCATCTATGAGTAGCAACATCCATGAAATTTCTGTTGTAGTTTTAAAATATGGTTAGGTATTATGTTTTGGTAATTCCTGTTTTGTGACCTGACACTTGGCACTCTTTGTTCACATACACTATGTGCAGCTTAACAGATTAAAAGATTGGCTTTCCCTTATCTCTTTCTGTGTATAGCTTGGAGACCTCAAAGTCTCTTGGAGCAAGGGTTCACTTTGCACTTTAGATAATTAAGTTCATTTGTACCTCCAGAAGAATAAAAACAGGGAAAAAAAAAAAAAAAAATGTTACAGGCAGTAGAATCTCTCCAAGGAGGAAGTGGGATCTGGAGGTGAGAAAATAGTGCTAGGAATCACCATAGTACTTAGATGACTTGTCTTGTTACTTGTTCTTCTTGGATGATTAAATCTAGTCTAAAATGCCATGCTTATTCCCTCAACCTCTAAGAATAATATAATAACATCAACAATTCATTCAAGAATTGCCAACTAAAAAATAGAAACAGTTTTGTTCACAGTGATTACTGCTTTGTACTTACTCTGAGTTACTTTTTACTGGAGAATGCTATGCACATTTGGCATACAAGAGGATATGGTCCTTACAGTGGAGGATGTACAACCTTATTACAGAGAAAATATGGAGTTCATGGAGTAAGCATAGATATTGTGGACTTACGGAGTTAACCATGCTGAGAGAGAGAGGGACAGATAGACTGATAGTTCAGGTTTGTGAGAGGAATATGTCTTCAACTGCATAGTCTTGATTCTGAATTTTATTTGTACTACAGTAATAGTTAGAATCCCTGACAAAGGGCAGGGCTCCTCTTGAAGATGAATGCTGTTATTAAAAAAAAAAGAAAAGCCAGTGATGGTACCCCTCAGCCACATAACTTTTCAGATTTGTTATCCAGAATTGTTTCCTGGAATATTAGATCATGAAAAGAAAAGAATGTCTCAAATGAGCTTAGATCTGTGAAATTGTGTTTTTCTTTCCTTGAGCTTAGTAATGAAAACATCAGCTGTATTTTTAAGTAATAGATTATCTTGATGAAATAAAAATGTACCTTGGAGTAATCACTTGCTTGATTAATCTTGACTTGAAATGAAATCACAGCAAATCTTCATGTACATAGCAATACAGAGGAGTCATCTGCACTGTTTGTTTGTTTTCTTTTGAATATGATTGGTTTAAAACATGCACCAATGTGAAAACAGAGCACAAACATCCTTTCACTTCTCTGTTGTCAAGACAGAAAATAGATTCCAAACAGAAAATTTTAAAGCATATTTTGAGAGCAGTTGCAGAACAGTAGTGTCCGACCTGGTTGTTTCATTCATCATATTTTATAAATACAGTGAATGCACCTGTGAAGCAGGACCTAGTTGAGCTTACTGACTTATAACTTTTAACAGTGAGCACAGTCATTTCTGTTTGTCGCATTTCTCATTTACAGTTTATTTTAAGTTTGTTTAGTACAACTAAAATGAAAGCTCAGGATATATTTTAAGATCTTAACACAATGGCTTTCCAAGTTAATTCCATTTTTTCAGTAATTATACCCTTTTCATATAATTAAATAAATATATCTGTTCTATAGTAAGCATTTTTCGGAGTGCCTTTACTAAATTAAAAGTGATCAGTATTTCCAGTATTTACAATGTGCTGAGTACATTGGTTGATATTCTCTGTACTGCCTTTCTTACCCTTCTGTTATTACGTTGCAGGTAATATCTGGTCAGTTTTTATCAGATAAAAAGATTGGTACGTATGTAGAAGTGGATATGTATGGCTTACCCACGGACACAATACGTAAAGAATTTAGAACGCGCATGGTGATGAATAACGGTCTGAACCCTGTTTACAATGAAGAATCATTTGTATTTCGAAAGGTAGGATATTTGGAAAGCACTGTTTGTGATTGGCAACTCTTTTGCATATTAGCATCCTTGCTCACTTGATCTGCCCTTCCCTGCTTCAGTCTGACTGCTGACATGAATAAGTACTGCTCCCATAAAAAAGGGTTTGTAGGGTTCCTGTTTACTACTGTAAACAATTTAAAGCTGAAATAAGCTTTCAAGAGATTTTTATTTATTTTTTTTTTAATTTTGCATTGTTTTGTTTTTCTAATGGATAACCTCTGTAGCTGTCACATGATTTTTTTTGTTTCTGTTTGGCTCTTCCTTCCCCTTTGCTTCCTCCTCCCACTCGGAGGTAACAACCTCATCCATGGCCATGCCTGTGTTCAAGGTATGCTGTCTGCTCAGAATGAGCCCCCGCTGGTGGACACCATCATTCCTTGGAGATTTCTTCTTCCCTGCCCTGGCAGTGGTTGCTATCTTGCACTGTTCCTTCAGCCCAGAGGGCAGGTGAGATGCTGCATCCAAAGCTAAGGTCAATGTTATTACATGGAAAAGTTGGAAGGGTGCTGTGTTCCTCAAATGTGTTGCCAGCTCCCTCCTCCATGTGCATTATGTACCTTTTTATTTTTTTTTATTTTTTTTCTTTCCTTTTTTTCTTTTATTTAATATCAAAAGAAAAACAACCCTTTTTTCTTGGTATGGGGGATTTGAAAAGAGACATCAGTTGTCATTGCCCGTGTTCAGTTTTTATCTCTAAGTCTATATGACACACACAGACTCAAACATATATATCGTCAGCCTAAATTTCATCTGGAATATGTGTTAGCAGTGCTGTCGTTGAGAATGTCTGTTTTGCTTACACCTGTTCTGTTGTCATGTAAAGCTGTTGTTCTTTTATTTCAAAGTGACAGACTTTGCCATGTGGTGATACTGCTTTACACTAGGGCATAAGACATGCATCATCTGCTTTCTAAACAGAGTAACTAGATTTTAATAGAAATGTAGTTAATGCAAGAGATTATTGTAGACTCAAATACATTCTGAAATGAACATGAATCCTAGTGCTTTTCTGTGTGTATGAGGAGGCTCAGAGAAAATACTTAGGTGCATGACAGGCAATCATGCTCCTCTTGGCTTCTTGGCCATATGGCCAGCATCTGCTGCTTTCTAATTTCCTAAATCAAAAGGCCTATGAAGTACAGAGTGCACTCAGTTTCACTGTAAAAGAGAGGTACTTGTATATCATGGCATGAGTATAATGGGTGATGCTAATCTAATATTGCTTGGACTTTAGGCTCTACTCAGTAATATATAGCACATTCTCTTGAATAAGTCATACTGTAAGTCAGCCAAGAGATTCTTTTTCTTCATATCACATCACTGTCATATCAGGCTTAGCATAGTAATTAGGACATACATTGATAACCAGACATAGTGAGTCACATAAGCACAACAGGAACAACTCTTCTAATTGGAGGAAATGAAGTTGTGAGAAGCACAGTGCTAAAATGTCATGAGGGTGGGTCTGCCTTCCAGGATACCCTTGAACAACCTAGCACAAAGAGAAATATGACCTTCTTAGTCCCCACTTCTACTTCCTAGTCAATCTCTATCTGAGCCAATAAAGTATTAAAAGATTTACTAATCTGTGGCCTGTTGAGGAGAGAACTTACCTGCTTTATTTGGGTTACAATGTTCTCCTTAAGCTGATGTTTAATCATACATTGCTGCTTTTAGGTAACACGTTTGATTGCACTTCTGTCATGTTTTGTTGTTTTTATTTTAATTAAAATAAAGCTTCAATCATTCTGAGCCAAGTACAGTGTTGTCAACTGTGTTGTGTAAGGGGGAGGTGTGGGTCAGGTGTGCTGGTGGTAATATGCTGGGAGTGTCTAGTTATTACTCATCCTGAGCAAGTAAAGCAAGACTTCTATGAGTAGCTCAGCTGAATTCAGAGACCAAAAGTATACTTTATTTTGTGCCCTCTATGATCTAAAATGAAAGTGACAAGGGGAAGGTCTGAGATAGTAGATATAGTTTACCCAGGTCTTTTGTCTGATAAGCATCGATGAGTAGAATCAGGTAGAGAAGAACTGGGAAGACCTTTCCTACCATGAAATCAAGGCAGACTGCCACAGAGACTGCATGTCTTGGTTAATCTGTCTTCTCCTCACTGCTCTGCACACAGAGGCAGCGTCTGTGCTGTAGGGATGGCAGGGGTTTTTTTGCTCTTTTGGTCAGACAAGGTAGGGGCTGACAGATGCAAATACCTGACAGCATCTCTGCACACTATGCATATTTCATATTGTGAGTACTCACTTCTGCTGGCAACACACCATTTCAGCAGGTCTTTCAACCTGTCTGCCCTTTTCTGTCTGCTTCTCCCCTCTACACAACACATAGCTCAACATGCATTCATATCAACTTATGCTTGCATTAATTCCATTCTTCATTGCCCTTTTGGATACATCCCAAATCCCATCTTTCTCTCATAATTCCTTCTAATTCAGTGTTACCTACTCTTCAATTGCCACGCTATCTACCATTTCCCCTGTAGTATTTACTTGCTTGCTTATTCATGTCACTGGCCTCCGGTAATGTAAAATAACTACACAAAATATTTAGGTAAGATAACTGTAAGATGTATTATTGTACATTTTGGAATTACCCATTATTTAGAGTGGAAAAAAAAATATTTTCTAGGAAAGGGTAATTTGAAAGTATGCTGTTTGTAGGGACTGGCATTATCTTTCAGTGATGATAGTCTGTTTCTGGCATACAAAGTGAATGAGCAAATTGCTTCGACATGAGGGGTGAGGAGGATGATAATGTACTAGTCATTAACAGTCTTCATTTTATGGCTTTCCAGGTTATTCTCCCTGATCTTGCTGTCCTGAGAATAGCAGTATATGATGACAATAATAAGTTGATTGGTCAGAGGATCCTGCCTTTGGATGGTCTACAAGCAGGTTACAGACACATTTCACTTCGGAATGAAGGCAACAAACCACTCTCTCTTCCGACGGTTTTCTGCAACATTGTGCTTAAAACATATGTGCCTGATGGTTTTGGAGGTGAGATAAGCCTGTACTTTAGCATGCGGTAAATTTTGAGTGCTGTGGAGTTTACTGTATTGTAGAATTCGCTTTCAGTATGCCAGCTGGGAGTAGAGACACAGTGCTGGAGGACTGCAAAGATTTAGTATCTTTAACACTGTGGCAACCTCATTTGTTCAGTTAAGAAACAAAGTTTCCAATCAAGTACCTCAGGTAAATGGTTGTTAAATGTATCCTGTTAAATTCCAAAATAATATGGAGAATACGCTAATACTAGGATTATCTCTGGTTTTCTTTTTGTTCAGGAAGATGTCATTTTTTTTTTTTTCCTGACATATGTTTGCAAGGGTAATGTGTATTTTAGCTATATTGTTTGTCCAGTGTGTATAAACAATTGCTTCCAGTACCTGAAAGGTGCGTACAGTGAGAGCGGGGTAGGTCTCTTCTCGCTGGTGATGGGTGACAAGACGAGGGGAAATGGCCTCAAGTTGCACCAAGGTTAGTTTAGGTTGGACATTAGGAAACACTTCTTTACAGAAAGGGTGGTTAAACATTGGAATAGGCTCCCCAGGGAGGTGGTTGAGTCACCGTCCCTGGATGTGTTTAAGAGCTGTTTGGATGTGGTGCTCGGAGATGTGATTTAGCAGAGGGTTGTTAGGTTTAGGGTACTATGGTTATGCTGCAGTTGGACTTGATGATCCTTGAGGTCCCTTCCAACCTGAGTAATTGTATGATTCTATGATTCTAGATGCACATTTTTTCAAGCAAAGGCACTTTTATAGTCCTGAGAATATTGGTATATATTAAAAATCAAAACAAAACAAACAAAGAAACAAAAACAAAAAACTGGTGGTGAAAGAATTTAGCATCCAAAACTTTCCTCCTAATTTTACATATTTTAGTGTCTTGTAATTATTTTTAGGGAAGTTGTTTTTAACCTGAGCCATTCCCATGATCAGTTTGGCAGGGTCATTGCCACATCTGGATGTGAACAAACAGCTGAGAATAGTCACTACACCAATTTGGTCTGTGTAATGTGTAAGTTCACCCTGAGAATGAACTTCTGGGAAATGCATTCTTCACGGCAGATGAAATTCACTTGTATATTAGACAATACATAAATCATTTAAAGCTGCAAAATAAAAAGTATGGAAATTATGTTAAATGTTAATGCTCTGACTCAGTGGCAAGATGAAACTTACCTTATATGTGATTGGTGAGACGTTGATAAAAATGGAATTTTGCTCTTTGCAAAAGCAATTTCAAACCTGATGTCTACTCTAAAAATTCCTGCAGCTACTCGGAGTGGCATTTCCATAGTACAAACTAGAGGAAGATAATACTTGCTTAACACATTAGATAATGTATCTTCAAGACTGTTTGGTGGTATTTTTCTAGATTTTTAAAAGTATCAATAACTCCATGGAAAAAAATTAGGCATTACAGAACTATTTGTGTAGGTCACATATAAAGTCCTGGCTGTGATAAGTCAGCTGGAGCTCTGCTACATGACTTGGAGCACTACCGTGCCTTTATGCAGTAGTTTGAAGAACAGTAATTAACTTCAGGGATTTAGTCTGAAGACAAATGTAAGCTTCTGCTTAAGCTTGAGATTCTCAAGGCTGTAACTGAACTGTGAATCTAAGGGACTCATTTAAGCATATGTTTTAATTCCTTTCAGAACTTGAGTTATTGACAGTTAATGGCTCTGTTAAAATATTTTCTAAACTAGGGGCATATTTCTGATTTGGAATTGACATTTTTCTGAATGATACCATGTTTCTTCTGTGAGTAGGATTTAAACTTAGTGGATGTTAATTTGTCTAAGTTTTGGAGCATGCTGGTTGTATAGGGAGAAAAATTGTATTCTTTTGTCATGTTGTTTTTTGTTTTTTTTTTTTTTTAAATACATTATACAAATTCAAAAGTGAAAAACTTGTATTTCAAGGAGAATTTGAACACCAGTTAAGAATTTGCAAATTGTATACTGTTCAATACTGGCTGATTTACTGTTTGGTCACCATTGCTTTTGATGGCTTATCTGGTAAAGGAGAGAATAAAGGAAAACTTTAATACCCCTAAGTAACGTTATGCTTAAGTAAAATGCTGCTAGAATGAGAAAACTGACTGTATTGTTGGGGAAAACAGGCTCCATATTAATATGAATAAAATGAGTTCAGTTATTCTCTTCTTCCACCCCAGATAGTTTTGATGTGTCTTGTGTATTTTTCCCATCGATATAGACCAAGCTGATGAACAACTGGGAAATAACTTTTGACACTCAGGTGGAATCGTTAATATTCTCCTGACATGTTTTTAAGTACCTGTCATCTGCAGTGCACCTCTCTTTGTTTTATGAGCTATCATTAGGATCTTTATGATTGTTTTAGCAAACTTGTGGGAAGGTATAAACTTGATTCAGTAGCTGCATGCTTGCTTTCTTTTTTTTTTTTTTTTTCTTCTTTCTTTTAATTTAAAGATTTCTTTTAATTTAAAGATTTTAAAACTTGCACTGAATAATAACTGGAGTTATTAATCCATTATAGGCCCTAAAAGATGTGTAACTATTTATTTATTTTTTGTAGGATTTACTGATTTTTTGTGGGTTTTCTGCATCAGGTACTCTGTTCCCAATAAAATAAAATGCTGGTGCAAACTAATGCAAATGAAGTAGCATTCCCCAAAGAGTAGCATCTGTAATAGAAATCTGTACGTCAGTAAGCATAGTTACTTAAGGTAGTTGTTAGAGTCTTCTGTAATGCACTCTTCCTTTTATTTAATTATTATTTCTGTGTTTAATTGGAATTCTTTTACAAAATGCTATTCCCTACCCCCACGTTACCTCACCAGGGAAAATGACAAACGTAAGCAAAGGACAAATGACAATGTGAAAAACAGTGATGAGTCACATCCCACTTGTAGAAATGCTGAGCCTTTGGTGATGTACTCCTGTGGTTAGTAACACAATTTACAAAGGTCTCACTCTCCCAAAGATGTTAGTCATTTTTACCTTGAAGCTCATGGTAATCAGGTTCCATTTTCAACTGACGTATCATGTTCACAGGTTGCCGTGAGTGTTCGTAGAAAAGTACGTGCCAAGGACAAAAAGGCATAGTTACTAAGTTAGGAAGGGGATTGGGGCACCTCTCCTGTGAAGAAAGGCAGAGGGAGCTGGGCTTGTTTAGCCTGGAGAGGACTCTAGCGAGACCTTATTGCAGCCTTCCAGTACTTGAATGGATATCATAAGTAGGAGGAATACTGACTTCTTGCACAGGCAGATAGTGATAGAACAAGAAGGAACAGTTTTAAACTAAAAGAGAGGAGATTTAGGTTAGATGTTAGGAAGAAATTATTTATTCAGAAGGTGATGAAGTACTGGCACAGGCTGCCCAGAAAAGCCCCATCCTTGGATGCATTCAAGGCCAGGTTGGATGGGACCCTGGGCAGCCTCATCTGGTGTGTGGCAGCCCTGCCTACAACTGGGGGTTGGAACTTGATGATCTTTAAGGCCCCTTCCAACTCAAGCCATTCTATGATTCAATCAGTTCTGAAAATAAATGTCTGCAAATAAATTCTACCTGTATTTTGTGTATGTAAAGTACAGGTTCAGAAGCTATGTTTGGGTTACGATAGTTACTATTGGCTGTATATTTGGTACCTGTCAAGGCAATACTATCTATTTATTGCAACTCTGGGGGGAATGGAAGCCCAGTCTGTGCTATTTTCCATGAGAAATACATCCAGTGTTTTCAGGAAAGACCACAGAATAATTTAGATTGGAAAGGAGATTGCATAGTCCAGCCCCCAGTTTGATCAAGAAAGATAGGAAGCTTCCTTTGAAAGCTTTTAATGGGTTGGGTTTTTTTTTTGCAAACATAGTCAATGGGCCAGCTTCTCTGTCCCAGTCATTGTAAGCTAATTTGGAAAATGGCCAAAAGTATGATGTGGGACATAGACAAAACTCAGATAATGAAAACTGTAAGTGTCAGAACTGCTATTGAAGAAATAATTGTCTAGTATTCTAGTCCATCTAGGACATAAGGATACAAAAATCATCTACTTATAAGGAGCTAAAAATAGGGGTTTGCCACATTCAGTAAAGAAAAGGATTCCTTGCAAGTGAATCACCATGCATGGTCTCCTGGATTCTCACGACAAAAGCTCGAGTTAATGAAATGACAATATTTATTAGTGAACGATGAGTCAGACTGCAGCATTTAAACTTCCTTTCCTAAGTTACTGCTCTAACAAGCAAGGTTTATTAACTGAGTCCAGTGATACTTCTGTCCATAATACTGAAGTTAAAGTTTCAGAGACATCATTACAACAGATTGTTGCTATGGTCTCTGAAAATGTGTTAATGTTGTAAATAGTGAATCAGTTTAATTTATAAAATTGTTTCTTACTGTGGAGGGCTTCCATTGCCATTTGTGAAATTTTTGGTTTTGAGATTAGTCATGGAAAGAGATTATTCAGCATGAAGGTAAATGTTCCCATGTCTTTGTCTTCCTTCAGAATGGTGCTTACACATCCATCGCTGTATATAGAAAACACATTCTGTAATTTATGCAGTTAAGCTTACTCAGTGCAATTTTTAATTTTACTTTTACAGATTTCTTTTATGCTCCAGTGGGGTAGTAGGGGGTGGAGGTGAAGGAGGAAGGCATAACATATTCGCACTCATTCCTGATCCTAATTCTGATTTCATGTCAGTGCCGTTGTTTCTAATTTTATTGGAAACAGCTAAGGTTGCAGTTCAGGTAGTTGGTATGCTGACAGCCAAAATGATCACAGTACTATACTCTGTAGACTCATCCACCTAGCATGAGAGACAGCACGTGATAGTGCTGGATTTTATTGTAAAATAAAGAGTAGTTAGAGTATTATTGTTTGTGTTTTGCTGTATAAAAGAGAAGGAGATGCAAACACCTAGGGAAGGTGTTTGATTTACTCCCTTAGGCAGAGTAATCTTCTGCAACTTAAACTTGTCTAGTAGTGCCACATATGCAGTTTGGATTAAGAACTCCAAATAGAATTCATACATTTTCATGACAACACGTGAGGAGTTCCTGGTAATGGTATAGTTATGGGTGACCCTGGTTGTACAGCACCCAGGGGCTCGTCTCTGCTTGTGTATTCAGGAGGATTCTGTGTGCCCGCAGGGAATGGGAGAAGAAGTATGAGCTGGAGTATGGGATGCTAGAGACCAAGGTTGGAAGAAATGGTGCCAGCACCCACTACAGCCACACTCTGCTTACAATCCTGGAGAAACCAACCTCGGTTCCTCACTGTCCTCTGGGAAGCTGAGGGTAGAAGAAGATTACTAAATAGGAGGAAATAGGGAGATCCTTGCTGTTTCATGGAGCCTTTCTTTAATAATAATTCCCCTGGTAGCCTGAATACGCAGTCAGCACCACTTCAAATAACCAAGAGACAAAGTTGTTAGTGCTTTCTGTCTGGAATCTGTCTGGAATCTGTCACTCAACAGATTCCATTCTGGTCTCAAATTGTGGTGTCACCAACCAGGAGTAACGCAGAGTATGTTTGCTCTGATGGAGTTAGAATGTGTTTTCCTGAGTAAACTGCCTAATATGCTCAGATGCTATTTTGATGAGCACGTTCTGTCCTGACAAGTTTACTATATGAACCTGAACAATTTTTGCAAGTCAAAGCTTATTCAGTAATAGTAGAGTAAGGGTCTTGAAAAAGGTAAAACTAAATGCTTCTGAAAATGATAAAAAGATGAGATTTTTTTTCTTTTTCTTACAGATATTGTGGATGCTTTGTCAGATCCAAAGAAATTTTTGTCTATTACAGAAAAAAGAGCCGACCAAATGAGAGCTATGGGTATTGAAACTGTAAGTGGAACTTAATGACTAACACAGCTCATTTGTATTCATATCATGATGCAAAACACATCATTTAGAAGTAGAAACTTTGGGAAGTGAGAAGAGTGATATTTTAATAGGTTTTTAAACTATGTTACAAATACTTTACTGAGAATTGTGTTATTTGAAAGTATGCCTCAATTTTCCAAAGTATGTATTCAAGTAAACAAGTTCAGAAATTTCCTGTACACCAAATGTTGTACTACAGGTAAAACAGCAATTAATTTATTACAATGTGAATGTTTCTTCCAGAGTGATATAGCTGATGTACCAAATGACACTTCAAAAAATGATAGAAAAGGGAAAGCTAATAACGCCAAAGCAAACGTGACTCCTCAGAGTAGCTCTGAGCTTCGACCAAGTACCACAGCAGGCTTTGGGTCTGGGACCGATGCTAAGAAAGGTAATTAAAAATCCTCAGCCAATCCTTCAGTTCTGGTGCAGTTCAGAAAGCTACAGAGAAGTACTTGTTACTCGTTTTTAGTTTTGCAGTTCTGCTTACCTTTTGAAAATAACTTCTTCAGTCACTGATAGCAGTCTTCATCTATTTGCAAGAAAATTGTATATATTACCAAAAAGGCTCTGTAAATCCAATACAGATTTATTTTTCTAAGTGACTCCTTCGTGTAGCTGCGTGCCAGATACCAATAGTAGAACCTACATGACTCTGGGAGAAATTTACCAGAGATCTACTGAAGCCACACCAATAGGAATTGTTCTACTTTAGTTTTTCTCTCTACAAATCCCTTGGCAGAGATGCAGATTTAAGTAATTAAAGTATTTAGAATTCATTGGATTCTGTAGAGATTTCCCAACAATTAGAGATATTTTCAGTGTGTGGTTTTACTCTGATTATGGAAATGGCATGCTTATTGTCAAAAATATCCATATTAAAAGTGCTCATTTAGAAATGAATAAGTATTTTTTTCTCATTATTCATTGTTCACTTTACAAAATCACCTCTTGGAGCCAAATGGGATTATTTGTTTTTCACAGATCATCACAGGTAATGAAGATTAAGAGAGAAAACAAATTTGTACAGCTGAATGAAACACAATAAATATTTCTGTTAATTGCCCACAAGAATTAGAGTCTGGTTTACTCTCTTTCATCCATCTTGGCCCAAGGGGATCAATGGGAATGGAAGGAGCACTGTTCTTGTTCTTAAACATTAGCAGACATAACTGAATACAAACATGTGAAGGGGTCAATCTTTCGAGAAATAAGATGCCATCTATCATGAGTCACTTCTGGCAATAGAACAGGTCATCTCTGGGACCTTAATGTTTTCAAATTTCTTCCCTGCAGTAAACCCCAGATTTTTTTATGCAGCAAAATATTTTCATGTTTCATGTATCATCATCAAGATGCACAAATGTTAGTTCTATTGAGCATTAATCAGGCATGAAATTTGCAGGAGGTGGCAACTGATTCCTGGTTGTCATGTAATCAGACTTGTTGAACAAAGTAAATAACTTTACACTTTAAAGTGAAAGCCTAAGGAAGTTTCTTTAGAAAAAGGCATACCTGTTGGTGTCCTGTTTGCTCCTCAGTTAAATTCACCTTAGAAGACAAAAAGTCCTTTACAAGGAGGGAGGAATCTTAAGAGTCCATGAACACTATTAACAGCAGTTAACAAAACACATTGAGTTAATAGTTAACAATATACATTGAGGTGTACTTGGGAGCAGTCTAATGTTGTTTGTTTGTTTGTTTTTTCTGTGCGAAAATCAAAAAAGACCTTACAAATTGTAACTCTTACGGCATTGTATTGGCATTTTTGTTCACGGTTACATGTGGGATATACTGAGTAGTTAACACATATAAATATAAATGTGATGTATCACAAAACATTTGTTAAAGTGTGAAGATGAAATGACATTGTTTTTTGTTTGCATTGGAGTTCAGGTGATCAGAATAAATTTTCATTCCTCTGAACAGTACTTTTATTTTGATATGATAGATTTGATAGTGGCATTAAATTTTAATTATAATTTCCAATTCTTTTTTTTTATTTTGAGTTTTTTATCCATTTTAATTCTTCTTTAGTCTTAAACTGTTCTATTGTTTCTTTTCCCAGACCCGATATTAAGCTAAATGCAAAGTTTACTTCTACTAACGTACAGGATGGAAGTAAAATTTCAATTTCATAATTTTTGTGTTTTAAATGAAGGAGAATAGGTATATATAGCTCTTTATGTTGTCATGCACAACCTCACCCAAGTAACATTCCCCCTGAAACCAGAGATGCTGGAGCAATCTCCAGCTATGTACAAAATTCTGAAATTTGCAAAGTTGAACTTTAATGTACATAGTTTGTTATGTTTTCAGAAAACAAACTTTTCCAATTTTTATATTGCTGTGTTTTGACACTTCAGTGCAGAGTTGTAAGATTAAAATACTCTCATCAATTCCTTTTTTTCACAAGGCAATTGATTGAGCGGTATATTTCAAAAGGAAATTAGCAGTATTTTTGCTACATCTTAATGAATTATTTTTTCATTATCCTGACTTTTTAATGGTACAAAACAGTAATTAATTGTTAACTAACATGAAGATTTCTATGTTAAAACTCTGAAATACAGTCTATGCATGAAGTTTTTGATAAACTGTATCAATACCTTCCTAGGTATAGACCTAATTCCTCAAGTGAAGATAGAAGATTTAAAGCAAATGAAGGTAAGCATGGACATAGGCTTTTCAAGATGTGTTCCTAATTATTTGCTTTAAATAGCCATTAATTTTTCTTTTTACAGTTAATGTGACCACAGACAAATTGATCCAATTTCTTTTTTTTGTAGGCTTACATAAAGCATTTAAAGAAACAGCAGAAAGAGCTGAATGCCTTAAAGAAGAAGCATGCAAAGGTAAGATCATTAAGAGCTCTCGGAACAGCACACTCTCATTGAAGAAGAGCTGCAACTTTCACAAGTATGGACGGTTCCTAATTGAAGTGAATGAAAACTAAGGAACTAAGACCGCCAAGAAAGGGCATTTCTGTTTTAATTGTACTGCAATTTATGTTAAAGTAAACTAATTTTCCCTCTAGCAACCCTTTTTATGTCTTCCTGAGTTTTGGTATGCTTTGTTTGACCCATGTAAGGATCTAGAGCTCACCTTTTCTGGATGATAATTTTATCTAGCTCCCTCTTGGATGACATATTGACACATAGCTTGAAAAAAGTGCAGTAATGATGTGAGAGGGTGCTGCATCAAAGGAAGACCCTGGAGAAACAGCAAAATTACCAAAAAAACCTGGAAAGTGTAACTGAAAAAATGAAATGCACTATTCCTCTTCACATATGTTTGTATTACCACTTTATAATTAACTGCTTGGAAGGTACTGTTGACAGTGGTATCTCAGTGTGGTAGTATTACAAGTATACTTTATGTTATAAAATTATGACCCATTTTTTCCTGCTTTTTATCACTAGGAAATCTTTTCTCATGTTACAAACAGTGGAATAACAGGAGAAGATAGTATTTTGCAATGCATGCACATCTTTTCTAGCGTTTGCAGCAGTAACTCCCTTTGATTGCAGATTTCATGCAGATCTGATCTAATGTAATAATATCTTGGCATTTTTAGTATCACTGTGTTTCTCTTCATTGCTGTCATTTGGATGTGCAGTACTATGTGTAATAAAGTATGAGGAAATTATTTTCAATAATCAACACTTTCTTGTGGCTCGTAATATTAAAAATAGTATAAGAAAATTGAATAACTATTCAACTTTCCTACTCCGTGCTGATTCTGTGCAGAGGGGAAATGAGTGATTCCTTCACTTTAATGTTGTCTACAAAGCCCGTGCTCAAGAAAAAGTCTCTGCCATCCATGTCTAAAGTAGCACCTCTATCCCATAAGAATGGGTTGCTGTGAGTATCTTGCAAAAATGTTTTGTTCTTATCCGAATCATTGCATAATAGGTAGCTTCTAGGCCTTCTTGGGATTGATCTCTTAGGAGGCTTCTCACAGCTGGATACTATCAAAAATTTGATCAATTTGTTCAGATTTGCACTTGCTTTTTCTAATCCAGGCAGAAAACTGCCAGCAACAGTAAGATGCTATGTGCTCAGAAGGGCTTTCAGCATTTGCTTGAGAACAGTTATTTTTGTTCTGAGCTATTCTGTGTCCTGCTGTTTTCAAGTATGAACAGAGTGAGTGCAAGTCTGCCCTAAAAAGAAAATTCTTGTCTAGAACATGCCTTGCTAAAGGCCTATGTAAGTGCAACTTCTTAAATTTTAAGAGCATCTGATCAGAAGAGTGTGGCCATAGTAGTACACAGATGAGCTTAAGAAAGTGCCTAGTGTACTCATCAGTATTTTTAATGTATTTTATAAGCTGGAAAGGAGCCTGGGAACTGTGCAGTTGATAATCCATGATCATTTGCAGAAAGCTTTTGTATTAAACACATTGAACTTAGAAGTTCCAGAAATAGGTTGGCTCTTATGTTGCTGTAGACACTCCTGAGGTCTGGATGAATAAGTAAGCACAAGGGAATTGTTCATGTCATTTAAGGAAAAATATAATCTCTTTTCTGTCTAAAGTTGGCCTTATGGAAAATGCATTTGGTAAATGAATGCATGCAAGTGTGGAAGAGAGAGAGGGTGAAGGAGGAAATGACTCTGTTTTAAGCAATGTAGGAGCTAAATTGGTAGCCCTGAGCAGAGTTAGCTGAGGAAATAGCAGGAGTAAGTGTCCTTATTATTAACAACATACACTCAATGTAGAGAAGTATTAGTATGCCTGCTGAAATGCTGTCAGAATTTGGTTGCTTTGTAGAAAAATACACATTGTATTATCAGCCTTCATTTAATAAATGTGTAGGACAGTTACAGATACCACATTTTCAGATTAATCATTAGAATTTCTTTTGCTCCACCCATGGTACAGCTTCAGTGTCCCTGGTGGAGGAAGGATATGCAACCCTCCAGTGCAAAAGGCCCAGCGGAAAATTGGTTTTATTTGGGTTGTGCTCTGCAGCTTAGGCATTTACAGGGCTTTTGGAAGAGTGGTCCCATCTGCCAGGTCTGTGCTTTGATTCAGTGGTTATTTCAACTTCTTGGTATGGTTTAAGAACTTCTCTTCAAAAGGTATTAAACCCCTCCTGCATATCACAGGTCTTACCTGTTTTGTACTCTACATTCCTTAGAAATGCCTCAGTACCAATATACCTCAAATGTTAAGTGTGAATGATCCCTGCATTATGTAATTATAAATACTCTTTTAAAAAAGGAGTAATAATAATAGAACAAGCATAAAGTGACGTCACTGTGTGGGATGTGTGTGTATGTATACAGGTACAACAGTTGCAAGGAGATATATCACACAGGAAAAACAAAGTAATGGCAGTATGTTGAGGAAGAAGAGAATTTTATCATGCTTCTGGAATCAAAATGGCTGAAACACTGACCAGCAGTAAATAAGAAGGAGGACAGCATTGAATAAATACACAGCCAGAGAGTACTGTATTCTGAAAATCCAGGCACCATTTTGTTTTTTATAGGATCCTTGGAGAGCTGGATTGAGAGTTTTTACTGTTCCTTTTTCCACTTCCATATGGGAAAAATATGACCTCTCATCATGCTTGTCAGTATTCAGGAGGCATTTGGGTAATGTCCTTAATCTGCTTTAACTTTTGGTTTTGTAGGTCCCTATCTGTTCTATTTTATTCTACTCTACTCAATGCAACTGTATCCAAGTAGAATGGAGATCATTACAAAACAAACATTCTGTGACTGATAAAGTTCAGTCTGCTCATTCCCTAATATCAGATGAGTGGCTTGCCAAAAACTGCAGAATTGTGAATTTCACGATAGTGAAGAGTTGAGATTTCATTCAGGATTGAGATTCATGTAAAGGATACATATGCAGAGTCATTTAAAAACAAAATAAAGCTTTTATAGAAATCCATACAGGTTGTAATGTACTAAGCAAGTAGAGATTAAAGACCAAGCAAACTATAGTGAATGCTGGAGGGGAACAACATGTCACAAGTCCTGTAATTCCATGAAATTCGTTCTTCTTCCTTCAGGCTCTCTGTTCTTACCCAGGCTACAAACTTAAGTAAAGGATTGTGTTCAAAAACTGATTCATTTGCAACAGCTCTGTTATAAAACAAAACCACTTCTTCTGAAGTAGGGAAGGTGTATCGGTACACTTTATTCTGAAACTGAACTTACCTCTTATACTACAATACTCATTTTGTTTGGCATTTGAAAAAACAGTGACAAATTTCTGTAATGATTACCATTAAAAAAAAAAAAATCCACGCTAGGTCTAACTTCTAGTTAAGTCTTAGTTCTGGTAATCTGAACATTTGGTCATTTTAAAATAATGCAGCCAGCAAATTTTGTGTTTTGCAAAATTTTTTAGAATCTTAGTAGGCAGCTTTTGAAACACAATGTTTCCAGCCTACAGTCCTTCAGTTTCCTTCATATGAATGTTACTATGAAACTGCAGAATAACTGAATGATCTTTGTTGGGTTTTGTTTTTTATTTATCAAGATCGATACTGAGTACAGTAAATGAGTGGCATCATAGGAAGATGGAATAAAGAGCAAGAATATGTACATATTTAAGAGTCAGTCACTGATTTCATCATTTAACAGACTGCTTCTATGGATGTTCTGCTACTGGATGTTATTCTGTTGCAGGGATGTTAGAGTTTTTGTGCCTCTTGTGTTAAACAGAAGAGGAAGCAAAATAAGGAAAGATTACTCAGTATATTCTCTATCTGTCAAAGGTGCAACAGATCACCATGGTAAACAGCTCTGTCAGTTTCAGAGGTGATATTCACAGATGTCCACTTAGGGAATTTAATATGGCCATAGACACTATCTAGATCTGCATAGTTATCACCCAAAATATGAATCCTATAATCAATCTCCTGTAAATTTATATTGACACTGAATGTGTGTACTGTTTGAAAAGAAATCTTTTCAAGAAAGTGGCCATGAAAAATAATCTTCATTTCACAATGCAAGAGAGAAAGTATAAACGATTCTATGGCTCTAGATTAATAAAGTTCTGCAAAAGAGGTTGTGGATTTGGAAATGATAGTTTTTCTTTATTTCATCATTGTGGTATTCTGTAATGAAAGTCTTCCGTACTTCAGTTTTTAGTTGTGTAAAGGAGTATTTATGTTACATTAGAGAGATTCATGTAGGAATAATGGTTTGTATCCTAAGATCTTACTTCTTGTCTTCAAACAGACTGACTTTTGATTTTCTTTCCCTTTGTTTAAATGGAACTACATCTAATTCTTTACTTTTTTCTATAGATAGTCAGGCTGTGATTTGTGTCCTTCTGTATCAGTTAGCTGACCACTCAGCTGAACTGTGGCTTCAATTTTTGTTATAATCATTAAATACAATTTGTGAATATATCTGTGGAAAAGACGTATAAATACAAACCACAAATTCAGTAGTCTTGAGGAAATCATGAAAGGCATAACTGAGGAGAGTTTTATCTGCAAAACATGTTCTGAATCAGTCTAGAACATTTTTCCACCTGGAACTTTGTGCCTAAAAATAAAAAAATGCTGAAAGTGTTTTAAGATGTTAGAAAACCACTTGCATTTTCTAGAGTCTTGACAGAAGTTTTGGATGCAGCAGCTAGCTGTAATGAATTTTCCTTTGAGTAAAGACAGAAAATCAAAGTCATATCAGCTCAATCACTTTAAACAGTGTTTCCAGGTTTGAGGTAATGTAATGCAAGAGACCTCTTGTTGTTGACTCCCAGTATTTTGTGCCTTCTGTGCAGTGGTTGACAGTAGTCCATCTTCCTCTTCCAGCTCTGTTTATATTCATGTCCAAATTCATGTTCTGCAGACTGGATGGGGAGGAGGAGGGAAGTGGGGAGTGAGGATAAGGTCCTCAATAGAACTTTCTCATTTAAGATGGAGTTGTCTTGGAGCAGTAGCAGTAGAGGTGAGTCTCTTAAAAAGTTCCCAGT
The DNA here is from genome assembly GCA_037305975.1 of Chrysolophus pictus. Taxonomy (NCBI): domain Eukaryota; kingdom Metazoa; phylum Chordata; class Aves; order Galliformes; family Phasianidae; genus Chrysolophus; species Chrysolophus pictus. The sequence continues at coordinate 97,099,647 of CM074578.1, forward strand.
GGGTTTGTGATGAAGAAATGAGACTTTAATCATGGTTAAATTAGGTAAATTTAAATATTCTAGTTCTAAGCGATGGGACCACGAGGATTATGTAGCCATGCCTTACCAGTATGCAGATGGCTCATACTTTGTAATATTTTCAGACAGTCTTTCAGAACAGGAATTATATTGTTCTTTTTGACTGAAGAAAAGTGTGTAGTTAAGCAATGAGATGCTCTTTGTGCCTTCACCTGTGGCTGTCATGCTGTCAAGTTGTCAAGTTTATGTCATTCTTTTTGTCCATATTTTTTCCTACATGGTTAGTCAGTAGTAGATATTCCTTGGCAATGCTGGCACTTTTTAATTATAATTGAGTCTATTTATTTCCCTTTAAATCTTCTGTAGAACAGAGAATTCAATTCTCCTCTCTAACTACAAAATTTGTGAGTTGTATGTGTTCCCTGGGGGAGCGCATATGTTGTGAGTGCCAGGCTTTTGAAGTATCACAACATTTGTGTTAGAATTTTGGTAAAATTCAATGCAAGTCTTTCACTAGGATTTTTAAATGAAGAAACAGTGATAAGACAAACGCAGGTGTACAGAAAATAGGAACAAAAAACAATAGAATAATAAGGGTAGCATAACTAAATAATGAGCTATAAAACAAAATAAAGTCCTGGTAAGAGGCCATATTAGCTAATGCAATGGTTTTTGTCTTGTTTAGATAAAATGTGGAGCAACTGAATAATAATAAAATAATGTAAATTAACAAACAGTTTTTCCTCTTATAATGTAAATATTTAGTGCTCTCAGCTTTAGTTAAATATTTGCATCGTAAGCAACTGTTCTGATGAAGGAGAATATGAAATCAAGTTTAATAATGAAGTCTACATGTAAGTGCTAATGGTGTTGTTTCTGGTACAGTCTTTGTAATGGAAAGGAAATGCCTGTGCTCCTCACCCAAGTGTTGCTTTGATGATTCCTCTTTTCATTATAAAAAAAGTTTTTTACTCCCCTTCCATAGATTAACTTCTTACAGTTCACCAGTGTAAATCACATAACTGGAATGACACCAGGTTATCACTAGGGTGAAATACTCCATGAGTAGCTCTTTACTTCCAGTTTGTCAAGGTGTGCTATATTGTTTGGGGGTGAAAAAAAAAAAAAAAGGGCATTGGTTGTTTGCAGTGGGCTGCATGTGTAGTTGAGCATCACATTACACTGCTTTCTATTGCTTGGACAGGGAGATTCTCTGCAACAGGACAGATGCTGAGATTGGTGTTGTTAGGGGAGTTGCAGACCAGATTTTCAGAACTTTCAGTTAAATATTTAATTTTTATTGTTTAAATTTAAGATTTAAATTTTATTGTTTTTGGACTTATAACTTTATTCTGTTTTATAATGGCCAACATGCTAGTGTTTTATTCAACACAAGATACAGACGGGAAGGGGATTGGGATGAGTTTTGTTCCCCTTAATATTCAGAAACCTTAAATGGCTTTATATGAGCTTGTAAATATATATATATTTTTTTTAATGTTGCATTTAAATGGCATTTATTCAAAAGGTAAAGTTAAATGGATAGTAATAGTTGGCATTTTTTTCCATCATTCTTTTGTTTTAAAGTAACAATATATTATATTTTTAAGGTACAGTTAGATTTTTATTTTTTTTAAAAGGAGAACTGCTGTAGCACTTATGATGAAATATCTGAAAACTAAATACCAGATGGCTAAGCCAGATTAAATTCTATTTTCAAAGTTATCTGTTCATACACCGATATTTTTACACTGTAAGAAAACTAAACGTTAAAAATCCAGCAATCTAATTGTGAGGTCCTACTGTTTTCCAGGAGCACAGCGCTATGCAGAAGTTGCACTGCACACAAATTGACAAAATAGTGGCACAATATGATAAGGAAAAGGTATCATACGAGAAAATGTTAGAGAAGGCAATCAAGAAGAAGGGGTAAGATATTATTTTAATGTTTTTAATAGACTAAAAATAGTTTTTATGCTTCTGTGGTCTGGAAGAAAACACTTGTAAAAAAGGTCATTCAAATGAATGAACTGCAGCTTGAACCAGCATCCTACATCAAACTGAGTTTGAGCTGCTTGAAGGCTTTAGCCATGGGCCATAAATGTTGTACTCAGTTTGCCTTTCTCTAGTTTTCTACTGTCAGTGTGTGAAATATAAAAGCAAAAGAGTTGCCAGAAATATTAATTTCCTTGGTCTGATCTGGTCTCACTACCTTTTCCCGGGAATGTGTCTGTTGTATTCAGTAAGAGATGACTAATGCCATCAACAGCTCTACTGATCAGGAGGAGGCAATGATTTGATCTGAGGAAAAAACTAGCTTCTAATCCTGAGCATTTTAAAATAGTAGAGTTCTGTCATGCTGTCAAGTTGAAGTTTCTTTTTAACAACAACAACAGAAAAAAAAACCCAACAACAAAAAACAACACCTTTAGATGCTCAACTGGGATAAATTGCTATTAATCCTTTGACTTGGGTAAAGCTGCTTGGTTTGCGATATCTGAAGTCCTGGCCTTTATCCATGTGAATCTCTTAATCTCAGAAAAGTTCACAGAACATACTGATGACTTTAATAAAATGTCCTTGTAGACCCATTTGGGATAATATGACAGGACTTGTTGCTATCTTGCTGCTAGTGTTTAATCTGGCAGCAGTGTCTCCTCTTTATGTTTCACCCCGTGGCTAGAATTTCTTTGAGATAGCAGTTTGTTTTATAATACCAGGACTTTGAGCAGCAGTTGATTAACTTAATTCTATATAAAGTTATGCTAATAGTTAGTCTTAAATTCACTCTGTTATCATCAGACAACAGCAGCTGGTAACCACTTGCTAACTGAATGCTGAACATAAACGCATCTTTAGCATTGGTTTCTTACACAAATACTTTTTAGGTTTTTTTAATTATTTGGAATGACTGGGTTTTTTTTAAATACTTGGTTGTCTATTCAGTATACTTAGAAAAGAAATAAAAGTGTCTGAAGTGAGAAAGGTAAGGAAAATTCACTAAGTAATGAAAAGATTATGTAAACTCTTTAAAAAGCTCATGCATATTTTTTCCAAGAAAGGAGAATTGATAGCACCCAAATACATATCCACCCTTATATCTAAATTGGAAAGATATGGATTTGAAAGCTCAAATATTTGGTGGATAAAACTCTTACATACCTATAAAAAAAATAATAATTTCAGGAAGTATCTGGCAATTTGAATATGAATGCTTCAAAAATATATTTGAAATGCTCATTTACAAAGTTTATTACTTGAAAATGTCCCATAATGATAGCCAAGGAAATGGAGTATGTCCTGTACTCACTGAACCCAGGATCTCTCATTCATTAGATTGTTTCAGCTAAAAAAAACCTGCTCAGATCTCAGCTCTCATAAGAAGATATGTTGAGGAAGTTGATCTTGTTTAGCTTGGAAAAAAAGAGGGCTCTGGACAATGAGATCTCATTGCAGCCTTCCAGTACTTGAGGGGAGGTTATAATCAGGAGGGGGACTGACTTTTTACATGGTCTGATAGTGACAGGATGAGGCGAAATGGCTTTAAACTAAAAGAGAGGAGATTTAGGTTAGATGTCAGGAATAAATTTTTTACTCAGAGGGCTCTGGCACAGGCTGTCCAGAGAAGTTGTAGATGCCCCCATCCCTGGAGACATTCAAAGACAGGTTGGATGGGGATCCTGGGCAACCTGATCTAGCAGTTGGCAACCCTACACATGGTAGGGGCTTGGAAGTGTATAATCTTTAAGTCCCCTCCAATCTAAGCCATTCTATCATTCTATGAAATATTTGTAATCTAAGTAGAACCTTCCAGGAAAAGACTAATTCTCCAAAGAAAGATCAACTATAGGACAAATTAATTTAACTTGGCTTTGATTCAATTTCCATTGAGTAAATAAGGTTTTTGGCTTTAAAAACTATGCACCAGATTTGTAAATAAAGCCAGTACATTTTACTACAATAATTATGAAATTAGCCCTGGACATTGTACTGTAGTTATCGTCAGGGGAGAAAAGTTTCCCAGTGCTCTGCTATTTTAGAATAGTGTATCAGAAGGAAGATGATCAGTGTTCCTGTTGGCCTGAGCAGAGGCCAGTGTCTCAGCTTGTCTAGGCAAAACAACAGATGAAGATATATAACAAGGTTAAAGGTGGTAATGACAGTCTCTGGGTAATGGACAGTGAAAAGCTGTTTGTAACAGTGCTTTCCAGAATAATTCCAAACTGGGGCAAATATAAAAGTAAATGATAATCTGATTCCCAGTTTCACATAATTTCATGGTTTACTTTCCGTGTCTTAATTCTTGTAACACTTCTGTGACAGACTCCAGAACCTTTATGATAATTTTAAATTATTGACAGAACTTGTTATTTGTTTATTATGGATTTGTTGGGTTTTTTTGGAGGAGGAGGAGACTCCTTTAATTTATTTGTTTGTTTGTTTGTTTGATTGTTGTAAGTAACTAATTCAGAAGCTAATTCAATACAAAGCTATATACTGTTCTTTACCATGACAATATTTTCCTGGGCTTGACAGCTGCCAATCATCTGATGGCACTTCAGTTTTGTAATTACTGGTATATTATTACCAACCAAATTAAAATTGCTTGTCAGATTTCCTATTAAAACGCTTCTTAGTTGTACATCAGTGTTTTAAGTGCTTCCTTCTGGATTACTGTGTATGCAGCCCTGAAACCCCCTTCAGCAAGGTACTTTGGCAGAACCATCTCTTCACCCCAGTAGGGTAGTGTATTTCAGGACAAGCTGAGATCTGAACAGGTTTTTTTTGGCTGAAACAATCTAATGAATGAGAGATCCTGGGTTCAGTGAGTACAGGATATATTCCGTTTCCTTCAGTACAGGATATATTCCGTTTCCTTGGCTATCATTTTCGGACATTTTCAAGTAATAAAGTTTATAAATGAGCATTTCAAATATATTTTTGAAGCATTCATACTCAAATTGCCAGATACTTCCTGAAAAAAAAAATTGAAAGATACATAAAATAGTTTGTCTTCTGACTTTGTTGAGCTATTTTTTGTGGTCTGTTTCTGCCACATGGTGTGACAAATGTTGACTGTATAATGTTCAGCAAAGTAAAATTTTTAATCACATGCGAATTCACCAACAGATGGATGGGATTTTGCTCCCTGTGCTATTTCTGTTGTACACTTAAAATGCTCAAAAGTCTTGAAGTAGCTTATTGAGACATGCATGCTTGTGTCCCTACTCTGAAATGGAGTTTAAAAGGCATGTGAAGATCTTTCTGATTTATCAAAACTGTCCAGTAATTCATGTGTATGCATGTGTATGAGCATGGACATGTGACTATGAGTTGGGCTGTTGCTGAATATTTGTTTCTAGCTGTGACTTGATGATTTTATCATGTACTTGGTCACTGCAGTTATGGACAATTCTGGCTATGTCCAGGCTGTCTGGAAGGTTTCCTTCAGATGTAACGAGAACATTGCATTTGTAGGGAAGGCTTAGTTGATGGTTTTGATGACTAGGACTATGAAAAGTCTGGTGTTTGGTATTTGAAACAATTAGTCTTTTTCATAGGATATGTATAGCCAGAGTCTGATTATGTCTACATATGTGCATAGGCAAAGATGCTTTCTTTGAAGCTGTTTTTTATTCAGGCAGAGGTAACTATGGTCAGAACCTATCTCTATTGCTTTTATTTACTTCTGAAGTGTCAAATGAATCAAATCTTTACCAAAAATTTCCTACCATGACCAGAAAATGAATGACCAGGCCTTCTGGTGGCACTTGGGAACACTAGGCACATCACACTACTGTTTTCACAGAGAACTTTGCCAATACTTTTTGATAATTAAATTCTGTCTTTTTCCATAAGTTTAGCTGCACTTTGATATTAAAATAGGTTATAAACTTTTTAAGAGTTTCATTAAGAGTTTAAGATTATAAAATGGATGTAGCTGCACCCACTGTAACATTACATAGTTTTACATCAGCAGATGATCTAGATGATAGAACTTTTACAGTGCTGTCGAAGTAGACTCCTCTAAATTTATTGTATTATTCCAAACTGAAAAACTGAGACTTCCAATGTGTGAATCTGTATTCTCTTCTGAAAGCACTTCTCTACATAAACGGTAGCAAAAAGATAGGTAATGTTGGACCTTGTCAGATGGAGCTTACAAAATTCATTGACTTAAGTGAGATAGTAACTGAAATTGCTGATGGTTTTTTACTGTTTGTCCATCCTACCCAATGCACAGCCCACAAAATTAGGTTTATTGAGAGGTAGAAGTCATCTATCTACAGGTAAATCACGAGAGCATCAGCATGGGCCCTCTGCTGCCATTTTACCAGCCAGCTTCTTGAAATCATGATGTTCCGGCATGAAACAAACTTCGCAACTTGTATTCAACTCAGCTTACTTTACCCGAGCATAAAGACCATGCTGTATTGCCTATTGCAAGGGTGAAGGCTGTCTTCAAGATTTATTGTTTTCAAGTCACATCAGGTATTTAATGTCTTGGATTCATCTACATGGACCAATGTAATTTGCAAGGGTAATGAGGCCTCTTCTTTGCAACCCTTTTGATTCTGTTTTCCCACAGCGGCTTACTTAGACTTTCAGCAGTCATTCAAATTAAGCATGCCCAAACTACTATGTGAGACAGTTATTCAAGCAACTTTTTCTTCTTTGCCTCAAAACAGTAACAAAAATGACTTTTGAATCAGAAGATAAAATCATGGCAATGTAATGAAAATGCTTGTAAGTTTTCAGACAGGATCTGGATTCTCTTAGCAAGATATTTTAGGTCTTAAAATGAAAGAAAGTACCATAAATGAAGATGTTTGTCATATCCTTAGCAACAGAATATTGCAGGGGCAATCTAGAATTAATTGTGTGGTGTTTGAATTGAATGATCATTAATCCAACAATGTTTTGTAAGTTGTGAATAAATTACCAGAAGAAATAATTTCATTCCAATATGCTGTAGCACTTCAACATTGATTAACATTTTAATTAGTAAGAGCTGACTGGATGGGAAGATGTTTAACTTGTGGCACACATTTGCAATTTTGCTTTTTTTAGAGGAAGTAATTGTGTTGAATTGAAGAAAGAAACTGAAATTAAAATTCAGGCACTAACGTCAGATCACAAATCTAAGGTAAGCAAACAGCCAATTTTAACACATGCAACATCTGAAATAGAGATTTTGAGACTCAAGTGGTATTTTATTTTCTTGGAAGCATATGAATGATTTTTAGCAATAATAACATGTCAAAAAGAATGGGAGTAATCAATTGTCTAAAAGTGCTTCTTTGAAAAAATATCTAAAAAGCAGCATCAATTTCCTGCTCTTTTAACACTTATTGAAGAAAGTACCATATGCATGCCTTATAAAGCAAAACTGGTCATTTATGTCAGTTCTAACTAAACAAAGAGAAATTTGGATGCTAGATACATTCCCAGAATATATACATAAAGAAGTTTATTTTCCATTTTCCATCCTTATCACCATGGGTGACACTTACTAGTGTTTCTTCTGCCTCCTAAGAAAGCAAAAGTCTTAAGTTGTTCTTGAGCCAAGTGCCTTCTTATTTGTATTCTTTTTTTTTACTCCAGGAAATAGTTCTGTTGTCTTCTTCAAGGTGCTAGAGAATAAAATTGCTCAGAGGCCAAGTCCCAATTCATTTAAAAGAGCTTTTTTCAAGTTGTGATTCATTGTTCATGTTGAGTTGCACAGAGCAACCTCTATGCTAACTATGCTCGTTGGCTTCATACTTTCCTTAAAAGTTTTATCTACCACTTTTTGACATGCTTTCAAGTTTCTGAAAGATATTCCAAATAGAGGTAGCAGGAACACTATAAGACGCATCCATGTACAAAGTGGCTGAAGGGAGAAGATTGCAGGAGAGTGAACACAGTGTGTAAGTAGGAGTGCTAATGTAAAAGCTGAAATCTGTGGAACAAATCAGGTGAGTATAGGAAATAAAAACAAAGCAGCCACAATTTTTGAAACTTAGAAAATTAGAGAATTAAGGTTGTTTTCACCTTTTCTTCTCCTGATTTTATTATTTGATGCTCTTACTTCATGTAAAGAAGACCCTGGTTTTTTAAATAAGAGTTGTTTATTTTTGGTGCTTCTTCAGCCACAGATGTCATTACCGATGTCATTTACCTGGACTTGAGCAAGGCCTTTGACATGGTCTCCCACCACATCCTTATCTCCAAATTGGAGGGATGTGGATTTGATGGGTGGACCATTTGATGGGTAAGAAACTGGTTGAAAGGCCACAGACAGAGGGTGGTCATCAATGGCTCTTTGTCCAGGTGGAGGCTGGTAACGAGTGGCCCAGGGGTCTGTCTTGGGACCAGTGCTTTTTAACACCTTTATCAATGACATCGATGACGGAATCGAGTGCACCCTCAGCAAGTTTGCTGTCGACACCAAGCTGAGTGGTGCGGTTGACACGGTTGAAGGAAGGGATGCCATTCAGAGAGACCTCGAGAGGCTAGAAAGGTGGGCCCGGGTGAACCTGACGAGGTTCAACACGGCAAAGTGCAGAATTTTGCACTTGGGCTGGAGGAATCCCAGGCATCCATACAGACTGGAAGGAGCGGTCCTTGCGAGCAGCCCTGTGGAGAAGAACCTGGGAGTCTTGACAGATGAAAAACATAACATGAGCCAGCAGTGTGCCCTTGTGGCTCAGAAGGCAAATGGTATCCTGGACTCCACCAAAAGAGGGGTGGCCAGCAGGGACAGGGAGGTGATTGTTCCCCTCTACTCTGCTCTTGTGAGGCCTCATCTGGAGTACTGCATCCAAGTGTGGAGCCCCCAGTACAAGAAAGACAGGGAGCTGTTGGAGAGGGTCCAGGGGAAGGCCACAAAGATGATCAGGGTACTGGAGCACCTCCCCTATGAGGACAGGCTGAAGGAGCTGGGCTTGTTCAGTCTGGAGAAAAGAAGGTTGTGGGTGACCTCATTGCAGCATCTCAGTACCTAAAGGGAGCCCACAGAGGGGAGGTGAATCAACTCTTTGAAAGGGTAGATAACAGAAGGACAAGGGGAAATGGTTTTAAGTTGAGGGAGGGGAGATTTAGGTTGGATGTCAGAGGGAAATTCTTTACAGAGAGAGTGTTGAGGTACTGGAACAGGCTGCCCAGAGAGGCTGTGGATGCCCCATCCCTGGAAGTGTTCAAGACCAGATTGGATGGGACCCTGAGCAGCCTGGTCTAGCATTAAATGAGGAGGTTGGTGGCCTCGCATGTGGTATGGGGGTTGGAGATTCATGATCCTTGAGGTCCCTTCCAACCCTGGCAATTCTGTGATTCTGTGATAGATTTAGGATAAGCCCCTGAAAAAAAACCTAGAGTACCTTTCTCATCTTCCTATTTCCTTCTCCAATTAAAAGTCCAGAAATGTTTTCTTAAAAAAGAATAAAGGAAAAAAACTTGTGGACAAAAAAGATTTCATTCATTTATTAGTGAAAAAACTCTCTGAGGAGCACTAGGTCCCTATCACCTAGACATAAGCTCCAAAACTCATTTGAAGTTATACTGTGTAGAAGATTCTTTGCTGTGATCCTCACTTGCCACTTGTGTCTGGAGTTAAGGAGTCTGATACATATACAAAGGACATCCAAGTGTTCATTAATCTTCCAAATCCTATAAGTATGATTCATGTTTTCCCTTTCCACAGATATATGTAGTTTCTGAGCTCTTTTTTTTGTTTGTTTTTTGTTTTTTTTAATCCAGCTTTCAAACCATTTTGTTTAAATATAATCTGTACCTGTAAAAAAGGTTGACTTTTGTCCACTCCCATGTCAGGTTTTAGGATGACATATTCAGAGGAGACTTAAAAGTAAGCTCCTTTGAAATGACAAGCCTCTATGTGTTGGGTAACTTCTGAAGAATACCTCTTCAATTCTACATCTGTGGTTTTCTCTAGGTTAGTGGTTTTCAATATCTTGCTTGCTGTGGTTCCATCACAATTTTCCATATTAAGTATCAATTTTAGTATTCTCACAGACTTCTTTTGTTTCAATTACTGTGTGTAGGCCCTCGAATTATTCCCAGAGATCATTCAGAGGTTTGGAAGCAACAAGTTGGAAAACAGTGATCAAGACCATAGGGAAATTAACTTTTATCCTAGATGAATGTAGGTGCAATTAAATTAGATGAAATTCTAAAATGCTGGATGCATTGCACTGATATCGTGGGACTTTGATTAATTAACAGTTGTTCAGCAGTTCTCAGTATTTGCTCCACTAATTTGAAATCAAATGGTACTGTAATTCAGTTTTAATTACAGCTCATGTCCTCCAGTGCAACTCTGTCACAATATACACGTACAGTTTTAGCACTGGAGATCTTTTCATCTACAGAAGTCTTCTTGTTATAAGAAAATATGCAGCTGAAGTTTGGCCTAAAATTAGATCTGAATGTCCCAATGTACTACACACACATTTACTGAAGCAGACGCAAATTACTCCCATGCATTAAAAATGTAGGTCCCAGCATCACACAAGCTGAGGATGAAAAGAGGAGAAAAAAGATTACTTCAAAGATTATTCCTGCTTGAACTTAGTGACTAAAGAAACGTCTTGCATATATCCTGTGCAAAAGAAAGTTTCCAATCAAGATTTTAATTAGTCTCTTAGGCCCAGAGAAGGAGCAGATGAAAGGAAAGGATTACAAATGGTCTGTAGGGCAGGAAAAATTAGTTACCTCATGGTTATTTTTCTTATCACTTTAGGTAAGCAACACTACCTTAAGTAGGACAAGAGCGCAATGCAATTGCAATAGTCATTTTTTACTGTGATGGTAATAAATTGGAGGAAAGCAGGGATGTACGTGGAATTTATTACATCTGAACTTTGAAGTGTATCACAGATCTGTGGCAAAATTGGATTTTAGATGATTTAATGGCCTTGAGTTCTAAGGTCATCTCAATCGTGGTCAAATTGTATTTTTCAAATCTTGTAACAGTTGTTCAGCAAATCCCTTATATCCTTCTCATCAGGCTATATCTTCCTTTCCCTGAAATAAGACTCTGAGTTTGCATGATATGCATTAAAAAAAGAGACCTTCCCTTTCTCACACCCAAGAAAAACTTGTTTTGGAAGCAGCCGTACCTACTTAGTCTGCATGCTGATTTTGAATTTAGTAGCATGTTTGTCCATGAACACAGTCAGTTTTATATTATTCTTATTTCCTATATTTTCAGATTACATACTTAAGAATACTGCCATGCTTAAGTCTCTCTGTAGTTTTCTGCTTTAGTATCAGCATACCTGAGATGTTGGATTCCTGCCTTCATTTTCTTCTGTAATTTATGTGTTTATCAGCCATTTAGGAACAGTGATCACATTAAACATTTGCAATTGGCACTTGATTCTTTTCTTAATTTCTTTGGGCTTTGTGGAAGTTTTTTTTTCTCAGATAAGTCACAAAATACCTACTTCCACCAGGTTTTCCACTACTTATACATTTATTTATTTCACTATTTTAATAAGTCATGATTGTTTTTTTATGCAAAGTTTGTTTTGCATTTCTTGTACTAGGTAGGGAAGCTCTAAATAAAAGCAAACTCTTTTTTATTTTATTTGAAATTTTAATTGAAGCATCTAGTTGTTTGAGGTGCTGTAGATCTTAAAGAAGTATGTCCAGAAAATGTTTAATTCATAAATTTGATTAATCTTTCTTTGAAATTGCCCACTCAGCATTATAAGGAGCTTAGACTAAACTTGCATCAAATTGAAGTGACGTAGGTAAGTGCTAGAGGTGAGAAGGTATCTGCCCCTTAAGTTTTCTGTAATGCCATCCAAAAAAATGAGTGTTTTTTCCTTACCAACTTGCAAACATTTATTTTGACTTGTTTTAAAACTGGATCTTGTTTTTACGTCTGTGAAGACAGCACTGCCTTAGGAACTTCTTACTAAAGATATTACCTCCCCATACCGCACCATATCCTTTAGTGCATGTATCACTTAATAACTCGTAGGTTTTGATTTAGTGGTACACTGACCCACCTGCACAAAATTAAGTATTACTTGTTTTGCTGGAGATACATTCAGACCTAAATACCATGATGAATTAGGCCTATATTAGTCCTACCAATATTCTGCCTCAAAGTGCTTTTGTTTTTTTTGTTTTTCCTGACAGCTGCAGAAAACTCCAGGTAGTGTTCCGTCAGATGCTTCTGCCTCAAATTGTATCTGCTCTGATATGGAACACGTACTTAACTGTAATTAAATGCAGGTCTTGCTTTCAGGTAGTGGTAGTCACCCTGTTCTTTTATGAAATTACTTGCTCTGGTGCTTTTCAAGTGCCCTTTTCTTTCACCATCACCAGAGTGTGCACGACAGTCTGTTCTTCATTATGCAGAGCTACTGCAAGCCCACATCTAAAATACTGGCATTAATCTCTCCGTTTGTGAGCAATATTGAAGCAGTTTTTTGATTTGAAGAGTAAGGTTTAGCTTTTTGTAGAAGGCGACCCAAATGCTATTAGTTACCATAGTAGCACTGAAATGACTGTCTGACAATAGGTTTATTTTTCGTAAGGCACATTTTATATACCATTTATGGAAAAGTGAGATAGCTTGTCAAAATATCCAAAGATTATTAATAAAGGATAATAAAATATACCTTTCTATTAGCTTCTTTTCTAAATCATTGGGTGCAGTATATTATTGCCAGAACAACTCTGGTGATTTAGACTTCTTCACATTGTCTCTTGGGAACTTTCCAAAACTTTAATCTCTTTATTCTTGTGAGTCTTGGGAGATAAACACAAGAAGAATACTTGTAAGATTCCCCGCTGACTTAATGAATATAAAAGAAAGATATGTAGTCTATCCTGAGATTCAGGTTGTATTAAATACAGGATTTCTCTGTAAAAATGAGTGTTTATAAAACAGTCTCTACAAAATCCAAGACTGTACTTAAGCCCTCAGAGAAATCCTGTTTACTAGTTTTTTTTCCCATTTTTAATTTCAATATTCTTAATATATATTTTTTCCTTAAAACCAAGAATATGGCAGCATTTTTATAATGAATGTGTTAGAGAATGTTTTAAAACAATGTTAGTATAGTCAAGAGCATAAATGCAGCCAATTTAGTCAGGACACTTTAGGTAATAATCTTAATGGTATGGGTTTCTTTGTTTTTATAATACACTGTGGTGTCCTCAGTGGTTTCATTATTCTTTGAAGCAATTTCACTTCTGTGACTTCATTTTCATGTTTTAGCTGCATTCGTCAGAATCTTTGTTATGACTGTCTCCACATCATCTTCAGCAGCAGTAACAGTTGATCTTATAGCCTGAGAACCACTGGCAAATCTGTTCTTTTTCTACAGGTCAAAGAGATTGTGGCACAGCACACTAAAGAGTGGTCTGAGATGATCAATACACACAGTGCGGAAGAGCAAGAAATCCGTGATTTACACTTGAACCAACAGTGTGAACTACTGAAGAAACTGCTGATTAATGCTCATGAACAACAGACCCAGCAGCTAAAATTTTCACATGACAGGTGAGCAGGGCAGTGCTACCTGTTGAGGACGGATTGATTCATGCTTGTTGTGTAGAATGCTTTATTTCTTATGCTTATAGTTCTCGTACTGCTGTCAAAGATGCTGTACTGTGTGTGTGGGAGAAGAAAAGTAAGTCATCAGGTAATAGACAGAGTAATGTGGGAGTGGGCTTCTTGGCTGGTTTAGGTTATGTGAACTTCATTGAAAGGCAGTGGATGTGATGAAGGGATGGTAGTTTGCATCAGCTGTGAATGTGCTTAGACTTTGCCTAGGAACTTGAATTCAAGGCCTGGAAACTGAGAAATATCAAATACAGAATATCTTTTGAAGTTACTAGCAGTTATGAATATGTATGTTTATAGCATTGGTGGTTACAAGAAAGATCCATGAAACAAAAGACTGTAAAAACAATAGTAATGTAGTAATGGTAATAGCAAGCTACATTAGACTAACAATATCCTGTCAGAGTCACTGGAAATGCAGAAGATACTGCATGACGCCACTGCTTGCTGCTTGTGTGATTGACTGTCCTGCTCATTTGAAATTAAAAGAAATTAAATACAAATAGTATCCAGTCTGTTAAAAATTGTAGTAAGTAGAGATGTCATTATATTCTGCTATGATCTATTATGTGAAGCAGATTAACAGCACGTGAATGCAGTATGTGTGTGTGTGTGTACATATTCATATGCAACTGTCATCACATCATTTCACATCTTTCACAAAAGAGTAGGGAAAAATGAATAAATAAATTACATTTTTAAAGTCCTGACTGAAAAAAGCAGCTTATTTTTGCATCAGAGAGAACACATGCTGAGGCATGCAAGCTTTCCATCCAACAGAGAATTGTCACAGCCAAGAGCTTTTAGTGAGCTCATCTTTATGTTAATCTCTGCGTTAACCCATGTATTCTAGCTGTCCTTCAATACATACACCACCCAAACTAAACTCCAAGAATTCTTACATTAAAATATAAATGCATTGTTCAAAAAACTCTTGTTGGAGGAAGGTGGTACTGTAACTTTGAATCATTGAAACATACTGAAACATTGGCCAGAGAAATCACGTCTCTTTGGTTTGGAGAGTCCAGTTTTCTGTCTTATATGAAGCTTATTGCAGTGCTTGGAAGACATTCTACTAATGTTTTACCTGTTCATGGAATATAATTTCTTTTATTTGTCTTTTTGAAAGTAAATTTTTGTTTGCTTTCCATACATTCTCTCATAACCTCTAAGGCCAACACTGTGGGAATCTATTAGATCTACACTAGGGCAAAGTTTTTAAAAAAGGGGGGGAAGGGGCTTTTTTTCTTCATGTCTTTTGTGTTTAGAATTTCTGCATCCCTGTGTTATTTAAATGTTATTTAAATGGCCCTATATAATTTCTTGTTATCAGTGGATTTTGCTATTGTTAAAAATACGTAGATTGTGTTCAGTCTACATATTGTTTTATGTTCAGAGCTACTGACTGCCAGACCTCAAAATCTACATCCTGATAAATGTACTGTATTTTCTCAGCTGTCCCAGGAGTAACAACCTTTCAATTTCTTTTTGCTTTGTTCATTGCAATTAGTTCTTTTCTGCTTATTCAGGAGTTTGTATGTGCAGACTGGGGATTTTTGTATGTAAAACAAATATGAGAGTGTATCTCAGTATATTAATATTTTAGAAGAATTTGTAACATGGCATTTGAAATGCAAATAGTGCTGCAAAGAAACTTTACACTTAGTCATTTATAAACTATTTCATGGAATATGTTGTGTGTATACATATGCGTTTATCTGTGTAGGTAGAAATAGTAGCCCAGAGGCAGCTCTGGTAACCATAGGAAAAGAAGAGACTATCTGAGTGCAGTGCGGGAGATGGGTCATACTGTCAGTGTGCTGTTTTCACTGCTTCCCTCTCTGTGAGCTGAAGTAATGATCTAGCTATCATAAAAGAGGACACGGAGCTGGTAGGAAAGATCAGTGATATAAAACGATGTAGCTATCTGCTGCAGGGTAGTTCCCCATCATGCGCACAGAGAAAAGCAATTGCAGTTCATGCTTTCAGCTCATTTAAAAACAAAGCAGAAGACAGCAGTAACTACTACAAATCTGAAGCTTATTGAACTCCAGGGGTGCCATCCCCCCTACCTGCCTCACATGGTTTAGCTTTACTGAATTGAATGTAGTGTGTTGGCAGCATTTCAGAGATGGAGGACCTGAAGCTAATGTCTGCAGCATTATGAAATTGAGTAACATGAAGAGAAATGAAAATTATTTCTTTTTCTTTTCTTTTTTTTTTCTTTAATATAAGACAAGTTTTCTATATAGTTATCCAAACAAGACTTGGTGACAAATTAGCACACTTCAGTGTAATCTAAGTATATGTATAAATTCCAAGATAAGCTTATATGTTTAAAGTCTTATATCCTCTTAGAATATGCCTGTACAAATTTCTGCACTTCAGTCAGTATGATGCTGTAGGAAATCAGCAGTTAAATCTTCAGTTGCTTGTGTGCTTTTTCAGAATCCTTTATTTCTTCACCATCCTGGCTTATCTGCATTTTGCAAGTAACTTTGACTAGGGTATCCCTGTCACCTCTGAGCAGGAGGAAGTTCTCTGCCATGACATAGTGCTGCCAGCCAGGGCAGCACAGCTTGAACTTGGGACATTATGTGAAGCTTAGCATCAGGCAGTTTGGCAGTGATGCAAGAAACTTTGGCCATATCTTTGGGAAACACTATTTTAGAAACAGAGTAGTCCCTACAAATGCTCCTTGGTGATTTTAAGAGGAAGATAAGATTTTTCTTGCCTTCTATTAAAAATATTTTTTACTTCTTGCAAGCAGTGGAAACCAAAAATACCATGAGTGCAACTGAGAGCTAAATCACAGCTGCCAGAACAGAGTAGTGACATGCAGACAGGCGTTGGCTCTTCCAGCCATATCTGTGGCTGAAGCTTTATTTTGAAATCGTCAGTGTTGCACAGTAGTCCTCTAATCCTCCTAACTTTTTTCACTCTGAAATTATATCTGATGCAAATAGATTAAATCAGTTTCAACACCCACGCTGAACATTTTTCATATTCCCATGCACAAAAATAAAAATAACTTCAGAACTGCTCTTAAGGTAGTTTACTTGAAAATTACTTCAAACTCAGCATAGAAAATAAAACTTATTTGGACAAAGGATTGCTAGAATGAAATGTGCTGTCAGGTGAACATTTTTAGATCTCTATCTTGTTTTTACTGTGATGCTACTGTTTTAAAATCTGCATTCAGGAAATGTTTCAGCTCATGACTTTTTGGATAAAAAGAGTGTGCTGCATTTCTTTAATAAAATTCAAAATATGGAAAATATAAATCATGGAACAAAAGTTCCTCATGTTGTTTAATGACTTCTAGTGATTAAGGAAAGCATAAGAAATTCAGTGACAACATTTTGTTAAATTAAGCACTTTGTTCTTTGCCACACCCTTCCTGTGCATATTAAACACTTAATATTCTGGGTTAGTAAGTACAGTTGTTGTTCGGCACTCTAAGATCACATCCAGGAAAAGAGACTGAGGCACTGCCTTGGCTTGCAGCCTGTGACTTTTAGATGCTTTTGCACTACTGGGGACTTCACAATTATTATTGCCAGTTATCCACTGTCTAATTTCCATATATTATTCCTGTTTAAATAAGCACTTAATATCAAGAGCTACCAGAGCCAGAATATTGAGCAGGCAGAAAGCAAGAGTTAGCCTTCAGGGAAGGCCTTTCTGTAGTGTGGCTGCTTTACCCAGCCTGAAGAAGAGCTGAATTTCACTCGCTCACAGTTCATAAGCTGTTTCTGAAGGTCATCATCTGTGCTGTTACTTCCAGCACTGAACAATGACTTTACTGACTCTACTGACAACCTAGTTTCACAGAATAGGCTTCAAGGTTCACTGGGTCATCAGGAGAAAATAAGCACAGAGCTGGCCACAGTCTAAACATAGGACTCTTCTCAGTCCCAAAGTAGAAGTCTTGACAAGATGGCTGTCAGCTCGTACCACAACCAGGAAGAACTGCTACTGCTGCAGTCGTATTCGGAGTGCAGGATAGGTACTAAACAAGTTTCATTTTCATAGCTGATAGTAGCTCTTACTCAGATATCTCCTGTGTATTAAAGAGAAAGGAATATTGTCTACCTCTTAATAACATTTGAAGTGAATGCTTGGAGCTCGTCTTTACAACTATATTCTCTGGGACAAATGGAGATTTCTGAACGCTTGCTCAAATTGTATGAAGTCTGCCCAAAAGAAAGTGATTTTTGTATAGTCTGGTCTTTTCTCATCCCTAATGCTTCAAGTACAAAATAAACTACAATGTAAAGTAACGACAGGAAACCAATTTCATCAGTGATTGTACTTTGGGTATTAATGGTTTTCTTTGGTTTTGCCTAGGGAAAGCAAGGAGATGCGTGCGAACCAGGCTAAAATATCTATGGAGAACAGCAAAGCCATAAGCCAAGATAAATCTATCAAAAACAAAGCAGAAAGAGAGAGGTAAGCATCAGAGCTTCTTTCTTGAAAAAGGAAGAACACTGTCCAAATCTGAAAGGTGAACTCACAGATGAAATCTGTTAAAAGCACACTTTTATGTAGGGAAACAACATCTGATGAGTGTTCTAAATATGTATTTTAGATGACAATTTTAAGAAAGATGTTACTTTTCTCATGTCTATTATTTTAATAATTGTTTTGTCCTTGTTGGGAAAATAGAGAGGTTCTTAACTTTGTACATATCAGTGGTGAGTGACTGGTGTAGGTCTGATTGTAATGACTGTGCATATAAAGTGCAGTGCACTTGTTTGCCGTTGCTTTTTTAATGAAATTAGGACTATTCTGAAAAGGGAGTATGAGGTTTGGTACTATATGGACTTAGAATAACTGGAGTGGCAGTATCACAGGAGGTGATACCAGTGAAAGGTTTTCTCCCTTTTGTACTGACAAATGGAAGAGGAGTTGAACACAAAGCAGGAGTGAAAGGGAGCTAAAAGTGATGATAATAAGTGGAGAGGGTGATGAAAAATAGGAGTGAATAAGCTGGAGATGTACTGTACGACAGCACATGTTCATACTCTGCTCCTGAACTGAACATTCTCTTTCTTATTATGTGCCAATATTGGGAATGCAATCAGCATCCAGGCTCAGCAAACCAAGAACACTGTTGCATTTGTAAAAATGGATTATTCACAGCACATCTGGGGAAAATGATCTTAATTGACTTGACAGACTAGAGAAAGTGTTGCCAGTGCTAGCTACTGAGACTTTTTGGAGAATTGATTTGCTTTGTAGCTACTTTAGTTTCCAAGTAAGTAGATAGAAGCAGAATCTACATGATGAAGTCTTGTAAGATTTCAAGGTTTCCTCTTCACTTTAGGCTTGCCATCTGACTCATTCTTTTCTCTTTACATTCCCTCCTTGTTACTAGACTGTGTTGGTCAAAAGGCTTGAACTTATTCCTGCTAAATTAAGCCCGTTGAGTGTTACAAACTCCTGGCTTATCAGGCAGATTAATTGTCAGAGGCTTTGGTAACTGTGTGCTTAGTTTATATATGACCTCCAGTAAAAACTCCTAGCCAAATCTATTCTCATTGCAGTTCTGGTTTTTAGGTTTGCAGTTAGTCTGATTTACTATGATATTCTGACACATTTCATAACAGAAATCCTAAGAAGAGACACTCACATCTTAGTCTCTTATGTAAATAGTAATTGTATATTCGTATTTTTTGTACAAGTAATATATTTAAGAACCTTGAAGCACTACTAAACTAACATTACATATCATCATCAGATGTTTTTTTTTTCCCTTTACCACTGTTAGAGATGCAGCACTTTGCTCTAAATTAATTTGGATATATAGAGTGTGCAATAAAAGATATGCAAATGAATTAACAGTTTTTTAATTTCCATCCACTATTTTTCAGTAAGGGAAAAAGTCAAATTAATTTGCATCCATCTTCATCTCTTTTTTCAAGCCTTCAAGCACGCTGGTAAGGTAACTGGATACAGTTAGTTGTAAAAGCCAGGACAGTGTTTGACTTACCACTAACCCCACGTAATCTGAAACTAAAATATACTTTATGATTCTCTCTGTTGATGCCTTTGAGCTTCTTTTTCCAGTAAGTCTTCATGGACAATGTTTGTATCTTTTCAGGCGAGTCAGAGAATTGAACAGCAGCAACACGAAAAAATTCCTGGAAGAGAGAAAAAGGGTAACTGTAACCTTGACAAAGTCAAAGAACACTATTTCTGGATGTTCATTTTCACTTCTGTGCTGAGAATACAGCTCTAGTACACAAACAAATGTTTGTCCTTGCTTAGTTCCACGTACTTGTAGTATAAAGATCTAACTTTTACATGAGAGGGAACTTTTAAATCTGTAAAGTTAATGTTCATTGTTGTCTCTGCTACTTCAACATAGTGTATGTCATGTAAAATATGTATAAACATCTATATTTTTATATTAATTGATCTTTTTAAGACTGTGTGATGTAAGGGCCGCCTATGATTTTTTGGTACCATCCAGAGGAGGAAAGACTGTATATAAGTTCAATTAAGTTTTTGTTTCCTGTATTAATAATGTGTTATATTTTTCTCCCAATATTTTTTCTTGTTTATAGCTTGCAATGAAACAGTCAAAGGAAATGGATCAGTTGAAAAAAGTTCAGCTTGAGCATTTAGAAGTCTTGGAAAAGCAGAATGAGCAGGTATTTTATTTAAAATGCTTAAAATAAAAGCAGTCTAGTAAAAATGGTGACCAGAATGAGGCTGAATAAAATACTTCTAAGTGTAAGTCATTACCAAACTGAGAAAGATGACCTTGTCATGATCAGTCACCTATTTGGGGAGTTAAAATGAAGAGGTGAAGTGGCTTAAATAGTAATATAGAACCCAGTTTGTTTCAGATAAGCATGTGAAAGCCAGAGATTCAACTGGTCAGCAACGTTGGTGCTCATTGGCTGTATCAATAATAAAAGAAGTCCACCATACATACTTTAATGACTCCCCCAAACATACCTCAAGTTTCTGTCATTTCTGAACCTACACTTCTAGTGCTGCTTGGAAATTAGACGTAATGCTCAGAGCATCTCTGAATTCCAAGAGACGTTTTAGTTTGGACTGAACTGTAGAGAAGTGTAGTAGCATGGGGAGTCTTATCTGCACTAATGCACCCCATTCTAATTAAAATATCTTACTATTTTCTGCTTGTTTATAAGCTTTTTTTAAAAAAGGCAAAAATTGAAGAAGCTACTTGGCAAGGAAAGGAAAATTCTAATCTTATTTCTGGTAGGAGCAACACTGTTCTGAGCAGCTCCCTTGCTGAAAGATTGAGCCAGCAAAGCTGTGATAATCACACAGACCTGCAGTAATGCACTTACACAAGTGTAATCTGGAAGGGGAATATATCCAGCAGTTCAGTGAGATGAGAGAGAAAGGGTGTGTTTCATACCCTTTACTTTCAAGGGTTAGGCACTTATTCCTTTATTATTAATTTTTTAGAACTTGAACTTTCTGGCAGACGCACAATGAATTAAAGTAATCTTGCAGAGGGAAAGACTCTCTATCACAAGAGAGTCTTACAGCCCATAAGCAGCAACCAGGTTAACTTGTGAGGTGGTGACAGTAAGTAAGGTCACAAGTAGCAACAAGTAAGCTTGCTCCATCTCCCTTGTAGAGAGCATCGCAGCAACTCCCTGCAAACTGTGCTAGTTGATAAAAAATGATGGGCTTGATACAAAGACAGATGTTGTCAGTAGTGTCTTTCACTGTTGGCTTCAGAGGGCTTTAGGTCCAGTGTTTGAACACATAAGGACAAGACGGAATGATTACAGCTGTACTTTTAGCCACAGTGCAATGGAAACATGTATAAGGAAGATAGGCTGCTGGGAAATAACTGAATTGTTAAAGTAGTCACCTCTGCTAGCTTTTAGATTCTTCCCTTACCTGGGGTTACAGCCTCCACTGCTGTGCAGACAGTAACAGCCTACCTGATCCTGCTTGTATTCCATTTTAGCGCAGAGATGAGGTCAACTTACATCAGCAGTGATTAAATGGAGGAAAAATTGTTCACGGTCTGGTTTTCGCTTTTGTGGGGGGCATCTACCATGGGAAGGGTTCCTTAACCGCTTTTTAATCCACTCTGATTTGATCCATCATATACCTCCATACCTGCTCTTCTGACTGCTTCCTTTCAGCCCCTACAGTACACCAATGCAAACCCCAGCAAGGTCTTGCTTTGTTGCTGTATGTATTTATGTGGGAAAGCTAGTTGGATAGAGGTAAAGGTGGTATTTGTTTAATGCATATTTCAAAGTGTTGGGTTTTTTTTCCTGATCATACAAGTGAAGACATTTTTCAAACAAATATACAATGCAGGTAAGTAGAATCATGGGTGGAAACAGCCTTCAGTACAAACTGTTACGGATTTAAATTTTTGTTTTATGTATGTTTTTCTTGCATTAATTTTTTAGTCTCACTTCAGTTTTCATTCATTTAATTTGCTTCTTGTTGTATTACTCAATTTTGACATTATTATTTTTGTACAAACAGCTTTTGAAATCCTGTCATGCAGTGTCTCAAACACAAGGTAGGATGGATGTATAATAAGCAAACTATTATTTCAGTATGCTTTCCTTCTAAATTAAGTCATTATCGTTGGAGCCTTCCTTGTAAATGCAACCACTGGGAAGTACCTTTGACGTAGTGAACACAATGTTAATCTTGTTTGCACACAGGTATTTGAGCCTGAAACAATACTAACAGTATTTTGTGCTTTAACCCCTCCAATTCAGATCCATACAAATAACAATGTAGATAAGAAATATTTAGAAATTAACTTGTATTGTGCATTACTATTGTTACTGAAAGATATGTCCAGATTTTATAAATTGTATGCAAAAGTGTCTATTGATCTAAGTTAAACTATTGTAGTGTTAACATACGTTTGATTAACTGCTAATATTGATAGACAATACTCACATATATTAGTATACTAATAAAATAAGAAAGATACACTAAAGATAGCAAAGGATAGAGTAGATCAGTAAGAGTAGCTTGTTAGTGTCTGAAGAAGAGACTTCCAGCGCTTTAAAATTCACTTTAAAATCCAGTGCAGTACAAAGTACAGTAATTATTCTGTGTGGCTATGCTGCTGTAGTGTTCTAAATAATGACTACTCACAAGAAATCTCGATTAACCCTTGTCATACCAAGGGAGAATATGTATTAAGCTTGAACATCCAGTTTTACAGTATTGCCTGACCTGAATTATTCAGTTAATAACACAGTTGTAGATTTTGTTGCTGAGTGTGACAGTACCCACTTTTGCAACATTCGTTTTCAGACATCTAATGAAGAAAAAAGCATTCATCAGGCTAGGAGAATATATTTTTATTTTGATAAATGTGATTCTTAGCCTGTCTCAGATCTCACTAGAGAGCAAGAACCTTTTAAGCAATTAATTTCACGTATTCATGGAGCTTTAACAGTGCCTCCCAAAAACTCACTGTATTGTGTTTGTGTGTGCGCCTCAGAATGCACCATCAGAACTGGCCTCAAACTAGCAAAAATGGGCATCATGATTCTATGCTAATGTGTTCTTTGAAACCGAGTTATCTCTAAAATAATTCTGTACACCGTACATTGGCATACAGAATATTTATAGGACGCAATGTGCTGACAGTTAAGTCACAAGTCTAAAACGTAAAATGTGTGAGTCACTAAGGAAAAAACAGAGTTTTGTTTTAGCTGGAATTGCACTTCATACACAAGCAAAAACAGCCAACATTTCAGAAGAGGTTGTACGTATTGATTTATTTATTATGTTTTCACATCTCCATGTTAAAATTATTTCTTCATTACTTTCAAGCTTTTAACTCATTTAAATGGAGAGCATTGATTAATTTTTAATCATATTTATGACAGTTTCTTTGCTATTATCATAATTACTTTTTTTTCCCCAAGATGATGGTGATGATTATGAAAGTACAAGGCTAGATTGTTCAAGAAAGCACATCTGCACAAATGCACATTTACCTTGCCAGATGAATGGCTATGCATCTCATTACTTTAGATCTGCATCTGCTCATTTTCACATATGCAAATGTCTGTATTCATCCAGAGTAGGTGACTACTTGAGCAGGAAGTTGTATATCAAATTTCCCTGTCAAAGCAACATTTACAAGTTTCTCTGTGACAGTTGACTTAAATCAAATCCAGTAATCTGCCTAAAAGATACAAAGCAAAAAAAAAAAAAAAAACAAAGAAAAGATTTGTTTGGTTTTCCTCTTCCTAAACCTGCCCTAACCCTCAGAAACTTGGTTGTGAAGATAACTTGCCCTTTGGGTCAAATTATTCAGAGTCCTTTGAGTTATGCATTTAAATATGTTCCCAAATTGAGAGCTCTCACTGAAAATGAAGAGATGGGGACTCCCTGGATCTTTCAAACCATGGAGTTTCAAACTAAAGCACTATATGCAATCTACAAGGAGCTGCAGGAGGGATGAGTGTGTATGAGTGTGTCTGTATGAGAGAGAGAAAGAAAATTTTACAAGCTCCTTCTAAGCAGAGGATTCCCAGGCCAGATACCATTTGTACACAGTGCTTTAACTCTGCTTGCAAAGCCTGAGGCATGCAGAGTTTGTTGCTGGATTCATTGCTGGATTCCTCAGAGTGCAACTGGGTGCAATTTCATGTGGATTCAATGTGTGTAATCCCATGGAGGGCATGTAGCAGTAGTCTAATCTTGAGTTGGAAAAGTCCTTGTCTGTAATAATAAAAGACAAGTAAGCTCTCAAGGCCAGAAAAAGATTATAAAAAAAAAAAAAAAAAAAAAAAAGCAAAAGCAAAAACAAAACAAAAAAAAAAAAGGAAAAAAAAGCATAGTCTTGCATACTGCAAGGAGGATGTTACACTGACTTATTTTGATCATTTGTTGTCTTTACGGAAATAATTTAGTCCCAGATCATGGATTAAGTCTGGATATTTCAGGAAGTAAGCGCACTGCAGTACTCACACAGCAGCGTTTGTGCAGACATTCCCAAATATGTTTCTGATCAGGAGAAACAGTTCAATCAGCATGTGCCTAATAACACCCCTCATCCCCTCCCCCCCAAAAATTGGTGCTTTTGCATTTTACTGTGTATTTCTTCAGAAAGTCAACCCATGCATTTTGGAATAAAATCAAAAATATTTTCCATTAATTAGCAGACATCTGATTTTGAAAACATAATGGCTTGGTGGGAGGGGGGAGACACATAATGTTATTACTCATATATTTAATGTTTTTAGCCTGCATTTCACTTAGACGCTATCATATTAAAAAAAAAAAAAAACAGACTTCAATCTGAACACAAGGTCTAATGCAGTGATTCCTGCGGTTATTTTGGAATGCAGGCAAAGGAGATGCAGCAGATGGTGAAGCTGGAAGCAGAGATGGATCGCAGGCCAGCAACAGTGGTCTAAAGCCTCAACATGCAAATTGAAGTTGGAGAACATAGCATCCTTAAAATGAGAGCAAAATTCAAAATGTTATTGCTGAGGTAGAAAAGTCAGCTTTTATTTTATTTTATTTTTTAATATAGAAAGTATAGCTATGGACCACAGAGTTTTAAGTTTGCATTGTTTTGTTTTAACACTGGGCACTGAATTTCCATTGTTGGATTTCCATGATTAGAGTTTTCTTTGTTCAGTAAAACACTAATCAGAAGATGAGAAGTTTGTAAACCCCGTCTTATATTCCTTTTGGTATTTCAGCAGGCAAATTGTCTGCATCAGAATTACACAATTGGAGCCTTGAAACACAATAGATATTTTTAACATCATCTCATATGGCAACAAAATTATAGTCAAGTTGTTATTTACCATTTGTGTTCCCATGTGTGCTATATCATGTAGAAACCCCATGCTGCCACGTCCCAACAAGTGACTTGTCAGATGTCATCAAGCCCATTCAGCTGGATCTTTTTTCTAGGTCACTGTAATAACATTGGTCCCAATCACTCTAATGAGTAGAGTTTGGGCAATTCTTAGTTATATTTCAAAGTATTTTTCAGGCAGCAGGCAGTAAGCAATTGAAAATTGTGTATCTTTGAAGTACAGTATGTTCTAAGCCATCCATCAAATTTACCAACTGTAACAGTAACTTCACAGGATATTTCTGCTATCCTGTAATGCCATTCACAAGTGCCATATCAACCCTTCATGTCTGAAAGAAGATATATCCTGTGTAAGTTACTGCAATGGTTAGCATGAAGGAAATACAGTGTATTTGTGCCAAAATTGCTCAGTGCTCTAAGGGATTGTTTTTAGGCACTTTAAGAAAAGTTTACATCGTATGTTGCTTGTACAGAAATTGCGTTTTGATCCTGTTGCTGCAGATCCCAGATATTACAGTTCATTGTAACTTAAAGATTGTTTTAATGGCTTTTGCAAAAAGTTTGTAACTGTGAAAATGTAAAAAGTATTTATACACTTCAGAATCATGACATTGTAGAAAAAAGAAACACATACATGTTGCCACGTGATAAAACTAGTAAACAGAAATGCTAAGAGTACGTTTGCATGTGATACAAACGCTAATAAGACTGTAATGCCTACTCTGTGACCACAGTCATTCTACTAGCTGGTAAATACTGAATAAATGTATGGCACAGAATCTTGTTTGATTAATTACAAAGACTTTTAGCATAAAAAGGTCTCTCTATGTATGTGTGTATATTAATTACATGGGCATTCTTGATACTTCTAGTAAAAGGAAAGTACATAACTAATTTAATTTTACACAAAAGTATTTATGCAGATTTTCAGAATTTCATATCAGGAATAATCTTTTTATGTCCATTAAATACAAAAACAATTTGCTAATGTGTTAATTTGCATGTTTCCAAAGCTTGCTGTAGTTATTGCAAAACAATGCATGTAAGCATTCTGCTTGGAACTTGTCCATGCTGCCAATTTGAAGATGACTGCATGGAAAAATGGTAGTTTAGAACAAATCAGATTCCTGATTTCAATGTACTAAGCACCACCTACTTTGTTGTATATGCCTGTACAAATGAATTCTACATATTCCTATAAACAAAATAAATGAAAAGAGATAATTATGTTATTGTCAGTCCTGAGATGAAACTTTAAACTTCTCTAATAAAATCTTAAAATTCAAAACCTCTAGTTGTGACCAATAATGGATTGCAGGAATGGTGTTATTATTCCCTATGACTTTTTAATACAATGTATTTCCTGTAATGTGCATAGTGTAAATATATTTATACCATAGCTTATTTATTGAAATGAGTCTTTTCTTCTTTTAAGTGATAGAAGAGCTGTGCAGCGTTGGTCTTTGCAGCACTACAGAACAGCTTGAGTACAGTGTAGCAGCACTACCCCGAGATTACAGCTGAGAGAGAGGTCAGTGAAGTATTTAGGTGTTTAAGGTAGGATGTAAACAAAGCTGTGATGCTCATTGAAAATTCCTTTTGATGCACTTAACCGATGGATGCACCTCCAGCTCTTTATGATCCATGGTGTTTTAGTTGTGCGTGGGCACACAGAATGGCTGCACAGCGAGCAGCTATCCCTGCTGCCTCTGAGCATGGCTGGTCCTCTTTTCAAGTGCTGGAGGGAGCTGGGAGCATTTTTAGAGCATGTGGACAGGTTTTGGCATCTCAAAAAAGGCAGTGATTTTTATTATTTCTTAATTCAAAACATCTTCTGAAATACAGCTGGTGAAGGCAGTGCTGTGAGCTAGACTTTAATATTGGTGCCTACTATAATGGTTTCTAGCCAATTAGGAGAATGAAACGACAAACCAAGTACAGAGGAAATGAAATGGTAAAGCACTGAATATTACTGGTGTTCCTAGGCTCAGTTACCAACCTAACACAATACTTCTGCGCTTTGTTAAAGAATTAACTGGAAACGGAGGACCTGGCTTCAGTCCACTTTCCCATTTCAAATCAAATCAAGTCTCTCTGTCTTAATTCTCTGACAAGTATCACATACATCCTGGAACTAGCTGTTTTAGGAGGAGAAGAAAAGGCTGCCCACAGCCTCCTTTTGAGTCTGTGCTCGCTGTTCAGCCAGGAGCGAGGCATTGATTGAGTCTGAAAGAAAATGTGTTGCTGTGAAACTGCAGAGCTGGGTTAGCCTCTGATCCGGGCTCAGCTCCCAGAGCCATCGCTTATTTCATCCACTGACAATTTAGCATAAAATGCAGACAGTAATTTGAAATTAAGTGATGAATTCCATCAGCTAAGTATTTCAAAATACTGCTTAAGTAGTATTTGATTCAAAAATTATTTGAAGTTTGGCTGCTAATGTAATGAGGTGAGAATTTCTATTGAGATGAAATAGGCTAATCAATTTGAACATTGATACCGAGTTAAAGCAATTTAAAATATCACTCTCCACTGTAGTAATGGATCCCACTTCACTAAAATTACGTCTAAGGAAAAGATAGGCTCTCCTTGGCTTGATCTTTTCAGATAAATTTGGTGCAGCTGTGATAGGGAAGGTCACACCACCTTGGCTGCACAGGGTTTTTTCACTCCAGCTAAACTGGGAGCTAGTCATTAACTCACCTGTGTTCAAATACAGGTGATACAGGTGAGTTAACAGCCCCCCATCATCCCACTTGAGTGCAGTCCAAGTGCACTCTCCAAACCACAAAATAATCCTCATGGGCTGATTTCCTTGCAGACTGCCTGAGGAACATGCTGGCAGTGGCCAGCACATCCCAGAGCTGCTTGGCTCTTGTTTTTTGCTATGGAAGGCCCCATGAACGCTGCTCTGCAGGCTGGAAGTGGGGATGCTGCCGAAGCCGTGGAAGTTTTTGTTCTGGGCTCAGGGCTGTGGGTCAGGCTTGCCCTGCCCCTGGCACAGCTGCTCTCATTCAGCAGCACTCTGAGTGCCCTCCTGGGTTGAGGGACAGCTGCTCAGCATCATATGATCATTTGGAGGCTTAAAAGCTACCTCGGGAATATTTAAAACTAAAGGGTTAGAAAATGGAGGGGAGGCTAGTTAAATGCTGTAGTCTTCAGTGAAAGATCTGAAAAAGCATGGCATTAAGCTCTTAAGAGAAATATAGTCTGATGTGCTCAGAAGATCACCCAGACAAGGTAAGAGTGGTTTTTTGTTGTTGTTGTTTGGTTTTTTTTTTTTCCCTCTAAATAATTTCCTACAACTGTTCTGGCTCTGTTAGGAGGGGTAGGAATCATTCTTTATCACTAAACAAAACATAGAGAAAATAATAATATTTAGAATGTAGCACATGGGAAAGGAATTCAGTGAAATAGTTACAGTCAATCAATGTGTTTTTTCAACAACTTTTTATTTTTGAAGAGCTACTTCTCAGTAGGAAAGCCCCTCTCAAAATCCCTCTTTGCAGTTGTCCTCGGTCAGAGAAACGGCAGCTTCCTAGAGCTAGCAGCCTGCTGTTAGAACTCACCTTAGCACACCTCCTTATGCACAGCTTGGGTCTGTTTCCTCCAGACTCCTTTTTCTGAACTAGAAAAATGAATTACTAGTGAATCCGTGTAAGGCCATGCACTCCAAATAGCTGCTGTCCCTTTTGCTTTTTATGGAGGAAAAGGGGTCCTTGATAGGTTCCGGTTCCTTAATAGCTGATCGTGAGACTCTTCTGGCTTGTAAGGATTGGGGTGCGCCCTTCTCTTTGTACCTCTTGGTCGAAGGTGGCATCGTACTGATGGGCCATAGTGCTCCCGATGCGAGGCAGAAAACTCGTATTTCCATGTCGCTTAGCGATACAGGGAAGGCGAAAGGGGCGGCTGGGAGGGCCGTGCTGCGGGCAGCTTCGCCAGGAGCACCGGTCGCGCAGTCGGAGGGGCTGGGGTAGAAGAGTGAACCGTAGTTGGGAATATGCGGCCTGTCCAGCTCTGGGCGGCCGCGGCACTGTTGCCTGCGTACCCATTGCTCGGTGCCGAAGCGTGCCCGAAATGCCCCTGTGCCTCTAGCCCCAGCACGCCTCCCCGGCGGCGTGGGTGCTGCCGGTGAGCGCTGGCCCGAGATCTCAGGTGTGCCCCCGGCCCTCTACAAAAGGGTGCCGGCTTCGCTCCTGACACTGCCGCACAAGAATAGCTGCCCGTTTCGTTCTAAATTAACACGCTAAGCAGCTGTTCGCCCTCGAGGAAATTATTGTCGGTCCGTGAGCAGCCTGGACTAAATAACCCTTCCTCCATCCGCGGAGGACGGCCGCCGTCCCAGTTTAGCTGCTCGCATCCCGCGAGCGGCGGCTCCGGCCGCGTTAAGTCCCGCTCCGTCCGGCCGTCGGGCAGCCCCCGGCCGCCTGCCCGAGGTCCCCGCTCTCTGCCGGTATCCCCGCGGGGATCCCCGTGAGCCCCTCCGCCGAGCGCCGCCCGGGGGAAGCCCGGCTCCGCTCCCCGCCCCGCACCGCCCCGTCCCTCGGCGTTGGCACCTCCATCACCGCCGGCATCTCTCCTCCTCCCGTCCTCCCCCTCCCCGCACACCCACACACTCTTCCCTATCCCTCCTCCCCGGCACTCCGCATCGGAGCGCTTTAGCAGCCTGTGCGGCTCCTCGGATAGGAGGGGCTGGAGCTTTTTACGAATTGTTTTTCCCTTCTTTGTTTTTTTTTTTTTCCTCACCTCCGGAGCGGACCCACTCGGAGCAGCCGCCGCCGAACAGGGAGGATGGCCGCGGGGCGCCTCCCGGGGCTGCTCTTCCTCTTGCGTGAGTACCACGATACCCCCCTCGCCCCTCCGTCGCGACCCGGAGCCATGTCGCGATGCGGCCGGTGCTGAAACAGTTCCGGCGCCGCATAGCCTCGGTCCTGCTCCATCGCCAGCGCCCGCTCCGTCGCGACAGGGCAGCCGGGTCGTGCGGGCTGGGTGCGGGCTGCCGGAGGGGCGAAGGGCCGGGGGCCGCGGGCCGCCGCTCAGCTCCTCTGTGCCCGCAGACTCCGCGGCTCGTCTGGCTGCCGAGCAAGAAGTTGAAAACCTCTCCGGGCTCTCCCCTAACCCCGAAAAGGATATCTTTGTGGTGCGGGAGAACAGGACGACGTGCCTCATGGCGGAATTCGCCGCTAAGTTCATCGTCCCTTACGACGTGTGGGCCAGCAACTACGTGGATGTGAGTGGGGCCGGGGGAGCGGCTCGGGTGGGCGGCGGGGCTGGGGGGCGGCCGTCGGGTCACCCGTCTGAGCCCCGCTCCCCGTTGGCAGCTGATCACGGAGCAAGCCGACATCCCGTTGTCGCGGGGCGCCGAAATGAAGGGCAAGTGCGGCACCAACGAGTCGGAGCTGGAGATCTCCTGGCTGGAGCGAGCGTACACCCTCAAACTCTTCTTCCTGAAGGTACGGGGCTGTCCCCGCAGACTCAGGTGCGGGAGGTGAGCGGCCGCGTTACGGGGCCCTGATCAGCCCTGTCCCCGCAGGAGGGCCACAACACGTCCCGCGGGCCGGAGGCTTTCTGGAGGCTCAGCCGGATCCAGTTCGCCTACGACACCTCCGAGCGCACCTACTTCAAGGATGCTGTCAGCCGTAAGCGGCCGGGGAACGGCGCTGCAAAGCGCATCTGGGGACGGGTAGCGTGGGAGCGGGAGGGGGACGCACCCGCCCGACAACTCGCGACTGGGTGCCGCTTCTGAACACCGTATTCATTTTTCCCCTATTTATTTTGTATTTGCGTTTCTAATCGCCCCGGTTGCGGTGGAAGGGAGAGCCGAGCTGTAGCTCTGCCCGCTGCCTGTGCTGCCCACAGCCCTCTCGCGGCGTCCGGGAGTGCGGGGACAGCGGCTCCGGCTCTGCCTCCGTCCTGCGGCACTTGGTCCCCGCAGCAGCCTGTGAGGCTACTTCTTAACTCCGTCCTGATGGCTGTTGAGTAGGGTGGGAAAGCGGCGGTTTCCCCCTGATAGTGATGAAACGGACATCGATGTTCTTAGGGCATCCACACCTGACAGCGGTCAAGTTATCCCTCACTGGGTTTCCTTTCTTTTAGCTTTCGTTTGAGTTTTATTTTTTTTCTGTTCAGAGATGAGTCATCTTGCACTAAAAATTAAAATATTGTCCTTCGTGATTTTTTTTTTCTTCAGCAAGATTTTCAAACTCCAGTGTACAGTGCACGATGAGTTTGTGGCATGAGACTTGCTGGTTGTGGCTGTATTTCCCAGTCTCCCCCTCCCCCACTTTACTGATTGTGTCCCCAAAATGTGGTGGTGACAGTGGCTCAGCACCCTCTGCGGATGCAGAATGCTTGCCTTTCTGTGCTGCTGGGGGGAACAAAGGGCTGCACAACAGTGGGAGGTGGGAGGCTTCCCTTGTTCCACCTTGCTAAGCTGCCTTCCACTTTCCTTTGTGAAACATGCTTGAAATAATGAGAAACTATTCTCTTGTGATCTATACTTGGGTGAAATAACCACCTTTGTTTTTGGGAAGGATGTTATGGCCTATGTTGCTCTGCAGTAAGACCCTCAAACTG
Source organism: Chrysolophus pictus (assembly GCA_037305975.1). Classification (NCBI taxonomy): domain Eukaryota; kingdom Metazoa; phylum Chordata; class Aves; order Galliformes; family Phasianidae; genus Chrysolophus; species Chrysolophus pictus. The sequence continues at coordinate 97,131,650 of CM074578.1, forward strand.
CATTGCTGATTCCACCTGAATTCAGGGTTGAATTGCAGCTGCTGGAATTGCTCTTTCCCAAACATAGGGAGCATGAGTACAGTTTGAGACTGTTACCTGCATGGACATCAATACCCACCCTACCTCTGGTTCTATGGACTTCAAGTCCTGTGGAAACAGTTGTGACCAGGTGGATGCAGTGGGGGTATTGTCCTGATGAGGGGGTGTCAAGCAGACTGCATGGTGCTGTCCTAGGAGAAATGCTGCTTTGAGAGCATTGAAGCGTTCAGCCACCATGCGGCATACCCAGTGTTTGGTGTTTTAGCTTTGTTATAATAAAGTCACATTGGTCCCTCCAGAGGCAGGGCTTGACCTTGGCTTTTTCTGCTCCTTGGCAGCTGGGAAGCACACAGCCAGCTCCCATCGGCTCTCTGCCTTGGTCACCCCAGCGGGGAAGTCCTACGAGTGCCAGGCACAGCAGACCATCTCCCTCATCTCCAGTGATCACCAGAAGTCTGTGCAGCTCTTGTTGTCTGAAGTCCGCATCCAGCCCTTTGACATCACTGCGGATTTTGTCTTCAGTGAAGGTAAGGCATGGGATGAAGATGTGTCTTGTGGCTCTTTATTTCCTTGAGGAATCTGGTCCCATCTTTATCACGACACTATCTCCTCCTTGGGGTGGGTTGTCAGTGGTTCTTGGGGGACTTCAACTTCTACAAGTTCAGCCCAGCTGTTTGGTCACTGCACAAGCTGTCATTACATGAGCATTAGCTTTCTAAGACCCCATCTAGCTGGGCTAGCAGCCAGTCCACAGGTAGCTCCATGGGGTAGAAGGGTTTCCTCAGCGTCACCAGAGCTGCTTACAGGACAGCTTCAAGATCCTGAGCCACAGGAGCCAATCTTCCGATTGGGAAATGTTTGTGATGTACATTTCAAGGATGACAGAAGTGTAAAAGGGACTTGGCAAGAGATCTCCAGATGCTGGTGGTCTCTGTGTTCTTGGTTTAGGCAAGAAGTCTCTGCTTCACTGTTTGCTGCTGTGCTAGGTGGGCTGAAGTTGAATGTGTCCCTGTGCGCATTTCCTGTGCTAATGGCTTCCAGGGTCTGGGGGAAGGTTGGTGCTTGGGGATGTCTGTGTGAAGAGCAGATGAGGGTGGCAGGAGCTGGATGGACACAGTGGCTCAGCAGAAAGCTGTAAAGCTTTAGTCTGTCTTGATGCAACGAGCTGCCTGCCCACCTTGAGATTTGCCTTCAGGGATTATAATGACATGTTTATCCTGAGGAAAATGTGGAGCTCCTTTTCCATAGCTTTCACCTGTGGTTTCCCTCAGGTTGGATGAGCGTGTTCCTCTAAGTGTTTGTGCTTCAACACCAGGTCCTTTTTTATAGTATTGCTTTAGCAAAATATTTAACACCATTGTTTTAATGAGGTGCAAGAAAAAATTGTAATAGCCAAATCTTTTAACAGCAGGCTTAGAAGATGGTGGTGTTATTTTCAAGCCCAGCACTGAAATCATAGGTCTTTATTATTTGGCATGTGGGAAATACTGTAGAACACGTGCCAAGCACCTTGTGACTCACATTTCTTTCCCTGCTGTAGTAAATGCTTGCTATTGTGTGCTCTGGCTCTGGCTGTGCTCCACAGGTCTGAATTACTCATGCTAAGGCCAGTTTTGGATAGAATTGGTTTTATCTGTGAAAAAAATATGTGTTTTTTTTCTATAGAAGTAGCATCATATTTTGCATAGGCTGCAGGGAGAAAAAGGTAGAATTCCATAGTCTGCTATCACTTCTGTTGCATGTGTTCATCCTTTCCCTGTTCCTAGGGATCCAGACTCCCTTCAGTTGGGGTTGGCTGGACAGACTGAAGGTAGGAGGAGAGGGTGTTTAAAATACACAGAATGGGGCTGAAACTGGGCTGCAGTGTCAGTGCGATAGTGCGCTTGGAGTGTGATAGATCGCAGTTACAACATTCAGGCTCTGCATTTATTGCCTAAGGGGATAGCTTCTCTTCTTGTGATAGGCTCTTTTGGTATCAGTCTGTAAATATTCTATTTCATTATTGTTATTTTTTATTATTGTATGGCTTTGTTTTATGCAGGTCATGGGGAGACCTCAGCTGATGTTGCAATTTTAAAATGCACGTGGGGAATTCCTCCTTCTGAGCACTGTTTCTGCTTTGGTCAAGCTTTCTGGTTTGTTGCTGTTGCTCTTGTTATTAAATTACCTCTTTTGATGTAATTCCACTGGAGCACCTGGAGACGATGGCCAGGAATGCTGGACAGTGGTTATCTAAGAGCGGAGCTCCAGCCCTGGCTGCGGCACAGCCCCGCAGTCTGCTGCGTGCTCACCACATGCATGGCAGAACACATTCCTTTGTGGGGTCTGAGAATCACTGCCAATCAGAAATTACAGTAATTAGCCTTTTACTTTTTGGTTCATTAATTTGCCATTAGGTAAAATTCCTATTAATTATGAACAAGCTACAGAACATTCTAAACTATTTCTTTTTTACCAGAGAATGAGACCTGCTAGAGTAAATCGCCTTACACTGCGAAGTAGTGTTGGGGAATGGGCTGATCGTTCATCCTCGCGTTGTCCTGCCTGGAGGAGATTAAGAAACTTGCAGTGATCAGATTACTTTCAATTTTTTTGAATACCAGAAGTGCTGGGATTATTATTATTAAGACATTGCTTTCAACTAGCACACGGACATATATAGATACTCCTTTACCTTTTTCAGTGTAGAAGGTCTTTAATGTCCCTTCCAACCTAGGCTATTCTATGAAAGCAGCAGAATTTTTCATTTGGAGATTGGGATTTTTTTTTAACAGTAAGTGTGTGCATTTCTTCAGCTTTAAAATCAGCAAAAAGAGAGCTAAAGCAAGAGCGTGAGAGGAGAATATCTAGAGGGGAGAAGGAGCCACGCAAACTCCTTTGACTTTCATGAAAATCCTCCAAACTGCAGGCACATTGGCATCCAAAGGCAGGCAGTGGGCCTTCCTCCTTGTAAGCAGCCCCAAATGTGAGCTGTTTTTTCAGGGCAGCCTCCCTTTGTGAGGCATAGGACCACAGCTAAAAAGCACACTGCTGTTTTGTTTTTTTGTTTTTTTGTTTTTTTTTTAAACAAATCACTTACAAAAACTGATCTCAAAAATCCATCTTGTCATGCCAAACACTGCTGGACTGTTCTTCCATCTGTTTAACAGACCTTGCACCAGATCTTGGGCTTGCAGTTGTGACTGCGGAAAAATGCTGTCTGATAGATTTTTTTATTATTTTTTTCCTTGCTGCTGTTTGTTCCTCCAAAGGAGGCTGAAACAAGAAAATGGGCCTGGTGAGTGGTTTTGTAGCCTACTGCTGAAATTGGACGAGCACTCACCATAGAAACCGTGGCGGTACGTGAGCTGCGGTGCCTCGTGCTGCCTGAGGAGTCTCAGCACAAAGGAATGGAGCACACCTGGGTGCGTCTTTTGTCAGCCTCCCGCAGCTCTGTATGGGGCTATGCGGTGGCCCCGGGGGGGCAGCGAACCTCGTGGCATTGCCCCGACTTAGTGCATAGTGAAAATTCCCAGGGAGTTTTTGCACCCTGCTGAACTGAGTGTAAACCTCAGCAGTTTGGGAAAATGCTGAGATCTGTGTGACCTGAAGCGAAATCTCAGGGAAAATGAAATGGAAAGGGGCTGTTTTCCTGCATATAATGTGTAGATGTCTGTTCCCAAAGTGACAGTGTTTGATTTGCTGTGCACTGTGCAGTGCCTCTGCCCACGCTGGGGCTGCTCAGGTCAGATGTCTGAATGTGGGACTGCCTGTAATTCCTGCACTCTCTTTTCTGTCACACATCTTCTTTTCTGACAGGGTGGGAATAGCACCTGCTGCTGTGTCCTTGCAGGGCTGCAGGCCTTAGCATCTGCATTGCCTTATCTTGTAGGGATGAAAGTGCAGTACTGATGTTGAAGGATAGATGTGAAGAGATGTATTATAATATGAATGCAGTGTTCATATGGTATTAAAGTACAGAATTCATCCACTGTGCCTGCAGTAGCCTGCAAGCTGTAGTGCTGAGCAGATGGTGCTGTGCTTAGTGCTTTGGGCACCTCCCTGCTGGGCTCCCCACAGCCCAGCCCCACTTCCCTGTCTCTGAAAGCAGAGGTGTCAGTGAGCAGCTCCAGGAGGACAGAGTGGATGTGTCTGGGTGAGGGTAGGTGCACGGCTGCCTGCAATGCCTGGTTGGGGGGCAGCATGTTATGGGATGTGCTGCTAGAGAGCGCTAGCTTTGCCTTGTGTGTTTCTCTTTTTTCTTTTTTTTCCTTTTGGCATATTTTTATTTTCTGATAATCCTCTTTTAAAAAACATCATGAAAAATAGCTATCTTCTGTGGCTGCTTGCAAGAACTGACACCTTTGTGAGTTGTGACTCAGAGACTTAAATACAGCCTGTGGACGCGAGTTTTGGCCATGTCTTCTGACAAATGTTGTGCTTTGTACCCAATTTGCTTTGGCAGAAGATGGAAATGCAGGTGCAGGAGAGTTGGATTAGTCCTGGAGCTTTTGGCTTGGGCTCTTGATCTGCCCACAGACCTTCACATTGACCCCTTTCTTCTGAAAATCCAGCACTGCTCCTGTTTAAGGAAACATGTGTGGGCAAACCTGCTGTGTTTGAGCACAGGTGGATGTCCTCAGCTGGGATTACAGCAGACTTGTTGCAGTGTTCTGTAGTATTCAAGCTGAGTGCTTTCCCAGCTGCTTCTTTGTGCCTATGCACAGTTGGGGTCAGGTCTGACCATGGCTGTTCCTGCAGTTGGCACCGGGCAGCTGCTGTGGCTCTGCTCAGTATTGTGAGCCCAGTTAGGCCTCAGCATCCTGAACTGGGGGGAATTTCACAGAGCTCAGGGAACCTGATTTGGTTTTCTGTCTTTTCTGTTTTGTTCTCCTTTCTTTCTACTACAAACAAAACCCCTGCATTGCAGCAACTGCTGAACCGCCTGTAATAGTCCTAGTGATTAATTGCTCCTCTGATGGAACAGTGAGCAACTAGAACTGAAAGAATACTTCCTTGTCAGACTACATCTCACTTTTGCTTTTTTGTTTCACTTCATTTGTGGCTTGAAATGTCCCCAAACACATTGCGGGAATGTGGGCTCTGCTCTGGGAGGCAGCGTGTCTCCAGAGGTGCCGGCAGCACTGGAGATACAGATATGTCCCTGCTGTCCCCTCCTGCCTGTGCTGAAAGGTGTCATGGTTTTTCCTACTTCTAGCAGTAGGTATTTTGAAAGAGTAGGTTGCAGGGTTTGCTATTCCAGATCTCTGCATCTTGCTGCATTGCATCAACTGCTAGGGGAACCCATCTGGTGTCTCCTGATGGGAGGACTTTGTGGTGCCTGTTTTTGAGTATGTCTGACATAACTTCTTTTTTTCTGATTCTTTTTTGGAAACTTACTGCTACTTCCATTGTTTACAGCAGAATTCTGGCACTGTGAATAAGACAAGCCAGGGACTGGAGCACTGTCCCTGCTGTACAGATAGGTTTATTTTTAAGGGCCAGCATTCTTGTTTTGGTATGGCAGCCCCACCTTGGCACCACCAGCTCTGCCTGAGCATCAGCATGGATAAATGAGATTTTGAGGAAGTAAATAATGAACCTATTGCCTGTAATAGGCTGTGGCAGCATAAGGGAGCTGAATTAAAAAGGATACTGTTTTCCACTTTTGGTGACTTTGCATTTGCAAGCTAAATAGAGAAGTGTTTTCCTATCATAGCAGTGATTATTTTCTAGGGGTTTATTGAATGATGGTGAGGATTTGCAGGCCAGGGGGAAAACCTGAAGGGAGACTCATGGTGCTTCTTTTCGTCCTTTTCTGTATTTGACAAACAAGATGGGCTGCTGTGATGCTGCTTGTCCACAAGCACAGCACTCTGCCAGCACTGGGACACTGCCCTCAGACAGCTCGCAGGGAGGGGGAAGGGGCTGGTGGGTCTGTCAGCCCACAGGCAGAGGGGAAAAACCCTTCTAGTATAAGCAGGGTCAGAGTGATGCAAGTTTAAGGCATGCTGATGTCAAGGTCTTGTGATTATCACCTTCACAATCTCTAAATAAACAGAACAGGGTCAGGAAGCTTGCTCTTTTGCTGTCCTGCTCCCAGTGCTGGTGCTGTATTGGTATTGCAGAGCTTTGAAGAGTAGTTTATGGGTCTGAAAGCACTTCACTGTGTCAGCTGGCATGGTAGAAGACACTTCCTCTCCCTCCAAACCTGCACTGTTTGTGATTTCAGTTTCCTCCAAAGCAATTGATTTTCTCCCCAGGACTCTGATGATTGCTGCTGTCTCTCTTTGTTGGTGTAGCTATTTTTGCTATGCAGGGATCCTGGTGTGCAGCTTACTTGTACAGGACAGCTTCTCCAGGGATATCAGTTTAGTACAGCAGCAGGAGTTAACATTTGCCATGTCTCACTCACTTCTCTCTTTATCTCCTTTTCATTTTTCTCCCTGCAGAACACAAATGCCCGGTTGACCAGAGGGAGCAGTTAGAAGAAACCCTGCCTCTGATTTTGGGCCTAATACTGGGGCTGGTTATTGTGATAACCCTCTGTGTTTACCACATCCACCATAAGCTCACAGCTAACCAAGTGCAAATTCCTCGTGACAGATCTCAGTACAAGCACATGGGATAGGCGACAGGACCCAGCAGCACGAATTTTCATCAGGTAGAAAAAGTAAAAGCAATTTTTTTTTTTCTGTGGGAGAAAAAAGGTTATGTGGGAGGAAGAGATGGTATTCACAACACCCAACTGCAGGTATTTTGTGAAGCATGAGGTTAGGCCTTCCATATAGTGAGTTCACAGACTCAGCTGTCTCTCTAAGACAACTAAGCATGTCTGATTTCAGGAGTCTGTCTGTGGCAGTAGGTGCTATGAATACCTTCTTCATCAGCTGGATCCAACACCTGCAGACAAGTACTTCACATATTGAAGTCTACCTTGGGGCAAAGTAGTTTTGTTTCTTCCTTTTTTCTTTTTCTTTATTCCTCAAGGGATTCCTACCTCCCCATTGCAGTGCTCTTGGCATGTGTTCAGCCTCTGTGTTTGTGTATTTCCAGAGAGCAGGACTGGGGGGACAGGGTCATTGCATGGACTTCATTACGGTCCTCTGAGAAAGGGGCTCAAACCATATTGCTGGCATTTGCACTCATGTTAAGGAAAGCACAAAATGGTGTGGGGGTGTGTCAGGAAAAATTCAGGCCAGCTCCTCAAGCTGCTGTAAACTGGAGTACTGCAGCAAGGCAGATGCAGCCAGCTGAGGAACTGACCCCATGCCTGAAGGGGAGTGAAGAAAGTTTGTTTTTGCTTCCTGAGCCACATCTGAATTAACACACGCACATAAAGAAAATACAAAAAAAGAGTATTGATACATGAACTGTAAAGTGCCATGCTACTGCAAGTCAAATGAGAAATGCTTCTGGCTGGACATCCTGCACGTATTGTGATTGTTGAGATGTTACATTGCTACCTGCAACTGATACCTTCACAGTGAGACAGAAACAAATGAACAAGAAAACAGAAATATTCCTGTTACTATGCAGATTATTCAGGTATAATCTAACATAACAGAGAAAGTGTAAGGAAACCCTTGGAATCTAACCTTAAATGTAGGCCATTTTTAAATGTATTAAAACACGTACATATATCGTACTTGATTTCCGTTGTTATTTTGAAATGCTGTAATACTTTTTCCCAATCTGTGGTATCTAAGGGGGCAGGTGTGACAATGGGCAGTCAGATGGGATGCTATTCAAGATAGACTGTGGTTCTAGCAGTATCTTAATACAGATGGATTGGTGATATATTCTGTGATTGCTTGATGTTCTGTCGCTTGTTTGCCATTTCCAGTGTTCTGATCTTAGTCCTTTCTTATGTGTGTCGTGGGTGATGGCATGTTTCATTTGGTACCACCCAGTTCCCACTGAAACCTTTGTCTTCCCTTGGCTCCTCAGGCCTTATCATAGCTGAGGAAATGGAAATAACACCTTGTTCTGCTTCGAGTAACTTGATCCAAATCAGCAACTCTCTCTTCAGCTTAAAATAGAATAATGAGCTAAGGAAAGTAGTGATTTCAGTGTTGAAACTGTTACTTGGATTTAGATGTATTTACAGCAAAAGTATGCTTGGGTTGGTTTTTCAGCCACATAGCAATAGTAAAATTAAAGCACTGCTACAGTGGAAGAGTGGCTGTCAGTCTGCACCAGCTGGTACCTGCTTGGCAATATCACTGTCTGTAATGCTGAAGGGCCGGCTGGTGAGGCACAAACCAGAGTGTGGGCAGTGCAGGAGCTGTTGGCTTTTCACTGTGTGATGCCAATGTGGCTGACTTAAGGTCTGACGTAACAGACTGAAGATCTGGGTAACCCCATCCATGCTTGCTTAAAATCTCAACAGAGAACTCTGCATCTTTCAGTTCAAACCATATTTTTGCTAAGTTACTGAATTTTCCATCAATTGATGATTTTCCAAACTCCATTTTTGAAATTTTTTAGGAAGTTCAAAAAGCTGTCTGCAATAACTTGAGGATGGGTTTTTTACATTTCGATTTGTGTTTAGCTTTTAGTCATAGATGGCTTATCATGAGTTAGCTGCAAACCAAACACTTTGCTTTATGGTTGTTTATGAACACATGGTAGAACGTGGATAAATACAAGGAACTTGTCAACCTACTAAGCTCTGTAAGGACCTGTAGTAATTAAGTACTTACTGAAACAGCTGTTAAGGACTTCCAAAGTACTTATGAATAGAACTTTAATTATAATTTTTGATGTATTTCTGAGGAAGGGAGTTACGCTGCCAATAAATGCCCTGGCCTCTGCTCCAAGTATTTGTGAATGGCTTTAGAATGGGTGAGCTGAGGAATGGATGTTCCTGCCAAATGCTGCCAGCACCAATGTGCTGAGCAATGAGAGGCTTTTTTGTGCATTTTATAAAGACCACGCGCGCGTGTGTGCACATATGTATCTGTGTTTTGGGCACAGGGTGAGCTCCAGGTGGCTGAATCCTACTACCTTGCTTCCACGGACTACACCCCTCACATTTCTCTAACTACATCACTTGCTTCAGCCAGCAGGGACACAATGGTGACTTCTGCCAGAGGGAAGGTTTGTTCTGTGCAAGGAGAAAGTGAAGGGGAGGCTGCTGTGGGCAACAGGGGTGTTTCTGATCCAGTCAGGATGGCTTCCTCAGGGACTGGAGGAGCTCTGAGAGAAAAAATAATCTGTATCCTAAGTCAAGGAGTTCTGCATAGACTATTTCTTGCCATTCTTTTTCTCCACATGCTAAGCATTTGTGCTCTCTTCCCTAAGGCAATTTAAAGATGATGCCAGGGGGCCTTAACTGAGCTTTATGCATCTTCCAACTTACAGTTCTTCAGGTTAAATTTAATTTATTTGTACATGCATACAAAGAACCTTTTTCTGGTTACTGGCTTGGTCAAGCAGTCTGTGACATTGTGCACAACTTAGAAAACACACACAAGACATGGAAAACAGCCACGCTCAAAATAAAATTATGTATTAATTTATTTAACTTGCATGTGCATTGTCTCACCAGTAGCTGGTGATCTCAAAAAAAAAAAACAACCACCTTTGCAACCAACAAAACTTTCAATGAACACTGTCTGAAGTATCTAATGATAAGAAAGTGGCAAAAAATTCTCCACTTGAACAGTCTAAAGTGTGCTGAATATTAAAGAGGAAAACCCACCAACCCCATTTTTATTCAAAGATGGTTTAAAAAAGTTTGACTTTGTCTAGTATTACAGTTTCACCTGTATGCCATTGCCTGTACCTGTGCAGCCTTTTTTTTCCTGAGTTGTCAAGACTACAAAATACAAACACTTAAAAACTCCATAGATGCCCTGCTTTCTCAGCTGGGTTTCTGCAGGTCTGTATCAGCAGAGCATGTTTGTGGCAGGGCAGAGAGGCTCAGCTAAACGCACTTCCTTGAAATGTGCAAACAGGGTTAAGAATAGAAAGCAGAGGGGGGTCAGGCATACACGTTGAAGAACATTTATTCAATGTTCAAGTTCATATTTCGCTCCCCTTCTGTTTGCTTCTTTTATTTGCTACTCCCCTTTCAACTGTTACTTAACTTTTAAGGGCAGTACTAAAAGAGCATCTGTCCTATTGGCAAGTCTTTTGACTGAGAGGAAGATCTTCAAGAAACAGCTCCTGCCAGGTTTAGATGTTTGGTTATAATTTGCTATGATAAATAACAATATATTCACTATGAAATTTTGTAATAAGAAATAAGCTAATCCTGTTGTCACAAAATTGGCTTTTCATATCATAAAATGAGGTCAGTAAGAAAAAAATAACTGGAAAAACATGGCTTTCATACTATACATAATTAAAAACTAATCATTAATAAATAAAATTTAATTTATCATTGAAATAATTAATTATGAAGCACTTCTAAAAATTTTAAAGGCAAAGCTATAGGCCTACAGTTAACATGCAAGTTCATCCAACAAGTAACACAAAAATGTTCCATAGTAGTCAACTGTTGTATCAACATTCAAGAAGGTCTAGACAGCAGCACGACTTCTATATGGCAAACATCTCATAATGTATCACAATGGTCTCTTCCAAATCTGGAGAATGCTTCCATCAACTTCCAGAGCATGACATAAATAATGGGTATTTCTGCAAAAACTAACCTGACTTTGCAGCAGCAGGACGTGAAGGGACTGCCAGGTCCCTGGGTGACCCTTGGCCAAAGGTACATCTGTGTTAGTTCCCATAGCTAGAGAAAGGGGAACTGAGGGCCCCGGTGCCTCCCAGCAGATGGCAGAACCTTGGATTGCTGCCATAAAGCCAGCAGCCCCCAGAGGGCAAGCACTCAAAGCAACTGCCCTGATGGTGTTCTCGTTGTTGGCAACCATTGATCTTCAGGCCGCTGTGACAGCGGGACAAAGCACTCTCCACATCCCAAGGGAAAATCTGCCAAATTTTCTAACTTCCTAAAGGGCTTTTTTTCCATATTCAAAAGGGTTAAAAAAAGTAGGAAACATTTTTATCTTCTCAAATTCTTGCTAAGTTACACATATTACTTCAACTAGCACAATGGTTACATGACAAAGTACTGCAAATTATCAAAAGTACTGTACAGAAAATTACAAATTCATTTCAAAATACATTACGCTGCTATGACTGAGATTAAAAAAGTGCTTTTTTTGTGTGTGTCAGAAAAGTGTTTTTCTGAAGTAGAAGTGCCCTAGCCATTACTTTTGAAATCCTGGTGTTACGCTCTGGTTGTGCTATCCTCTATTCATTATCTTTCCCCCCTTGTTTGCATCTGGTGCCTTCTGCCTGGATGGCCAAGATGAGAGCATGGTGCAGCCACAGCACGCATCCCCCTGTGTAGTGGCCAGGATCATCCCCTGGGTCCTTTGCACCCCCATGGAGCACCCCTTTGGGCTTTATACACCATATTATTTCCATGGGGTGGGTTTTCTTATGCAAGGTTTGCTCACCCCTTCCCATGGTTCCCACACAACCGCAGGGATTCCTGCCTTGCCGTTACCTGGCCCCTGCACCAACCTCCTCCTGAGAAGTTGCTGCATTCAGTGGTGCCGGTGCTGCCTCATGAGGGGCACGATGCAAGAAGGGGCCCCGGCCAGCTTAAGGAATGGGTGTCTCAACAGTTCCTGTGCCGTGGCTCTCTGTGAGGGTTCCCGCACCAGCATCAAGTCCAAGAAGCCCCGGAGGACAGAGGAGACCTGCAACACCATGCTGGCATTAGGAGCAGACAAAGACAAGATTCCCAGCATATGCTGAGTACTTTGCATATCATTTCTCTTGTGAAGACAACGGATTCTCTGAGCTCTCCTGAGACAAAGATGCACTGAGTTGAAGGACCATGCATCGTTCGTGTTGAAAGCACTGGGGTGCAGAACAGCAAACAATACATAGCCTTGTATGCAACATAAGAAAAGCAGTAACGCTTCTTGTGATTGCTGAGGACTCAGGTCTGACATTATCCAGAAATGCACCAAAGGGACCCAAAGGCATTGAAGATGGGCATGGCTGTACCAATCCGTACAGAGTAGGGCTTGCATAACTGCCTTGCTCTGGTCCTCAGGCAGGGCAGGAAGTGCAGGGAGTGTGAGGCAGGTGGTGCCTTCTGCCGGGATGGCCAAAATGAGAGCGTGGTGCAGCCACAGCACGCATCCCCCTGTGTGGTGGCCAGGATCATCCCCTGGGTCCTTTGCACCCCCATGGAGCACCCCTTTGGGTTTTATACACCATATTATTTCCATGGGGTGGGTGTGAGGAGGACAGGGAGTGTGAGGCTCTGCCCAGCCCCCTTCTTGGGCACTTGCTGCAAAAGCAAACTTAATACTGGGCACAAAAGTGTTTGTTAGCTTCCTGTCCTCCTGCATCAGTCTTACATAGCACCCACTGCTCGAGGTGGCACTTAATGACGCAATTTACACTTCAGGCACAGCAGTGTGTGTGGCTGTAGTTTTATTACGCCTGTGTGTGTGCAAGGCCCTCATCAGCTGTGGGAAGTCTGACCTTGTGCATGTCCTTCACGCGGGGCGGTAAGTTATCCCGGATTCGGCGCATGGCCTGCAGCGGCGGCTCATTGAAGTAGGGAGGTTCGCCGTCGATCATCTCTATCACCATGATGCCCAGCGACCAGATGTCCACCTGCAACAACACACAGTTGGTTCACAAACACAGCTGGTAGCACACAGTGAAGAAACACGCTTGGCATTTGAGGGTCACATAAACCCAGAGTTGCATACCAACTGCTGTCAGCAGCCATTTTAAGGCAGTAGGTGGATGAACCATCCCCCTTCTCTTTTTAACCAGCTGATAACACCAAATGCACTGAGCAAATGACATAGCAACAATGTACAAACTGGGTCTACAGCTGGTAGAAATGATGGCCACTGTTACACTGCTAAGGCATGCTCATAAGATAGGCTGCCTGTATAAACCTTGTGGCGTGGCACTTCAGCTGCACCACTCTGAACCCACTGACTTTTTTCCCTGCACTGGCTCTGCAGTGCTACAGAAAAGTGCAGTGAGTGGAAACACAGCGCAGAACAGCTGCTGTGAAATCAGGTAGCATTTTCCTTGAATACTAACGACTGTAGCACCTCCTTCTTACCCCTTGGCAAACACAAGAATGCACTTACTACACCCAGGCCCATTTACAACGATGGCAGGTAGCACATTATATAATCCCTTCAGAAAATGATTCACTCCAGCTTAAAAAAAGAAACACCAATCCTTTTTTTTTGTCCCAGTCTGCTGCACAGCTGCTCCAGAACCCCGCTCTGATGGCAGTAATTCCTGTCATCTGCCAACCTAAATACCATCAGGGCCAGGCTATACTTATTTTGCTCTTCTGCCAGCACTATCCTTCAGCTTACTGTTTTTTTTCTTTCCCCACTGATGGGGAACCTAATGTAGCTGTAAGTTCAAGCACTTTATAACCCCTTCAGTGTCATTAATAGGCTAATAATAGATGATGTTGTTATCCCTAGAATATCTCTTACAACACCACACACACTGGTGTGCCAGTGCCTGCAGGGTGCCCTCACTTGCAGGTAGAAGCGCTCCCTGCCTGGGCCAAACAGAGCTCTTCTGCGTGTTCTGAAGATGCATCATCTCCTGTCCCAGGCCTTGGGACAGCTTGCTTCCACTCCTTTGTATGCATATGTATGCGTGAGTGTGTCTCTCTCTCTCACATATATGCAGCATGTATGTGTATATGCACACGTAAGTATATATATACACACACAGGCATATAGCAGGATTGCTTTTCATAGCTGTTATTACAGGCTCTATTAAGCAGAAGCTGACCAGGCAGAAGAAAATGCAGCTGCGTCCTGAGCTGGTGCTGAGATGCTGTCTCTGCTGAGACTGGAGAGAGGAGAACTCTCAGGCTGGCAGTGCAGAAGTACTGAGAAGAACCCACCAACCTGTCCTTTTTGTTCTGAGACCAAAGTCTCTGCTAAAACATATGGACTGCCTCTTTTTCAGAAGGGCCTGCAGTTCTTAAAACAGTTTTCACAATGTACTTTGTTATTTTTTTCTCATTCAACTAATCTGAGAATTGACTGCAATGAGAACACTACAGAGCATGGCAACCCACCTCACCCAACTGGCTCTTGCATTTCAGATCCTAAAGGCCCATGGCTTTGCCTTTGCTAGCACTCCCCTAGAGGCTGGGGAATCCAAGCTTTAACTGGCTGGAAGCTCAGGGGGTCTCTGCCTGCATGTCTGTGAAAGTACTGATGTGACTTGGCCTTGTGGTGCAGCTGTGCACATTGGCGACTGGTCTGATACATGGAGGTGTACATGCCTCTTATCTGCAGCTCTAGCTTGCAAACTAATACAGAGGTCAGCAACAGGTCTTCCCCAACATGCAAGTGATGCCATTTTTCTTCCATAGAGTACCCTAAACTAAACTATGTAAAGGCATTACATTGCTTAGCGCTCTAAACAGTTATTTGACTACACTTCACAAACAATGTTAACAAAGCGCACAGTGTCATACTCTGGGGCAAACACAAGTGCCGCTGCTCAGTACAGCTACGTACAGCATCTCAACTGTTGTCTTCTCCTTGGGTTCAGTGGGTTTGACTGTGGCACCGTGTGCCACTCTGGGCGCCCTGCAGCACGTACCTCAGTGCCGTAGGGCATGCGTGATATCACCTCTGGTGCCATCCAGTACGGCGTCCCAACCAACGACTTCCTCCGCGGCACCTCCTTGGACACCTGGGCACAGAACCCGAAGTCGGACAATTTGATCTAAAAAGCAAAGACAAAGAGAAAGCCCCTCTTGTGTAACAAGGTACACATTGATCTGGCCAGATATGCTTCCCCCTGGGAGAAGCCCTTGTCTCCTGCTGTAGCAGCTGGGATGGGGCAGCAGCATGGTTTTGGAAGCAAGGTTGCAGATGGAGGATGAGCCTGGAGAGAGCATGGCTGATTACACCAAACAGAAGGCAAGAAAGTGGCAGAGGCTGGCAGCAGTGCCCACTACTCAGATCACCTCTCACAGCTCCTTGTCATTCCTCCAGCAAAAGTGCAGAGGTGATCAATGGCCTATAACTCAGAAGGAAAGCAAAAATTCCAAACGTACAATATTACGCAAATATATTAACTCAATGCTTGCAGTGTATGTATATTTACTAATATTCAATACAACATCTACTGGAAGTGATACATATCACTCCTACTATTTTATCAGCTTTGATATTTGAGTTTGCCAGGAAACAGACAATCCCATGTTTCTTTTTCTACGCAGAGCGTGATCTGACACTCCTAGAAAGCAATACCGCCAAACAGCAATTTTTCTAGTGTGCTGTGGTCTGCCCCTCGAAACTGTCATCTTTATGTAGTAAGGAGCTCAAGGGAGACAGGGAAGACTCCTCCAAAATGGCTGCAAGAGATGAGGGACTTGCATCCAGTGCTGGGAACCTGGGAACCGAGGAAAGCACTGTCCTTGAGTAGCTGTGGCAGTGACCTGAAATAGAAATAATGGGATACACGAGCACTCTGGAGAGCAGCTCCTGCTGCATCATGTGCCTGCTCATACTTAGACGCAGGTGTTTTTTTTTTTTTAAACCAACAAAAATGCTGGAAAATTATGACCTTCCTCCTCCCCCACTGCTGTACAACACCAAGGTGAAAACTCCTCCAAACTGGGCCAAAAATCAGCTGGCATGACTTTTGTGGCATCACTACCTTCCAGAGACCGCCTGCTCCTCAAGGCAGCTGAAGTATTCGTTTTTCCAAGTATTCTTCTGGAGGCCTAAAAGCTATCCCTGGGCTTTTCCTGGAAGCTGCTTCACATGAGGGCAACTCCTGGTCCCTCAAGCTACACTCCACACAGTGCAATGGCAGCCAGCACCCAGAGTCCATGAGTCATGAAGCCAGCTGCATGCTGGCACCTGGGGGTATGCTGTGAGCCCAAACAGCCCCAGCACAAATCAAGTGGGAAGTTCCATCAATTGCTGCATTGTGTAGAGCAGCAGTTTATTATCAGCTCTGATTTGTTTTCTTTTGGATTTAGTACAGACCCTACTTTAAAAAAAAAAAAAAACAACTATGGGTATTATTTTTAACAGAATTACAAAGTGATTGTTGGTATTTCTAAAACAAAGCCACCAACAGTCAAGTCCTCCACGCTAAACATATTTTTCAGTTTACAGGATGAAGAATGGAAGAAATATTGAATTTTGGCAGCAGAGCCCAGTCTTCTTTCGTAGGAGCACAAGAAGTTTTGCGTATCTATTGCTTGTTCGAGTACATAAAAGACAACCATTTTCTAAAAAAAGATAATTACACAACACAGCCATGAAGAAATCTGCAATGCAGATAGTAAGTACCAGAGTAATGAGTATAATGAGGCACTCTATGCAGGGCCTGAAAGCAGTTCAGATGCTATTTCAGCAACATGGATCAAAACTGCAACTGAAAAACTCCTACACATGTGGAATTTTCTCCCCAAACAAGGTTAACAAGGCTGGCCTGCGATGGCTGCAGGAAGAAAATCCCTCTCTTGGTGATGTGGGAATCAAATGTAAACTACATTGGAGAGAACTAAATCAGGCCCAAGAAGCCTCAAGTTTCACCTTCAGCACTGGAAGATTTGGGTGCTCTTGGTCTCATTCTGACCCACTCACTACATCCTGCTTTGGGCACATGTGTAATCCCATTGCAGCAACCCTGAAATCCTGCCTATGGGAATCCCTGGGCATGACTGAACAAGCTTTTGCTTCAATTATTTGACACGGCCACAAGATGAGACTCAAACTAGTGCAGAAATGAGGCTTTTACATGTAACAGTTATTTGCTCCCTTCCACCTACGCCTTTGGGTGCCCTGAGTTTTAGGTGCTTCAAGTTTTACTGCTGAGTGGCCACAAACAGTGCAGCTCAGCCCCACTTTTTTTTCCTTGAAAGGAAATATTAATTTCTTTGGGAATGAACACAGACAGAGTGTTATTTTTTTGGCATGCAACCTCTATTTTGCTGATCAAGCAGGTCATGTGCATTCTCTCTCCCTCTCTCCCCACATGTAAACACCACAAAGAACAAGTCAGTGGCCCATCCAAATGCAGGAAAGCACAGGATAGGTGCTATCAACCACCTCACAAGTGTATCTATGGCAAGAGCTATTCCCACAGGTGAGTGTTTCAGCACTAAGGTATAACATTTCCTAGTAGTATAGACTGAAGATAGCATCCCAACCACCTTGGAAAAAACAGAGCTTATGTATATAAAAGCTTGCAAAATAAAAGATTATTGAAAGTAGTAAAAAGACAAACTTCTGCAAGGCATCAAGGTAGGAGTGGGGCAGAACTGAAGGAAGTTCCCCATTACCCTTTTGGCATAGTGTCTTCTGCCAATGCCTCCCAGGGACTGTAACTCCCCATGGGGGCCTCTGCATGCAGTACAGATGTCAACCACTGGCCAGGCCTGTGCTTTTCTGATTCAGCTCTCTAGCAAGACTGAAGCTGTCATTTTGTGGGTCTGGCTCAGAGCCTGCTGCAGAATCCTACCTGGAGCTCAACCTCAGCATACACAACCCTATTCCTCTCATATAATCAGTAAACCCCACGAAGGATGAGGCTATTTTTCCCATTATCTAATAGCATTTTGTCTTACAACAGATTAGGATCAGAGAAACGGAAAGACACAAATCTTCCTCTTTGCTCCCAGATAAGAAGTAGAAAACAAATCCCCTTTATTTACTCCCTTTAGCTCTGCCACTTCTGTCACCATGGCTGGGCTTTGAGGGCAGGGCAGCAGTACTCTGTCAGTGCCACAATGTACTGTGCCTGTGAAGGGCACAGTCTCCCTGCCAGAGACTGCAGGGATGACATCTTGGGTTTAAATTCCCCACCAACCTATGGGTGCCAGTGTTCGCTTCAAATGAGCATGGAGATCCATGGGGAAGGTGGCATTTTGGGCAAACCTTGCTCTGCACATGACATCCTGCCAACAGCTCTGCCACTGGCCAGGAGCAAAGGGCTGGACACGGGCCACTTCTGTTCAAGTGCTTGTTTGGTTTCATTAGGATCAGGAACCAAGCTCTTATCCACTATGACTCCTGGCATGGAGCAGAAGAGCTGCTCAGACTCAACTTCTTTATTTTTTTTTGGAAGTTGGTGTTACTTTGGCAAGCCATGTGCACAGCTGTTTTTGTAAAAGATTCCATCAATCCCTAAGGCAGACCCCTTGCGTGCCAGCCAGACATGGCAGGAGAAATACTCAGCACTCACCCGCCCATCGCTTGTGAGGAGGATGGAGTCGCTTTTGATGTCGCGGTGGATGACACCCTGGTTGTGCAGGTAGGACAGAGCTCTCAGGACAGACAGGCAGACAGTCGCTATCTGCTCCTCGTTCATCCTGAAACAGGAAAATGGAAAAACATACTGAGCATTAAGGAAGAAAGCAGGAAAGGGGAGCTGGAGTGGAGAAGCCCAGGTTCCTGTTCACACCAGTACATTAACTATTTCTGTCAAGAAAGGTAGATGATGGGTGGGGAATAACTCTGCAACGAGGTTGGGGCAAGTCTCCCTGTAGCACTAAAAGAGCAGAGTCTATTATGTGATACAGTGTATTACAGTGAGCCTGTTTCCCTATGGGAAATAACGGAAATGCCTTATTTACAGTAAACTTCCTGCTTGCCAAGGAGAATAAATGACTACTGGAATGGAATCAGGCATAAAATGAATGTAAGAAACATCAGGCCTTGGGCAACTTTAAGAGCATTACCCTTGCCTTTATAATTATTATAACAAATTGAAGGTATTTCATAGAAGAAAATATACAGCAAGAGAATTATCAAGTCCTCATTTCTGTGCACACATGAAAAGCCCTGCCATGGAAAAAGCTGCTGCTGCAGCATGACAACGATTGACTGGACAGGTCTGCACCACAGCTGGGCGTCCCAGCTTCACCACCACTCTAGCAAAAGCCCTAAGGCATTTCTGCTTTAATTTTGTGATGCTATTTGCAGTATTTCAGCAAAATCTTTAAGAAAAGGTCACATAATGTAAAAAACCCAGAAGATTAAGGAATGTCTATTTTGAATTAAAAAATAGATGACAGCTCTTAAGAAGTGGTGTCCTGGGAACATCTGTTTGCCGTTAAACTCCTGTCAGAAATATCTCCGATGGAGCTTATAATGTTTTGGGGAGCATTAGTTAATAAATGGCTTGCAATATTATGCTTTATTTTAGCACGTCAGCTAAGGCAACACTTCAAAATAAAAGACCACTAACTTTTTTTTTGTAGGATCTTTGAGGATCACTAAACTGTGAGGGAAGACAAATTTTCACATCTAATTTTCTTTCTGCTTTTTGTCTTGCTCACCTAAGTACTCTCCCACTGAGCTGTTGTGGAAATACATGTTGTTTTATTCTAAATGAAGAAATCACAGAATTCCTCCTTCCTATCCCATTTGGTCCTGCTCAGCAGAACGAGGTGAGCAAGGAGCAGATGTAAGATAGGCTGTAAGAACCAACTCAAAGAGGAACTGGAAGAGAAGTTCAGTACACTACAGCCTCTGTACTGGTCAACTGTCTTATTTAAAGACATGACATTAACTGAAATTTGGGAACCAGCTCTACTGTAAGCACAAATGCTGAGAGATGAAAAAATACTTTTCCCATTACGTGTTAGGCTCAGTCTGTAGTTAACGCTTCTGACAGCGTGGCTGTGTGGGTTATGAGTATCAAGAGAAATCAACCCCAAAACTGACAGAGTTATGAAAGCAAAGCCAACACTACAGATCACCATGCAAGGAAAAGGAGCTTCTTCTCATCACTTGGGGAACTAACAGATAAAGGTAATCTCTGCTAAATTAACATTGAAAGCTCCGGCAAATCTCTGCCTCCCAGTAAGCCCTTCCAGATATTTCTTTTCCTTCTTTTTAAAAAACACCTGCACTGACAAAAAGCCATCTGCAGTGGCATAGTTGGTACTGTGGTGCTGGTACTGCGAGTGTGCCGCAGGTATGTGTACATATACATATGTGCATGCACGTACAGCATACATAGACTTATCTGTACACATACATAGCCATACCCACACATACATATCGTTATGTATGCACCACTGGGATTGCCTGCAGCTCGCAGCCCACCTGGTGTGAGTCACGATGTCTGTCAGAGCACCGCCCTCCAGGAACTCCATCACCACCCACAGCTCGTCGCTGACAAGGTAACTGTTGTACATGTCAACCACATTTTCGTGATGGTAATCTCTCATGATTACAACCTGTGAGAAAAAAAAAAAGATGAGATGTGAATTGCTGTAAGCACTGACACTGACACTTGTTTTGACCTTCTTTTTCACTGCGCTTTTCTCTTTGTGCTTAGTAAAGGTTCTGCTATGAATCACACCTCACTAATTCTTGTGGCAGTGCACGAACAAAAATCCATGTATATACATAAAGTAACAGTCATCGTAAACACATCAGGAAACAGGAATAACCTTTAGCTGCTGAATTGTAAGTGGCAGATGATTGTGATGTGTTGTTTTTTTTTTTTTTTTTCCCCCATGCTGCACGACCAGGACTTTCTTAGTTTCATTGCTTTCTTAGGACCAGCTGCTTTCAGTACATTTATTTAGATCCAATCAATTGCTCAGCTAAAAGTGTCTTCCTCGTCAGGCAGCAAACTGTACCTTGTACAGTACTTTAACAGAAAGCTGGTGATACTGGGGCTATTCATCTCCCAGCCCCCAGCAGGGGAGAGGAACCATGTGATCTTTGAAGTCCCTTCCAACCCAAGCCACTCTATGATTCTATGACTCAACATTAAAGGGATCTGAGGCCCCTGGGTCACAGACTACAGCAGAGGTATGGAAAATGGAAAGAAAAGCACACAGGTCAGGGGCACCCCGGAGTTGTGGGGTTAGTGAGCAGATGGCCTGTATGCACTATGGCTGAAGTGACTAGGAGGGACCAAGCTCTGTTCTGCTCCTGGATGCTCCCCAACTGTGAGGTACTCTGCACTGTGCTACCTTATACGTAAAATTAAAGAACTACAAAGATATAGCTTTTCTCATTCCTGCTAGTTTAGTTTGCCTGGAAATGGAATAATACCTTCACTTAAATCTGAATGATTTAATACAGTGGAAAGGATAATCACGAATACAGGGTCACAGTTTTGCTTTTAAAGTGCTCTGCAATTGTCAATCATAATGGCAAGCATTGGAATAATTAATATCTTGAGGCCTGGTGGATAGCTGAACCTGCTCTACAGGTGCCAAGATAGCTCTGGCACCTGTGCCTCACATCAGCCTAGTTCAGTCATTCTTTGAGCACAGTGCAATGCTGCATCTCAGCATCTACAGCACTTCCTTTGTGAAGGGGATTCATATGCAGGAATTTCTGTACTTGTGAAATTTCCTGAATTCATTTATCTCCATAGACAACTATATTTTGTCTTGAATTCTAATGCTTTGAATTACTGAGCGTAGTGCTGCAACACAATGGAAAATGCAGCAATGATAGTGCAGTAGTAAAGCCCTAGGCTGCAGCAGGGGAGGATAAGCTCAAATGACACAACTATGGACATAGAAACAAAGGAAAAAAAGAAAAAAATCTGCTTACCCTTTGAAGGCCTTGAGCACACAAGGATCTCCAGTGATATCCTTTTGCCTCCACTGCCAACCCTTAAATGAGGTATGGGATGGGGTAGATCCTGGCTCCAGCCCTTCCAGTCACTCAGGTACATTGCATACACCTGAGCTCCCCTGGGCTGGCCCTGCCTTCCTACCAGGTGCTCAATCACTGGTTCAGGCCATGACTTAGCATTTCTGCTAGACTGAGGTTCTAAAGCTAAAGTTGGAGGAGGGCTGGCAGTTTGGGACAAAGGCTTTTCCAGAGTGTAGTCATGAAAAACACTGTGCTCTTGAGGAAAGCCTAAGGCAAGACTAACAAAGCTCAAGGAGAGTAAGTTCACTTGAATGACTACAGCTTCATTTAAACATTACCATAAAACAGATGCTGAGCCAGGCGTGTGCATGCTTTATGTGAGTGCTGTCTCACATCTAGAAGTGAATATACAGGAGAGGGACTGCACTAACAGTAGCTCAGCCAAGGTGCCGATAACTGCATGATATTGAGGGATGTCAAAAGAGGGGACAGGGATAGAAAACATCAGCCAGGGAAGGCTCTGATTACCCCTCTGTAGATGGAGGGAGGCGCTGAAAAGAAATTTTCAGATGACACAAGTGACTGGAGCATGTCAGGGAAGCAGATCAGTCCTGCTTGTCGGACCTGCTTCATGATGTCACCACTCAAGAGATGCTCAGTTAGAACTACTGCAAAGCAATTCAGTGCAGTCTTCCAGCAGAGGCAAAATAAAAGTCAAAATACCCAGTGTAGTCATGGGTTGCAGAAAGGACAACTGTGCAAAAACAAGCAAGCTTTTGTTAAAAAGCTTCTATAAAGCAAAGATCAGGCTGGTGCAGATGGCCCCAAGTGCCCCAAAGCAGACAGCGCTCACACGAAGTCTTAAAGGAAATGAAATACAAAAGGCTGAGCTGTCACCACTGCATCTTGACTAATGCTTGTACCCTGGCACCTACAGAGCACATCGATGTCATCCCTGCCCTCCAAGAGGGCTCTAGGGGACCTACATAACCATGGGTCACTCCAATGCCTGTGCTCAGCAAGCTACTGGAAATGGTAACTACTATAGTGTGGCTGTAAGAATCACTGACAAATTGGATATAATGGGGAAGAGTGTAGAAAATTGTGCCTCAAAAACCTCTTGGAGCTTCTTGACAGAGAGTGATCCTGCTCAAGGCCATTCTGCTAGGATTTCAAGGAGGTGATGGGTCAATAATCTTTAAAGAAAATCTTTCAATTAAAAGCTGTTTTATTTTTTTTAAGGTTCTAAGGAAACCAGAATTTAACATGCTGAAGGATGATCCTCCTGTAGTTAAAATACATGAAACGAATGATAGGATCAAATGGTTTCCACAAGAGGTTTCCCTGGGGAACTGCAGTGTTGTTGGCATTGATCAGTGTACTTACAAGGGAGCCCCAAAAAGCAGAGAATACAGAACACTAACTTCTATAGGGGGGAAAAAGTAGGAACTCTTCCAATTTTAGAAGGAACTCAGAGCACAAAAGAACTGGAAGAAAATGAAAATCGGTGTTCTTAAATGTAAGATAAAACACACAGAAAACAATTCTATAAAAACTGCAGTGGTCTCCAAACTGGCTATAACCTCTCAGGAGATGTGGGATTTAATATGAAAAAGGGTTTGTCAGCTCTTTGCTTAGTAACTATCAAGAAAGGAAAAAGATCACATGTGATTAGGAGGGGAGGGATACGCCAGAATATGATTTGTATGCTTCTTCAGTATTAGGGTCAGTTAGGATTCTCCATCTCAGCAGACTAAACTGTACCAGAAATGGTCCAAAGAAGGCAACCAGGCAGTGTCTGTGCATCTGATAAGCTGGGTGGGCCAGATGACAGATTTCTTAGTTGTTTACTGTGACTTCTCACCACGTTATTATAGGTTTAAACCTGGGAGAAGATGTAGCTCACTTGAAACTGATCTGATTATGTCAGATACCATGAAGTGTAGGACTCAGCCCTCTATTTTATAAAGACATTAATTTGGCATTGTGGTCTCTGTTCAGATCACATCTTATGCTGCACTGCCCACAGCAACGTACCTCATTGAACAGCAGCTCCCTCCTCTGCTGTTTCCTGAGATCCATTTTCTTCACAGCGACTTGCTTTCCCGTGTGCTTCTCGGTGGCAATGCAGACTATCCCAGTGGAGCCCTCCCCGATCTTGATGAAGCTGTCCAAGTACTCCCGGGGATCACCAGGGCTGACGACCAGCTGCAGGGCAGCTCTGAACTGTTCGTGGGACACCCTGGAGGGCTGCTGGTCTGAGGAAGAGCCCCAGCTGGGCGGGGGATAAGCACTTGATGTGATACTTGGGGAGCTGGGGTAGGAGGCGGTGGAAATATAGGGAGAGCTCGGCTGGAGTGCTGGCTGGTGGTAGTGGGATGCTTTGTGGTAGACCAGAGGGTACTGGTAGCTGCTGCTGGAATAGCTGACTTTACTTTGACTTTGAGGTAGCTTTACTGGGCCCCTTGGGTAGGTGTCCGATCCAGAGAGTGGTGGGCTAACTACCAGCTGTGCTCGGTCGTAATCCACCTGCAACACAAAAGCAGAGGAGTGGACGAGTGAAGAGCTGTGTTTCCAGCTGCCTGGCCTGACTGCTCAGTTCATTTTCTACACCCCAGATACGCTCGGCAGGGTGCCAGCACAGCTCACTCCTGCATGGACTCGCTGTTCTGTAAGTGACACTGCTGCCTGCAGATTTTTAGACCATTAGGCTGCCTACCCTCTCATCACTACTAAAATGAGGCCAGTAAAGACCACTTGGTCTTCTGTATATCCCAGGTTCTTTTTTATGTCCATGTACCCATCTGGAGACATGGTAATCTTTGTTAAATAAAAGCATATGGTCCAAAGGAATGCATTTACTCTGTATTAGCAGTGCCCTGCAGGTTCTCTGGGCCATTTCCTTCCAGTGAAGCATCTCTTTCAAAACAAGAAGCCCTTTCACAAATCCAAATTCATGTCTTTCCTTCCAAATACAAATTTCCGGCTTTTGACTCTCACCCATTAATCCTTTCTTTTGCCTCTTTCTGGTGATACAAGAATGACCTCTTCTCATGGAGGTGGTGGTACCCTGAAATTCCCACAGCCTCTGCTGTGCCCCATCACCAGCTGCTGGCTGAGCCACCACAGAGCAAACACAGCCCTCTTATCATTTCTTTTTTATACCCTTTTCAGTGTTGTATAGCTTAAAATAGCCAGGCCTTCCCCACCATCCCCTCAAGTGGAAGCAGGGCTGCAGCACTCTCTGACGATGGCAGTGTAGCAGCATGGAGGGAGCACTGCAGACCAAGAACAAACAGCAGAAGAGCACCAAATTCAAAGCATGGGGATACATCACAGAGAGCTACAACCAGGGGAGCATGTAACCTGCTCGAGGTGAGAGGAGAGATGCTCAGTGGAATCTTCAAAGGGACTTCCTCCAAGCAAACTAAAATGAGGATACTAATTCAATATACCATTACTTAAGTCATTTTCCAGAGTGACACACTACTTAACTGCAAAACTGCTAATTTTCATTTCAAACAGGAGACAATCGTGAGGAAATTATCCCAATGGGAGGCCTTTGTCATCTGCAGGTTCCTTTCTTCCCTTGTATTTTCCCTAGTTTTTCTAAGCTACTTACACTGAAAGTCAGCAAATACTTTGCTTTCATAAATAAAACTGTCTCCATCTGTGAAAAACAGAGAAGGATCTAAGGCAAAAAAATGCACCTGAAACAAAAGTATTATTTTCTTTTCCCAGAAAAGGGCATCTCCACATTTATGATATTCTGCATGTGACTCCTGTCGACACGTGGGGCACTGCGGGGTGGGAGTGGTCAGACACAGGCTCATGATGTAGCACAATTACAAATAATTACGGCAATGAATTCATTTAATCAATCAATTTCCGTGGCGGCCCACAGGGATGGACAGCGCAACAACCCCGACACAGCTCACGGCAGCTACTATTGCTGCTGGCTGCTGGCCAGGAGTCCCTGATCCATGTTAGTTAAATGCACATTAATCTGAATTTGGCAGTGTAATCAAGGACCCAACTGAACTGTGAAATTGAATTCTGCGCTGGAACATCATTTGACCGTTTTATGCGAAGACTGCAAAAAAAAAAAAAAAAAAAGTCTGCCGCAGCATCAATCTATCACTGTAGGCTGCTGCACAGCGAGGAGGAGATTCTAGCTGGAGTCACTCAGCTGCAGGGAGAAAAGCCTCAGAATAAAGAAGTGCAGTGCTGTATCAGTGCTTCTGTGCGCCGTGTGTGAGCCGGGCATGCCTGCCTGGTGTCCTGCTGGTTGGCGGGGCACAGGGGATGCCTCTGCATGAGGGCTGTGCAGGCACTTCCATCGGCAGCGTGCAGCTGCAGGCAGCTGTGTGAGCTCCCAGCCGCACGGTGCCCACATCCAACCCTGGCAGCGCTGCACGGCCGCCTCCTCGGGTGCTGCTTCTGTATGAGCGTGACATACAAATGGGCAGGATTTCACTTATGCAGCTGTGAGATAGAAGGGGGTCAGAGACATCGTGCGTTTCATGAAGGACATGACAGCTGCCCAACTAATTAACACAGAAAAGCGCTCAGATGGTTTGGTGAAGGGAGGGGAACTCAGTCCAGCCCCGTCCTATATATTTATGTGCACGGAGCCACACAGATGATTGCTTGGACTGAAAATACACCATTTTTATATCAAGATGGGGAAAGCCCGGTCTAAAACTAAAACTAGATAAATCCGCACCAATGGATTGCGACTGGGCGTCACCCACACCTGCTCTTTTCTGAGCATGCCCCACGTGTCAGGAAAAGCAAATTCCACAGTGAAATTTGAAAAGGAAAATTGAGATGTTCAGCGTCCTTTTCTGAAAGCTTTCTGCAGTTCGTCTTTAGCGCATCTGCAGTACAACCATTCACTTCCTGCACCCCATGCAATCTTACTGAAGCAGAGGAGCCCAAGTGACTCCATCAGCCTAACCTCTCCTCCTCAGCCATGTCCTCACACAGTTCTTCACAGCGTGGCAAAATTGAGCACACTTGATTCCACTAATAATGCCATTATTCCTGTTATTGAATGCAATTACATTCTGAAAGGCAAGTCTGTAAATACTACAAAGGAAAGTAAAAACCAGCCCTGCTCTCATTCAAGATCAGGTCAGGGGAGCAGATGAAGTCACAGCCCTGCAGTGCAATGCGATGTACTGCTGCTCATCTGGCTGCAGCCTCACTCAGGTCTCTGCACGGCCACCTCAGCAGCCAGGTCTGACACAACACGTCTGCTGCCAGAACAGGGCATGCGTCTCTTTTATCTGACATCTGTAATAATACCCATCTGCACCTACTCTTCAGATTTACAAGTCAAAATGCACATCTTTGTTAAATGCATTTTGAAGCTGTACATTTGTGCCTGAGGATTTTTTCAATGCTTACTTTCCCCCCCTTTTAATTATACTTTAAAGCCAATTTCATTTGTACAATATCTGATTTGAGACTTGATTCTCACTTAGTAAATCCATTTAATGAACCATTATCTTACTAATGCCTCCTTGAAAAGAAGATTCCTCAGCAATCATCCAAGACACGAAGCTGCTATTCACTTCCAGGAGTTGTGGATGGGTTTGGGAATTGAAACTGCTGCATTTAACAGTGAATCATCAAGTTTCAATATACCAAGGCTACACGGGGGCTTTTGATGCTCAAAGGAGAGCAATGGCTCAAAATGAATCTTGCACTAAGGCATCTTTTTCTTTAATAAAAGTTGTTACTGCATTTTAATGGGATATTTTACAAAGTGTCTGCAGTGTTCTGAGTCCTGTGAAATACACCTCCGCCTTCCATCTTATTGAATGCCGTAAATCTGGCAGGAGCAGGAACCGGGGAGTTTATGAGCTATTGGTGGATTTGTCCTTCCTCTTTCTCAACTCCGACAAAATGACTGTTTTCAAAGAAAGAAATGGCAGGTAGCCCACCCCAAGCTTTCCTCACAAACTCCAGAATCTGTCTTTTAGCACCACACTCTTGTACACAGTTAACTACATATAGGCATCCCTCCCAGCAAATCCCAAACTTAGACAAAGCACAGGAAGAAACCTGGCACCTTTCAACCCCCTTCTCCTCCCCAGTATTTACACTCAAACTCAAAAGCCCAACTCTGTGCTTTAACACAATCAGCAACAACAACAACAACAACAACAACAACAAAGCATTGCTCTCCCTTTGCCATAGGATGCTATCAGTAACGGCAGCCCAGCATCAGCAAAGCAGCCAAAACCTAAGCAAGATGCAGGTATGAAGCCTCTGGTATGAAGCCATGCTGTATGTGCAGAGGTTTGAGATGACATCTGGGTCTGAACTTGGACAGGACCAAGTTCTCAGTGCACAGAGCGTGTAAGAAAATGCACTGTTCAGACACCATCATAAGCAGAAGGGCTATCATCGTGTGACAACTACCAAGCTCAGCACATTTGGCAAATCACAGCAAGCTTGCTGCCTGCTGCTAAGGGAACCCAGTAACATTAAATGAAATCTACACCAAAGGAAAAACCATCTCTTGCAGAATACTAAATGTTTAAGCAGGTCTTTGTTTGAGCAGTGTGACCTGATGGGTAAGAGATTCCTTTAGCTGAACAAGGCTGCAAGGAGGTAGGGTAGGGTAGGATAGCTTGTGTGGGTAATATTCTTCATGCAACTTAGAAAAGGCGGAGCAGGCCACATCCTTCTGCAGAGGAGCTGCTTGTAGATATCACAGTGGAGTTGCTTTTCTATCTTGACCCTTATTTTTGTGTGAGGAGACACTTTGATTTTATTCCACTGCTTAAAAAATGAAGGGGTGAGGGATAAGTCCCTTCCCTCTCTGGTGGGAAACGGTTAACAAATCTCATAGCACACACACAGACCTGCCAGACTGGTGGCTGTGTGGGCTGGTATGAGCTGGCTGAGCTGCAGGCAGCTTCTCTGCCTAATAGACATGCTGGGATCATGGCTGTCTTTCCTCAGCAAACCAGAAACACTTTTCTAAGTGGCACAGAGATGTCAGCAACAACGACTCAAGTACAAAAAGTACCCGACATTCAAACCAGACCAACTTTCCAGTTCTGCCAACATCTGCATTAGCATACGAACTCCTAATCCTATACAAACTGCCAAAGAACTTGGGTTTTTCAGAAATCCCAAGTAAAACTCATGGAAGTTGGGCATCACCAAACTGTTCTTTGAATAAGTATCTTAAATTTCTGATCCCCAGCATCTGTTTTCAGTTACCCAAGCAAATTGGGTGGGTTTTATATCCACCAAAGCGTTATCGCATGCTTCCTACCACTGTGTTTGCAAGCACAGCTCCGTGCTTAACATTTTGCACATGCTTAATTTTTTGTATTCCCATTTTGGAAGGGTTCCTGTCCTGGCAGTACTGACACCAGGGGCCTTAACATTACCTTGGAGATGCCTGCTGCAGTTTCAGACAAGCGAGGGTAGGTGTAGGAGCTGTAGGAGTGTCCCTGCTGGTGTGCTTTAAATGCACTTGCTCCATAGGGCATGGCTGGCTCCTGCAGACCAGAGCCCGACCTGGACCTCTGCCTCATGGTTGGCTGAGGGCTCGCCGGGTCCACGTAGGATGACTTGGGTCTCTTGTCATAGTCATCCTTAGCTGGGCTGTGCCCCCAGTCGCCGTCGCTGTACTCCAGCCTCTCCTTGGGGCACTCGCTCTGCACTGACGCTCGGGACAGGGCGTAAGGGAAGGGGTCTCGGTAGTCCAGTGAGGTTCCACTGGGAATCCTCTGGTACTCCAGCTTTAGACCTCCATATTCGAGTGGTTTGGGCTTCGCCTCCATTTGTGCATGGTAATCTGGGAGGAACCTGGAGAGGTCTGATTTCAGGGGTGTCATTTCTGAATAATAGATGTCCCTGGAAGTGACTTTCATCATGTGCCCATTCTGCTTGGCAGCGTAGCCCCCTTTGTAGTACCTGTCTAGCTCTTCCCCATAGAGAGTCTTGTCTCTATACTTGTCCATGACATAGTCTGTTGTTGTGTCTGACTCACTGGAGTACTGCGAATATGTGATGTACCCATTTTCCTCCTGGTGCCTTGGCACATGGTTTGCATTGCCTTGGTGGTGTGTGGGAGGACTTTCCTTCCGCAGGGAGTTGGATCGAGTCACGGAGATATTGTCAAACTCTTCGAGCAAGCCGTTGATTGAAGTATCCTTCCGAGGCTTATTTCCTCTAACAATAGTCTGGAAATAAAAAATTGCTTTGATTAAATACTGACTTTCACTTAATATCTGACCAAAAAAATGACTGAAGTCTGTGATTCACCCAGGAATACACATGGTGATGCATCACATTCATCAGGCACACACCTCACAATAACCTGTTGCCGCAAAAAAAAAGCCCTCAAGAAATACTACAGAACGTGCAGAAATGAACAAATGCAGTGTCCACCATAAGCTGAGATTTAACATACAGCTTCAATTTAAGATATGGCTGTGTTGCACCAAACAGCAGAGACATTTAAGAGCACTACTTGTGTTTTAAAAACTAGGTGTGACTAAATTAGCTATTATTCACTTGTCTACTTCAAGGCAAGCTCTTGGTTGCCAGGTACTCTGGTTTGCAGAGTATAGAGAAGTAAAAATATCATTCACTGCCAACTTCTCCATGCTATTTCAGCAAACTGCTGGAGTGGAAAGTAGCATATAATTTATCAAGTCCCATGTTGTTTTGTTGTTGTTGTTTTTTTAACAGTGCACTACTGTGTGCCAGAATTACCACCAGGGACTGTCTCTTCATTAATTTAGCATGAGACACACACACAGAAGATGAAAAATAATACTTACCTATGCCTTCTTACAATATGTAGCATCTAGTAAATCCCTGTGCGTGACCATGGCTTTCAGATAACTACATGATGGATGCCATGTTGCGGTGGCCCTGTGTGTGTCCTGATACAGTAAAACTCCCCTAGATCCTCCAACCCTGGTTGAGGAGGGCTTAGGAGCACTGCAGACACAGGTCGGCTCCTACCCACTGCCCACTGCCCCTTCCCATCCTTACTCAGCTCTATCCCAAACAATGGTCCTAGCATTAGGATGGAAGCAAGCAGTACTTAGTTATAGCTCTCCTTCAAGATAACCTGACTATTTTTAGCTAGCACCATCTGAAGACTGTAACAAGTTATTGCATCAGTTCAGCAGTAGACTCCCACTGAGCACTGCGTCATGTTTATAAATGCCCTGCAAGAATAAGATGTACAGATTGAGAACCAGGGCCATAAATCAGCACGGCTCTATTGAAACAGAACTTCCTTTGCTGATTCACTTCAGCTAAATATCTGAGGTTGTATCTTATTTAAATCACTTAGTTTCTAAATGGAGTTGCTGCGGCCATCCCAAGGAGCTGTCCTTCTGTGAGCAGCTTGCCTGTGCTGCACACTGATAATGGTGCATCATGCTATGTCCAGCCTGGCCGCCGGCCCTTCCTCAACTGCAACACCACCAGACATGGCTGTATCAGAAATGCATCCCTGTAAGCCTGACCCAAGGCTGATGAAGCAGCACCAACAAGATAAAATGAGGAAACATCTGTAAAAGAAGATGGTGCACCAACAGGGTCTAAAGCCAAATGCTTCCATACAAATGCCATGACCGGCAGCAGGGATGGGAAGCCATGGAAAGGGCTCTGCGGCACAAGCAATACGGCCCTTTGTATTGCATCCTGGACTCAATTTTTTGCCTAGGAAAGGTCTGCAATGCAATCAGAAGATAGGACAGGGCACAATTTCTCTTTTAAGAAAAGTCTGGCCCTCTTCCTCATCCCTCTTCATCCCTCCTGCTTTGCCCCATCACTGCTAAATTGACAGCAACATACTTCTCTGTTATTCAGAAAAAGACAGCTGAGAAAAGCAGGCCTACGGGCAAAGCAATCCTGACCTCAGATTGATCCCTCCTCTTATTTATGTCTGTAATTACTTGCCTGGTTTGCTATTTTGAAGCTGGCAATACTGAAACAATAGGACAGAAAAAATCAGGATCAGCAAATAGATCACTCCTTTTGCTTTGAAGCATTCAGTAACGCGAAAGGAATTTGTTTTGTTAAGCTACAGCCGCTTTGGCAGGATGAATGCATGATCATTCATATTTAATTATCACATAATAAAACAGCACACTCAACAATGAAATGCTTTTAATTGAAAACAAGATTGAAATACCCAACTACCATCTCGCTTCCCCAGTGTAAAAGCATACCAAGGAGTAAAAATGCCAATTTAATGATCTCTGTGGGACTAGCCTGCACAAAGCAGAGGTTTCCTGGAGCAACCTGTATTGTGCCCGCACAAAAGGACCTCGGAGCCAGAGGGAACCCCCGGGAGCAGAATGGCCTCTCTGGTTAAAAGAAAGGGGTGTTTTCCTCCCTTTCTTTCAAACAGATGCTCTTTTGAAGCAGGTTTTTTAAATGCAGATGCTTATGGGATTTGGGTGATGAAAGAATCACAAACAGGTATCTCAGCCCTGTTGCAAGGAAATTTCAGAAGAATGAAGCTGAAGGATTATGCCTTTTGGAATTCATCGATGACAAAAACGCAATGTTTAGGGATTTTCTGCAGACAGAAGCCACCGTTTTGACAGTGAGGATTACCAACAAACAAACAGGTTGTCTTAATATTAGTAAAACTGTCATGTAGGAAATCCCGATTTACCAAAAAGAGCATTTGCCACTGAAGCTCTTGTTTATGAAGAAGCCTTGGTTACCCCTGTGACCTCAGTGCAACCTAATCCTGATCAGTGAAGGGGACTAAGGTCTCAAAAGCCCTTGTTTTCTCCCCGCAGCCTGCTAACAACCACTGACTTGCAAGAATGCTGGCTGGAATTCTCTTTGCTTTGGGCTCCTCTCTACCAGTAAATGAGAAGTGCTGGGACCAATCCCTCAGGCCGAGCGGGTTTATGTGTGCTGGCCTGGCTCTGCATGGCTGAATGCTCTCAGCCTGAAAGCAACATCTGTGACTTGGGGAAAAGTCTGCCTGGTGCTGACTGTGCCTGGGGCTGTTTAGGAGGATGCTCCCCTGCCCAGGTGAGAGGCTTGAGCAACCGAATAGCACAGATTTTTAATTTCATTACCTGATGACAATCCTTGGCACTGTTTCATCATACAAACACAGTCCTTCAGTGCAAAGGGAGGATAAAATTTACCTATCCTAGAAGAACACTGCAAGTCTACATTAAGATGCCTTGGCAGTACTGCCTGAAACCTGCAACCATGTCAGTGAAGCAATGCCACTGCTGGTGTCAAAGCCACACACCGCTGTCATTACTACAGCAAACTAGGATGTGAAAGTCATTTGTTGTGAAGAACAAAAAAGGAGAAAGTATGATATTAAGGTGGTGCATTTTTATGGAATAGTCAGTGATATTATTATTACATTATTGTTATTGTTCTTATGCCATCTTCATCAATATGTTTATTTGCTTTGGTTTGTTTTTAAATTTAGCATTTCCCTTATATGAAAGAAAATACATCTTGTTGACATGCCCCTATTAGTTAATCAGACAGGCTATTAGAACTTGACTTCTATTTTTATTTTATTAAGAAAACTTCTAGCACTACTGCTATCAAATAGAACTTGTGATGCTTACACACAGTGCCTCCTTGGTGGGCACAGTTAATTGTTCATAATTTAGTAGGCTTAAAAAAACAATTAAAATCCCAAAGCAGGCATTATTCTATAAAAATAATAAACTGCTCCGTAAAGATGCCCACAGAGCATCAAAAATGACCAAGTCAGAGGCACTGTTTCTAGAGAACAATGCTTACATTAGGCAAAGTTAACTCCTCCTGAACTCATTTATTACAGAGGAGACATACACTGGGGCTCACCAGCACCCTGCAGTTTTCCCATGAAGTGCAGGATTTGCAGAAAGTCAGACTGATAATTGCCCTAACTATGGCCCAAATTTCCCAACTGAAGCCTAATGTTAACCAGAAGTAGCCAGGTACAAAGGCATGTGGGAGTACTGGGGAAAAACCCAAATGCTGACATGGCATTCTCAGTTGGGGAATTCAGCACGGTTACTGCAGTGCCAGGCTGTGTGCGCAGGGAAAGGCTCCACAACAGCAGGAGCAACAAAAGATGGAAAATTTTACTTCTTAAAAGGCAAAAAAAAAACCCAACAAACCAACCAAACACACACACACACACACATACACTAAAAAAAAACAGCTTAAAAAGCAAAACAAAAACCCTGAAAGAAAACCCAACCAAAAAAAAAGGGATATAAACACAGTTTGCCTGGTAACAGCAGGCAATTAATTATTCATTTTTCCAATTTTAAAGGCTTTATAAGCTGAAAGAGAACTAAAGAGACAACTTCTATTTGCACACACAGACGAGGAATTCCAAAGTTGCTGCAGGCAAAGCATCCAGTTACAAGCAGTGCAGTATTCGCAAAGGTTGATCCGCTAAGATTTATGAGATCTTTGTTCGTGCCTATTGAGATCATGTAATGGAAACCTGTACGGTGCCCAGGCATGCATGAAGAACAGAAATCAAACCCTACAGCAGGCGCAGCCTTAACTGGGTTCCACCACAAAAAGATGGGATTTGTTATAGTCGATACCCTGTGTTCATTAAAGGATGTTTTTCAAAGCGCTGCGCAATTTAGGATGGATCAATGTTAAAACAGATGAGAGAGTGCTGGAGAATTTTATGCTACTATTACCATCATACATTAAAATCAATGGGATGCAATCTCTGTGAATTAAAGCGCGCTACTCCGAAGCTGTAGCTCTCATTTCATTTCCATTGCTCTCCAGACAGGTCTGGCGTTTGCTCTGCATACCGCTGACAGTAGACATCCTTCATGGTGCTGCTGGAGCGGTCTGTCCTGCAGCGATAAGCTATAATGGATCTGTCTGCAAGAACCGCTGTCTTGCCTTGTATCCAAGAGCAGATGAAGAACAGCTTCTGCGCTCAAATACTGTATTAACCTTGACAATAATGAAGTGGGTAATTAACTGTTTTGCCCTAATATGACCTTGCGTTTATTGTCTTTAAAACTACTATACTTTACACAGTCACTAAGAATATATCATCCTTTGTCCTTCAGGAGCTGTGCTTTCAAAAGTCGACAAAGATTTAAAATCTCTGTAATGCCCGGAATGGGGGGAAAAAAGTCTTTTTAGGAAATGTCGCTTTATAAAGAGCCAGTGTAAATTCTGATTTCACTCCTAGCCAGCTTATCTCCTCATTTTCATTATATGTAAAATAAATGCACAACCTAGGCATATCTGAAAATCATTCTTTTCTAAGGGAAAGGGGGCATACAGTACAGCTGGTAGAAGCACTGTATGTGGTGAAAGTGTTGGTAATTTATCTTCCTGTGTTGCAAGACAAAAGCTTTGGAAGTACCTGAAGCTGCATTCACGACAACACAATTTACTTACTGGCATAAGCAAATGTGAACAGCACTACCTGTTCACCTGGAGAGAAAACTGGTCCTTGACACTATGTCAGAAGGAAAACTCCATCTTTCCTGGGAGGTAATAGTTTTATAGCTGCAGTGTAGGGCACGAGAAGTGTCAGAGTTCTGTGTTTCATCTGTTCTCACTTGGGGGATCTCAGACTGAGTCACATCCTTAGAATAAAACAAAATAGCTCACCACATCTTCACAACCTGCTGGTCTTCCTTCATGGTGAGACAAGACAGGTGAACACAGAAAATCCCATCCCTGTCCCCTCATGCCTTGCCCCACACTACTTTGTAACTATGAGCAGACATATAAATTCCATTCTGGGACAGCTCTTAAACAAGATCATCCCAATGCACAGGAAAACTTAAATATGAATGGAACACACCAAACCAGAACTCAGCCCAGAGCTGCTGCAGTGCATACTATAGGCTGAGACACGCTGGTCACCAGAGTTGATCCAATGTTACCAGATAAAAAATAGCTTTTATGTTCACCCACCATCAGCTCTGCTGTGCATTTTGGTGGGGCTTTTCAGTGGGAGCAGGACTGAAGGGGTCAGATGAGCTGTCAGCATCAGGTTCCTGCTGCTGCATGCCAGCTATCTGGAGCCCTATAGAACTTGTCCATGTACACTGCAGTAACATTTCTAAGCACACACTGGCATCACCAAAATTCTTTTGCTGCTGCACAACAAAGACAGCACAGCAGAGAGCTGAGCTTGTTATAATACACAGCCCTCAAGTGTGTACATGCAATATTACTGCATCAATTAATCCAATACTGGCAACAGCAGAGAATAGGTAAGAAGCTGGGAAAATGTTGGCACGGCCACATGCTAATTACTGAAAGAATTGATAATGTAGAAACGAAATTAACTTAGCCTGAAAAATATATATTACTCAATGGATTGAAATAAAGGTATAGCCACAGGCTTGAGACAAGCATAATAATCTTAACAACAACACTATTGCCAGCTGTTTAAAATTCCTCAAAAGTAAAATGATGGAAAACTATAGAAAAGCCTAACCAAAACTGCACTGTGCAATTTGTCAACCTTCATAGCAGTTTTAAAAGTTAGTTGCTATAACAACAAGAGCAACATTTCATTATAATCTCATTCACTGGTGATCTTTTTGACAATTTAAGATACAGAATCTTTAACAAAACATTTAGTTTTAAAATCCCACTGAAATATCTACTTTCTAGTAACTTCTGGATTGTTTTTTTTTCCTTCTTTTTCTGTTTATTTTTTAAATACACAAGCATTGTAATTATATGTCATTTGAAATATTATTAGAGGTTATTAAACATGTAATGTAATTGCTTGAGCCTCATTATACTAAGTATGTGAAATTCTGTATGTAATATGTTTACAAAAATCTATCAGACATTCAAGAAATGAGGGTGAAATATGATTTAAAAGTTTTAGTTTGAGTGAGAAAGTCAGTGTGTCTATTAGTGATGAGCTATATGAGTGCTCTGCAGGGAGAAGAATGTAGAATGGCTTTCTCACAAATCCCTCCACACCCCTGCCACTCAATACTGCCCAGCTCCTGGGCAGATCCCCAACCCAGACTGATACTGAGAAGCACGTTCAAGAAACATAATAATATGATTATGCCAGTTTGGACATTCCAGAAATGTAAAAAAATTTCAAGGAGAAGAAAGGAAAAAAAAGTGAGAGGGGGAAGAATTGATAACCTATTTAAAAATGTCTTGTCCCATTGACAGATTCCCCGAGAAGGCAGTGTGGAGGAAGTAAAATTATTCCCCTCTGGAGTGTAGCTTCTAATGCTCAAATTGTGCCACACTGAATACAAGCACCAGATGGGTGTCCCCACCAGAAAAACCATTTTACTGAAAATAGTAAAGGAATGTGAGATAATACAATATAAAAGGAATCAAGAGTATAAATCAAACAAATGGGAAAGGGAGGGTCTCCTAATCATGTGCTGCAAGCTCAGTGGTGTGGAGCAAAAAAGAACGTCCTTCACATCACTACATCACTTTGTATCTCCCTCCCAGATGCCACATGAGAAGAACCAGAGTGCTCTGGGGACTGCAGACCTCTTTTAGCAGCTGTCACAATTCCGTCCACTCACTGCATAATGTCATGATATGGAATACTTATGGAAAGTCATGACAATAGCTCTCCCCCTTTCAAAATCACATCATCTGCTAGGACATCAGTGCCAGTGTTGTTTTGTGCTTGTTGTTCTTTATTTTTCCAAATGGCAAATCAAAGT
This sequence comes from Chrysolophus pictus, assembly GCA_037305975.1. Taxonomy (NCBI): domain Eukaryota; kingdom Metazoa; phylum Chordata; class Aves; order Galliformes; family Phasianidae; genus Chrysolophus; species Chrysolophus pictus. Next base: position 97,168,995 of record CM074578.1, read on the forward strand.
CACTAAGATATACCAAGTGGTAGCTGTGATCCAGCTCCCACTGGTGTGGTTGCAGCTTGAAGCATCCCACAGCCCTTACAGGACAGTGTTCCTCAGCTTCCCACCTGGACTGACTTCAAAGACAACTAAAAGCTACAACACTCAAAACAAATATGGAAATGTTGTGGAAGAAAAAAGGCCATGTTTGAGATCAGTGACATCCTTCCCTCCAAAAAACACAATTCTGCTGTTCAGTGTCTACAATAGAAGTCATGACCTCAATCATGATGAAATTTCACCTCAGGCAGAGCTGCGTGTGACATCAGTAGTTCAGTATCAAATGACAGAATTAAGGACATGTAATGTAAAGCAAGCGTTCCTACTGTATCTCAAAAATCTGGGCTTGCAAATTGATTCATGCCTGGATTACCGATGTGCTCTGGGAGAGAAGTGCGAGCAATGCTTTCTGTACCACATCCTTCCTCATCCCGAGCCACCATGCAGATGCGGGGGCTGTAATTCATGAAGGCACACTGCAGTGTAAGCCCTCGTTGTAGCTTGGATGACATTTCCCCAGATGAGATTCCCCTCATGTCCTAAACATGCCCATTAACAAACGTGAGGTTGATGGAGTGTTAACCCAATTAATGATCCCGTGCTTTTTTCTTACTGAAAGATTTTGGCTGCAGCTTGATGGAGCATTCTAAAATACTGAAGTAAATTCCCACATGGTAACATGTAATGCTAGGGAAGTAATTGCCTTTATCTGACAGCTGTGGCAGTGGGACACTTGTTTGGGAGGGCAGAGAGGTTCTGCGGTCACTCCATTGCAGTCTCTTCAGCTTTAATTAAAACAAAGATTTTGACAGTCTGACAATTCATAAGAAGCAATTTGAACTATATTACTTTCCATTGCAATTTACCACAGTAAATGAGGTTTCATGAATGGCACATGTTTGGAAAAAAAGTCAACATGTTTCACATGAGTCTAGCAAAGCATAGGTGATGGTTACTGCAGTCAGGGCCCTGCAGGCCTGGGGTTACAATGCCAAGGAAGACTGGGATAAAGTGTGTGGTGCACTGGTCACACTGGTGGGGAAGAGGTCACCAATGCTCTGGGAAATAAATCCCTCTGCAGTCAGTGCTGTGAAAACGCCGTCTGTGAAATGCTTCAGTCTCATGGCCTTAAAAATGGTGAGAAAGTTTCAAAGCACTTAATGGTAACTTTTCAAACCTGATCAGTGTCTCGGAGTATTGTGAGATCCTTCATAAACAAAATGCGATGGGCGAGCAATTAGCTGATGGGTCAGTCCCAAAGAGCTGCAATAAATGGGGTTATACCTGGCAGGTGTCCTTAGCAGGATTCCTCTATGGCTCCATTTTAGGGCTAGTTCTCTTTAATGGCTTCATATATCATATGAACTGCGATACTCTGCTGAAGGACTAGAAGGTGTTTTGAGCAACTCTGCTGATGATAATAAAGTTGGAGGAGTTGTTGACTCCAATAAGGGTAGAGAGCCCTCACAGAAAGATCTAGACGAAGTGAAGAGCTGAGCAATCACCAGCTGCATGGAGTTAATGTAACAGGATCAGTGCTGGATTCTGCACCTAAGAAGGCACAACCCTGACTACATTTACAGACTGGGGGGACGAGAGGCAGACCCATTGAATGGGATGGGGGCTCTGGCCGACAGCGAGTTGTATGTGAGCCAACACTGTGCCTTGGCACCCGGAGGGCCACCTGGGGGGCACCAGGCCCGGGTGAGGGGAGGGACTGTCCCCTCTGCTCTGCACTGTGCGGCCTCATCTCCTGCAGTGGGTGCAGTCTGAGTGCTGCAGCACAAAAAGGATGTAAAGCTATTCGAGAGCATCCAAGGGAGGTCTGTGTAGATGGGGAGCGGTCTGGAGGACAAGTTGTGTGAGGAGTGTTGAGGCCCCTGGGTTTGCTCAGCCCAGAGCAGAGGAGCTGAGGGAAGGCCTCATGGCAGCTGCAGCTCCTCACAGGGAATGGAGGGCAGCACTGAGCCCTCTGGCGACAGCATGGAGCTGTGCCAGGGGAGGGGCAGGTGGGGGTTAGAGACAGGGTCTGCCCCAGAGGGCGGTAGGCACAGAACTGGCTGCCCAGAGCAGTGGGCACAGCCCTGGTGCTGGAGCTCGGGGAGCACGTGGACACTGCTCTCAGACATTGTGTCTGATCTTTGGGTGGTGCTGTGTGGAGCTGGGAGTTACTCTGTTACCCTTATGAGTCCTTTTCAGCTGGAGATATTCTACAATTCATCTTTTCCCAAAACTTCGCTCTTTGATTTAAGACAGTTTAGAAATCTGCATTAGTAAAAGCAGTAAAAAAGCAGTAAATGTGTAACAATTTCATACGTGTTGCAAATTACAGTTTTTGCTTCCAAGTAAATGGATTTGTTCCACAAAGTACACTAAAAGCGTACCGACAGAAATGCCCCAGTGGTACTAAACCTCACTGAGTGATTTTCACCCAAACATGGACAGACATGCAGAGTGCTTCTGCACAGAAATCTGTGCTCAGTTAACTTACCAGGCAACTGCGAGGAAAGACTTGAAGAGCTTTCCAAGCAGATGCTTTATTTATTCACTCCTGCAAATGAGTAGTGCAAACCAAACACTTTCTCTGCAGGAAAAAAACCACAGAGAGAGACTTCAGAGGACCATCCTCAGTGTAACTCCCAGGGATGACAGTCAGGACAACACCACAGACTCATTACAAGAACATGCTGAAACATTTCTGGAGGAATCCTGATTTCTGTTGCAACACTTCTAAGGGAATCTTGATGTAATTGATCTGTAGGGCTGTGACACCACCAAGCACAATGATGTCCCTCTAGCACACTGTCCCTGACATGCTTCACGAACCCATCTGCCTGGAGAAGTGCTGCTCCCCGTCCTCCCTCTACTGCTCTGACCAGAAGAGAAGGGCAGTGTGACCCCTGCATGGTGCACAGCTAACTCAGCATGAACTGCCATATGATATATGCAGAAAAGCGAGGCTGTTCCCAGCCTGCCTCCTGTCCCCAAAACTTTTACCTTGGTGGTTCATAAAAGCTAATTTGCTTAAACCAAGTTTCTGCGCTTACAGATCCCATGGCTACTAGAAAGTGGTATTTCAAATGGAGGCATTTTCACTGGAAGTTTGTGCTGTGTTCTGGGAATTGCTAAATGCCAATTAAGACACAGACAGAAATTACTGTTTTGTTTGGACTAAATAAATTTCATAATCTCTTGCTTTTCTTTTAACTGTGTGTTCCTAATTAAAGCCTGTTGGGTCTGATGTTTGCAATTACGAAGTATAAGTCCCAGCCTATATACATCTCTTCTGTTCACTTTTCTCTCCCCAAAGATCTGTATCTAACATGCTCTTATTTTTTCTGGCCTGCACAGTTCAGCCCATGAAAGTGGCACTTCAGCAGAAAAACTGTTTAAAGTTCTCCAAGGACAAGCCAGTGTTGATCTCCTGTAATACACAGCACTTGCCTGCTGTAATTGGATCCTGCGTGAAGGGGAGCACAAGAAATAAATGGCAGCAAATCAGCTTCAAATTCCTGGAAAGCCATCAAAGCTCAGACCTAATCACTGCAGAGCAGGAGACAGAAAAAATCCCATTTACACCTGGAGTTTTGGCCTCACAGGTAAGTGAGCTCCTTGGCAAAATGGTCTTCCTCCTGATCCTACTGCTTTTGACAGTACTCTTTAGAACATAGTTTAGTGGGACTATGACCAAGATGGTTTATGCTCTATATAACAATGGACCAAAACAGGTTTATCTGTAGATCTAGGAATAAATGTATCATGGAGACATGCAGAATATGTAGCTACTGTGCAATTATAGTCATGGCATGCTTAAATGCAAGCCCAAATAGCAAACACTGTCCTACTAGTGATGTGAACTGCAAATGCTGTATATTTTGTATATAAATATCAATTGTATATGGAAATCTTTTCCACAAACCCATTACAAAGGAGGATAAAAGCATTTCTTTAAAAGTGCCACCATCAGGACACCGAAGCAGATTTGTCTGCTGCCTGTGCCCACATATGCCATGCAGTGAGGTGAATTTCCAGAGATTCCTTGCTGCCACCTAGTGTTTTGCACTGACAATGAAGAAAAGAAACTTTCTAGTGTTGCCGCAGCTTTATATTTACACAACGTTGGCAGAACTGCTGGGATTCAGCCAGTCCACCACAGCAACCGTCCCAAAGCACCACCTGTACCTGCCTAGTTCCGCATAGGCCTGAGTCCTGCTTCTATCTCCACAGAGTTTATGGGTCAGAGCAGGGAAAGTTTTGGTGGCCAAAACCTTGCCTAAACAAACAGGAAGAAAATAGCAGCCAGGTTAAGAGTGATGGAGCCAGATCCCTGTGTGTCAAGCAGTACACGGGGAGCATGGATCATTTATCAGGGCAGGTGAGAGAAGATACTGGAACACCTCTAAATTTGCCATCAGAGACTAACTTTTACACTAAAAAAAGAATGTGATTACAAGTGTCCTTGCGCAGGATCTAATTCTTGACTCATTTTAGGCTATACAGCACTACCTGGAGAGTGCTCCTAGTCTGGTATTCCCAGAGGAGACTGGATTCAATTTCTGAAATGCTGATACTGAGAATTTGCCTTTTTTGTGTACAGACCTGTAGGTTAACATCTTTATTGAGCTCTAAAGCCTCAGCAGATGCAGACAATGAACTCAAGATTTACATGCAAACTTCACTTAGCATATTGCAAGGTCCTACACCACCTAGATAAGCTCTCATCAGTATAACTGAAGCTTGAAAAAACATAGCCCTTGCAAAACTTCTCCAACATTAAAATTACTCAGAATCACAATACTGATGCAAACAGCATTTTTTATTACTTATTGGAAGAGAACACAGCAAAGCAACAGCTGATCAAGGACTTTCTTGTTCAGAAAGCCAGGAACGCCAGACTGTAAAGAATAACTGAGAATATATCAGGGAAAAGTACCATGGAGAAGAAGTGCTTCCCTCATTTTAGGATGACTATGGCCTGCAGATGTGATTGTAGTAAAAAAAACTGTGTGCATCAGTTAGTGTACTTTTGACAGAGGTGAAGAAGAGAACAGATCTGAGGAGGGTACAATGAACAGAGAAACTAGTATTACTGGAGTAGGTCTGCATTTCAACTGAACTTCCTGCCTGCAGACCATCAATGCAGAGGGACAGGCAGCTCGCAGCACAGTGGTGCCAGGAACTGTCATTAGGACAGCCCTGCTCTGCATTCCTTCCCAAGGTGTGCTGCATCCAAGGCTGCCAGGGTTGCATTGATCACTGAAACCAAAGACTTCAAAAGAAAAAACTGAAACAAACAATTTATGATCTCTAAGATGTGTCCTCTTCCAGATGAAATTATTTACATTGAAACTACATTTTCCATAAAATGAACTGTTAATATGAAAAGAAATTGCTCCTATTTTGTTATTCAGGCATTTTCTGTCTTGAACTAAACTCTTTAGTCAGTAGCAATATTATTCCAAAAGACTTCAGTAAAAACCTACAATTTTCTGAAACCAAACAATGAGCAATTAAACTGAAAGCTTCCATCATGAAGTGTAGTATGTATGAACCTATGTGGCTGATTTTTATTTGTACAGTGACAGATTTCCTCTACTGCTACACAAAATCGGCAACATGGCTCTTCTCATACAAAGCCTATGCCACAGTAAGACACATTCTTGGACACTAGGTGGCATATTTGCATTACATCTGTACAAGGAGGTACAGAAGAGATGCCATCACTTAGAAATGGGGGAAATCAAATAGCCCTGAAGAGTGAACTGAAATATGCTGCAGTAATTCTCATTGGCACCACACAGCATCAAACGCATTGTGGTTTAGTCATCAAAATAAATTGGAAGTAGAACTGCATAACAGGACTATTGAAAATGTAGCTGAAATTATTTCTAGATGAAAATAATTGCAGAAAAAGGGCCCTATGCAGGTCATCCAGCCCCACCTTCTACTTGGAGCAGAGGCAGCATTGATGACCTGTCAGGTGGCTCAGGGTAGTGTTCATTACAAACTGCCCTCTGTGAGAGTTCAGACTCTCCGGGTCACCGTCCCACTGTTCAAGTCATGCTCACGGGCAAAACCTTTTATTTCCACACAACATTTTTTCAATGCTGCAAGGTGTTGGCTCTTGTCCTTTTTTAGAACTATCCCTTTCACCTTAGCTCCTCTTAGACCATCACATGCCAGGCCCCATGTGCAATCTCAAAACAAGCAATTAGGAAACCTGAGTTCGTAAGCATGAATGATCACAGTGCAGCTACAAGGAAGGACCACTAGGTGTCAGCAGCCTTTTGTGTCTTGTCCTGGCAAGAGCAGTGCCATACACTTGCAGCATCCTGGTGATGGGAGACAACCTTCTTCAAGCAAGAACCTTAAATTGTGCCATCCATAGAGGTATCATGGAGGAATAAGTAAAATCAGGGAGCTGTCAAGGAGACAGAAAAATGTGGAAAGACAAGGAAGAAGGACAGGACAACCACTGCTTTGTTCAAGTAGGACAGGGAAGAGAAGGGGCATGTCTGCTATTTGTTCTATCAACACATACAGTAAACAGAAGCTTCAATTTTCTGGTCAGAACAATTAAAAGAGCCATAGCCAGTCACTCATTTTCAGATTATTTTTCCCCATGTTATACACAGGCCGAAATATAGTAGTAGAAGCTTAATAAGGTTTAAAGGATTACAGTTAACTTGCTGCTATCCAGGTTGATGTTTGGGATACAATAGTGATGGAAACTAAAATTACAGATAGGACAAAACATACAGGTTGCAACACTGAAATAGGATGAATGGGAGGAAAGTCAGTGACTCCACAGTCTGCCACATCAGAAATTCTCTGCCCTGCAAAGCCCATGCATTGCACAACACCAGGTAAATGAACTGCAGCAGACTAATGGTACAACTACTGTGCATCTCAGAAACAAATGGCATTCTTTTCCTCCAGTAACTGACAGAAAAGCAAAGAAGCTCCGCTGTTAGCTGCACTGGGAAACACAAGAAGGGATTTTAACAAGTCCTCCATGCCACCCTGTTCCTGCTGACAGCCATGGACATTCAAGCATCTTAATGAAGCATCTTTACAAAGCCAACGCCAGGCTCCTATCAAAAATCCCCCAAATAAGGCTTCTCATACTTGTTTTCCTAATACTTTTAGCAGAGTGTAGAAAGCATGAAGAATTCATCAAGTTTTGCTGCCCAAGTGAAATGTGTTTGCCTAGCTATTGATGCTGAAGCTTTCCAAAATTAAGGGGCTGGAACTTGAGTGCAGCTTGAAAGCAATGTCAGGCCAAGCATGTTGCATGCTGAGGACAAACAATCAAACCCTGAACTGCAAGTACATGTAGGGCAAACACAAAATACTGAAGCAAGAGAAGGCCTAATATCAGACCTCAGGCTTCATGAAATCCATTTTAAGTACAGTAAGACATAGATCACATGAAGATGCTTTCAGTGAAAAATCAGCCTTTTATGAGAAACCTCTCTCTACACATCCAAAACCTACCATCACCATTGTCACTTTCTATTTCCCATGAAACCTTCTGTGTCACTTTTACTCACTCTTGCTGGTGTCTGAAATACACAGCACTTTGCTCGTATCTGGGTCATCCACACTGAGAAGGGGAATCCTATTATCATTACTCCTTGTAGTGGAAATGAATGAATTTGTACAACCAGCTCAAGTTAGTATTCAAGCTCAGATATTACCATGACGAGCCACTGCCAGCCACATGCAAAAGGACTAAATGCCTTTAATCCAGCCAGTGCAGAGGCACAGCAGTGAGTCTCCTGGTGGAAGGGGTCATTCCCAGGATATTTGGGAGACCATAGTGTTGCCTCTTCATCATCTCTGCTGCCTTTTAATATAGATGAACAGTTAGAAAATGTATCCCTCTGGGTGAAACAATAAGTCATACAGTAGATGAACCATCAGGTTCTATCTGTTTTGCAGACTGAGAAAGAAGCAAACAACCCTAATGGGGAAGACAGCAAAACCCACAGAAGTCAACAAAAGCCCTTCCCTTTCTCTGCTTTGGCTTTGGATGAAGCTTCGGGTGAAGCACAAAGCAAACAAAAATCAGTTCTGTCTCAAAAGCCAGCAATCACTCTCTTTAACTCTATAACCTGTGCTACCATTCAGTCCCAGAGGAGTCCCTCTAAGCAGAACACCTCTGCCTTGCACTGCACTTGCAGTCAATGCAGAACTAATTAAAAATACAATAAAAATAATAAATGCAGAATAGACAAGTTACAGAACTGCTGCATGACCTGAAACCTCTGTATGGACCAACTCTGGTTGAATGCCTCAGCCTGACTTAATAATGTGACTCAGGACACACTTCATTATCAATCTTCTGTTACACCTCAGTGCATTTACAAGTGTGTTAATTAAACTACATCAACTGCTGAGTGGAAAAGAGGAAAACTGTAAGCAGTGTTACTGTCTTGCAGACTATGGCTTCCATCTTTTAAATGCAAATGCATTTAAAATCACCAGTTCTCACTTAAATCATAAAGTCCTCAGTGTGTACGCCCCTTTTTAACAGAACTAAAGGTGTTTGGGAATGTACACATATACAAAATTGTTCTGAATTACGTTTACTTCAGTAATGCTTAATACTTTCAGTTTTGGAGTGGCCACAACTCACTTTATAAGTTGCGTCAACTTAAACGTGTTAATTCTTACCATGGAATGAAATTATTTCTTGCAATAAAATTAAAAGCAAGTACTCAGAGAGTAGTCACTGTTCTTAGTTGGCAGTAAGATCAGCTCTTTTGCTGGCATTATGGAAGAGGCCTACTTCAATAGGCTGCAGAAGTCTTAGGGAATGTAACTGGAAAGCACAGTCTCTTGAGCCCTTCAGTTTTAATCCCAATTACTTTTTCAACTCTGCCTTTGGAATGATGGCATGCAAATAACTGCAGTTTGGGGAATCTACTTCCAAATTCCATCTATGCAGACAAACCTTCCTACGGGTTGCTCTGCCCCACTGCCATTGTTGGGATGGGGGGAGTGTTACAGAGAAACCATCACCAGGAGACGCACCATGGCAAGATGCTGCTGGATGTATGGATGCATTATAAACCACTGTGACCCAAGATTATACTGGGAGAACAAGCTCAGCTCAGGAGCTGTATTTTGGCTCCTGGCCCCAGCCTGCTCCCAAAGGAGCCTTTTCTGGCAAGGTAAGATTTAGTTCAGAACTGCATTTCCATTACATGTACAGATACAGAATGCTGGATACATAGACCTCCTCCATATATAGACAGTTGTTTGATAAACAAACAGAAAAATAAAAAGAGACCATTTCTTGGAAAACTGTCCATGGTTTTCTCCACTTTTAAGTGCTGCAGTTATTCATTCAGGGCTCGATCCTTCACACACCACAGTGTATACTGCTTCATCAGAGCTCTACTCACAAATAAAGCTATGCATGTATGTGTCCATTTGCAGCACTAGTCCTAGACTCACACTTCTTTTTAAGGTGTTTAGAAATCTAATACATTTTAAATCATTTTAAACTTAGGATTTATGGCTCCAGAACTACAGAAAATAGATGGTATTGCTGCAAGATAAGAAACTGATTTGTTTTAAGACATCTTTATGCATTAATATCCCAAGGATATTTTGGTGTTTAAAAGGGCTGTGAAACACATTTGCTCTTCTACTCCAGCTGGCAACGGTTTGCCTACTTTTTGCCAAATTATTCTGGGCCTCATTTATACAATGAAGTGTTTTATCACTGCAAAAAATCCAAGACTTTGCTTTTATACCCTTTATCCTGCAGCAATGCCCAGCAATCCTGATCAGCGAGTGCTGAGTGTCCTTCAGGTGCAGGCAGTAAATGCAAATTTAGCAAAGAGCACTTATCAAATATAAATACAGGGTCTGCGCTCTCAGGATTGTCTGATTTTCCCTTACTTCGGAAAAATCCGTGAGGATGAAATCCTAAATTTATCTTTCAGCCACATGACAGCAAGGGGTGTATGGTACTGCCAGCACACAGGTGGCATTTACTGGGACATCAGGATGTGCAATTTCAGAACCATCACTAAATGAGGCTGTAATGTCTGACTGTATCTTGCACTTCTAAGGACAGGTAGCTGAGAGCCAAAACGGCACCCATATAGTGCTGCTCTATCCTTTGAGCAATGTTTTTTCACCACCTGTCTGGTCTAAGTTTCCCAAGCCACAGCCTGGGTCTGCTCCCTCCATTTTGTCACCCAGAGAAGGGCTCTGCTCCACCATCTGCATTAACCTGCAGGTGCTTGCAGGCGGCAACAAGATCCCTCCCTGAGCTCTTTTCTGGGCTTAACAAGCAATATGATTTTTTTCCTTCCTTGTACTTATCCCTCCCTGCTGCTTTTGCCTAAAGCACCTTTCTAAATTAATTATCAAGGAATTTTATGCTGCTGAGGAGCAACATTTGGAGCCTCCACTGGGACTTGTGGCTTTTTCTTCCGCACCCCAGGAATGCGAACACATGGCCCAAGCAAGACCTGTGACACATGCTCTTCTAGGAGATGTTTTATAGATACAATTTTACCTCATAGCCCTAGTACTAAACATTTGGATTTCCAATTCTCTGTGCTTGCAGCTCTGCCCCTCCGCCCCAGCCATGCCTGCTTCCCAGATGCTCTTGGTGATGCAAACAAATATCTTCTGTCTTGTGGTGCTTGGTGGCCAAGCCTGACACGTCCTCCTCCTGATCTCCTTTATATTTCTAGCAACGTGGGCAGAGTAAGGGCACAGAAGTGATTACATCACAGCTGTCAGATAACCCTTCACTGAGATGTAGTTCCATACAGAAATTAGAAAAAGAGGTGCCCAATGACACCTCATGCAGCAGGTACCTTCTCAGTGCAAACGCAGGCATTTCAGGAATAAGCTCATGCAATTCAACTATGCAATTAAAGATAGGTCAGGAAATTCAAAGGCAACAAGAAAGAAAGACTTTACACAATACCTTCATAGGTGCGAGCTGAATGGGTGTGATGCATGATGGGTCCACCATGGGCTTCGGCCTGTTGGCCGTGTCCGCCAGCAAGCTGTGCCATTGCTGAGGTAGTCCTGTGAACTTCTGCTCCCGGTGGTCAAAGCCAGTATGGACACGATGTTCGAAGTTAGAGGGCCCAGAAATTTCAAGCCTTTTCTTTTTCTTTCCGAACATGGTGGAAAAACCTGGAGAAGTAACAGGGAAAAAAAACATCTTAATGCTTTGCTGCAGCCATTAGATGTTCTCTCTGCCGTATGGACAATTCTGCTGGATGTTGTTAGCCAAATACCTATGTAGATTTTCCTCCAAGTGTACCACATTTGAGGTCTATCCCCCTTCTCAGAGGACATTCTACAAGGAAATCTCTGTTTGAGATTTCACAAACTTAACTAAGTCTCTAATCTACACATGTTAATGATACCTTCTGAAAAAAGAAACTGCCCCCATACCCAGAAGAGAAAGCCCCAGGTCTTACTTCCTACTCCTTCCTCTGCTGGCCTGCTTGTGCTGCAAGGTGCATCCCACAAAAGCTCACAGCCCCGAGCTTTAAAGTTGCAGCCCTATACTGCTTTGCTCAAACAGCAGCACCCTGATACACCCCAAGAACAAATACACAGCTTTACATCTTAAATCTATATGCTACATCTCACAGAAAAGACAACTCAACCCAGCTGAGAGCCTGGCCCCTGTACGTTCACAGCTGGATTGCACCCAGCAGCAGTGAAAGCAGATTTTATTTCCACACTGCCATTTTAGATGGTGTGTACAGATCTAATACTAATCTGGTCTAAGTGCCTTCATCTGCATTTGTAAAGGGTCCTGCTTAACAATACTATCAGATGCCATAATCATTACATTCACTTAGCACCAGTTGTCATTCTGATGGCAACAAGGTCCTGTGAAAGACAACACTGCATCTCCAAAGTATCTGGGTTTTTGCTTGGGTGGGTGCAGCTTGTTGGCTTGGGACCAGCACCCTCAGGTGGGATTAATTACAGCTCACTGTATTTGCTCACTGTGTCAGCACAGGAAACAGCCAACATGTTGACTGCTTGGATTAATCCTTGGATTTCTGGGTCCCACCTTAAACCAGAGCAGAGTCCAGTGATTAGGCAAGTTCAGAAGTTACTTTTACAAAGGATTTGAGAAAACTGATGCCTAAGGAAGCAGGAGAAATCCCTGGCCCCAGGGAAACAAAGAAAGGTCCTGCTGCTTTTCAATGAAATATAGCCCTGTTCTCAGAAACCCCTCTGCTTGCTTCAAGATAGCTCTTCACCTTGATCTTGTGGCCATTTCAAGTGGGGCCTGCTAGGTCCTAAAGCAGCAGAAACAAAAGTATTTGCCTTAAACAGCAGCCACGCAAAGAGGCCAGCAGGTCTTTAAAAAAAAAAGAAAAAAAAAAAACTCTTAAAACCTCTCATATCACATAAGAAACTCAGCTGTGAAGACACTGCTCCACCTTTATGATTCAGGTGAAGCTGCTGAGACAAGGTAAGGGAAGAAAATACAGTTGCACTGCTGCTACTGCAGAAGAGATGGGATGATAAATCAGGTTTTTGTTCTACCCTCATTCCATCTTACTAGTTCATTAAAAGATCAAGCCCGTTATTAGGAAATTGATTGCTAGCTGCTTTATACCTCCCCCCGTACGTTTGCAAGCAACAATGTCTCCCTTGTGTGTGTTTTCTTTAGATGGGGCAGACATGCTCCTGTTGGCCTTTTTTTTTTTTTTTTTTTTTTTTTGCAGGTCTCATCTCATCTTCTCTGGCTTCATTTCCCTTCCCTGAACTCCCTTCAAATTTGCCCTGTCTGACAGTCTCTCCATGTCTGCTAACCTGAATTATCTTCCTCACCTTTTTCTCCTGAAACTTGTTATAATCATCACTTTGCTACCAGGCCCTTTTTCCACTTCCAACTTTATGACCCTTTTATTTTTCTTACTGATGGTACTTTGTGGCACTTGCAGAAATGTTTCTAGACCAGCCCAAAGTCTGAGTAGTTGAACTCTGTTACTCACTTTCAAGTCTAAAACAGAAGCAGCCAGCAGTTCAGGCAGTAGGTTGTATTCACCATTCATCCATGGGGCTCCACTAATCACAGCTGGCATCAGATCAATGGCACTGGATTGATTTCATTCACCCTTTGGGATTTGAATCTATAAGGCCTACTGGAGTTGCGTTTTAAACTAGAAATTTGCTTCTTCATCTAATCAATGCCATACTTGCACAGTTTTCACACCAGACTTATACCCTAATGCAACTACTGGTTGCATGGAACCATCCAGAGCCCCAAACGCCAGTAGATAAAAGCGCATCAGCTAGCAATGGTACTTAATAATAATTCAACAAGACATTATTAGAATCATAGAGTATGCCAAGTTGGAAGGGACCCAGAGGGATCACTGACTCCAACTCCTGGCTCCACACAGCACCACCGAAGATCCAAACACAACGTCTGAAAGCCCTGCTCCCAGAGCTCCAGCAACTCAATGCTTGCCCTGGGCAGCCTGTGCTGTGCCCACCGCCCTCTGGGGCAGACCCTGTCCCTAACCATCACCTGCTCCTCCCCTGACACAGCTCCATGCTGTCCCTTCAGAACAGCAGAGAGCAGAGCTCACCACTGCTCCCTGAACTCTGTGAGGAGCTGCAGCTGCCATGAGGCCTCCCCTCAGCCTCCTCTTCTCCAGCCTGTTAAGCTGTGTTCTGTTATATTGTTCTCCTCCAATTTTAAAATACTACTGCAGATGAATGTAAATGTGAAATTTGGTTCAGTGACACCTTTACTTTCTCAGTAGAATATTTAACTCTCAAATCTGATGCTAAGGCCACCGTTCACATAGGGGCAGCAATAGAAGCTCTCCCTTTTGACTGCAGCTCATGCTTACATCAGCTTAAATCGACCGTGAAGCTCTAGCACAGAGACAGGGATACCAGCACCTCGTACAACAAGAGACAGACTCAGCCATGCAGGCAAAAGCACAAATGGTGTGTATCTCTGTGGCTGGAGAGCATCTCCCATGGGGCTGTGCCCATGACAGGTGGCCCGGAAACCCAGCTGACAGCATCTCTGACACCACTGGAGTGGGGCAAGAGGGCTCTGGGCACCGCAGGCTCTTCACCAGCTCTTCAAAAAGCTACTTGGCACCATCAAAAGGAGCACAGCCCTGTCTGGCTCTTAAGAGCATCAATAATAAATGCTGTGTGCTGTCTCTGCTTCATTAGCCAGCAGGGTCTCTGTTTCACTGCAAAGCAAAGCTGACCTCTCCTTACCATGTTCCCTCTGAACAACTGGAATTAATACACACAGCAATACCAAGCAAACTTCACTTCCTCTGATTTTTCTCTAAGAATAATAATAGGATCATTACGGTTACATTACAGATTATCTAGTCCAACCATACACCTACCACTAATACTGCCCATTAAACCATGTCACTAAGTACTACACCTACCCTTCCCTTAAACACGTTCAGGGACAGTGACTCCATCATCAGGAGAGGAGCCTGTTCCAATGCCTCACCACTCTTTTGGAGAAGAAATTCTTCCTAATATCCAACTGGAACCTCCCCTGGTGCAACTTGAGGGCACTCCCTCTAGTCCTATTGCGATTTATTTGAGAGAAGAGGCCAATCTCCATCTCACTACAGCCTCCTTTCAGGCAGTTGTAGAGAGCAATAAGGTCTCCTCTGAGCCTTCTTTTCTCTAGATTAGACAATCCCAGTTCCCTCAGCCACTCCTAGTAAGATTTGTGCTTCATACACCAGCTTCTCTGCCCTTCCCTTGACACGTTCCAGTGCCTCTATGTTGTTCTTGTAGTGAGGGGTCCAAAACTGAACAGCACTCCAGATACAGCCACACCAGAGCTGACTACAGGAGGACAATCACCTCCCTTCTCCTGCTGGCCATCGTGACCACTTGGGCACATTGGTGGCTCACTCTCAGCCGAGCACTGACCAGCACCCCCACATCCAGCCACTCTGTCCCAAGCTTGTAGCACTGCATGGGGTTGTTGCGACCAAAGTGCAGGACCTGACACTTGGTCTTGCTGAACTTCATCCTGCTGGCCTCAGCCCCCTGATCCAACCTGCCCAAGTCCCTCTGTAAGACCTTCCTACACTCAGGAAGATCAGTACTTCCCCCCAGCTTGGAGTCATCTGCAAACTTACTCAATTCTCTCATCAAAATCATCAATAAAGACATTAAACAAGTCCAGCCACAATACCAATCCCCGGTGAACACCATTAGTGTCTGGTCACCAGCTGGATTTCACTCCATTCACCACCTTCTCTGGGCCCAGTTTTTTTGTTTGTTTTTAAATGCAGCACTTTATGCAATTGAAGGCATGGTCATATTCTTAGAACACCACACATTTACACTGTGGAGAAGAATCTTCCATGGATTTGCACCTACCTCAAACAGCATTTTTGAATCGGAGGCTGCAGGTCAGGCTGCAGCTGCCAGGACTGTGTTCCCAAGCCAACCTCCATTCACTAAGCTTTGTCAAACCAATGATCACTTCAACTACTCTCTCCTTTTCAAACCATAGCACTGAAGCACTGCCGCATGTGAATGATGCCACTTGTCCCGGACTATCTGAGGACATGGTTTGAGGAAGCCAACCCAGTGACACTTCCTGGTTCCGGCTTAGAAGAGCCTTGGTTTTGTCCCCAGAATATGCCACACAAGGTACTTCATCCTCAGATCTCAAAAAGAGAAAATTTAATCTTTCTGCCATGACTTCATTGATCTGATATTAAAAAAATGAAGCATTTAATCATGTGGAAAAGCAGTAAACAGCCTGGAGAAAAGAATAAATGAAAATGCTCTCCAAGGCTTATCAAATTGTTTTGGCAATGGAAGGTACCAAGAGAAATGACTGACCTCTCCATTTCCTCAGGATGCTGAATGGCATCTGTGCAACATGAATGTTAACAAAATTTCTATCAAAAGCACAGAATGCATCCTTTTAAAGAAAACATTCATTCAGGCACCACTAACCCAATCTCTGTCACAGAACACAGCTATCCTCTTGCAGTTGTTAGCAAAATCTGATTTCCTAATAGAGTTGGTCAAGAAAATATCCTGCAGGCCATGGGGCAATCGCCTGTATTGAGCAGAGACACAGGGAGGCTGGTGGCTGTGGGGGGCTGCCTGCCGGGCACCCTCACCCGTCCCTCCCCATGCCAGAGCACTCACCCTTAACTAAATTCCTCTTGACAGCCTTCAATGTATTCCTGACCATGCCAAGTCTCTCAGCAAGCGGCACCGCTCTGTCCAGCTCCTCCTGCGCTCTCCCCTACCGAACGAGAGGAAATGAGAGCTGTCATCTCCTAAGGTGTTGCTATTTTTGTGGGAATGAGCATAACCAAGATGTCTGTCCTGTGCTTGTAGGTGCTTTGCTAACACACAGACTGGTTGGTTACTGCTACACGTGTGGGGCAAGGTGCTGCTCAGTGCGAGGTCTGGGGGGAGGCTGGTATAAGAGCCAGTACTGATAGCAGTGCAGCCATTCATAAGGCTTAAGAAACCCTGCCCTGTAACATTCCAGTCTTCATGTTATTCACTACCCCTCTCAGGAAAGGCACACTCTGCTCCGCTGGTGCGTGCTGAATGGTTATAACAAAGCTCCATCCAGCTGCTGCAGGAACGGAGGCAATCCTGAAAACACACTATTGGGAGTAATCATGGCATCTCTCACTTAATGCTGCTTACTGCAGTTCCTAACAAACTGAATTAGACTCAACCAGCAAAGCCTGGCTGTTAGATCTATATCAGGCTGGGAAAAAGTAGCTCCTTTTCATTTGATTCCTTTTCACACACAGAAATAATTCACTGATCACTGCAGTGCAACAGACACCTGGACTAGCCCAAATTTCACGCGTGGTCAGTTGTGATATGCTGAAAAAAAACCCTACATCTGAGACACCTGCATGTGCAATGTTATGGCAGATAGTCTAGCAAAGCAAATCTACTCTGTCGCCTGCTGCAACTGCAGTGTGCTGCCTCCCAGTCACATACATAGGGACCATTCAGGTCCTTGCAAGAGGGTGCATGAACGTAGGGCACCTCCATGGACACATGGCAACAGCTCCTCTACAACAATTTGAAGCCTTGCCCAGCTCATGTCCTTAAGTTTGTCCTGTTGGCTACCATGGAGAGATGACAGGTTGCTCCGGTTATACAGACTCATATCCTTGGCTCCATCCTAGGACTCTGGCAGGTTATCTCTCCCCTGTATATGAGATAGTGGATATGGAGACAAGCTGATGAACGGAAATGCTGAAAGTGTAAGCTGATGCAAAGTAGCCCTGGAGAACAGTTATGCACTTATGGCATGTAAAACCTGACCAGCTGAAATAAAAGGAAACACAGAACACCTTTGACTTATGGCTTAAGGTGTTCTATGTATCTTTATCATATCCTAACTAGGAGCTATTCATTTAAATCAAAAAGTGGGATATGCTTTTTATTCCCCTCTCAGAAAGTAGCTCTTCTTTTAGATTGAAAATTAGGCAAGAAAGAAAGGTTTACTTTGAATTGTACCTTGAAAACTACCAGGGAGCCCCAACTGCATCTGCTAGCACTGACAACAGCACTTGCAATCCCAGACAATCCTACTGACCAGCAGTGAGCAAAGGACTATGAAATTCTACCATACTTAAAAGCATAAGATAACCTTATAAATAAAATAAAGTGAGATGGGTATTTTTATTTAAAATTTAGTTTTTAATGACTGCATACCACAACTACACAAGCTCCATTTCTTTTCCTTATGTTATAATTTCAGCAATCAGATGCTGTGTCCCATTAAATCAAGGGAATACTTCATGCCCAGCAGCAGCACTTGCTGATAGCCACAGGTAGATGTCTGCCCTGGGAAGTCTGGAAGTATTTCTTACCCAAAGCTTTTGCTGCTTGAGCACGTGGCTGGGTCATAAATACTCCCTCATTTTTCATCATTTGTCTCAGCCCAGCAACACTTTTGCTTTTTAACAACCAGCAATTAGTTCATGTTCAAAGAACAAGCACACACCACAGACAGTCCAGCAGTCCACATTGGTTTTTTTTGCACGGCCTCCCTGTGGTTCCTCTGCTGCACAATCTTGCAGCTTGGGGGCAGGCACGCTGTGGAAATTTGGAAATTGGCTTCACACATTCAACATTCATCTGCTGTGAGCCCAGAGCACAGGGATGCATTGAGAGCTGAAACCTCCTGGTGTCTCACAGCTCTGCAAAGGCAGCCACATAGCCACAAAACCTGGCTAAAGCCAACAGCGTTAGCAAATTGCTTCATTTTTAAAAACTCTAAAGAAGAAACATAGGTTGCAAAATGGGAGATGGGTGTAAGTTGCTTTCCTTTAGTAATTTCTCATTACTAATAATAGTTTTCTGTCATGCAAGTACCCCAGCTATTCTCCTACAGAGCAGACAGAATGTAATAATCCATCATTAGCTTTGCCAGCTTCCATTCTCACTCTGTGATTAATTGTAACCTTTTCCAATATTTGATCATAAGCGAAAAGAGTACGAACTGAGAAGCACAAACTAAATTAATGTGTCAACCAGCTTGCATAGCCAGTACTCCAGATAAAAGTGAGTCTGGCTGGTATTCCATCTCGAGGAGAGAGCTACTGTCTGCTTACTGACTGATGGCAGCTCTGAAATACTCCAGAAGCAAGAGGCAGAAGTCACACTGGTTCTCCTTCAGCTGGCACAGCTGCAACTCTCCGCTACTGAAGCACATCTAAGGAGATCGAACCTGGCCATGAACAAAGGCACACACCTCAGAAAATTCACAAGACAAAAATATGGCAGGGCATTCAGTCCTGCCACTTGCCTTGCGTTCAAGCCAAGGGTTTACAACAGCTCTTCACTGCAGCTCCAGAGTTGGGCTGGCTCTTGATAAACCTCTGTTAACTCACTGTCCAGCAGCTCTCCCTCAGCTGCAAATCTACTTTTTCATTCTGACCTGTCATTCTTTCTTTTTAAGAAGTGAAAGTCAAGTCCATGGGTCATCATACAGGATGGGAGGAAACCAGCAGAAAACACTGATTCTGGCCCACACAGAGTAGTTTGCTTTGCTGCAACATTTTGCATACACAGGCTGGCATTTCTGTGTGTATACATATATAGCTATTAAAATGAGAAAAATGCTTAATATTCTCTACATGAAACAATAGCAGCAACAATAGTTTCATATTTCTTCTTTGTTTGCTGTAAGGATGGCTCTAAACTTCCTGGTGGGGCTTATTTTCTGCTGCCCACAATCAAAGCACAGATTACCACTGGAAAAAATCAACAAGGTTGGAAAAGACCCCTAAGATATCTAGTCCAACTTTCCACCTACTGCTAAATGCTTTCCCAATAACACCCAGACGTTTCTGGATGGGCAGAATGTCTTTTGTTTGGTCATTCTTCTACTGGTCTTATCTAAAGGCTGATCTTTTACATAAACAGCTTCAGACCTCGTTAAAGGTACTGCTTCATTTGTCAAGTGCATCGTTTACACTGCAGGCAGGAGAATGCCAGGTAGGTTCATCCATTTTGAGACCAGTTTCTCCATGGTCTCTGTTTAACCCTCTGCCTTTATTATTTTAGTGTTTCAATTTGAAAACAGTAAAACAAACCTTTAGAAAGTGTTCTTATGCACCCTACCAATGAATCAAGATGACAATACGTAACCACACGGAGACTACAAAAAGGATCTATGAATCTTGAACAAATTAAGTCAGCTAACGCAGCCTCAATACTGAGAATCCTCCACCACACTGCTAACTAAGCTCTTCTCCATGTGAATAGCATCACTGATGACAAATCAATCACCTGTGACCATAAGGATTTTCCACCCTCTTACCTATGTGATTCAAAAGTACTGAAATACTATTTTCATAGCATGCCAACATGAATTTTAGGCACAAAAATGCTTGATGGTCAACAGGATTCAACTTACTTGTCTACTTCCCATGGATTTTCAAGACTCACTATATTTTTTTAAGACAGGAAAGACTCCAGAGCTATTTAAACACTTTTAAAACGCATAGGTCACTCCAAAAGTAATGCCTCCTATTTATTTCCATGGAAACTGTAACAGATACACAGAGCACAATAACACTATTTGATAGTGCAAATTCTCAGCTACAAAACACTATTTTTCAATACAGTCACCACCATTAGCTATGCATTTTTGCCAGCAAAAAGCAAGAGCCTGCATGCTGTGCCCCTGAAAATCTGCACCAGTGGAGGCGATCCACTGTTTTACAGCTGCAGTGATAACACTGCTGTTAGGAAAATGCTGTCCACACAGTCCATCTTTCATCAGATCAAATGGATGGAAGTCAGAAGGTACCAAATCCACACTATATGGTAGGGGTGGTTGGACAGTCCAGCCAAAATTGACAGTGTGTTCCACAGCCTTCAAACTGGTATGGGGATTGGCGTTATGGTGTTACAAGATAAACACCGTCTTGCTCTCTGGCCTCACTCTGGAAGTTTGAGGCTTAATCGGGGTCAAAATGTGGCAATCGGAGTTGATGGTTTGCTGGGGTTGCAGGAAAACCAGAAAAATCACCCCTTTCCTACCCCAAAAGATGGCACACTTCACTTTACCCATTGAAGGCCGTGTCTTGGACATTTCCTTCAGCGGGGAATTCTCATGTCAGCAACTCTACTGATTGCCATTTTGACTCCAGCTCAAAGCAGTGATACCACATCTCATCACCAGTAATGATGTGATCCAGGGAACTGTCACCTTCAGCCTCATAGTGGTTCAATAGGTCCTGAAAAACTTACAGATGGTGCGCCTTCTCTTTCTGGGCAAGCATTTGTGGGATACAACTGGCACAAACTTAGCAGTATTCCAATGTTGCCACCATCATTTCCAATGCCTCAAAGCTGATATTCAGTTCTGTGCTCAGTTCCCTGGCTGTAATCTGCTGATTTGTGTAGAAAACGCGATTGAGATGCTCTTCATTTTGTGGTGTGACAGCTGTGCACAGCTGTCTGGAACACAGCCTGTCTTTCATGTCACTGCCACCTCTTCTGAAATGCAGCACACACTGCCGTACTGTGCTCACATCCTCTGCCTCATCTCCAGAAATGCTCAGCAAGTGTCAATGAATGTCAAAGAGTGCAATGCTTTTCTATATGGAGGAATTCAATTACTTTTGCTTCATATGTGCTTCCAATCGGACACCATTTTTCAGACTGCCCTCTACTGCCGTCTTTACATGGCAACAAAATGTAACAGAACATAGGTGGGAAAGTTCAACCTCTACTGCTGTGCCACTAACATCTGCCTCTGATGTCATGGACCAACATAATAAAATTGGAGGCATTATTTTCGGAGCAGCCGTCATACATGCTTTAATCATAGAAAAATACATTCAGACTGACATCCTGACAACACCTAATAATCAGAAAAGCATCATCCTTCCTAAAAATGCTCATTTACCCTACAGCATTTGGCTCACTTCAACCTTAGGTCAAATTGCCAGTTTTTCAGAGTTACTGTGACACTGCACAATGTAATAAAAACACATTCAAACAATTATAAGCTGTCCAGAACCTGTCATTGTCTACGTTAAGCACCACAATACTTTCTTTACAGCTCATTCATCACAGCACAGCACGGTCTCTTGACAGACGGCCCACGAGAAATGCGCAGTGGAACAAAATACAGGAAAAAAATAACAAAAGGCAACGTATGCTTCTAGAGAAATAGTAAAAGCTGGTACAGTGGCCAAACTAGGATTTGTGTACTCTAGGGAACAATACTCAGTCTTTTTATTGAGAGCTGCTCTTGCACAAGGACTCATTTCCACATACTGAATGACATGTGCTTCCCTAATTTAGAACTCATGTGATTCCCGGTGGATTTTAATGCTCAGTAATTTTCAGTGAGTAACTTAAATGCACATATTGTAGTCAGTCACTCTCTATTATCTTATACACACTCACACTCATGCAGCAATGTATAGACAGAGTCTCCTGCAGTGAATGAGTTTGCAACAGCTCGAGGCACATTAAAAAGGGGAAAAATAAACAAGCAAAGAAAAACAACCAAGCAAAAAAACCCCACAAATCTTCAACCCCAGGAGGTATCTCAAAATACTTCTAGCCCTAGCAAATGAAAAGATTCCTGATTTTCAGAAACAAATGATCGTCTGAGTGCTGAGCTTGAGATAACTAATGGTAATAATTTTGCTGGAAATGCTGGACACCCACAGGACAGGGTGTTAAGTAAGACAACCATCCAGCATGACACCCCATACCTCAAGTGACTTCTGAAGCTTAGAAGCAGTTGAAATATTTTCCTGAGGTATTATTATTATATAGTATTTCCAAATACATACTGCTATACTATGAAGGATGTAACTAAGGGCTGAGAAACAGCCACTCACTTTTAATGTTTCGAACTAAAAAAAGCCCCAAAATATTCAGGAAAAGGAAACACTACCAAGAAGAAATGTGATGACACACCAGGAGAGCTGAGAGAGAGAGCAGAAAGAGCAAGAAACACTGCAGAAAACCACAGTAGTGAAACAGTATTACTTAATTACACATCAACATTTCTAAAGGTTCAGGTGACTGTACGGTAAGAACTGCAGGAATATGAAAACACACATCTGTCAAGAGAAAGGACTCAGAAACTGCCTGAAAATCACCTGGAAAGTTGCTCTGACTGATTGTGCACCAGGTTACACGTAATCTGCATCCTGGGCCACATCCTCAGTGGGCTGACAAAGCCTTTGCAAAACACATGAACTGCCACTGACACACAACACAATAATAATAAAAAGGTACTTGGGCATTCAAATAACTTTTTTCTTCTATGTAAAGCTCTTCTGAAACTGAGTTTCTTCCCCAGCACTTGATGGTGACCACAAAGCTGGCATTACTGCTCCCCAAAGCGGGTTGCTGGGGGTGCTCTCACTAGCACAGGTTATTTATCAGCACACAGAGAGCAGACTGCAGGGTAGGCAGTGACATGCACCAACATGGATGTACAGCTGTGACAGCACCACATGCTCCAGAGTCAAAGTGTTAATGAGGCAGGGGCTCTGGCTCTCAGGAATTGCTCTTTCCACTATCATTTTCATTTGTAATATAAAGATTGTTTGGCAATGCATGATCTAAAGAAATGAAGGCCATGTAATTAATGGAGAGTCTCTGATAATAAAAACACTCTTCAGAGTAAAACACGTTGTCTGACTTGTGTTTACCAAGAAGTGGAAGAAAATGAGATTACTTGATATGTCAAAATATCTTCAAAATGCAAACAAACATGCCTATAGACTAACACACCCACAGCTAGTACTCAGAAGATTGAAATCATCCTTGTGGGTTTCCTACCTTACTATCAACTTACTATCAAGTCTTGCTCTGCATCACTTGAATGCGAAGAAGAAACATTTCAGTGATCTAAAATACACCGCAAATGTTTGGATTCCACTTCACATTTTTACTTCTTACACATTTTCCAGTCCTTTTTTTCTCTGCATTGAACTGAAAAATTGGTTTGAAAGTCGAATCTTATCCTTATTATGCCTTACTCATTTTCCATATTAAAAATGAGAAGCGATCTCTTAAATGATTTGCTAGAACTTACTCTCCTTCTCAAAGTTTACTGTAAGTTTTTTATACAAAGCTTTGAACATTTATAAAGCAATGCTCACTCTATCCTCTTCCACTTCATCATGCACCATGGTCAACAACTGCATTTGAACAATTCCTCGACACTAAGTTTTTCAGAGGTAACAGATCTTGCTGTGTAAACTTTTGGTGTCCCTGAACCTCAACTAGGAAGTGATGGGTCTCACCCATTCTCAATTTAACTGGGAGATAAAGATTTAATGGATAAATAGAGATCCTTTCTGCTGTAACTTTGAAACCAGTGTGGAAATTTTGAGATTGGCCCCAGATAAGTCAATAGAAGACATAATATAATGTTAAATCTTAGATACAATGACCAAAAAAGTCATATTATCTCTGGGTAGTCAGTGCAAATCTAGAAAGATGAATGCTACTGTGAGTTTATTCTTGTCCCCCAGCTTTTAAATGGCTAAGATAGAAATGATTTCTGACTGTGTATATGTTTTGAACAACCAAAGAGGTTACTACATCCTGGAAGATCACCACCACTTCATGAGGGACAAGGCTGGAACAGAAAGTGACACTGATTTCTTCCTTCAAAGGAAAGATGCATGTGAGTCACAGCATTTTGCTGGGCCCATCCATCTTCTGCTTCTGGGAAAAGCATGCTTTTCCTCTTCAGGATCAAGTATTTCATCTGAAATGGTCCAAAAGGCCACTGTCAGCCTCAAAAAAAAAAAAAAAAAAAAAAAAAAAAAAAAAAAAAAAAAAAATCAATAAAAGTAGGCTGCCAGTTGACTATGTGGCCCAGCTAAGAAGACTTCCAAAACCTTGCTCCAGCAATACCATGAGAAACACACAAAACCATGTGTATAAATTGGTTCAGCTTGGAAACTTTTAGACAACGATGTCAAAACACCCCTTTCAAAAGAAACAGCCCTGCTTGAACAATATGGCATCGCCCCTGCCCAGCCTGCAGTCCAGCCCAGCTGCCTTTGAGCCAAACTCTCAAAATCAGGCGAGGTTGAGAAATCACCATTAACAAGGAGTCTGTGAGCAAAGCCAAGATCTCTGAGTGTTTTCTGAAAAATCTTATTTATCACAGAGAAGGAAATGCTGACACCACAAATAAGAGAAGAGCTTGGCCACCATCTCGCAGAAATCAAGGGCCTATGGTTCCTGTTCTACCCAGGGAAATCATGCTGGGAGACAGCAGGCCCTAGCCCTTTTCTTATATCCCTGAAAAACACAACTTTAGTGTAATTGTATCTCATTAAGGATTCTTAAAGTCTAAGTAGCAAAAATATACCACCAATTAAGGAGGGAAAACCTCTGCATGCTGGCTCTGGTTGCATTCAGCACTGCTTTCAGGGGCAGGAAGGCTTGTTAGCTCATTCATTCCTGACTTCATTACAGACCAAATCCAACAAAGCTGCTGACACAAGAGGGAAATATCAAAGGATAAAGTGGGAAAAGCGACTGTAAAAGAACGCATTAGGAAAATATGTGCAGTTATTCTAGAAGATGGGGACCAGGGCTAGTAGTAAGTGAAAAAGGACACCGCAGTTCACTGGCTGAGATAAGTGTGCAGAAGGAGTTGAAAACACATAACTTTCACCACAACAGAATTACCACTCAGGATCAAATGAAATATCCTGTCCTACCAAAACTTCATTTTCACAATCTTCTGTAACAAAAAGAGAAGGATAAGCATAAAAATCAAAAGCTATTTTAAAAAAGTTAAAACTTTAGCAACGTCAGCTTTTTTTTTTTTCCTCACTTTTTTGGAGCATACATTTCAATAAATTCTCTGATTATTTTTTGTTTTGTCTGTCTGTGCTCTACAGGTGGACATCAGAGAAGATGACATAATATGTGTGTCATGAAGCAATATAAAAATTTCAGAAAGATGATTCTAAGATGGCCATGATACTCAAATTATTCAAGAGATTGCAAATGAATGACAATAAAGCCTTTATAGTATAGCCCTGTAAGGTAGCCTCTGCACTCCAAGTCTACTGAAAACCTCCTGCATTCTTCCTCCTGAGTTTTAAAACACTTTCTTGCAGCAACTTGTCATAACTATCCTCCTGGAAATCCAAATGATCCAATTACCATGTCCACTGAAAAGTGCTAAGCAAACTGCCTCCAAAGAATTAATAACAGTTTCTTCCACCTAAAACCTTCAGTGCTTTAGGAATCAGGACTGCACAGACTTTCACGAGGGGACTTCAGTTCCTCTGGGTTGGAAATACTGTGCACACTGAGCTCAGGTCATAGGATCATTGAAACACAGAATGGCTTGGGTTGGGAGGGACCTCAAGGACAACCAGGCTCCAACTCCCCTGCCAAGGCAGGGCTGCCAACCTACACATCTAATACTAGAAAGCAGTCATTCCTTCTGCTGAAACAAACTCCTAGGCATGTGGTTTGCAAAATGCTTTGGTGTGCCTTCTAATCCTATTCAGCCATTTTCTTGTGAGAGATTCTGAAGATAAATCAATGTCCTAAGGTTTTTCAGCTTCTTTAGAGAAGCTGGTCTGCTTCTCTAAGATAGAAGGACATGGGATTATCTGCATGTTGAAGGACTGTAAGTGAGCTACGTTAAGATCACATTCTGTACAGAACTTCTGCACAGTAAAGACACAACAGCACATGGAAAACCTTCATAGATGCTATTTTGCTAGCAGAAGTTCCAAAATCATCATTATCAGCCCTCCTGAAAACAAAGTGGATATACTCATTTTACTATAAATCTGAAGGCAGTATTCAGAAAGAACAAAAAAATCTCTCCTGCTAAATAGGCCAGCAGACTCTCAGCTGCAACACTGTATTCCTGCACTTTGCTGGCTGACTACAAACGTTCCTGGTTAAAATTTTAAGACACATTTCTGTACAACAAAGTAATAAAGAGAATAAGAAGACTGCAGCCCCCTACATGCATTTACACGCACAAACACAAAAGCTCACAAAGATCAACTACTTAATCATAGTTAGGTTTAACTGGAAAGAAGTTTTTTCTCCTCTTGCTATTGTGGACCAGGAAAGGATTACCTATGGAATGTAGCACAGCACCAGCCACTTGTCTTCACTAGCATGAAGAGACACTAAGAAGTGCTGAGAGGCAGGTCAGCCAGGTGCTCAGCAATACTCCTCCAAAGAGGCAGCTCTTTGCTAGGGGCCCAGGTCCCTCCCCAGCAGAACTGCTATAATCCTCAAATTTTGTCTTGTTCCCAAAGATCCTTTACAAGGCAACATTTATTTTTACTGCTTTCCACTTCTCTAGTTAGCAGAATCTCGATACACCATCCATACCACTTGTTTCAAACGATACTGTTCTCTAGAACCCCCACAGCATTATTTCTGGGGGGTGAGCACATATGCACACCTGCTTGTTTCAAAGTTCTCCATTGAGAACTGCTCCAGCACTGAAGCCACTCCTGTTCCTGCACAATTTCCCCTTCAGATAACTTTGCATATTCAAACAATCCCCAACAGCCCCATGAACTGGAGACCAGCAGCACATAGCACCTTTGCATGGAGCTACAGGAGATGCCGTGCCGCTGCAGCTCCTAAGGAAGAGCTAGAGGCATGCTTCTGTCATTCCAACTATGCTCATAAAACACTCAGACTTGAAAAAATAGCCCCAGACAACAAACACGAGAAGCAATGGAGAAGGCAGCCCCTCTCCTTGCCCCTAGGTGGACGGCACCGGACAGCAGCAGGGGACCTTCCCTGGAGGCACCTCCATGCACCATACACACATCACAGCCTGGCCCTGGCTCTGCTATGTGCCTGTTGCTCTCAGCTCGTCAGCATTCATTAGCTTAAAAAATTCCAGCTCAACGCAGCCTGACTCAGCCTTTGGTTGCACTCTGTGCACCCACCCTAACTTGCATAACGGTGTGCACTGTGCAGCCCTGAGTTCAGCTCTACTGACAGCACGCTTTTCTAAGTTATTTCCAGGTTCTTTGGGATAAATGCAGGAAGAAGTTCTAGGTGGCTTTTAAAATGATTATGCAAAACATCATGTGCTATACAATACCTTTTCCAGTAAGTCCTCTGTAGCACTCTGAAGGTAATGAACTCTGTCATTATAACCACTATGTATAGGCTGGATGTTTTAACTGGAAATAAGATAATCTCAACTTCTCGTGTTTCTTACTTGTGGCCTGTCCTTGAAAGTAACCAATGCTCAAGACACCACAAAAGCTGGAGGCTCGGCTCACCCACATATGAGATGTGGTATGAATAAATCAGCGCAAATTCCACGTGAATTTCTCTCTCGCTAGCAGGGGCTCCACCTGGAAAAGCTGCACGTGCAATAGAGCTGCCAAGTGTACCTACTACTCTTAGTGCCATCTAAAGAAACAGCTGATTCAGTATATTGATTCACTTAAATGCCAATTATGAAACTAGATATTCTATACAGAAATTAAGAAACTGCTTATTTGTGTGAGTTACAGGGAGGGAGTTTCAAAACTAAAAACAAACTCCCAAAATTTCCAATACCTTCAAACACTATTGTAAGCCTGACAATCAGAGTTATTAAGGCCCTTGCATACCTGATGAGAGCAGAGCTGAGTATGTGCTGCTCTGGGCTTCATACCTCTCTGAAAGTCATCTGCACAACCCACTTAACTGTGGCCTGGTATAAAGCTGTCTCATTGCTGTTTTCGTTTTCTGTCTCATCATCTGAGCCTCAAAATTACTGCTGTTGGCTTCAGTGGAAAAAGGCTCTGATCTCAGAAAGAACCACTCTTTTCTCTATTTACTTCTGTCTTAGCAGTATAGGAAAAATAACCCCAAATGGTGAC
The DNA here is from genome assembly GCA_037305975.1 of Chrysolophus pictus. Taxonomy (NCBI): domain Eukaryota; kingdom Metazoa; phylum Chordata; class Aves; order Galliformes; family Phasianidae; genus Chrysolophus; species Chrysolophus pictus. The sequence goes on from CM074578.1 coordinate 97,197,428, forward strand.
AGCCAATGCAAAGGCAAAGGTGAGAGGACATGTGGTTGACTTTATTTGAGAAAGCTTACTTCATATTCCCTGTCTTTGAACACAGGCCAGAAGAAGTCCTGCACAGAAACCGAAGTGCCTAAACTTTTGAAAGAGTAATGGCTAAGTAACAGGAGAAAAAGATTAAGGTAATGATGTGCTGTTTTCTATAACACTGCAGGTTTAAACCGAAGCTCCTGGCATTGTTTTTTGGTGATGGTGATGTACAACTGAACATTAACCATTCTTTGGCCAAATCAACATGCTAGATACATTTCTCCATGCTTCAGATCTGCTCTGAAACCAGCCAACCCAACTATCACACCATGCCTCAGTAGATGCTGAGTCCGCAGTCAGAATGAAATGAGCTGGAAAAAAGCAGCGGTAAAAACAACTGCAGCAGTTCAATATACCAGTGCCTGCTTCCCTCCTTCTGGTGGCACTCCCTCCTGTTTCAGTGAAATCAAAACCTCAGCAACTTAAACCATGCCCCTTCATGAAGAGTTTTGAGTATTGATGTTTCATAAAGATGCACATTATTTGCTCTGAATCCAGCAGTTTACGTTTATCAGAAAGGAAAAAGAATGACAGAAATTTCTGACTTGGAAAATCTCAGAGTCAACATCTGTAAGTTAAGTCTAATTTTACTTTAATTACCAATTTATGCATTTTTTTCTGCTTTCTAATAATGAAGGGTACACTCCCATGGGGATGAATCAATCACGCTAACATGCAAAACCATCCATCTGCTTACTAACACAGTTTCCTAATTCAAAGGTAAAGACAAGCAGAACAGCAATAATCAGAAAGCAAGCATCTGAAATGCTCCACTGAACTCTGCTCCAGGAAATATCAGAAGAGATTTTCTTCTACCCTCTTCCCCCCCACCAAAGACAGCTTTCTTGTGCTGCTGGCATCTATCACACATGCAGAGGCAAATGCTTCCACAGTTGGTAATAATCAGTGCAAGGAAATCGCAGATCGGGGGGAGGAGAAACTCTATTCTTTCTTCATCCTGGCTAAAGGCAACCTTAAAATCTGAAGAGTGCATAAGAACTTAGTAGAATCTTTCTCCACCATTTTCATTCTGTAAGCAGAGCCAGGTACACCTGCAGCACTTCTACAATGCTTGTTCTCTGGAGCTCTCTGTTTTGCCATGCCCATGCTGCAGCCAGGCTGTTTCTCAAAGGACTGCTCCTGTCAGCTTCTACCTATCTCACCCGCTGTATTGCTCAATCACCTATTTATGCAGAATCATCTTCCAAATTCTCTCAGACTTCATCTCAACCTCACCTTCATCTCCAACCCTGTGCTCACTGTCACCCCCGGTTACCAACAGTCAAGTTACCCTCCTCTACATTTTTGACTCTCAATGTTTGCTGCGAAATAAAATGAGTACAAAGAACCATCTCCAGCAGAATAACTTCTCATGGTAGCCAATATAAAGGATTTTCCTTTGATGTCACACAAATGGCTTGGTTTGGAGGGGACCTCAAAGATCACTGAGTTCCAACACGCAGCTGTGGGCAGGGCTGACCCCCATCAGCTCAGGCTGCCTAGGGCTTACCCAACCTGGCCTGGAGCACCTCCATGGACAGGGCATCCACAGGTCTGGGCAGCAGTGTCAGGGCCTCACCGTCCTCTGAGTAAAGAATTTCTGCCTAACTTCTAACCTAAATCTCCACTCTTTTAGTTTAAAGCCATTTCCTCTTTTCCCATCACTATCTGTTTGTGTAAAACATTGATCCCCCCTGTTTATAAGCTCCCTGCAAGCATACAAAAACATGAATAAATACAGAACAAAGCAATACAGATGCAGAGAAGCAAACTTAGGCACTGCAGGAGCTAGGTTGGAAATATAAACAAATTATGGTTACAAGGACACAGAATAAAATCACACCCAAATGTAGAAGAAATCTCTAGATGCCTAAAATAAAGATTAGGTTTCAGAATAGCTATTGTACCTTTTCTACCTGAGAAACAGATTTCAAAAGTCTAAGACATAAAGACTTAATCAGCCATAGTACTTTGGTCGTATCTCATCTGTAAAATGATCTATTAAATTGCAGGAATAAAAGTGAGGTTTTTATTTAAGCTTCTCCAGGAAGAGATTTGTTTGAAAGAGGTCAGTCCAGCCTTTCATTCAAGGTAATCTCTACTGTTTATTTAAAAAATACAGAATGAGGGAAAAATGATGATGGGCCAACACAGCAAAATTTCCCTATGGATGCAACAAAGCAAAAACCTGCAGGTCAGCTTGCTTTCAGCTGGGAGAAACAAAAGCAAAAATTGCAATCAGTCTGCAATTCATAAGGATGAATCACATGGTGATGATTCAGACTGAATTGTTGACAAAGTTAGCCTAATGAAAAACCCTGCTCAGAGGAGGGTAGCAGTACTGGAGTTGGTTTTGGCAGAATTCAAGACACCAACCTACAAGTCTGGTTTGTCTAGGGTCTCTGTGGTCAGAGCAGAAGAAGGTGGACCACCAATGAAATTATTTCCATTACTTTGTATTTTGCTCCTGAAATCAGCAGCTTGCCCTTTCCATCCTCACAGCCCCATTCTGTCCACATGCCTTCGTGCTGTTAATGCACAATTACGATTTAAATACATTGCCTTTAAGCTTTTGAGTCACCAATGGTCATTTAGGTCAATACATTTGTTTCTTCTGCTCTTTTGAATATTTATGGGTTTTAGTGTTTTTCCACTTCTCAGTCCCACTGTAACTCATTTCTGAGCCTCCTATCGCAAAACAACAAATGCCAGGCAAACCGCATGCTGTGCTGCCCATCTGCTTCCACTGACGCCTTTCCTGTTCACCCCATGCTTCATCCGCTCTGTGCTTTACATGATCCTCATGGCAAAGTTTTCTCATTATTAAGTCCATCTATCCTGATGAATCAGAAAACAAGAAGAGCAGCATTATCCATTACTAGACCAATATCATTACTGTCAATATATAGTTTTCTCCAGTGCTCATCAGCACTAAGCTCCTTTACTCTAGCACAAAACACTGGAAAAAGAATGCAGAAAACTTTCAGTATGCAACTGTTTGTCATGCAGGTGGGGAACCACCTTGGGGTGGTGACACCATGCAACCAGCAAAAGAATCCAGTTACTTCTACTTGCTGTGACAACTATTTCATCAAAGCATGCTCCTAGCATTTATGAAACAGCCTTGACACAGGTGCCTGTAGTGAGAATGCAAGAAAGAGATAGAATACCTACGAGGGAAACCATGAGCAGGGAGGGATGAGTGCAGAGCAATAGGCACAATTGCAGAAATTGTGCTGGATTTCTCTGGAAAGGCAGGAGCAGCACAGATATCAGTGTGAGGAGGTGGAGGCTGGTCCACAGGGCACAGATGTAATAGAAAATTGAGTAATGGAGGATAGGCAAGTAGAGAAGGAGCTAAATCAGTCAAGTAATTTTGGCTTGATCCAGCTTCAACGGGAAAGGCCAATGGAGCAGCTCTTATAGGGATTTAAGGAGTATTTTCTCAGCCCCATTTTACACAGGATGAAATGATGGTAGAAGAATTAACTCTGCATGACATGGTGGCTGCTGCAGGTCTGCTTTACCCCAAATGCTTCTCCCAGCACCCTAATCACTCAGAACTGAATATACTCACACAGACAAAGCCTCAGCAGTTCCTTTCACCGAACAGAAGGGTTTCATGAATTCAAAAAACCTCTACAGGCTCAGCCCTTTTTACCACTCTCCCTCATTCACTGAAGCAAGTCGTTCTGAGATCAGTAATGCCCCACCTCCATCCAAAGACCTTCGGAAGTCACAGCACATGTGGGTGATCTGCGCCTTTATGCAAACGTGTTTGGTTTACAGGAAATTCATTTACACAGGAACAGCCAAAGGAGGCTCACTTTCTGCCTGGGTTTGGTAAAGAACTTCCACTCATTTGGAGTACATGTTCTTTGTTCCATGCTTTTCCCTTCTTTAAAGGAAATATGTGCTTCCATAACTGTCTCCATGGAAACAGCAAACTTGCAGTACACCATGTGCCCAGTTTCAATATGGAAATCTGTATTTCTTAACACAAGAGTGCTAAAGACTCAAGCTGGGATCAGAAAGCCTGGTCTAGTCTCTTCTGGTTCATTTGTCACCACCAGAAAAGTTCCTGTGGGCCATCTTATGCCACACATGGCAACATCTGTGCAAACCTACTGTTGATGAATGGCCAGTTTGGACTTCAGTTATGCCTATATAGTGGAAGGATTAGACAAAACTTTTAATTTGCACGCTTCATTAATCTAAATAGCACCAATACAGTTCCCAGGCTACCAACGCTGCTAATGGAGATAGTTTCTAAGTATTCTGCTTTCTTCCTGAAATGTGTTTTGAGACCAAACACTGAGCAAATTTAAAAGAAGTTACAGAAATTTTGACCAGTTTTTATTTTGAGGAGAAAAAAACTGCACACTTTTGCCATTAACCTGCTTTGGCTGCTTTGTGTGATTAAATCCATTATTTTCCCAGCCGAACTGCAGGTACAAGTCTCCTTTTCCTCTTGGGAACTTAAGTAACAAAAGAGCCAAAGGTTCAGTTCTGAGTTGTATCTTAATTTTATGGCAGTGGTGCTAATTCACATTACACTGAGTTCATTCATACAGATATAAGAGAAGCAATTAAAAATGACTTTAACCATAATGTTAGAGAACCATTCTGCTCCTGGACATCGTGAAATTCTCTAATGTGAAAATGGGAACTGAGCTTCTTTCTACATCCTCAGTTGGATCTGGTCCCCAACACAGTGTTGCATCCCCCTGCAAGGTCACATCCAGTGAGAAAATGCAGCAACACCTACACCTCTGTTAAGCTCAACTCCCAACGGAGAATTGGGCGCCTTGAATCATCCCATCCCTTGCAGCTTTCAGACTATCAACGAGGATGCACAGCAGCTGCACAAACAGATCACAGGTAGAGAAGAGAGGATTTGCCTTCTGGCTTGGGAAAACTGGCCCAAGTGTAATGAAGTGTATAGCTTTTCTACAATCATTTGTTCAGCTCCATAAATCCCAGGGCATAAATCAGGCTGTCGGGGAGAGCAGCTGTGCAGGAATCTCTGCAGGAGTGGAAAAAACACTGCAACCACCTACAGCATCAGAGCAAACCGTCAGGAACCGCACTGGGTGCCAGACCGAACGCTGCTCTCATTTCACATTGTGTTACTGCTGCTGATTTAAAAGGAGTCACTCAGTTGTAATACCATAAATATCAGCAGAATGACTCTCACTGGCAGCCTGAAGTGAATATTAGACAAACAAAATTCAACACTCTCTAATTGTTCTTCACTCAACAGTACCTGTTTAAATTAATATCATTATGGCAAAGATATTGAAATCGTTACCAGAAACCCAAGCAGAGACTGCAGATGCTAGAACTTTCCACCAGTAAATGTTTTCCTTGCCACTAAATACCTTCCCTTCAAAACAGAAACACCACTTATGGTGGTCGACATCCAGAAACCCAGAGCTGATCTGGATCTGCAGGAGGGTGTGTTGTGAGCAAGGACAGATACAGCAAACAAGGAGAAATACATGACAAAGGCCCTGGGAAAATCACAAAGGAATAGCTGAGCAGGGACCCACCTTGGGGCTGAGCTGACCAGGAGGTCTCATCCCACAGCACTGAAAATCACGGGACCAGCGTGCGTTGGAGCTCACCGCTACTGCAGGCTGAAGAAACGTCTCCTGTGAGGGCGAGCGCTCAGCCCAGCCAGAAAGAACTCCTGTTGGTAACAATCAGAAAACAGTTATGGAAAAGAAGCCAAGAGAGACCAACAGGAACATCAGTCACGTGTCATGAAAACAGAAACAGTGTATTTGTCATAAATACAGTTCTGGAGGATCTGAAGTGACTTATGGCCTTGGGTTGAATTCAGCACACAGATTCAGCTGCTCAGAAATGCAAGCTTTATTTGTAAAAGTACTGAGGAGGGAGAAGGGTGATGACACTCTTCCCATGTCAAGAGGCTGCATGGTTACACAGCTCAGCTAGGGTGGGAGAAGCAGGTCCAGATTTCTTTGGGGTATTATTCAAAGCAGAGATTCAGAAGAGGACCTTCAGAAGGAATTTGCTTAACATCACCACAGTACTGATGTCTATGTATCTCCTTTCAACACTGAAATACCCACAGAAACTAAGGCTGGGACTCAGGCTAGCCATCCTTTGGCAGCGCAACTCAAGTTTCTCCTTCCACCTCTGCCAAGAAAGATGGCCATCCTTCCAGGCTTGCTGCTCAGGACCCCAGAACAGAGAAGCACACTTTATACCCACCAAAGTTAACAGAGAGAAGACGTGTCTCTGTTTCTAGCAGGATCAAACCCAACATGCCCTACACCATTGGCCAATGCAAGATCCATGACTATAGTTCCATCATCAAACCAATACTGACTCCTGCACCCTGCAGGATTAGGCCCCACTGCTTATACCTCAGCCTCCCAGCAGCTGCCAGGAGAGTTACACACACAACTCAATCACTGAGCAGCAACAATCAACTCAATGAGCAATGGGATTTCTACGGACAGGGAAAAACTCAGAACGCTGGGTAAAAAGACTGCCTGTGCAGACAGGGAAAAGATTTTGAGTTGACACAAGGCTTTTGCACATCACTGAAGCTCGAATAACTGCAAAATTTGGCCCAGAATACCTTTTGCTTGGTTATTTGCTGGCATCACATAGCATTTTTTAAAAATGCATTTCCAAACCAAATCTCTTAGCACCAACAACCTCAGCACCACCAAGGAATTATGCTGATTCATCTCTTCTGAGGAGCTTAGTTTAGTTGATGTCAAAGAGCCAAATTCATCCCAGTCATTACAAAATTTACTTAGCTAATGTGACCAGCCAAGAGCTGCATCTGCTGCACATGCGGTGCAGTCCCTGCCCTGGGGGACTCACCTCCTACACAAACACAGCAGAGTGGGGAAAAGATCTGGATAAATGCCATCTAATTGCATGGTGATTTGTCTACATCTCCCTCAGAGTCTGGATTTGATTTCTGACCTCTGAATTCACCTCTCCTCATATCAGTATTGCACAGGGAGGTCACAAATTCAGAGATACAGCTCAGGTCTGAGGCTGAGGGAAGACTAACCCTGTGCTTAAAGCAATGCAAGTACCAAAGCTCACAGGATCAAGGTCTGAATTTTTTTCTCTAAGGCAAGAAGTTGCTTAATTCGCCACTGGTTTACTCAAGAAAGTAACTGTCTTCTTTTGAGGGTTAGCTCTTGCCATAGATTTTGACTACATAACACATTTTCAGAATGCCATTGCTATGGCTGCATTCAGAATATTTTCGGAATGCCACAGCCACTTTAAAAAGCATCAGTGAAACTAATATTAAAAATGACTTACTGCATAATTCATGTCCCTTAGAAACCACTTCTTACTCAACTGGAGAACCAACCAGCCATGCATTTTACATCACTTTCTCATTTCCTTAGAAGCAATGTGCTACTTTAGGGAGAAACTCCACATATTTGTGCTTCACTTCTAACTTGGACAATGCAAAGCTCTCTAGCACATCCCCCACATGCTAATTAAGTTCAGTGTGACCACATGGGGTGGGAAGCAGCAGTTTGCCAGGTGTCATGGGAGGCAAACTGAAGAGTTAGACCAGATTAATTATCAGGCTTAATCAGACCAAGGGAGCAACTCTATCGTAGGTACAAAATGCTCTACTTAATTTTCGTGTTTGTTTCCTTTGGATGCTTTAGCATAAGAAAAACAGTGAGTGTTACACAAGCATTGGAGAAAGCACTTGGGAAACATCTAGCACAATAAACACAGGAACTGGTACCAGAAATAGAACTGAGAAAGCCTGTGGCACACACAGCCATGGATAAACCTGCTTCAGAGCATCCTAGAGCCACAGAACTGTGGGAGGACGGCCCATCCCTGAGAGCTGTCAGTGTGAGAGTCCCTACCACAGCCACCTCCAAAATCCCCCTTCTGCCCAACTACCTGAGCTGAGGACCCCAACTCCCCAAAAGCCCTCTAATTTTATTCACTTGTTAATTTTTCTTTTCATCGAGCAGAGCAACTGTCACATGTTTCACCTAGTAAAGATGGATCATTCACTCCAAGTAATTAAATTATATTACTAAAGACTTATGGTACCTCATAAGAACTCATCTGTGATGTGCCACATATGAAGGGATATAAATTAAATAAAAAACAGATGAAAATCTGCATATCCTAACTGCTCAATCCTTTAAAAAGAAATCCATCACTAAACTATATTTTATATTTGATTAAATATATCTAAGTTGACATTTCTTAACAGTAAGCTTTGGAGCTCTCAGACAAAATAAGGTGGACGATAACTTTAAAATACTGGTTTAGAGAGCCCGTACTACTCCAGCTGAAACTTAAGCCACACTCAAGGAAAAGGTCTCTCCCACACACTTGGCATGAGATGATTTGAATGAGACACTAAGTAGACTCCAAAATCCCGAACTGGGAAGGCTATTTTTCAAATAAGAAATCCTGTTTGTGAGCTTTTATTACGGCAAAGCACTGCCTGTGTTTAAGATGGGGCAGGGCTGCCCACGTGCCCAAATGTGGGTCACACAGCAGGCGTGTGGGGCAGCCCATAGGTGCAGCACTCCTTCCACTGCAGCATGTCCACCTGTGACATCAGGCCGCAGTAACATGCACTTCAGGAAAGCAACAAGCCCTCCCTTTCTTTTTCAGAGTTCAGCTGACACTCCTTAACATAGGTTATACAGAAAGGAAATACCGTAATACTTTCTCAAGTAACTTGAGGAATGGAGACCCAGAGTGCCTTAATTAAGGTTAAATAATCAAGTTCAATTTCTTATAATTAAATTTAACACCCATCAGAGTTAATAGGCCAAAAATAATAAACCACATGAGAATAATGAGAAAGCCAGTCCAGAAAGTCTTAGAGTGAATAATTCAGTTATTCAAGTACCAAACTGGCACACATGCCAGCACGAAAATGGACTCTTGGAAGACTCACGACCATGAGCAAAGTCAACCAGGAAAACTGCAGGAAAATCAGGGCAGGGGAAATTCCAGCTTCAAAGATTTTCCAAGCAGAAAAACATCTACCTTTAGGATTTTTTTTTCCCCATTAAGTTTTATGAAGACTGCAGAGTTGGTGCAGAAAGGATGAAAATGTTCAGGAATGAGAGGATTCAAGATAGTGTTCGTATAAGTCACACACACACACACACGCACTCACACAAAAAAAAAAAAAAAAGCACATTACTAGAGAATATCTTCAGCATCCTCAGTGACACCTGGATGAGCCACACACACGGCCCTGCAGATCACTGCAATGGCAGGTCACCATGGTCAAGCTGCTCAGATTACACTGTAGGTGTACACAAGCAACTGCCACTGTTACCTGAAAGATCCCTAAGAATTCAAAGCTTAAAAAAACATAACCAAAAACTAACGCAAACAAAATATTAAGAAGAGTTGAGACATTCAACAGTTTGGCTCACTGCCTTTTTGCTGACATTATATGCTATTTTTTTTAGGATATTTTACTTCTTCCTGAGAAAGCAGTGGTTTTAATTACCAGAAAATACAGTGTTTGCAGTGAGCTCAGAACTGTTTCCTAGAAATCAGTAACAAAAATTTTCAGCTCTGCCTATATAAACACTAACTGGCTTTTCTTTTCTGCTCTATCTTGAAAATTATAATGACCAACAGATGACCCCTTCTTGTTACAAACCCATGCAGAGAAGCAGCTACACGCCTTGTACAAAAAGCAATTCAAATATGCTGGCTTAGTACATCAAATACTCTGCGAGTGGATCTGTTTAACTACCAGCAGTAGACATCTGCCTTCATACGGCTGTAAAAATTATGCCAAGATGAACAATTTCTTGATCAACGTATTTCAACAGTTTGTGTAAGCTATGCAGAAATGCAACTATTTGGACAGGACAGTGAGAGCAGGAAAACTGTGCCAGAATCAGGCAAACCAGTGATGCTGTGGTTGCTATGTCATCAAAACATTTACAGCAGATCTCACTAGCAGTGCCCCACAGCAGGAGGTGTGCCATCAGACACCCACATACAAACTGACACCTCTGCATGTCACCCAAACAACTCTGTACCAGGGGGTGCACCTTCTGCTTGCCATTTCTCCCACCTATGCACGGTCGTCATGACAAACAGGCATGGAAATGTCCCATGTATTCCTGACTGTAATTCATGCATCTCAAAAAATAACCACAGCTAAGTGAAAAATTTTAGAAATCTGTATTACTGTCCATGCTAGGTAAGCCTGTGCATCTGTTCAGCAGGCAGGCAGTAACTGCTGACCATCACCTGCCTGCATCCCAGATCCAAATCGCAAAACTCAGCCGTGCATGCAGGAAGGCTCTTTGACGTCTGATGGCTCAAGTCAGAAGTAGTTACTTTTTTCTTTCCCCCTAAACATGCTAAAATATCTCAGTGTTACCAGAAGAGTGCCTCCATCAGGCATTCAGACACAACCAATGCTTAACTCTTTTTTCCATTCCAATCCATGCACACCTGGGACCTGCCACGACAGACAGACTGTACTCCTAAATTCTCCTACTTCTCCCTAATTAGTGAAGAACAGCAATATGAAAGCTGTTTCTTGTGGCCACAATGGAGGTGGTGCATCATCTCCTCTAAGTAAGAGGGAGAGCTTCTGCCAGCATGTATCTGTCTCCCTATCTCCTCGAGGAGCTACTGACCCTCTAGGAGATGAGGAGGTGTCAGGATGGGCAAGAGGGCTTGGTGGAGCTGGGACGAAGACTGCAAAGCAAAGCTGGAAGAGTGGGAAAGGCTGCTGGGCACGGCATGTTGGGGCTGAGCACTAGTGAGTGGTGTGTGCCAGCCCCTGGAGCACGGATGCAGGAGTGATGTCCATCCTGGTCACAGGAGAGGAGCGGGAGCTCTTATGTGAAGCAGAGCAGATGTCTGTTTCCACTTACCAGTCCCTAATGCACATCCCACTGTAACCAAGCATGCAGGACAGGCAGCCTCCAGTCGCGCTCCATTCCTCATACCTCCCATAAACCAGCAGCGACCAGGGCTGCCAGCACTGCCGGTCCCAATTCCCCTCTTCCTGCTGCAGCTTTAATCCCCCACCCATCTGCTCCCCTTCTCTCCGTACAGGGTTATCATGGCACAGCCGCTTTTCCCTGCGGGCAGCTGACTGACAGATGCGCAGCAGGGGGATATTGGGCCTCTTCATATGATTATCTTTTTCTCCCCGGGAGGGATTTAGTTTATTGAGGTTGTTGCTGAGAGACTTCAGTTTAGACGAGTGTTTTACTCATGAGATATAACCCAGTGGGTGTGGTTTTGCTTTCCCTGGTCAGGCGAGATTGCAGGGATCACTTCTGTGTCCCTAGAAAAGGGGCACAAGGCCTGAATGAGCTCCCGGGTTTAGAATCTCAGCCAGGCCTTGTTCAGCTGCCAGGTTACCCCACACGTACCCACCTGCCCCCGCAGGGGGAGGCTCCACGTGAGATTTCTTCTCTCACTGTACTCTCAAGCTCAAGAACGAAGACAGCAACTCTCCTGCCATGAGCATGGCTTGAAATGCATTTCTGCACAGCACATGCCTGTGTATACATAAACACACAGGTGCATGTGCACATAAATGTACGTATAGATATATGTGTACACAGCTTCAATCAACTTTCCTGTGCCTGAACCTGCGGGTTCAGCTTCATTCAGCGTCAAATCTGCTGGAGAATTTTTGTAAGTAACAGAAATGAGACAGTCTCCATCACATCTTCCCAAGATGCAGAGTCTCGAAAAACAACACTCATTACTGAGATCCTTGTAATTTTTGTGTTCCCTGGACATACACTGAGCAAAAATTTACAATGCAACTTCTCCATTTCTTCCGATTGTTGCCCATTTTCACAGTGCTGTAGAAAGCCTTTCCGTTGCTGCTGCGATGACCCCTCTGCTAGTCCCTAGTCGCTGTGTGCAGCCAAGCAGATCTGCGGCTGTGCCCACGTGGTCCCTGCAGCATGGCCAGCACTATCATCAACACCTTCTGCTGATGCATTTGTCTGATCCTGGCCTGCGGGTTCAAAAGGTCCCCCAAGGAAGGGATGAAGATATAAACAGCACGATCACATAAGCCTCCTTAGAAAGACAGGCTAAAAAGAGATTTGACTTTCTACAGTGCCATGATACGGTACATTAAGACGGTTTCAGGACACATGCAGGGCGGTAAAGGGATCACCACCTCTGTCTGGGCTGCAACAAATGAATGCACTGCTACGTGCCCTGCAGACAGCTTCCCAGGGAAGGTAAGCATTCTGCAACATGCCCAGTAGGAAAAAGTGTCTTCCGAAGCAGCAGGACTTTCCCAGCCAAGCTGCCCAAACGGAGCTGGTCTGAAGCTGGCTGAAAGCAGTAGCAGCTTGACTCTGCAGCCAAAACTGTACTCTGTCTCAAAACCACTCAGCATGTTTGAGATGTCTAGTTTCTCCAGCAAAGACAAAGGTGCTCCATTACCCTGCTAGCACTGTGTTTCCTTACAGCACCTATAGGTGTGGATTTCATAGTTCCTGCCAGGGGCTGAACCAGAGACTTCCCCCAGTCCTGGAACACCGCAGCACTGTCCAGGCAGGCAGCGAAGCTGTGGGAACTGAGCCCAAGTGACTTCAGGTATTTAAAGCCTCAACTCTTACTGAAGTGATTAAGTGATTTGCTCTGTCACATTTCTAACAAACAGGAGGAGGGGACAGCCCTGCTTCACTCAGCCAGCCCATCTGCATCCACCCCCCCTGCCAGCCTGGGACACAGCCACACTGGCACTCCATCTTCATGAAATGCATGAAACCAAGATTGTGCTCCCTGGTGCTAATTTTGCACCATCACTTTTATGACTCCTTCCCACCCGGTAACAGACGTAATTACAGCCACCACAAGATTATGGTAATGCCTTAAGAACCATGTTTGAAGACAGAGATAAACTCTCACTGGAAGCCACGTGTTGATTGTTTTCCTCAAATTAGGGAACAATTCTCTATAATTAAAACATTGCTAACCCTTCTGTAATTAATGCGGTGCAGCCAAAACCAATTAATACGACTGGTGTTAAAAAGGTCTAATTTGTCTAAATAGGGCAGTGTAACAATGAGCAAATTTATATATTGCCCCTAGAAAATACCAACACAACTCTGCCTAACCAAGTTGGTGAATACGCATATACCGAACAAAGGCTTTAGGCCTCCATTTGCCCCCAGACAAGTAACATCACACTCTGGTTCATTCTTAGAACTTCATTTCCACCCACCTCCCTCAGCTCCATGGCTGTAGGATCTGGGGATATGCAACAACTCATGCACAAAGATGCCACTCCACGAAGAGAATGGGAACTTGCAACACCAGCCAGTGATTAAAACTGGAGAACTTCTGCACTGGAGAAGAATGTTCCCATACATGTTAAAGCTTCTTTTGTATTCCCTGGCATGGCATTAGCTACCTTAACTCTCACAGTGATAACTGTAGGCATAGTGTAAGGAAATTTTCCTGTAAAAGTGAGCTGCGCTTGGTCCAGAGCTGGCTCTTTCCACACAGGCAAGCATCTCTCAGAACACAGATATACTTTATAACCCATTCGTGCTCTGGTGCAAGACGCTAAATGAAATGCCAAGGAAGTGGCTGCCGCTCATATGCAGTGTTTCTGCAGACTGCCAAGGAGCAAAGAGCTTCACAAAAACATCATTTTCAGCAGTTCCACTTTTGGGGGAAAGCTGGACTCAAAACCAACCCCTCTTCCTTGCAGACACATACCTGAAATAGGGATAACACTTGCAACACTCCATATGAAGGAACGCCCAAAACCGTCTCATTGCAATTGATTTTTTATTAGCCAAGTCAGTAGAGTGATAATTATGATAGCCCCCCTGGGTTTATCACTACTCACCCCTTATAGGGCAGCAGGGAGATGAATGCAGCATTTACACATGCATATAATTGTTTTATTTCTGCATTAAATATTCATTTCCAAAGGGTTCCCAGCACACACAGCACTTCCCAAAGCACCGTGCAGAAACCAGGTTTGCTGCCTCCTCAGGCATTCTGCAATTCCTGCACAACCGCCTGCTCGCTAACACGCATTTGGCCTCATCCAGCCTTCATGTCACTGAAGCAGTACTGCTTCACACGTGGAGGAAACTGCAGGCAGCACGTTGGGAAATCTCTAAGGCTGCCCTGCTACACTCAGAAAGCAAGTCTCATCTCTTGCCATCTGCTATTGATGTTGAATTTCAGGCAGCAGGAGGGCAGCAGCAAGTTACGGAGCAGCACATGGAAGCACACAGGCCGCCTTCACCTACTGCTGTTTTGCCTAAGAAAATTTTTAATCATCTTTTTCTCATGCTTTTACCTGCATTTTCCTTTTCCAGAGGAAATAATATGAACTTGGAGCTGTACCTTCCACATTTATGATGGCCGGAATGAACCAGGTATGAATTACACACATCAAAAGCAAACATCAATTAGAAAGGCACTATGCTCATAACAACAAGCTCCAAAGCACAGGAATCCATGCAAACCCAACCCTACCAACAACTGGTTTTGTAGGGATAAATAAGGTCCTGTGAGTAGTTCCATCTGCTGGCCCACCAGAAATAACAACAGTGAGGAAAAAAAACAAACAACTAAAAACAGAACAAAAAATCCCCACGACCAACGCAAAAACTCCCCAAATATAAGGTTTACTCCAGTGATGACACATTCATCCTCCCAGCTGGCTTCTCAGTCATACAAGAGCCTCAAAGACATATGTATACTGGTACTTAAAGTTGCTTTTTATCATTAACCGGAGCAGGAAAGGGGATGAGATATCAAGTGAAGAGCGAGCACTTTGCAAACTGCAAAGTTTACTGCACAGGAGCCAGGCACGCAGTGAGCAGCAAGTCAGCACCACTACCCAAGTTCCCATATGCTTACCTGCTTAGGAGGTGGCTTCAGATCAATTAATGGGACATTTGTTACTTGTTTTCTCACCCACAGTAGAGAAAGCCCATGACAACATCTGCCTGAAGAGCTTTTACAAGACCTAAGGGATTAAAACACCCCACAATTACCACTACTGCCAAAACCACGGAAGATAAATGTGCTGAAAGCCTGAAAACACTCATCAGATCCTGGAACAGCTCACATTGTTATGTTTTGTGCAGCCACTGCCTTTTTCCAATGGAATTATGAACCCTCCCTTAATGGAATTTGACAACTGAAAAATAGTGAGATTTAAATAACAAATGGTCCCTGCAGCATCCCCTGCAGCAAGGTTGGATACACAGAACTGACCTTCAGCTTAGCCACCAAACCAGAAAGCCTGTGAAGAAGGAAAAGTGTTGGGAATACCTGTGTTAAGTCAGTAGCCCATCTTTCCCCAAGAACAGCTCTGCACTTCAGAATTCTTCCTTCTTTTTAATCACTTAAAAGCAACAAGAAGAGGAAACTGCTGCGTGCTGCCAGGACTGCGGAGGCATCAGAACCTGCTGCAGCAGCCAGTAAACAAATGGCCTCTGGAGAAAGACTGAGGAACCCAGAGCACATCCTCCCCATGTAACAGGGCACACTCTCCTTAAACTGCATCCGTATAAAATGGAAATGCAACTCACAAGCTGGGGGAATGTCAGCCCCTTACATTGCAGCTGATGAGATGGACTCTGGTACATCACAGACACCTTCAGGGTCAGTCTTTGCAAAGGATGTTGATAAAATGGGAAGGATATGAGAGAAGGCCTTAAAAATTACTGGATGGGAGAAAAATGCCTCAGAATGAGAAATCTGGAGCTCAATCTGTTCAGCCTGTTTAAAGGAAGATGGAGAAGTAATGTGATTACAGTGTAAAACTCCCTTCACAAAGAAAAATACAGTGTAAAAAAGAGCTTTGTTATCTCTAAAATGGAATAAAAGGAATCATGGTTGAAAGCTGAAGGTTATGAAGAGCCAGTGAGGAAAGCCTTTTTACACCATGAATTGTTAAACTCTAGAGGAGGCTATCAAATAAAGCAGTGAACACTTCATTCCCTGGATGCCACACAACACACACCTGCTCTCTGTCGGCTCAAGGCAGCGCTCAGCAGCACCAGGCTGCCAGCAGCACTCATACACGCAGAGCCAGGCAGTGCCATAGGGAACTCTTCTTACTGCTGTTGGGAACCAACACCTTTGTTGGCTCAGTTGGGTTTTTGTTGAGGCCACATTACGGGCATTTGATTGCTGTGATTTTCTCTCCTCACTTTTCTGCCTGGGAAGTAACTAGTGAGGGATATTAAGCACAAAGGAAAACATTTGCTCCTACCTTTTTTCTATTCCAGAAGTCATCTGATGTTTGCCCACACAGCATCAAAATGAGCATCTCTTATGCTACTTATTAATGTTTAAACATGTTTATTTCAAATGTTAGCAGAGTTCTTTGATAAGTAATGACCCAGGTAAAATAAAAATAGCTAACAAAGAAAAACAAGACTGTCTGGCTGTTCCTCCATCACAGTATTGTCAGAATAATAATTACGGGGGGCAAAGATACAGAGAACTTTATGGAAATGACTCAAAGCTATGGATGTTTATAGTAAAGCTCTACAACATTTGCAGCGAGTGAAGATCATCTTACAACACATCTACTTGTAGTTCATATTTTTCAGGGCAGTATGATGTATTTCAACTTTCCTTTGTCCTGAGGGCTACTTTAAAGTTTCTCAGTCTAAGGTACACTCAGCCATACAGATGCAATGCAATACAAGCAGCATGCACTGCTGATGACAACTAGTAAGGAGGCAAAAAACCAACTCCAATAATTAAGATGAGGATTTCCAGAATGTTCTATGGGAACCAGATCAACTGGAACCGTATTTCAGAGACTAAGAATCTCTGCATCACACCAGTCCCTTTAGAGCTGCAAAACAAGGACCCCAATCCCTGGCTCAGCAGAGGCAGGATTTCAGCAGAGGAGCCATGGTTTAGGAACAGAATTATATGAAGCTCCTTCCTGCAACTACTAACTCCATCACAAAGTGACCCAGAAAGCTTTTGCGGAGTACCTGTCTTCTTCTCTATCTATGCAAAAAGCCCATGTCCTAACACAGACCTTCTGGCTCATTTCCGCTCAGCGCCCAAAGCAGGCAGTGTCAGTTCTACCTATTGCAGAAGCCTCTGCTTTTTGTAAAGCTCATTTAAACCCTACAGAAGTCCCCAAAAAAGGCTTGATATGCCACTGCTGTGGAGCACAGGATTAATGCTGGTCCTTCCGCAGAGAGGTGAATGTCATTTGCAGAACTGTGTTAATTCCTGATTTGAATTTAGATGATGTTTTTAAATAAAGAAAAAAGCTCAGAACATCCGCTGGGAATCCATGACTTGGATAAACCTTAATAAGTCACTAAATACAAGTGAGAAGTGCATCCAGACTGCAGTGCTGTATAAAGATAGGAAAAAAAGCAAGATCAATTCTAGAGAATAGAGAATAATGGCTTCAGATTGCATATTATAGGCATGGCTGATGTGTTTTCAATGATAGAATATCATTAGCAAGCTCAAAATCAGGAAGCTCCAACTATAAGATAAGCTCTCACAAAGAAAGAGAAAAATAGGACAAGTTGGAGGTTTAACCTAGGGCTTTCTACACAGGCACTCTTCTCAAAGGAAGGCAACAAGAACTGGGAGAGAAAAGGCTCTAGAACAAATAGGACAAAGATGGGGGGTGAGACGACAGCTAAGCCCCATGTTAATCCCAGCCAAACTGTCCAAGTGCTGACAGTTGACATAACATACCCTCACAGTAATCCCCCTGGTGTGAATGAATGGTAACAAAGCTCAAGCATGACTGGATTCCTCAAAATTTCAGCATAACCAATTTATCAGCATCTTCAGATTAAGTTATTCCGCAAGATGGTCTTCCAGCCCCAAGGAAGTAGATACCCATAGCTATCACTGCAGCTACCATCAGCAATGTGCAGATAACAGAAGCACTCTCCTGCAGCTTCTGGCTGCCTCAGCAGCACCATCAGCCTCTTTTACATGTACCAGTTTCTTTTGGCTTCATTTTCAATATTAGCCCTATACTATCCAACTCCCAGGTGCTCCCTGAACCTGCAGAGTGTTAAAATAAAAGTCAAACACTTGTCTAGGAGATGGCAATGGGGAAACCTCCCTTAGGTGGAAAGGAAGCTGGGCATCTTAAAGTGTGGGCATGCAGCCCACATCTTTACATTGCTCTTCAGCATGGGAAAGGCCTTCTATAGAGAGATGCAGAAGCAGCAGCTGCACTGAAGGATTACATTCAAAGTACGTTACTTTCAAAATTAATGAAAATTCTCTTAACTCCTAATCTTTCATACTGTTGACTCAAGTAAAATGGATATATATTTTTTTTTAAAGTCATGGAATTTAATGTAATGCTTCCTAGCAGGCTGCATTGGCTTTAAATATTTGCAGTCAAGATGGTGAGACCACTCCTTTCTTCTCCCTTAACTTTATCTAAAACTATGAGTATTCTATTTGCTTAAATATATCCGGAACAGAGGAGCCTCAGAGAACCACAGCCTTTATCTGGGACAATCTTCTGCACCCTTCAGGATACACTGTGCTTGGGAACCACTGCAGAGGACTCAGCAGCCCGCCACCCACCCAGTTATCAGCAGCACACGGAGGGAGAGGAGTCTGCAGGCACAATTTATAGCTGATACATAACATCATTGAAGAAGCTCAAAACACTAATAAACAGTTATGGAAGAAGTCCAGAATGCTGTCACTTGAGCAGAGGCCAGGAACAGGTCAACGCTGCAAAAGAGGGGCAGCATTCCCTAAGCAAAGCAGGGCCATGGTTCTGGTTTGGGAAACTCAGCTCGTTACACTGAAATGTTAAGACCAGGAGCAAGGAAGAACTGGAAAGCACATCTCAGGGTGAAAAACCAAATGATGAGCAGAAGCACTAAAAAGATGCACGTTGCCACAACAGGCTATGTGTAAATAGGTACTACGCAACTTTTTAAGGAAAAAATATACAGTGCAAATTATACAGGAATGGCAGAGCAGGGACAGTGCCGTATGTCAAACAATGCTCAAAGCTCAACAGGTAACTGTGTCAACCCCAGTGAACTTGCAACACCATGCTCAATTCCAGAAACCACAGCAGAGATGTGGCAGCACAGCCACCTGAGCAGAGACCAAGATCCCACCTTCTGGCTCTTCTTTCATAATGGAAAATCCCAATTACTTTCATGTTGACCGGTTCACCATCTCAATGGCCTGTGTCTGCAGAACCTGAACTTGCTGACATCAGAGGCGTCTACCTCTCAGTCAAAAGAAACCTTTTCAAAATGGCAAAATTCAACACAAACCAGCTCACAGGGCAGACAGCGATCTCAGTGTTGTACACACAGCAACTCCCTCTCCATTAACTCCATGATCAGAAGAGAAATCTTGGAAGCGTTATGAACTGTTCCTTGTAACCATCATCCTAATGTTCAGCATAATTAAGCTGAAAATAGTCAAGAACTCTTAAGAGAAGGAGATACCAAAACCAGCAGACATACTCACGACATGACGCACGCTGAGGCAATGCTTAGGGCCAGGCTCTGGCTGCATGTGCCTGGGGCTCTGATGCAGCTTACTTAGCAGTACCAGCACTGTTTCTATTAACCAGGAGGCTTATTTTTGTACATAACCCATAATGCTTGTTCACAGACAAGTAACAGGCTGATTGCCTGCAGGAGATGAAATATTGATGATCCTCCCAGTGAGACCAGGCAGCATAGAAGAAGGACTGCAGCGTGATGCTGCTGGGGACTCCCAAGCAAAGGCAAAGCAAAGGAATGCCTTGCAGAGGTGTAGGCACAGGAAGGTAAGAGGGGGCAGAAGATGACAACAGAAGCAACAGAGCAAAAGCCCCACATGTATCTCACTAGCAAAAAAATGCAGACCCTGGCAAAATCAGTTTAACAAGCAGTAGAGAGAACAAGGAACAAGTATCCATTGCGTTCAAGGTGCTCTCTGGACAGCAAACACAGACATACAGACCCGAGGAAAGAAGATGGTGTAAAAGCATGCTGGAAAACAACTATGGTTCCAAGCAGACCTCAGAGCCAAAAGGAAGGAACCATCAACCTCAACCTCCTGCTTCTCCCAGCAAGGAAGAATAAATGCCAGTGTCAGCAGTATGTTCCTCCTGGAGGCAGCATGGACACCGATGACTCACTGCCTTTTTTTTTTTTTTAATATGGAGAGCAGTCAGGACAAAGAGTAGATGTGCCTTACTGCAGGAGAGGAGTTTGGAATTTACAAAAGGGTTGGTAAGACTGAGTGGGCTCAAAGTCCCTAACAAGAGCTAAAAGAGTCAATTCCCCCTGGCAAAAAATCAGTCTTTTTGCCTGAATTTCAACTTAACCTCTAGGAAATCCTGCTTCTGCTCATTCCACCTCAATTTTGGGGCAAGCGGTAATGTCCAGTACAAAAAGTCAGACACCTGCACAGGAGCCAGAAAGGAGGGGAAAAGAGCCCTTACCCTCACTCCAATCTCTTTTTTCCAAGGAGGATATTGGAAAGGTGAGCAGAGAAAGGCACAGATACTACTGAACAGCGTCCTGCAACTTTCAACTTTTTTCCATACATTATTTTTTTATTTCCTTTCATTCTTCCGCAATAACTTGATCAGAACAAACAACAGCCATTTAATTAGAGAGTTAAGGTCTCGATTACACTAACCATGCACTCCTGGCTTTGCAAATAATACGTGTTTTCTTTTGTTCAATGCTAAACTTCAAGTGCATCACTGCACTAGTTACAGCAACCTAAAAACATACAATGAAAAATTAAAAGCTGAGAATTATTATTTCTTTAATTTCCAAAAGGGAGTCTATCTTGGTAGATTTTGCACCCTCCTTTTCTGAACATTTGAACGCTGCCAAGAAAATAAGATACCTGCAGATGGACCTCGCTCTGGCAACTGCACCCATCAGTAGTTGTACTCCTGCAGAATCTCAAACCTGACTGCTTCAAAGGCAACAGTCACAGCAGCAGAAGAGCTTGGAGATTTCCCTGTTTTTCTAAGCAGGACACAAGCTCTCTTCCCTGCACATCACTTTCATCAGACAGGGAAAAAGGATAAAAAGAGCAGTGAACGCAAGAATAACCACAGGGACAAAAAAAAAAGAAAATTTCTGAGCCCCCAAACCATCACTGTGACAACACAGAGAACAATCGAGGATGAGAAGCAGACTGCCACCGTACTGCGAATGAAGTTCACTTTCAGGAAGACATTTGCAATAGTATGCAATGACTGGAGCAGGGAGATTAGTTAGCTATTTTATGTAAGAAAGACTGCTCGAATAATCAGTTTTTCTGTTGTTGTCATGTCTTTTCAGTTGTTAGTGAGGAGCATAATTGCTCCTTGAGAAGCTGAATGATTTTAAATTAGATGGAAAGATGGTCACTGCGAGCAAAGATCATTTTGAACACTCCCATCCAAAGTCATAGGTTTATAAATACGAGTTGAAATGAGATGGAATAATTAATCTGGCAGCATTCACTTAATTTGCCCTCTTCCTTTTGTTTCTTCCTTGCTATGCACAAACACGGGAAATAAAAAGCAGGAAAATAAATGAATTTATCTCGATCAGCCCCTCTGCCAGATATGGGAGCCAGTACAGCCAGCATCAGCAATTAAGCCGAGCTCACATGAAAACAAATTTGCCAAGTCACTCACAATACCGCCACTGGCATTGGCCTAAGGGTTTTTATTCATAGCTACCCTCCCTCCAAGCACTGACCAGCGCCACCAACTCACGCTGGCTGAGGGATTCTCCTATGGGCAGCAGGAGCAAGGAGACCACCTGGGACTTTGGCTGCGCCCTTAAAACCTACCAAGGATGGGGTAAATTGAGCCCAGCTGAAAACTTTCTACAAGGAAGAGCTGCTCATCTTACCCCAGGCACCAATTACTCTGAAAATCATGACATGATGGCTACAGCAACTGCAAGGCCTGTTTCTCACCCGCTGATTCAGATGAGCCACTTGTTTCAGTGTGGGGTAAGCCCTGCCAGAGACGAGCAGCAAAGACACTGCCAGAAAGAGATGCCCATTTGACCAGTGAACAACTAACAGTCACCTGAAATCTTAAGAGAGGTGTGTGGACATTTCTCCCTTCTCGAGCAGGCTCTGCTCTCAGCCTACAGACGACAAGAGCTCTGCTGATGAAGATGACGCATCTCTGAGAGGAGCTTTAGTAACTGGGGCAGAGGAGAAGCAGCAGCAAGAGGAGGAGAAGCAGCCTATATAAAGCATCCAAACTCAGAAAGAGCCAGTACTTTCTTAGGAAAAATTAACGTAAGAGGCAGAGAGAAAAGCATGGGGAATTCTGGAACTGACAGATACATTTTAGAAGTGAGCCAAGACACAGCCACATCTTATGATACCATTCATGCAACCCTCACCCTGCGGCTCTGAGTCAAAACCAACTCACGCATATGCATCCCATCACCTTGTGAAAATACAGGGAGACTTTCAGGCCCTGACCCCACAGCACCAGCTGAGGCAGAGGATCAACAGCCTCCTAAGGCCTGACATTAAAGACTAGTGTTTATAGAATTCCTGCACTGAAACTGAAGCTTGTTGAGGTGCCAGAGCCATAAAGTCAGGTAATACACCAGCATTCCTGGCACACCCATCCAGCACAGCAACAAGCCCCACTGCAGCTTCTGCTTTCTGAACTGCATCAAATGAATTAAAGCATCACCAGACCTTCCAGAAGAGCCTACTGAAACCTGCAACAGAGGAAAGACTACAGTGTGAGAGCTGAAGGACCACAGAGCCCACCTGGCTGTGTGCCTCATCCCAAGAGACCTGTGTGTGAGAAGGGATGCTGCCCAGTGGGTCACAGCCTCGCTCTGCCATGGCACTGGAAGAGCATCCACCAGTGGGTACCAAAATACAGGGAATAAAGAAGCAACTGCTGTGCCATCCTCAGTCTTGTGTAAAAATAGCACACAGAGCTGCCTGAACATTCAATAGTTCAAAATTAAGAGTTATCAACTCTTGCTGTTAATTCCTGATTTTGGCATGTCTCACTTCTCCATGCAGCATCCTTGGGATATCTTTGGTAAAGACTTAGATAACTGTCTTGATCATTACTCAGGGTTTCTTTTTTGTAAGCATGTGTGTGTGCACATCAGATAAATCAGCTGGTACCTGCGGCACGCTTCATTCCTCCATGGCTGTGTAAAGAGCTCACTCTAGACCTGCAGAGCACCTGTGCTGCCACGGGCATCACACACACCCTCAGAACCTGCTATACACTGCTGTGCTGTTAGTGCTAGCAGCTTCCTTCCTCATTCACTCATACTGTGTGCTTCCAAGGCCAGGTTTCACTGGCACATTTATCCATCAAAGCATCTTCCCAAGCACATACTGCATTGCTTGGAAAGCCACAATGGATGACAATAGCGCCCTCGTGCCAAGTACAAATCATCTTAGCTTTAACTTTCTTCTGCAGTATTTAAATGTAACTAACCACAGGTTTGCAATGTCTGTTTTTAAGGGGGTGAGCGAAATCTCTCGTTGACTCCTTGAGGCACTATTGTACACATCTCAGTTTAAGTGCACAAGTCCAATTTAATCCAATTTGACTCTTCATGCTAAAATAGCTCAATGAATCAATGACCCAGCTAGTTCTTGGACCGAGATCTGAGACCATGCAGATACTATTGACAATTTCAGTTTACATACTTGCTCTTCCTGCTTTCACATAGAGGCATTGTTATTTCTTTTTAAAACTCATTACAATTTACATGAAGGGTAAATAGCCCCTTCTCCCTGCTAATCCTTCTGGGAAACAAGTGAACCATTTCACAGAAATTTCAATCCAACACAGTCAGTGTAATGCAGGAGGTGGCAAACCCCACCATCAAGTAATTCAAATGTTGTAGTCAGAGGAGCTGGCAGGGGGGCTGCAAAGCACAAAGCGCCTGGTACACTGAGCATCCTCAGCTACCCATGGTCTTCATATAACAACAAACAAAAGCCCAAGAGCAAGTCTGAGTTGTGAGCTAACTCAAAAGACTCACAGCTGAAATGCCCCCCTGCAAGCTGCCCACCCACCCTACAGACCCACTGTTGACCTGCAGCCAGCCTGCCACCCTGCAGCCCAGCCACCTGCTCCCCAGAAGGGTCAGACCCCGAGGACTTCCTTCAGCACAAGCTCCTCTCCATTTCTACAGGAACCTGACCTGAACCGAAGTCTTGTCTGAGTAAATGATGGAGAGCAACTGGAAAGAACACGTGATTATGAGTGCCAGTAACCACAGCTAGTTCACATTTCACATAGAAAAACAAGGGGGAAAAAAAAAGGCACAGCCTTCACACAGCCTCCCCGAGGATGGCAGCACAGATTTATCGGCAAAGGACAGTAGTGAAGTCCCCTGCTTCTAAAATTTTATTACTTTTACATAATAGGCTATCACGCATTTACTAGCGTGCTGTGAAGCGCTGTCATAAATATTTAAACTGCAATGACAAAGTAACTGAGTTGCAGGCCATTCCTGGTCTTTTGCTGCTTGCTCTCTCAGGCCCACGATGAAAAAAGCCTTGCTGTGTCAAAGAATAAAAGCATTATGCATGAACCAAGTCATCTGCACATACCTGACCTCAAGTAAAGCGTAAGGAACTTACACTTGTTATTAAAAGGTCTTTCTGAACTGAAGCCCCTCACAGCTGTTACAGGCAAGTTTGTCATCAGCAAGGCTGCATTCCCTGAACATTTGCCTGATGGCATTAGTTATTACATTTGATAGCTTTATAGCATTATTTGAAGCTTGCTATTTACCTAGTTACACAAGACCCAGCAGCTTAGAGGCTGCTCTCTGCCTGGGCTGCAAATCTCTGCAACTACCTCCAAAATAGCCCAGATTTTATGACCCGTTAAGCTTAATGATAAACCCTTGGATTTATGTTCCGGGCTAGTGAGCAATGGGAGATCAAAGGCTAAGCGTCGATTTATCTGCAGGACAAGGAAACATGTTATTTCTATATTCTTATTTTTCTTAGCATTTGCCACGATGATTGTAACGCTTTGCTATGACACCACAGCACTTCAGAATGTTATATCAAAATCAATACAAGATTTGGACCTTTTGCAGTGCTGGTATTTCCTCTTCCAGCAGGATGGGCACACTGCTGGGGCAGCTTTCCATCCTCTGCCTGCCCTCAGCAAAGGATCCTGCTGCAGAGATGTTAGCACCAGACATCCTCAGTGATGGGTAACACAATGATTTTTAATCTACATACACTGCTGGAGGTGGGGGAATGGTCTAGAGTGGCTCACTATTCTGCACTGCACCATTTTTGTGTATCTGTAGCGCTCTACTCGTGATGTCACCAGTGCCTGGAGTTGATGTAGGTTCTGTTTCATGATGCTTTAGACCCAAAATCATGAAAAGACCAGTGCATTAGTCAGTTTTCGGCTTGAATGACAACCTGATATCTTTCACACATTTTTAAAAACTGTGTACGGTGAAGCTATGCTACTCAGCATGGCACAGAATTCTGCTTTTATTATAAATGTTGCTATTCTAATAGTTTCTCTGAAGAATCTATGCTTCTGAATTTGGGGGATTGAAAGACGATCTCCGATCTTCCCTTAAGTCATACTTCAAAAGGAAATAAAGAAAAAAATGCCTTATGTTATAGGCAAAAAGCTTTAGAAACTGTAAGGACCACAAATGTTCACACAACTCAGAACTTCACATTTGCTTAGCTCTACGATGCTCAAAGCCAGCCCCTTGGGCCCCAGGTTGCTTCTGTTGCCAACACCACTACTCGTCAGCTTTAACAAGGGCAGTTGGGTGCATCATCAAGGGACACAGCAAACCACTGGAGAAGTGCTAACACACACCATGATGTTACAAGGCTAAGCTTACTTAGAGGGATTTTTTTCAATGATTATTACATCTGTTGTACTGTGCTGCACAGGTATATTCATATCAACAAAGTAACTCAGAGAGGATGGGAAAAGTAAACATTAAAGGGCAAATTGTGAGTAGCTGAAGTTTGCAGAGCAAAGAAGGTGTTTAATATAAAAGGGGAACGTGTCAGAGGAGTTGTGTGTTATCCAGTCCTCACCTTGACTGACAACTTGACAGCCTTTCACACATTTTAAAAAAAATCTTCAAAAAGCTTTAGTTAGCAATCATCACCAATTTTCACATTCAGTCCATGAAACAGTAGATACAGTTTAACATCTCGCTACATCAGGATGGTTGACTATTACTCTTTTAAACAGAATTGGAAATTGATGTAAAATTTCAAGTTGCCGTTACATCAGTAAGATGCCAAGAGGCAAAGTACACAGGAAGAGAAATGCGTGTTAGAAAACAAAACGCGGGGCTGTAGCCCTTTGTGTTGATGGGTAGCAGCATCAAGTTCTACCAGATGCTGAGGAAAAGTCAAAACGCTGCTTCTTCAAGCACTAACAGGTAATAAATCTCAGCTGTGAAGCAGCTATGTGGGTAGCAGGTTTCTCATTTTACAGTAACCACAAAGGCCTGTTGCATGGAGTGGTATGTAAAGTCAGAGCAGATTGCCCAGAGAAAAGTCCTGGCCTTGACTTCACATAGCAAATTCTGCTCTTGAAGAAAGACAGCCTGCTGACTGGTGATGTGTTCTGTATTCCCTTCCCCAAAAAGAAGGACTCAAAACAGTTATTGTTAGTCCTTCAAGAGACTGTAAGCCAGTTCTTAGCTAGCAAAGTCCTGCATCAACTGATAAATTGTCTCATCCCTTGTACTTTCTCAGCCGTTGAAAAAACAATATTATTCTCTCTGTGAATCCTGACAGTGCCAAAAGCTGCTCCTCAACTAGACCAGGCATGGAAAGCAGAGACCCAGGACAGAACTGACATGGTCTATAGACCAGAAGAGGCAATTATGTTATGCCAGAAATACGACAGCAAAAGGAACACACTGATGTCCCTGATAAAAGCCTCAACCCAGCCGAGCAATTCTCTTGCTTCCCAAGCCCAGGGTTCTACTGCCTTAATCATACCTGTTAGAGTGAATACCTCTCACCTTTCAACCTGCTCCTAGGAATAAACCCTCAGTGGCACACATGGCACACGGTTATGCACATGCTGTCCTAGAACAGTCTGTAGGGTATGCATTATCTGCCTTAAGCACAGCCAAATCACCAATATTCAGTTTTGCTACTGGCACCAACTTTAATGCATTGCCAAACCCTCCCTGACTTCCAGAAGGACAAGGCTTTTTCCACTGAGCCAAACAAGTACAATTATAAACACCATACGTTACAGCTTTCTAATTTGTTTTCTTTTCCACTTCTCATCCTTCATTACTGCCCTTAAAATGTCAGAACAGAAAGTAAGAACATAAAAGGAAATCACCACTTGCAACCACCGCATCAACACCAAACTATTTTAGAAGCCAAGCCTCTCCCAAAATATGTTTATGAGGAGCATACACCACATGCCAGGAAGATGCAAATATTCCCAGGCTGCATCATTTCAAGCTCTTGCATAAAACTGGGGAGTACTCTCAGATTTCCTAGATATTGTAGCCATCACCCTGGCACTGGAACACTTTCCAGTAGCACACCAACCTTCATGTTTCCAACACAAAATTCCAGATTACATTCCTTCCCCAAGCCTTGCTGGCACACTTTGCAGCCCACACCGTACCTCCCAAATAGCACTGAGCTCTACAAACATCTTTTTCACCGGTGCTTCAGCCTCCAGTTTGGTCACAGCTTTTCCCACCTCTTGCTTTGATTGATGACATCAAGTATGAATAGGACAACAATTTGCTATTTGGAAAAGAGGTGTTCAGTACGCAACAGAGTGAAGAACTCACATACTGGTATCCTTCTGTGAGTATTCCAAAATCTGGTACGGAGGCATGCTTACTTTGCACTCACCTTGCTCTGATGAAAACCTTCCTGCTTCCTCAGCATACAATATCACCTCTTTCTATTATGCATAAAATCAAATACTCTCCAAAACCTCAGCAGAAACATAGCAAATTAGTTGCCTGTGTGGGCCTTATATTCAAGGTAGAGTCAAATTCAACAGATGTAAAACTAGTCCTCTGTGGTGAAGGCAGGATTTGGTTCAAAGTACAACCTGTTTTTAAGTTTTCTGACATTTTATTTATATTTCAGAAAGAGTTCTGCATCTCGTTTCTGCATCCTTCAGTTGTATCTAAGCACCCTTCCATAGGTGCTCAGTTAGACAATTCATGAAAACTCTTTAAAACGTATGCATTTCTGTGGCCAAAGCAGGCCAACCAGGCATTAAGCATTGTTTTCCATTAGCTTGCAAAGTGCCAAAAGCCTCCTAGGATGGACTGAGCTAAAGGACAGTTCTGCACCTTCCTTAAGAAAGAAAATTCAACACCTGAAAGCAAGAAGCTTTCCAAAAAGCGCAAGAAAGCTTTCCAAAGCAATTATCATAATCCCTCCCATTACCCACAGGGAAGCAGTGGCTCAGAGGTTAAATAACTTCTCTGAGGTGGCTCAGCAAGCAGCACAGCCTGGATTAGAGCCATGCTGCCTCCTGACTTCCAGCTCCACGCTCAGCTCAGTGCCTTAAATAGCTCGAGTGCAAGTAATTAGCTCTGTGCATAAACCTAACTCAGGGAATGGGAGAGCTGCTGTTTAACTTAATGACAAAAAAGTCTATGGAGAATCCCAGCAGAGAAACATTAAATTGTAACTTGGTACTACCACCTGAATAACCTGAAAGAACATGTAGAGGAAAGCTGACGCACAGTTTATTGCCACCAGTTTTGGAAGAGGGGATTATTCACACACAGCAGAGTATGCTGCAATAAAATGTTTGTAGCTGCTATCACTAGGATAACTCTTGTAGCATTTATTATTTTCTGTTTTTACTGACATTTAGTTTGTTCTCCTTTCTGTCAACACCGATTTCACCATGCTTTTCTTTGTGGGGTACCGCAATTGCTATGAAAACAATGACACTTTTGCTAGGGCAGGATATTGGTGATACTGCACATTTCTGTTTGCATTGTCAAATCGCATCACTGTGTGTTTCTACAGTCATCTCTGGCACATGTGGCTTTCCCCTGTCAGAAGTGACTGCGTGTATGTTCTTTCACTACTCCACTGCCTACAGCTGTGTCACGCTCTTTTACTTTTCAGCTGCCTCCAGCAGAGAACAATCCATCTAAAATAGTCAGGAAAAAAAAAGGAGAATCTCTGCTGCTATTTTTGGTATTCAAGATCTTTGGCTTCACCTATTTTTGGAAGAATGTCTTTGTTCAGCATGATCAAAACTCCCACCCCGTGACACCGAAGCTGCACATCCCACTGCAGCCAGAGCTATTCACTAGTAGCCAACTCTGAACAGCAGAGCTGATGCACAGAACAAATCCAGGAGAGCCAGAAAGAAAAGTACGAGAGCCAAGATCCCCCTGTCTGCGAGACCTGAGTGAGGCTGTTGCTGCTCTCCCACACACTTTGGCTATCTCCACCCCGGCACACTGAGTAGGCAAAAAAAGGTGACTGGTGCACCTTGCACAGTGAGCTCCCCAGGCTAAGCACACATCTTGCCCGACATCCTTATAGCTCAGCACAACCCCAGCCTGGGTGGCTCATGGTATATAAACAGAAATCAGTATGCGTATCTCTTGTGCTTTAATAAGAGCTTTGCTTAGGGGATAAGAATGGTCAGAAATAGGAAATGGCAATCTGACCTGTGGAAGAACTAAATTCATACACTTTGCTTTCTTACTTGATTTAGAAAAACATTCAAGCACTGTCTGCTCTGGAACTTACCTCTGTACTTGCATCAGATGCATCTTCCAAAAGCAGCAGCACTCTTACTCACCCCAGGCAAAGAACTAGTAGGAGATGTTACAAAATAGGTGACACTGCACGACATGACTGTGTGACGTGATGGGAGCACAGCGCTTCTCACAGACCCACAGACACAAGCACTGCTCAGAAAGGGACAAACCTTAAACCCTTATGGACAAGACTTGGCTCACATCCTACAATTTGTGTCAGGGCTGCAGGGCAGCAGTTCTCAGCAATACAGCTGAGCCACACAAGAACCAGATACTGTAGCAGCTCTTAGCCCTGGAACACCTATGACAACCCCGTCCCCCTACCGTAAGGAAAACTGTTAGCACTTGACCTCCAGGTGTGAGAGCTATAGGCTTCAGGAAAGTTCCATCACAGCACTCCTGGTTTTGTCTGGATGGAACCACTGACTGTTTCTCAGCAATGCCTAGATTTAGCTTCCACAAAAATCAATGGAAAATGAGCCAAATCACATGGAGCAGCCCAGCTGCCCTCAGTTCAGCAGGAAGCAAAGCACAGGTGGCCCAAGAAATCCTGCCTAGATGGACAAACAGCACCGCAAGTCCAAGAGGACGGCAGCTGTAGGATGTTGCACAACTAACAAATGTACAGTTAGAAGAGTGGCGTGGTTAGGACAGTATTTTACAGGCTTATAGTTAGAAAGATTATCATGATGGAAAGAGACAGTTAAAAATGAAATGCTCACCTGTTTCCTACGCTCACAGTAGAAAACTCCAAAAGTAGGAACCACCAACCAGAGATCCTTCCCCAGTGGCAGTCAGCCCTTAAATGCAATCTAAGAGAGGTGCAGCCAGGCTCCACTCCTTCTGCTCACACAGCTGAACTGCCTTCACCTGTGCTCCCAGGGCTGATGGGTCTCTTCCCCAGATGCTCAATCTATGGTTCAGGCTGTGACTCAACAGTTCCCATACAGATGTCCTGAGATACTTAAGGAGGGTTTCTGTTTTCTGTTTATGCATGTTCCAGAAAGCACTCATGTGTTGGTACCCAGTCACACCTATTAATAGTTTTAGTGGATGCCACACAGCAGACTTCTAGTTTTAGTTTTTGCAAAGTAAAGCAGTAAAAGAGAATTTATGAATTTGAACAGCTACATCTCAGACACCTGATGTTCTTAATTGGAGCAACTTCAAGCAGTAACTGGATGTAAGTGCCAACCTGAGGGTGATCAGTGGAGAATCAGGAATGCAGGTGCTCTCCCCTCTGCTCCTCCTCCCTTTTCTCTCCCTCCCCAAAACCGGTGCTGGTGTCACCCCATACCCAACACACACAGGAGCCGGAGCCCTCCTTGCCTCAGCTGTAAACCTAAAGAACATCCCCAGCTGATGTCAAGCAGCCCATAACGACGCCAATTTCAGTACTGAACATAGGGTAAGATGCAAGACTGATGAGTTAATGCAGAACTCATGTTTTGCTACGAAGAGCATGGAGAAGTTGGCTCTTGGCTGACTGACAGCAGGAGTCTATGCTGGTGAGCAAGTTCCTTGCAAAATGTTTTATTTCCCCAACCAATACCATGCTCACTCCATATTTCCATTTTACAGTTAGCCATCAGGATACAGAGATTTCCCTAAAAGTTGAATATTCCATTTGTGCATATTTGTGATGTGCTGGGAAGCAAACAGGTGCCAAAGAATCCAAGTTAACTGCACAGACAATAGTGTATGTGACACATGCACACTGACCGGTTAACTCTCACTTCCTTAAGGTAAGGTTAAAAAACACCGAAATGAGTAATGCCACTCTGAGCTTCTGCACAGAGGCAAGGCAGTACCACACTGGCCTGAAATCTTCTCATGAAGATCTCACCTGGAAAGTGTTTGAAGCAGAAGAAAAAAAGTTTGCTTCAGCATTCTTAAAATAAGTAATACTGTCCTTTCTTCAACTCGAGCCATCTTTCACTCAGTGTACCTCAAATTATGATGTTTGATGGAGCAAAAGCTTAATTTTATAACAAACACTTTCTTTTCACTTCCAAGGGGCTGCAGCAGCCCAGAGCAGCCCGAGGTGCAGCAGCAGCCAGCGCACAGCTCCCAGCACACAGCTCCCATAGCTCCAGCCAGCAGCCACCCTGAGCAGCCCCTGGGCTCCCAGCAGTGCCGGGTGAGCAGCGTGCCAGCAGCCACCGTGCAATGCCAACAGCACCGCCACAGCTGGAAGAAGCCAGCAACGAATAAGGGCCATTTTGCGACGCTTAGATTTGGAGAAGAGCGTCTCCGGCAGCACCCCATGCAGCGACAGGCCCGTAAGTACGGCAGCAGAGATTCCCGCAGCCACCGACGGCAGGGAGACCGGGGGCCCAGCTGGCAGCTCCCGCGCTCGGCAGCGATGCTTGACCGTGTCACAGTACGATAAAGGCAACGACTGAGGAGCGGCGGTCCTGACAGCCGTCAGGGCAGCGGTACTTACAGACAGGACAAACCCTACCGAAGGCACCAACTCTCCGCTCTCATTCGGCCAACGCAGAAACGTATTTTAAAGACCCGGAATTAACAGCCAGGCCCGCAGAAGGGCGGCCTCACCCCACGTCGGTGGGAGCGCTATCCGTACCGGCAGCCCCTCAGCTCGGTGCCGGCTGCCGGTGGGAGCCATTGTTCCCTCGCACTAACGCAGGCCGGTGCCTAACAAAGAGGACGGCGGGCAGGGCGGGCCGCGCTGCCGGCGGGGATGCCCGAGGGCCGATCGATACCCGCGGAGAGGCGCCCGGCCGGCTCCGTTCCCGCCGCCGCCACATCCCGCCGCCGCCGCGCGGTACGGACGGTGCGGTCGCTCCCGGCGCGGCGCTGCAGGTGCGCGGCCGGCCCGCGGGTAGCCGCGCGACGCCCCGCGGCGAGGGGAGCCGGCAAAGTTGGGCACAACTTCCCCCGAAAAAGCGGACGGAACCCCCAGCGCCTCGCAATAATTGCGGCGGCGACGCGAAGGAACGGCCGGCAGAAGGCTCGGCGAGGCGCTTCAACGCAGTTCCCCCACGCCCACCTCAGCCGCCGAGGGCAGCGGCCCCGAGCCGCGCTCAGCCGTCCGTTCCGCGGCCGGCACAGGTGGGCACGGCCGCCCGCCCGGCCCTTTGTCTCCCGTCCGCCCGCTCCGCACCGGCACCGCGAAGCGGGG
This sequence comes from Chrysolophus pictus, assembly GCA_037305975.1. Taxonomy (NCBI): domain Eukaryota; kingdom Metazoa; phylum Chordata; class Aves; order Galliformes; family Phasianidae; genus Chrysolophus; species Chrysolophus pictus. The sequence goes on from CM074578.1 coordinate 97,230,419, forward strand.
CCTCCGCCCGCGCCCCTCCGGCAGCCGCCCCTACCTCGACCTCCGCCTCACGCCGCCCGCAGACGCCGCGTTCCGCGCCTCTTACGGCCGGGCCGCGCACGGCCGCCGCTCGCCGATCCGCTCCAACCGGGCACGGCCCGGCCGCAGGTGCCGCCGCCTCGCGCCCAAGCAGGGCGGCACGGCACGGCACGGCACGGCCCCGCCCTCGCGCCGGGAGGGGCGGCGGCGGCCCCGCCACGCCCCCGCCGCGGAGCCGAGCGCGTTGGTCTCCGCGCCGGGGACGGCGGCCGTGCGCGGCCTCAGCACCTGCGGCTGGAAGGCGGCTCGAGAGCGGCCGTGCCGAACCGGTGCTTGTCGCAACCGGTGCTTGTCGCGGCGCGCGGCTACACAAAGCAAGAGGCGCGGCCGCTGTCCCGGGCGGTGCCGCTCCCGCCCCGCCGCACCTCGGGCGCTGCGTCCTCCATCCAAAGCCGCCGAGTTGGTGAACCCCCGAGCGAGGCGAGGGGCGGGCTGCGGGTAGAAATAAATACATAAAAAGCGAAGGCTCTGTTCCTCGGCCGCCCCCGCCGTGCCTGCAGCACATCCGCAGAGCTCGCACGGTGCACGGCACTGGCAGCGTTTCACGCACCGTGAGCATCCCCGCGCAGCTTAACGCGACCGCTGCGCTGCTGAAAACCATGGATAAGGCTCCCGGAATTCATCCTCCGTGAAAATAAAACAACAGCGCAGACTCAGGACAAATGACCCAGGCACAGCCCTGGGCCCGTCCCGAGGCCGCCCGGCGGCTCCCACCGCTCCCGGCACCCCAGCCCCGCCCCTTCGCACCGCTTCGCCGCCAACGAACGCGCACAGCTGGAAAAGCAGAGCCAAATGTTTCTGAAACCGTCTTTTTCAGCCCCAAACCGAGAAGCCCACCCGTTAGCTCTCTCTCGAGCCCTCGGCTGTCTTTTAACGACCGAGAAATGCCGCTTTCGACGCGGGAGCTGCCGCACGGTCCCAGCAGCCCGCGCCTCGCCGTCCCCTCTACCCCAGCGGCCCCGGGAAGGGGAACGGAGCGGCCTTCCCCGGCTCGGCCCCGTCCTTCCCCGCTGCCCAGAACGGGGCCGCCGCCAGCGGTAGACGCGGCAGTAGCGGCAAGCACCGGACGGGCGGGAGGCGACGGCACCACGCGGGCTGGGAGCGGAGGCAGGCTCCGCCCCGGCACGGTTCGGCTCGGGCCGGGTCGGGCTGCACCGCCGGAGCTCTGACGGCGGCACGAAGCCCTGCCCCGAGGGTCGCTTTCATCGGTGCAAAATAAGCTCTCTTTCCTACCGCTCACATCCCAGGAATTCTTCTGCGCGATTTCCTCGTCTCGAAATTCAAAGCGCAGAAGTGCATCTGCGGAGCAGCAGCACCACGGGAGCCGTTCCTCCGCCCTTACGGCCCTCTCTCCTTCCACTTCTGCCCTTTCCCCGTTTGCCGTCGGTGTGCAAACCGAAGCTGTGAAACACGGCTGCTGGGGAACCTGCAGGAGTTCTGTTGGACTCCAGCACACAGTTCATTTCTGCAAAGGGTTTTCTTCTTTAAAAAGAAGAAAAGTATTCATTCGAACATCATTAATTTTAAACAGAAAGTTACTTTCTGGTGTTATTGTTAGAATATGGCCATATCTGTGCCAGTTTTTCTTAGAAGGTAGAATTCATATAATACTCCACAGCATTTCCAGGTTTGATTTTCACCAACTTTTTTAAGGTCTATAGATGTCAGCTTTAAAATCATATCTGATAAGCGGGCATTTCTAGTTTTTCCACGAGTACAGAATCACAGAATATCCCGAGTTGGAAGGGACCCACAAGGATTGGAAGACAGGAAAGGTATCAGGAGTAGTCAGCATGGGTTCACTAAGGGGAATTCATGCTTGACCAATGTGGTAGCTTTCTGTGGTGTCATCGCTAGCTGGGTTGACTGGGGGAGAGCAGTGGATGTTGTGTATCTTGACTTTATCAAAGCTTTTGTCACTGTCTCCCACAGCATCCTTGTTATGAACTTAGAAAGTATCAGACAGATGAGTGGAGAGTCAGGTGGATCGAGAACTGGCTGACTGGCAGAGCTCAGAGGGTTGTCATCAGTGGCACAGAGTCTATTTGGAGGCCTGTAACTAGTGGTGTTCCCCAGGGGTCAGTGCTGGATCTGGTCTTGTTCAGTATCTTCCATCAATGACCTGGATGAAGTGAGCCCATTGTCAGCAGTTTTACTGATGTTACAAAGCTGGGAGGAGTGGCTGACACACCAGAAGGCTATGCTGCCATTTAGCAAAACCTGGACAGAATAGAGAGTTGGGCAGGGAGGAGCTTGACGAGGTTCAGCAGGAGCAAGTGTAGAGTCTTGCACCTGGGGAGGAATAACTGCATACATCAGTACAGGTTAGGGGCTGACCTGCTGGAGAGGAGCTCTGCGGAGAAGGGTCTGAGTGTCCTGGTCAACAACAGGTTGGCCATAAGTCTGCAGTGTATTATTATGGCCAAGAAGGTCAGTGGTATCCTGGGGTACATTAAAAAGAGCATGGCAAGTAGGCTGAGGGAGCTGATCCTCCCCTTCTGCTTTGCCCTGAGGAGGCCATGTCTAGAGTAGTTAATGTTTCCCTAGATCAAAAAAAGGCAGGGATCTTCTTGAAAGAGTCCAGTGGAGGGCGACAAAAAATGATTAAGGCCCTGGAGCATCTCCTGTATGAGGAAAGCTGAGAGACCTGGGAATGTTCAGCCTGGTGAAGAGAAGGCTGAGAGAGGACCTCATTACTGTTTATAAATGTCTTAAGTGCGGGAGTCACAGTGATAGGGGCAGATGCTATTCGATGATGAGGAACAGTAGAATGAGAGTGAAGATATGGAAGACTGGGGAAACATCTGTGGTGGAAAACTGACCCTAGGGTAGGCTCTCACCTCAGTTCACCCTCTGCACCTCTTCAAAATTCATTTGGAGAAAGGAGTTCCATCAGGGAAATACAGCACAAGGGCTTGGAAACTGACTTAATTACTAATAGGATAACTGTTATTTTACTCTAGGTAACACAAATGCCTTCTTATCCATGATTGGAGTGTTTCTAGAATGCAATTACCAGAGGTGACAAGATGCCATGCTCCAAAAAGGATAGGAAGCATGGAAAAGTGGGATGGGGGGGACTGCAGGTACTGTAACTGCACAGCTGCAAAGCTATCGAGATCAGTGACAGCTGATATACAACATAAGTTCCAGCTTTTGTGTAATGTATCCACAATTCTTTGTAAGGCATCATCTGTCCATTTTGGCTTCTTTGCTTTTCAGTGTTGCTGAACTTTCCCTCTCATTTTAAAGAGAACAAGGGGGACTATTCTTTTGTAAATTACTTTCATTTATTCTAATATCTTCTCTGAAAACCAAACAATCCTGATCTTTTGTTCTACTAATGGGAAAAATTATTCTGGATGTCTGCATTTGCAGTGGAAGTGCTCAACGTAGTTTCCCCTACAAATAGATTGCTCTATTTAATCCTATTACAAGAATTACACTAGGAAAAAAAAATCATTCTTCATTAAAAAAAAAAAGCCTGTTTTTATGATCTAAATTAAAAAAAATAATAATCCAATGTCCCATATAGTTATATTTGGGTGTTCACCATTTCAAACAAAGTAAAATAGTTGGCAAATCTATGCTCCCAATGATTTTTACATTTATAATACATTATTTGACCTTGGTGGTTTGTTACCTACCACCTTCTGATAGAACCTTACTGTTGTTCTCATTTCCATCTCAATACAGAAGGGACAATGATGTTTCATGGGGGCAGGATTTGAGGACTGGCTTTATAATGATGCTGAGGGTTTCATCAAAGGAGCAGCAAATCTAATGACATTTTCACTATTACTCAGTTTTTTAACCAATGGATTTGCTCTCTGTTCCAGCCAGAGATCTACTAAAGATCATAAACTCATGGATCGCATCAAAGGCCTATTCAAGAAATTATGAAGTAAAATCACTGCAAGGAAAAGGAAGGAAGCAGAGAAGCATAAAAAAGAATAAAAGAAAAAAAAAGTATGTCCTATGTAATTTAGGTGTATTACTACCAGCAATTTGTGCTGCCTCTGAAGGCTGCTCTAAGCCCATATTTATATACAATGTTCCATAAGAAAACTTAAGACTGCCTTTACCAAAGGCACATATCAATCCCTGCAAATGCTCCATCAGCAGAAGCCTTGCTGTGCTGCTGCGGCACTGGTACCAAGAGTTCATCAGGGGGACGGACCCATGGCTGAGGACATCTGGAAGGAAGCTGATACAACAACTGCAAACAAACCAGGCCCAAACCCTAACTTAAACAACTGCAATAAAATAAAGAATCCTGGGCTTAGGCTTTGCTCCAAAGCTGAAGCTTCCCCTGGTGCACCTGAGCAGGAACAATGCAGGGCATGGCAGCAAACATTTCCTCTCTCTGAGTCAGCATGAGTGACACGTGTCTGTAATGCACAGTGCTGCATGTCAAATCCTGGCACTGTGTATATGGCTTTTGGCAGGGGAATAAAGAAATTAAGCCTATGCTGCTTTATCTTAAGTCTCAAGCGTGATATGGAGAGAACTGTCACAGCATATTGGCAAAATGGGCTGAGAATTGCTCAACTACAGTGCTGGGAGAGAGGCTCCATGCTGCTCTCAGAGCGTTGAGGCAGGAAGGTACAATAACTCACCTGTACCCAGTGCTGTGCCTGGAGAAGGGCTGGCAGAGGGGCTTGGTGGCAGCAGCCAGCTGAGAGACACCCCAAATGGAAGCAGCCATGGCCATCAGTGTTGGAACCCCCCAGTGTGTGTCCCCCAGAAAGCTCTGGGCCCTGACATGATGTGTGCAGCCAACGAGGCACCAGATACCAGCGGCAAAGTCAGCTGAGCTACCTGAAGGAATCGACTGACTACATTACACCTTCCATTGGAAATACATATATGCACATACCCCAAAGGTAAAGGTTCAGAGATTCATTTTTCTTTTGGCTTTCACTTATACAGTGGCATAAATCAGAAACATCACCCTCAACTCATTGCCGGTGCACTGACGTAGAACTGATACAAAAAATAGGAAGGTAAAAATACAGCATCCTTCTCTCAGAAAAAAAACAGAGCACAGGACTTATATCTATCCATTTATGTATGCATGTATAATAACTTATCTACATTTAAATTTTAATAATTTTTAATTAAAATTGGCACAGGCTACCCAGGGAAGCGGTGGAGTCACCGTTCCTGGAGATGTTCGGCAAACATGTAGATGTGGCTTTTAGGGATGCGGCTTAGTGGGCATGGTGGTGATGGGTTGCTGGTTGGACTAGATGACCTCAGTGGTCTTTTCCAACCTTAGTGATTCTATGACTGTGAAAGAATGATTGATAGCACTTAACATTACAGCCTAACTGCACTGTAACAATGCAAGAAATAGAAATAAGCCCCTACAAATGTTAGACAAAGCCAAGCCACTGAAGTGACCACTTAAACAACATGTTTCTCCTCTGCATGCACAGAAAGATGTTCTTTCCTTCATATCAGTCAAAATGGAGAAAACAAGTGGGGATTGGAACCAAAAAGATAAAGGGCTGTTTTACTTTTCCCATTTTGAGCCTTAGTAAGAATTTGGTGATTGCAGAGTCTGGTCTGCTAACCACTTCACATGCAGAATGAGTTTTGATAATTGTACTCCTCCCCTTAACACTGCATATCTATCTATTTGAGATTATACTGTGATTTAAATCGGAAGACACTAACTAACGTGTTTCTTACTTTGCTTGTGCACCTTGACACAGATCAGCATTAAAATTATCACGTAGTAGAGGTGTCAGTCATCAATTTGGAACATAAAATGGAAAGTATTAGGTAATTTCAGACTTAACATGCGGATTCTTAAACAAATATGCTAACAGCATATCCTGATCATAGGTGACAAGAGAGCACTAGGCACCAGTGAATAACTATCAGTTGTTCCTTCAGAAAATAATTTAAAAGCCCAAATGAAGAACAAGATTAATTTAAATAATCAGTTTTGCATTTCCTGTTAGCTGATTTAAGGCATGATGAAAACTGTTGATTAAACTCCCTTACTTAAATCAGTGCCCGTGTGCAAGATTGCAAGCCTGTGAACATCAGCCCATGATAGTAATAAAAGACTCTTTGGAGAAGTAATAGCTTTCACAGAATACTGAAAGACCACCATCCTTCCTTTGAAAAAAGAAAAATGAATCTTAATAAGCTAAGCAATTTTTCTCCCTTAAGCTCTTAACACTGTAAAAATAGTAGGAACAGAACAATAAGACATAGGATAGGATATTCATAGCCTTATTATACAGGTATGACTGAACTTGGGATCCCTTTCACTAACTGTTGAAGTGGAAGATGAAGTATGGATGGAATAATGTAAAAGACAGGTTTGAGATCCCTAAGTATTGCAGATGAACACCCTGCCCAGCTGTTTGGCCTCTCAAGGTCTGCAAGCTGTTGCCAGGAGAGGATGGCTGAAGGGTGCAGGGTGAACAACACCGTGATGCCTCAAGCACCACAGTGCTTCTGTCCAACCCCTGGACTCTCTAAAAATTGTAAGGGCAACATCTCTAGTCCCAAGTAGTTACTCTCGTAATTATTCTTCCTCAAATCTCATCTGAATTTAAGATGCCTTTGTTCTTCTTATCAGTCAAAATCAAAGCATGAAAGCATTCATAGTGAAGTTACAGCAAATGCAGAAAACTGTATTTCACTGAGGGCAGTGTGGATGCCATCAGCTTCCTATTCCTCTTGACTTCAGGAGATGTGGGATTGCTTGCTGCACAGAATGCACTGGTACAACCCCATGGCCCCTCTCCAAGTTTACAGGGCTGGCAGCAATGTATTTCTGTGCTGCCCAGTGCTCTTCATGCACTCCCAAATCCCCAAAGGGATCTCTATCCCTCTGGGACAGTGCAATGGTGCCAAGGCTGCACCAGGCTCCAATCTTTGCTACAACTGCTGGAGCATAGAGCTGTGGGTCCTGGCATCTGCATGCAGGAGCTGTGCCGTCATGTCTGTGGGTGCTGAGCAGGCACCATCTCAGAGACCTCTTGGTTTTTTTGATAAAGCTACGGTAATCCACAAATACGTTTATGTATTGCTTTTATTCCTCCAGCATTTGTACTATCCACCTTTGTGTCACACTGCCCTGCAAATCTGCTTCCAAAAGGCTGCCTTTCTTCTTCTAAAAGCATTTCCAGTGCTTAGCAAGATTTCAGAGCCCTTGACTTTGCAGCTGGCAAAATTTACAACATGTTTACAATATCCTGCATAATTTGGCTATGAGATAATGTATAGCATAGTCCTTCAGTGGTGCACAGTGGGAGAAGAACAAGTGGAAAAAAAAAAAAAAAAAAAAGAGTGATGGAAAGCCAAGAAAAACAGATGGTAGCAAGCTCTTCAAGGGGCAAGAATGAATAAATAACTGCGGATTTTTTTTTTTTCTTGCCAAAGAAAAATATATTATTAAATAAATAACACAGGTTTTCGGAAACGCAAACTATATTGAATGTGCATTTTTTTCCAGTATTAAACAATGGCACTTCATCAAGACTGATGGTCTGTACTGCACATGTTTGCCTAAATGAAGCAGAGAGAAGCAAACTAGCATTTCTCAGAAAAGTTCTTGTTGGACCCGAGGGCCACATTTCATGCTTCCTGGAAAGTTATCTGACAGATAACATGTCAGATCTTTCACAGACGTAAGGCAGAGCAGCCTGGACTTACCACGCTGTTTAGCAGCATTATATCTCTGGCAGTCTGTGTCAGATCTTCCATTCTTCAAGAGCAAAACTTCTCAACTTTCTGAGGTGCTTCCCTGTTCTGCCATTAGAGCCAGAGGAAAACTGCACCTTCTTAATACCCCAAGCACACTTCTAAGACGATTAAAGGATCAACTTTTGTCTTTATTTTTGACTGCATCATGTCAAGCAAGAGGGGGAGATAGCTGCTTAAAAATACCCAAGTATATAAATAACCTTACTTTCTTCCAGCAAAATATTTTCCCCCTCTTTGTAAGTCACCCAGAGGAAGCCAAGCAACATATGGGATGCATGAAAACTGCTCTCCGCCAATCTGTCAATCCATTTTAGTGATGCCGTGCATCAACCCCAACTCCGTTATTAACAGCCTTCCCTGCACTAGGGCTGCCAACTGGCCTGCAGTCAGCTATTCGCCATGAGACAAACCATCTCTGCTACACTGATCTATGGGCCTGCAGAGCAAAAAGCTGTAAGGCATCAAATCTCACATGGTTTTCCTCTGTAGCCATGGTGCAAAAACAATCTCTGCCGCATCGCTGATGCTTGTTTGCTCACCCGCTGGCGGCAGAGGAAGGCAAGCAAGCAGGCATCTAGCAAAGCTTTTTCTGTTAACCAGCCTCAACAGTGGGTTAGAGAGCAGAAAATATCATAGGCTGGAAGTAGCCACAGCCTCTAATAAGGGGCAATAACTTCTTGACATGGCAGCTGTAGAAGAGGGCTGTGTCTCAAGCCTACACAGTCATTCCTATGGGCTATGGCAAGAATGGTAGTTTTGGGGAGTAAGACTGAGCCAATGCTGCAGCAGTGCAAATCTCCTGGTGAAGCTCTATGTAACACAGAGGGAGCTACCAACATGAAGCAGAGAATGAGCAAGAATTGGATCTGAATTCCCAAAGCACCATCACACATCAGCACTTAAAAACTACTGCCTCTTCCTTGCATGTATGAAATGAGGAGGCTCTGTTTTTCTTTCTGGAGATCTGGACTCACAGTGTTGGTTGCCTATAAAACTTAAAATGTCTTCTACCAGCACTGCAATAAATCACAATGCTCAGTATATTTCTTGGAAGCCAGAAACAGCAATGGGAAAGAAGGGTCGACCTCATCATGTAACTGCTTTTCCAGAGGCAAAACAAGCTTAGTTATGCCCACAACACTTTTGATGATATTTTCATCCAAGCCCTTTCTGTTCCACCCATGCAAATTTGAATGCTATCACTTTAGTTTTTAACTCCTTTTGCTAAGAGCAGAAAATGAGTCCCTCCTCAAAACCATGTGCTTCCATGTTCTGGCACTGATTGCTTTTGCTAAGTAAGAAGAATCCTCGCTAAGAATCCTAGTCCTTAAGAAGCAATGAGCCTGCAGATGAGCCTCCCAAATGCCAGCTGCTCTGGCTCCTCACCCAGCAGGTACCAAGTATTCCTCCCTCTAACTGTAGCTCCAGCAGAACTCTAGATAGACCCCAGTAGTTTTGGGGGATCAGGGGACCAGGAATTTGCAGCAGTGCAGCTGGGTTCATATATCTGTGCAAACTTTTGCTAAGTCAGTGAGGTCAGAGGCTACTCCTTTCAAAGCAGGACAGGGTTCAAAGGGACACGAGCTGCCAGAAGAGGCCACTGTTGGGAATGCCTCCAGCTCTCCCCCTGAACTGCAAACTGAAGCGCTTCCTTTTGTTAGAGCATATGGCCAAATCCTGAGTCCTACACATGGTTTAATGCCAAGAGTGACTATTAGTTTGGCATCCTGCACTGCAAAGAAGACACTGGGAGTTGTGCCCAAATGAGAAGAGGGGCTGAGGCAGGCAGCTTGTCCCGCTGCCATTTCAGCTTGTGCTGTATCTCCCCAGGGTGTGTACTGACCAACACGTCACTCGGCCCTGATACTGCCCACTCACCACCGCGTCCCTGGCTTAGTCCAGCTCTTGCCGTTCTGTGCTCTCACCAGCCACTTCATCTGAGACAACGTGCATTTGGATTTCACCCTTATATTGCAGTGTACAAAAGACTATACTAAGAGTATTTTGCTACCCAAAGCATTTTTCCATTATATATTTTTTTTGCAGTACTGGGTAGGCTAATATTGTGGAATAATATAATTGCAGTCACCAGGCAGAATATTTTCTATAGTTCCTTTGACATTGTCAGTACTCTAAATATATTCTTTCTTCCTTAAGCTTCCAAAATTACACTGATCAAAGCAACCTGCATTTATATACTGATGTGCTTCTGCATTCAAGAGATTTGCCAAGTGCTAAATACAAGTTTTCTCATTCTAGACAAAATCAAATTCAAGTTCCAGCTGCCTCTGCTAATATGCTGCAAAAGTTTAGCAGTACAAAGCCATTGTTGTAGAAGCAGACACATAAGATGATTATATTAAACTGAAAGAGGAAGTGGTATCAGCCTAAAATTACTTTGCTGGAGATCCCAGTGTTTATTTCCTTCCTCTGACACCAGCAGGCACCTTGGGTCCTTTACAGTCACTGCAGACAAGGCAGTGGCTTTGCCAAGATCTCCCCCCCTTTCCAACAGGGCACTGACTTAAAAATCAGCTTAAAGAAGCACTGAAATTCCCAATGTAAAGAACTTCCTGATTTCAGCAGAGATGATGGAATTTAAAGCATACGGCATCAATTTAAAAAATGTTATTCTCTCACTCTTCCCCATTAGCTGACATTCTTGGGCATCATCTCTGAGCACCTTTCATGCTACAATTACACTGATAGCCACACACACGAGATACCTGCTGCAAACATATTTCTCTGGGCTATGGCACACACATACAGAGGTTTGCCAAGATACCTCATTCTCTCCCTGCAGTCCTTCTGATGGTACCATTGAGCACAGATACAGACAGCACCAGGTTTCTTGCTGTTCTTGCCTTACAGACATCAGCCGACCTAATTTAGAAACTAGACTGAGACCCCTGCTCACATTTGGAATACAGAACAAACCAGCCTTGGTCCTCAGAGACTTACACACAGATACTTTCTAACCACAGAAAGGATTTTCACTGTTCAAAAGGCTAGAGTTAACAGGGGTTAACTGCTCTGGTGAAGCTGCACCCCAAATACTGTGTCCAGTTTTGGGCCCCTCGCTGCAAGAAAGATATGGAGGCCCTGGAGTGTGTTCAAAGAAGGGCAACAAAGCTGGTGAGGGGTCTGGAGCACAGGCCTTATGAGGAGCGGCTGAAGGAACTGGGATTGTTCAGTCTGGAGAAGAGGAGGCTCAGGGGAGACCTTATTGCTCTCTATAACTACCTGAAGGGAGGTAGTAGTGAGCTGGGGGTCAGCCTCTTTTCTCGTGTAACTGGTGATAGAACTAGAGGGAATGGCTTCAAGCTGCGCCAAGGGAGATTTAGGCTGGATGTTAGGAAACACTACTTTTCTGAAAGAGTGGTCAGGCACTGCAATGGGCTGCCCAGGGAGGTGGTGGAATCACCGACCCTGGAGGTGTTCAAGGTACATTTGGACGTTGCGTTGAGGAATATGGTTTAGTGAGAACTATTGGTGATGGGTGGATGGTTGAACTGGATGGTCTTGTAGGTCTTTTCCAACCTTGGTGCTTCTGTGATTGTGTGATTCAGGTGCTCAATAACATCTAAATTAAAAGGACAAATTGCAGGAGCAGACATCCCAGAGCAGTGGCACAGTCTCTAACAAATAAGCCACTATCCAAATCCCATTCAATACAACACAGCCCGGGAGGGAAGAAAAAGACACTGGCAGCCCCATGGTTGTAAAGGACTGCCAACATGGAGCAATGAGAGCACAGTGTGTGGCACCTCAGTCCTGTGGCCTCTGAACACAGGAGGCAGGTTCCTGCACATAGAGCATCCTCTGCCTTGCTCCAATGCTAGACATGCCCACATTATTTTGGCACAGCAGTCACGGGGGAGTGGGCATTGATGGCATGCTACTGAAATCAGTCTGCATCAGTGTGGCTGACGGTGGAAGGAAAGCAGAAAAACACTGTCCCTCAATTCAGCAGCAAATAGCAAAGGGAAAGGTTAAAGATAGGTCTTTAGAGGTAATTATCTAATTCATTCTGATATCATGCAACGAATGCTTTAAAGAGGATCTTACTGAAACTGTCTGTCCTGTGCAAAAGTCACACTGAAAATTTTAAGTAAATCAGGATAGCTCCCTATGCAATGATCAACAGAATCAGTGATTTAAACAAAAGGGTGCCAGGCTCTTGGCAAAGCTGTTATTACATTGCTTTCCTTCCTGCTGCACTGTTCATATTTACTTCAGTGATGTCTCTTTCAGAGGATGGATTCATACAGAAGGAGAGGGCTTTAAACTCATCCCCAGCCAGAAGAGGATCATGGAGATGAAGACTTGCAAAAGGAGATCCAGAGGATCTGAAAACTGAAAGCAAAGATGAATGCAGAGGACTGTACTAAATGGATCACGCTTGAAAACCAAGGTGATGAGCCATGCTTGCAAGGCTGGGATGGTGCAGCACAAGCACATGGGGCAGCATGCCAAGAGGCTTGCAGTATCATCCAAAGGGAACTTTTCGAGAGAGCAATCAAGAAGGCAACATGCAGCAGGGCCTGAAGCTCCTGTTTCCAACCTGAGGTAGGTCAGTCAGGTGGTGCTTGCCTGTCACTGCTGCTGTTGCCACCCTGGTTTGCCAAGCCTAACTACTGTCATAAAGCACAGGGATACTACAGGGAGCTTGCAGGAGTGCCAAGCATGTCACCACCCTTCATCCTGGCTACAGAGGGAGATGGAGGACGCAAGGAAGGATGCAAGATTTGATGCCAGAAATTCCTGAGTAAATAATGCAGTTTTAAATTTGAAGTGGTGAACCTATCAGGAAGCTGATCCTCATTTGATTTGAAGCAGCTGCCTCCTGCCAGGTAAACACACAGACCCTGAGCTCACTTGCAGCTATGACAATAACTGAGGCCAGCTGGAAAAGCCAATAGGGTGCCATTTCTCCAGCAGGATCTCCCAGCAGGAATATGCCTCAGCTGACATAAAGGCTTTATTTGTTCTATATCTGTGCAGAAACCTCACATTTGTAGGGATCCGGATTCAAATAAATAAACGAGAAAGACTTAGGCAGTAACTACAGGTGTCCTCATACGGCTGCAGGCCAGCTCACCTCCAGGCAGTGCAGGGCTGGCACTACACCGGTGTGTTCGTCATCAGCATCTCCTCCTTTGGCTAAAGGCTAGCTTAGTTTGCTACAAAAGCAGCATAGTGAGTGCAACAAAAAAGACAGTTACAAGACAGTCACCTTCTGTCACCTGCCCAGGCTATATTTTACACATCTCCCCTCCAGGAAACCACTTATGGCTTGAATATGGAAATGCTCTTTTCTGTGGGATTTTCTTTCTTCATCTAAGTATAATTCAGATATGTGGCTGGTAAAAGGAGCTGAAAACAAGGATGAAGACCAGGCTCAGGGCTGGTGGTGTCAAGCTGCTCTCTTTCATAGAGCTCCCCAGCAGAAACTAATCCAGATGTGATTACTCTCTCTAGGATCTTTAAATCCAGGCTTTGAGGATTAAGGAGTCCCCCCTTCCCAAACAGGGGAATCTTCCCTTAATCCAGCCCAACTGGCAAAGCAATACTGGGAAAAAACAGCATTTTCTGGGAGATGTAGTCCTGGCTCTTTGTATTTCAAAACCTTTTAGCAATGTCATGTCCAACTGGCCATGGCTTGAGAGCTCTTCAGCATCACTCCAAAGTCACAGTTTGGTTGTAGCCCTCACAGCCAGTGCCCTCCTTCCCCTCTGCTAGGTACCATTTCAGGGTTACTTTGGGTCTTCCATCCCAAACACAAGCCCTTCTGAGCCTTGCTGCCCTGCCAGGTTCTTTGGAAGTGTTCCCTCCACCCACCATGGAGTCTATGGGCTTATCACCACTGCTTAGCACCCAGTGGCTGAAGCAAACAGAAACAGAAACTGAGGAAAAATGCCATCACAGTAAAGATATAGTCTCACTTGTCCTTATCACATGAACACCTCTTATAGGTGTTCACCACTTTCAACCTGCATTTCAATGGCAGCCAAATACAGCAGCAAGGCAAAGCCCCACTGCTTTCTCACTTCTACTTGCAAACACCCCTTTCTCTCTATGGATAGTTTTGGTGCAGGACAGTGGGCACTGACAACCACCTGCCAGCCACACTTCAAGCTTGTCCCCAGTCCTCCACCCCAACTCATCCACAGGCCCTCACACACCAGTTCCAACTTTAGACTTCATTTTTCTACTGATGGGGCTGGCTGAAAGGGTCCCTACCTGCTGCGCCATTAGTTTGTGGAACAGCCAAGAGGAGAAAAGAATACCGACAGTGTAAAGGTGTGTCACTGTAAACCTGGAAATTCATTCCCCCAGCTTCCAGGTCATACAACTCTAAGAAAGTCCGATTTACTCTGTTAGAAGTTAAAATATATTCATGACCTATATAAGACTGTTTAAAATGTATGGAAGGCGTATTTACGCAGGAGGAGAAAACCTGACTCCTCCTGAAAATAAACACCCCTTGTTCTAATATCAGCTATGAAAAGCATCTTGAAATATAACCCACTTTTATGGCTTTGGGGTGCCGCTGGTGAATGCTGGAGCACACTGCAGCACTTCCTGCCTCAGGAGCTCCCTCCACCATGGTGAAAGGCTGTTTGGGCTCTTCCTGCGCTGCTGGGCTCACACCAAAGCAGGTCTGGCTGCAGCCCCTCTCAGCCCATTGCCATGGATACCCCAGGACTGTCAGCCAGGCTGATTTAAGCGCCCCATTAGCAGAGGGAATCACCAGCCCAGAGGCAGAGCACCCCCCATCACACTGATTTATGCCTCTTCATCTGCAGCAGCAGAGATGATTTTTCTTTTTAATCCGTTTTCACTCTGGCATGCTCCAGCTTAGTGAATGTGCTTTGCTGGGGGAAGGGAGGTTTGATTTGATTTGTGCCAGAGCTGAGAACAAAGACGCAGAAAGCAATCTCTCTCTCTATTGCTTGAAGCCCGAGTGGGGAAGGGAGTGCAGAACCAGCTGGCTTTTTTCCTTTTTCCTCCTTATTTTCATAAGGGTTTGCCCAGCTATGTTTGCACATGGCACTAATAGGCACTCAGAGGCAGCAGCATCACTTTAAGCTTTGAACTGCCGTTTGCAGAAAGAAATGTTCATCCCTACAGGCTCATCGTCATGGCAACAAGAAATCCCCTCATATAAGGGTACCGCTGCTAGAGAGGCGCTCCGCCAGGGGCTGGTCCTGGGGGATGCAGCCCTGCTCAAGGCAGGCACACAGACAGCCTGTGGCAGGAGGCTGAACCCCCCAGGAAGCAGCACCCGAGCAGGACATTGTGCCACTTACTCAAAGAGAACATGGGGGTGGCGAAAGCACTGCTTGCTTTGCCATCAGGTTGTGCCAAGGGGAAATAATAGCAGTTACATCTTCAGATAATCACAAATAGTACCTGTGGACTTTGAGAGTTACTGGGATTTATAGCATTTTTCTCTGAGTTTAATCTAGGCTGTGCTTCCCAGGCACAGTGACACTGCATAGAGCATAGTGCAAGGAGACCTCGGCAGCTCCAGAAAATTAACACACTTTCTCTTCCACTCAACAATGGAGAATCAGTTTAATTATTTAACTCACACAGAAAGTCTCCGGGAGCTCTCTGGCAACGCAGGTACTCTATACTTGTAGCTTGGCATTTTGTTGCTAAGGTTCCTTTCTGTTCCATAAACCTTTTCGTTTAAAAAACAAACATATACAGCTCTGTTAACTCAATACCAATTTGACATATTATTATAATTGCGTAAATGATGGCAGTTGTGATACCACTGATTATACATCTGCGCTGCCAGAGCCTCATATTTTGCCTACGCCTGCTTCAGGCATACATCTTTGCCCTCCACAGAAGGTTTGGAGCCTCGCAGCAGCTGCAAGCTGCAAATGTACAGTTTTACAAAGGTAAAATTTTGGAAATCTCAAATATTTCTGACTACTAAGACTATGAGGCTATTTGCTGGGACTTTTTTTCTCCCTTGCTAACATGACAATAAGCAAGCAAACATGAATTTGGCTGTCTACAGCAAGTGCTTCTCTCCTCAACCACCAAGTGCCAAGTGCCAAGGCATTCAACAGAGCAACCCAGACCTCAACAATCATGAGGTGAGAGTGTGAAATGCATTAATGAACAGCCTGAGCACTGTGGCTGCTCCCATGAATGCAAACTGCTGCCCCCAAGCAATGTTCAAGTGAACCCCAAAGTGTATGTTTTAGGGATGCTGCTAGTATTACTTATTAGCAATTCATACCTGGAGGACTCTCAAAAGCACAGGGTGACGAGGTTACAGCTCTGCTGATCTACTGTGGCACAGAGGTGTATTTCAGAAGCTCACCCAGAGGGAAGCTCTTGTAGCAGGCACAGTACAATGCACAGACAGTAATTCTTGCTCTTGGGAACTTCTATCTTGAAATTTGGGTCATTTTCACACGGAAGCCGGACAAGGACCTGAAAGCAAGTCAAGAGCAAATGATAGAGTGATGTTCTGCCCGGAAAACATTATAAATGCTGGTATTATACAAATACCCCTGCCAATACAAAACACTAAATAGAATCAGTCACGTCAGTCACATATCATTTCCCAAAAGTGCTGAATTGATTTTGGATGGCAGAAGCTCACCTGACCCCACATAGCCCCCCAGAGTCCTTTTTCTTTTGAAAACCATTCAAATTAACGTGCCCTTTCGTAGAGGACTGGCTGCTGTTATTACCTGTTGTTCTTGGTTGGGATCCTTGCAATTCCACTTACGTGCAAATAATGGGAATGTAAGAGCTGTGTATTCTGCTCTTGTTTTCTATTGCAACTTGTATTATCAAACAAGAGATGAGATGCTGCCCGTTTCACATGGTACTACTGCCTACAGTAAGATTTCAGTAATTGCAAATAAGAGTGGGATTTGGCCTACATGGTAGATGCAATAGATGATCTCTCTAATCAAAAACTAAACGCACATCCATTGGTTTACCCACACTATTACAAAATAATTAGGCTGATGCAACATGCTTCGGTCTCTATTAATTTAATATCCCAGAAATCATTGAAGTATTTCTGGTTTTACCTGCATTTTGTTTCTCCTGAGATTCAGTGCTAATACAGCAGCAATTTAACAAAATGAAGAGAGGTATTCATTGAAATGAAATCTTTGTCGTTTCCCAGGTGAAAAGTTTTCATTTCTAGACTAGTTCTTTTTCTGCATGGCTCCTCAGATTTACTATCCTAGAGATTTTTTGTTCAGCCTTTGAGAAGCTATAAATATGTCGTAAGCAAGAGGGGAAGTTTTCAGGAAGACCAAAGATAAAAGTTTCTCAAGAACACTTTGAGCACCACAGAATGTTAACGTGAATTTCCTTGGTCTCTACTCTAGGCTATTAAATACAGCAAACTGTGAATGGTTAACCTTTACTGAATGCATCTGACTGCTGATTTTGTAAAGCCAGCCTCCAAGAATCTCACTTCAAGGAGGAAGAAAATAAAGGGGTTTCTGATAAGCACTAGCACTTGAGGTACAAAGAACTTGCAGCAGATATAGCATCTTCTTACATAGCTGTTTTAGCCTAAAAAGAGAAGGTAAGTTGGAAAAACAGTATGCTTATTTGCAGTAAATAACATTAGAGACAAGACTGAAAACTGCAGGTTATAAAATCCAAACGTGGAGACCATTAAATGGCTCAGTTTGCTGACTTCAGGTAGTACTTCCTTTTTGCTTGATAAATCAGCACTGAATGCAAAATGTGGTCTGGTAAGCTTTTTTTTTCCTCCCTTCTTTCCTTACGCATCCAGTACAGTTAATATTATTTCATTCAACCAAATACCACTTCTCTATATGTTTAACTGCATTCTCATGTCTCCTCAAGAGTACTTGACACAAGTTGCCAGAAAAGCAAAACACAAACAAATCACACAAACCAAGAGTATCTTATAGTTCAAACATCAATGAAAAGGTGACACAAGTGAACACGTACTCAGCTCTAATTTCCTACACGTATGTGGTACATCCTAACACTTAGTGGAAAGGCTCTGTTTATTTTCAGACGGACACATCTCAAAAGATTAACAAATGAGAATCAGCTTTTTCATTAGATGAACGGCAAACTCAGACAAATAATTTTGGTTTAATCTCACCTGCAACCAAAATGGCCCCCTCTTGAAGACCACCTGTGTACAAAGCATTGATGAAACTAAGACACTTGCAGGTGGGCCATTCTGCACAGCTGAGGCTGCTCGAGAGCTGTACTCACAAATCAAGAAATTCTTACATGAAGGAACACATCCACTAGTTGCATCTTGGGCTAAGGACTGGCATACTGATTTTGCCTGATTGTCAGGCAAAAAAATGTTATCAATTAATGGATCCCTCAACAATCTTTACAGTAGGTGAAAAATGCTAGAAGAGTCAAGAGAGCCTTGTTGTTTCCTTGGCCCTGCTCACACTTTGTACACATTCTTGAGAACAACCTTAATAAGCATCCACTTATTTAATGGTTGTTCCATGAGTGGCTTTAATTATTTGGTTTCACTGATGCTCAGCTCATTACTCAGCGCTGCCTGGCTGCCACATCAATGGCTCTGGCACTCTCACTGCCCTGATGCCCATCCCTACTCTGACACAGCTACTGCAGCTTGTGCTACCACAGATCCAATCTTCCTCCTGAGTAGCTGCCATTAAAGCATTTTGTGGCAGACTGCAGGCGGTGGCTTGTATGGAACTGTTGAGTCACAGCCTGACTGAGCAACTGAGAAAAGGACCGGTCAGCCCTGGGAGCACAGGTGAAGGCAACTCAGCTGTGTGAGCAGAAGGATGGAGCATTGCTGCACTTCTCTTAGACCCCATGTAAGGGCTGACTGCCCCTGGGGAAGTATCTCTGACTGGAGATCCCTTCCTTGTGGAGTTTTTCCCTGCTAGCCTTCAGAGATGGGTGAGCACTTCTTTCCTGTTTGTCCCTTTTGCTATTCTACTCCTGTATTGCCTTTCTTTCTGACTGTAATATGGCTGCATGAATGCTTTGGGAGAACCTGGACTACAAGTAGCTTTCTCCCAAGCAACCGGAATCAGTCTGCTCTAGTGTATTATTCAAGCCATCTGCATTGCCTCCAACTCCTTCATGGGGGGTGTGTGGTGACTGCTCTTTTGTCTGAAGTTCTGGATGCAGGCCTGGCCTAATATTCAATGACTTCTGCACACTTGGAATTAAGCACAGTGTATATAGAAGCTTCAGTTAGGGCAACCAAGGGACGGGGTACTCTATGCTGATTAAAATCGATGGGATTTGGACATCCAAATCCTTTGGGTAGCTTTGCAAATGTCAGCCACAAAGTGCAATAAACTTATATAATGTATATGCATCCTTTTCTTTACTGGGATGTAGTAAGAGTCATTCCTAGTTATAAAAAACAGTTATCAGTGAGAATAACCCACACCCCAAAGCAATAATGAGAGGGTAGAATTTATTCTGCTGCATAGACCTGTTGATTAGAACCATCACTCATATAACTGAAAAATGAACTGCTACAGAGAAGAAGTATTCTGGAGCTTGTGCTTTCATTCTGTAGTAATCATTCCACGCTGCATAATTATCATGAACTTTGCTGATGACAAGAGTAAAATACAAAAACTCAAGAGCATCTCCATGAACAGAGTTTATCAATGTGCTTGCTAAATTTTCAGCAAGTACAGAAGTTGGGAGAGATCTCTGCCTGCCTGTCTACATAACATTTGCTGCTCATAAGAAAATACAGGCTTGATTGTGTTAATTGCAGCTGTTTCATCTGTCAGCTTCGAGCTGTGTTATAACTGACCTAGATTAAAAACATAGTGCTAAAGAGATCCAGAAACAAAGAGAGATAGATGCCATAATTCTGCCTTTTATCTTGTGATGTTCCAAGAGATCCCCTCCCATTTGGGCACCAGTGGAGGAGGTAATCTTGCAGATCAGCTTGTGCTGGATATCTAGAAAGGAACCTGGTCTTTCCTGATAGCCTTTAGACAAGGGTGGGTTTTCCTATAGCAATGAATAGTACCTACTTTGAACCTCCTTCCATTGGAGATGGTCTTTATCTGATGGTTATGTAGGAGGTTAAGTGATTGGGTTTGGAAGAGTGCCCTGCAGCCTTATGAAAGCTAGGAGAAATGCTGGATGCTTAGCATTACCAGCCTTACTCAGACTAGGCAAATGGAGGCCACTGGTGTTTCAAGCTGCTGCTCCCACTGTCTCACACACACAGTTGAAGGTTAAAACATGATGGAAAGTCCCAATTTCCTACTCCTGGCCTCCTTGCTAGGTCACAACGTCTTTCATTCCCTTCCCATTCACCTTGCTCAGCACCATGATATGTAGGTAGTTCTCAGTACAATATGCTGCCTTCATTCTTCCATACCGTTTTAAAAATGGTGTAGGCTTAACTCTGGTAATCTGGAAAGAAGAGAGACGCAGGGACATACTGTAGTACTGTCCTCCTGTCTCCTGAAAAAGGCACACCTTCACATGAAATTCAGATGTTCAGACTCAAGGAGGCAGCTTGGCTGAGCCCCTTTGGAAGCGAGATCTTGCCTGGGAACTGGGCTAGAAGACTGTACTCAGGAAAACAGTTCACTCATAAAGGACCAAAAAGGATTTTGTAAGTGAGATGATAGAGTCCAAGCTAGAATAGATAGAAAATACATAGTGCTTTGGTGCCTTCTGGAGGAGAAGGCTGCTGACAGGCTGGAGTCAGCTGAGGGCCACCATGATAGCACTGACATGCTATACTGGAGCTGAGGGAATTTTCATTCCTGGAATACTAAGGAATAGAACAGCAGCCAAGCATCCACAAACACCATCATCACCACATCCTGATCTGGCTCTGACAAATAGGTCTCCAAAAATGACACCTGTGGTGCTCTGCCTAGAACAGAGTAGAGACAAGAAATAAAATCAAATGCAATAGGATTACTGCAGGTGAAGAGCCCACCTATCACACACACTTGTATCTTGTTATTAATGAAGAATTTTGTTTGGAGGAATCACCTGCCACAGCCTATTTGAAACAGAGTGTTTATTGTACCTGCTCTGCTCTTGGCAGGGAGCTTCCTTTGTTTTCCTTCACAAAGAAGCCTCTGTACCAGAAGCCACTACGTATTTCTGATATACACTGGTACGTATAACTAGAGAACATGTCAACAGGCAGAAGCAATTTAATTTCAGTCAGGTATCATTTTCAAATTCTCAGCCCCTGATCTTCAACTAAAAACTTGGCTATAGAGAGCTAGAAAGCACATCTGTCATCATGCTGGGGAAAAAAAAAAAAAAAGCAAAAAACTAGAGCATGTCCATGTTTATAGTTAGCTGATAGTATTTTTTGCTGTTTATTTAATGAGCTTCTCCCTAAAGAAGCTTTTCAGCGTTTCCCAAATATGGTTTTCTGCTCCAGCCTAAGTCAGAGTGAGATCTGTACTCTGTAGAAAAGTCGACATGTTGAAGTCAGAAAATCTGCATTAATATTAATGTTGAGCTGGAAAGGAATTGAGAGTTGGAATACCTAACGATTTTAAGAAACATATTTAAAGATGTGTTTATCCAAAGACATAACAAGTTGTCATCACCAAGCAGTTTCAAAGGACAAAAATACATGGTGCTATTGGCTTTTTCCAGTGTAGGAAGGGTGCAGCAAATGGCAGCACCTGACTGATTATCCCAGGGCACTTCCACCCTAACTGTCACTCCATTTCTCCTTTCTGACCCAATTTCCTTGGCTGCACAAGTGGGATAATAATGCCTAACTTAAGAGTTGTGATGGGAAAAGGATTTATCTCATAAAACATCATTTAGCAACACTAGTGATGTAGCTAAAGCCCCAGCATACTTGGTAGCAGAGAAAGACAGAATGTCTTGCATTAAGTGCTTGCAGTTCAAGCAGGTGGGACAGACTGAGTGAGGGAAAGCAGTGCTCGCTTTTCTAAATGGTGAATAGTTGTTCAGGTGAATTATTCTATGCATCTGTATATTTTTCTATTCATCTCAGCTGGAGCCAGTTGCATAATTTGTGAATGTGTTAAGTGAACAATTCATATGGTGAATTTTGTACTTTTAATCTCATACATTTTAGCTCTTCACAGAATCACAGAATGACCAGGGTTGGATCATGAATCTCCAACCCCCCTGCCACATGCAGGGCCACCAACCTGCACATTCAATACTAGACCAGGCTGCCCAGGGCTCCGTCCAATCTGGCCTTGAACACCTCCAGGGACGGGGCATCCACAACCTCTCTGGGCAGCTGTTCCAGCACCTCACCACTCTCATAGTAAAGGACTTTCCCCTGACATCCAAAACTAATCTTCCCTCCCTCAACTTAAAGCCTTTCTCCTTGTCCTGCAATTATCAACCCTTTCAAAGAGTTGACTCCCCTCCTGTTTGTAGGCTCCTTTTAGGTACTGAAGGGCTGCAATGAGGTCACCCCACAGCCTTCTTTTCTCCAGGCTGAACAAGCCCAGCTCCCTCAGCCTGTCTTCATAGGGGAGGTGCTCCCGTCCCCTGATCATCTTTGTGGCCCTCCTCTGGACCCTCTCCAAGAGCTCCCTGTCTTTCTTGTACTGGAAGCTCCAGACTTGGATGCAGTACTCCAGATGGGGCCTCACAAGAGCAGACTAGAGGGGGACAATCACTCCCCTGTCCCCGCTGGCCACCCCTCTTCCAATGGCTCTTGATGACAGAACCTCACAGAATGATTGAGGTTGTAAAGAACTTCTTCATTTGTTATCTAGTCCAACTCCTCTAGTCAATCAGGGTCAGCCAGATCAGGTCGTTCAGGACTGCATCCAATTGGGTTTTGAATGTCTTCACAGCTGGACAGCTTCTGAAATGCACAGCATTGCCAGCTTTAGCAGTTTCACTGCAAATCTCTCAATAACTGGATCTGCTTTGAGCAGGAGATTAGACTAGAAACTCACCAGAGACCCCTTGCAAACCAAATTATTTTACAAGTCCACAACAGCCAGGATCATCATAATGACAAGATGCCTTCTGTTTTAAAAGAGCATTCCTAGCAGTAAGGACATACTTGAGGTTCTGTCTCACTGACTCATGAAACTAGAGCTGGAGCTCAGGGAAAGAGAATGTGCGGATCTACAAGTCATTAGTGGGCTGCAGGGGATGCTCCAGAGAAAGATAAGGGTGGATGCCAGAACATCTGAGGCACATTGTGTTTCTCGATGTATGGGTTATCACTCCAGTTATGGATGAAAGAAGCCCAGAGCAACATTGTAGGGCTACCAGAAGGGGCTGCAGGGAAAAGGGGGCCCCTAGAAGAATTCTGCCCTGAGGAGTTCTCCATTAAGAAGGGTCCTTAGAGGCCAGCACAAAACCTGGCTGGGCGTTCACATCTAGGGAGAGCTCAGGGCTGGGGGAATTAGAAAGTTACAGCCTGGTTGTTAGAATGCCAGAAATCAGAGACAGATGCTGTGAACAATCCTGTTTCAGGAATAGCTGAGCTTTTAAAGTGTTTGAGCTCCAATTCAGACAAGGATTTAAGGAAAGGCACCAATGCAGACAGTGATCTCCACAAGGTCTACCATTAAAACATTACTACAAGTCCTCAGTGTCTAGGAAATCCACTGGCAAAATCTCAGAGAAAAAAGTTTTCTGTTGCAGACAATCTATTGGTCAATGAAGCTCAGGACTCCGTAATTTAAAGAGGCTGAGCTGACTGATATAATCTTGGAGAAGGCTTCAAAAATTTCTATATTCTACCTTAAAAAAAATTGTATGCATTTCACTCAAAAAAGTATTCGTCCTGAAAAGACTGATGCTTGAGAGTAAACAAATGAATTAATGCTATCTGTGGTATGTATCTTTGACCTTGTGACACATGCCCTATGACTTCAGATGTGTGCCTAGTTTTTCAGAGGGCTGTATATTTTTAAACAACTCTGTGTACTTGTGTGTATGTACAGACACACTCTGTCCATACATTACAGCTTGCTACCCTACTCCTCTCTATCAGTGCGTTGCTCATTTTCTCCTCTCTGCTCCCATTCAACTCAATTTATGGGCTAAGACCAAACAATATCTAACAGTGAGCAAAACGCTTAAAGAAAAAGAAACAAAGCTTCTCTTTAGAAAGAGAGGAAAGAAAAAGGGAGAGGGGACAGGGATGGGAAGAGGATTAAAGCATCAAACAAAATATGTAAATCAATAGGTCAGTAACTTGTTGCAGGAGAATGCCTGGGATGTTAATATCAACCTGAGCTTATAGTTTTCTTCTTTAGATTCACGGCCAGCATAGCTAAGTGTGTCAAATGACGTTCATACACCTCCTTTAATAAGCAACTTGGACCTTTTTTTTTTTTTTTTAAGGTGTTAGTAAAGACTGAGTTGGCAGATAAAAAGTGAAGATATTGTTTTATTTGGCCATCAGCTACAGCCAATGTTATGAAAATGAAAAGGGAAAGCCATTAGTTGCTCACTGCTTTTACTTCCCTTTAGGGGGTCTGAAGGGTGGAGTAAAGGCCAGATCAGAGCACTGAAGGATACAAATACCGGAGTGTGGGTTCATTACTTAATGTTCAGGTTCTCCAGACTAACTGAAGTAGGATGAAAAAAGTATTTCAACTTTTCTAGCAGGAAGAAAGAAACAATTTTAGTCTTCTCATCTTTTCCTACTCCCCCAATCCCTTTTTTTTTTTTATCTTTTTTTTTATCTTTCATATTTCTGTTGGGGGGGAAAAAAAGAAAAGCAAACAAGAAAGAAAAAAAGAAAAAGTCAGTGTTATTTCTTCTTTTAGGAACAAAACAATACTTTGTGTCTGTAAACAACAAGAAACAACAGAAATCTGAACTTTAAAGTCTGTTTTTCCCGTATGGTATGGAATTAAATACAATTTTCTCTATAGTGAAAAACTGAACTTTCTCATTATCTTTCACACAGATATGTTTTACATTACGAATTTCAATCAAGCAGGAGAAGAAAAGAAGCTTTGAGAGTTATTTCCGGACTGCTCCTGAAGGCCACTAGACTACCTGGAAAAAGCTGCTGACCAAAGTGACTGCAAGTGCTCTCACTGTTCTTGAGAGGTCTGCAGGTCCTCTGAGTGCAGTCCAAATCAAGAGAAGTAAACTCGCACCTCCATTTCCTCAGTAGAGTGAGCCCAAAGCACAAGGAAAGCATTGTAGAACTAATACAGAATTTAACCTTATTCAAGTGTTTACTTTTACCCCCCTCTGAAAAGGGAGTACTCAAGTAAAAACCAGGCCAAGCCCAGCACAGCTCAACCGTCATGTTCTGTGAGCAGCTGAATAAACCTGCCCCAGCAGCAACGCTGTGAAGTTTTGAGGGCAGTTCACCCCTGGACTCTTGTTTTTCAGCTCTGCTTTCTCTTGCCCTGCTGGCAGCAAAAGAAGAGCCAAGATAAGTCTGCACCACACCGAAACCTCACTCCCCAGAAAGTGATTCAAAGCTGCGTGGTGACACTGTAAAGCTTCCAAGTCTCCTGGACAACTTCATAACATAGCTTTCAGAAGAAACATTACTGCTTCTTGCTCAGTTAGCAGCATCATGTATGTGGTAGTGATAGCAACCAAAAACCAGAGCTTCAGGATCTGCTTAAGGTAGGTCTTGTTATGCAGAAAGTAACTGCGCTCCCAAGACCTTTAGAAGCACGCAGCTCCTTACAGCAGGCATTTTGAACTGCATAGCCAAATGAAGCTACAGCTGAAACACAGCGAACTTCCACAAAGGAAGCATCCTCTTCAGGCAGACAAGCATTTCAGCAAAGGCTAACCTAACTTTTCCGAAAGGACTATATCCTTAAGGAGCGTCAAACCTAGCAGCAAAAGCAGATCTCTGTTATTCTTAAGAGAACAATTCCCAATCATTGCACAAGAGCAGTCAGTGGGAGACAGTTACCATTTGGACACTTGTTGCAAAGCAAAAGGCCTGCCTTGAATCAAAGCCTGTCTCTGGCCACAGCTCCTAGTGCCTCAGGCAGCACTGCAGAAAGACCGAGCTGGAGGTATGGTAGAGCACTACAGCAACAGCATAGTCCAAACTCAGTTCCCTTCTATCTGGCTCTTCCTTTTCCTCTCAGGCAGCTGCTATGGAATTCACCTGACCCACCAACAGGCTAGTGGGCTGACACACCTACTTTAGAGAAAAGCTGCAATCAGGTGGGCTCAAGCCTGCTGTGAGATAATCAGCTCCTGCCCACACTCACCCTAATGAAAACCCCAAGACATGCTGCTGAAAACATCTGGGTGGCTTTGCTAAGAGGAACACAAATCTGAGGCAATGACTTAACTGCTTAGCTCTCATTGCAGCTATCTTTGTTCAGTCCTCTTGCTTAACACCATGAGAAACACCAAACCCCATGCTGAAGTACAGCAATAATCAATAACTTCTGGAACAAGCCTGAAAACAACAATCTGCTGAGTAAAATATTGTAGCCTCCCAAGAGTTAACTAAATTCAAGACAGGATGCAGCAGAAACCCTTTGAGGAGTTATCTTAGAAATTACAGTGCAAAACCCAAGCTGGGTGACAGCCAGCAGTGGATCTAAAGGATATGTCACTGCTGCCCCATAGGTCACCTACTGGCACAATGTCTTTACGCTCATGAATATGATAAGATGAAGTGCAGGGCAGGCCTGAGGTCCTGACTGTTCCCAGATGTTACAGCAGCAGAAAAAAAAAACATTGCTAGCTTTGAAGGGTTTTCTTGACCCACAGTACTGCCTCTCATTTTAATGTTTACTCATAGATAGTCTGAGATGAACCACTGAACAGAGAAATAATTCCCTCGACAAACAGGGCTGGGTTTTTTGGGTGGTGGTTTTTTGGTTTGGTTTGGTTTTTTTTTTGGTGGTTCAGGTTGGCTGGGTGATTTTCATATTTTCAAATCAGAGAACTGCATTTCTGGGAAGGATGCGGAAGGTTCACTTAGAAGAAGGGTAGAAGTAATGTCATCCACCGCAAAGAGCGGCCGGGCTCGGTCTGGCGGAGAACCGCTGACCGCAGAGGGGTCCCTGAGGGCTGCGGGTTCCCCTGAAGGAGCGAGGGGACAGCCGGGGCGCAGCTCCGCTCTCTGGGGCGGCCGGCAGGTGGCGCCATTGCACCGCCGGCGGCGCGGGGCAGCGCGGGGGTGGCGCCGCCGGGAAGTGAGCTCAGCCTTCCGCTGCGGCCGCGGGAAGATTCAGGGACAGAAATCACTGAAAAAAAATTCTTCATTTCTAAACAAAGTGCCAAGTACCGTTTTAGGTTTGGTTTTTTTGTTGTTGTTTTTGTGAAAAAATGACTTCAGTCACAGCACACTCAAAATTCAGCACATTTTTGACCGGCCCTAAAGATAATCCTAGCAGTCTGCGACAGTTCTGCTCCCAGACGATCAATCTGCTTTGCACCCAAACACGAACTTCCCCAGCTGAATCAGACTGGCGTGCAGCCTACAGCGCTTGCGCCTGGGGGCTGAAGCATCCGAGCCCAGCACGGGAAGGTGATATCCCTACCCGCCCAGCCTCACACTGCTCGGCTTCGCTGCCTTTTAGGCTCGCCTTACAGCTTCCGTGTGGAAGGGGAGCGCGGAGGCTTTTAATGCCCAGTCAGTCAATCTAGCAGAGGGGGATGGGATGTGTGCCCGCAGCCTGGCCGCAGTGCCCACGTGTGCCTGCACCCTGCGGCAGGGCAGGGGCTCTGCTTACTCAGCCCTGGGCAGCTTCCTTGGCTGCTCGCTCTTCTGGCACGAAGGGTTCAAAGATCTCCAAGAGCACCCAGCGGCGGAGATGAGTCCCCCAGTACGCACACGCTGCCATTCCTCTCTGCTTGTGAACCAATTAAAGCAAACTGGGCGTTTGCATCATTTGCCCACTTGAAATAAAGCTCAGGGCATTTGTGTACGTGCTGGGTGGGGTGTGCAGGTTGGTTTTGGGATGCAGCTAGCAGCAACTCCATTACAAAAGCACTCAGAGCTGGATTGCTGTGATGCCGTGCTGCTACCGAGCTGTGAGATGGGACCTGCATGCTCACACAGAGAACAAACAAGAAGGACAAGTAAAGCATGTGTGGGTTGTGCTGACAGCCTGTCCCATGCGCCCAGTACCTTTTCAGTTTGAGTGGGGGATAAACACAACACCCACCTACACCGCAACACAGCCAGCAGTGGAAAACTTCTTGGTGATACCCCTTAAACTGATCCTCTTCAAAAATAGAAGGGGGAGAAAATGGAGATGCTGTTTCAAGAGCAGTTTCTGACGCTGAAGTCTTAGTGGTGATCAGAAGCTACCTCCACCCTGATCAGGATGGGAAAGGTCTTGCTTTCAGCCCCACTGGCTACCTCAGAAAAAGCAGGAAGAGCTGGTAGTCACGAAGCATCAAGCTCATACGGGAGCTTTTCTCCTGACCCTCTGTAAGCTGAGCCTGGTAGCAGCAGGATTTACCTTTGCCCTCCTTGTTCCTCAGCCTAGCAGTCTGTTTCTGCTGGTGCAGGGGCCCTGCTGCATCCTGTATGCCAAGGGCATTTCTCCACCCGGGGACATGCTCTCCATGGCACTGCTCTGCTTCCCACTCTGCCAGCACAAGGAGTAATGGTTCCCTGTCTGAAATCTGCCTTCAGTCAACAAAGCTCGTTCTCGAGCACCCAGCTTGTCTCTCTCATCCCTGATATGAATGAAGCCTTTCCAGGCTGACGCAGTCCCTGCAGGAACAGGAAGCTGTTCCTGGCACAGTGATACAGCGTTACAGGAAAGCAAGTGCTGGTGCCAGGGGGCAGCTTCCCATTCTGCATCCACCCAGGTCTTTTCCTAGACTCACTAAAACTTCCTGCTTTGCAGCAGTAGCAAGAGCAGTTAATTGAAGAGAGCTGCAGCATGCTGAGCAGATGCAGGGATTATTTCTACTCCGTGGCTTCCCAATGCCACACACATTACCTTAAGAAATCCCTCTAAACGTCACTAGGCACATGAGGAAATGCCCTTACAAAGTGAATCCGTGAATTTCACCCTAGTAGAGCAATCAAGTCACAGCAAAGCCAAGACAAACACAGCACTGTTCTCTCCTGAAAATATATGTGGTTTGGAAATCTCTGCTATTGCCATATCCAAGGCAATGATTCACCCTCCCAGTGGGGTTTTGCCTTGCCTCCACATGTTTTGCAATGCTGCCTGACTTTATAACAGCGTGGCTGCATGCAGTGAATCCTTGCTAATTTCTCAGCTTGCCTGTGAGAGAGGAGGAGCTAATCCTTCTAACAATGATTTTCTTCTTTCACCACTTGGTCTTGCTGGCCACAGACTTATTTCTCGCCGTGATCCTTTCTTGTCTCCTTTATGCCTTTGCATTCATTTCCATCGCGTTTTTGACCTGCTTCATTATCTTCTGGTCCTTCAGCATCGTAGAGAAGAACATTGACATAAAAGGGAGAGCAATTGTAATTCTTGTATCCAACAGCTCAATTGGGAGGACGTTTGCTAGGAACTTGGATAAAGCAGGTTTTAGGGTGTCTGCTGCACACTGGCCTCCTCAAGAGGAGGGAACAACTGTGAAAGAAGAGTGCTCTTCAAGAATGGAGATAGCACAGCTCCACATGACAGATGACGAGTATCAGAAGACTATGAAAACCTTCATAGAAAGCCACTTATCCCTGAAAGGTAATTTTTAGGGCAAACTTGAAAATTGCACCTGATGTATGTATCAAAATGCTCAAGATTGTGAGATCATTGTGTTTTATCACTGAATGAGGGAGGCAAAAACGCCTTAGGTAATGGGTTATAACACTTAACTGCATTTCTTTTTTCTTGTGCAAAACAAAAATCTTGCCTTTTCAAGGGAAAGAGACTACTCTGGTGGCTGTGAAGGCCTCAGTGGCACCCAGCCCTTGGAGGAAGGCAAGGTAGGCCAAGGAAAAAGGGGAGAAGGTCTCACCAAGGCAGAGAGGGCTGGACTCACCATGGGAGTAAACACAGGAATGAAAGGGGGTGCAGAGACTTGGACGATGACCCAGGATGAAAGCAAATGTCTGATTTTTAACCTGGATTAAAAAAGCCTGAGGTTTCTCTTCTCTCTTTGTCTGCTGTGGGATTCATAAGAAACAGCCCAGTCAGAATTTTGGCTGGAAAGTTGGGACTATCTGAATACCACAGCTGCGATTTCTGTGAGAAAACAGGACTTAGAGCAGCCACAGAGCCCTCCTGGGACTGCACAAGGCTAGTGTCCTACTGAGGAAACATCCGTAAGCACTCCATCTGGGGAGCATCACCTGTTTTTTCTAAGCGTGGGATGAGGGGTGCTGGTAGGCAGGCTGCCTCTGGCCCTTGATGAATTAGCTGTGCTACCCACCAGTCTCTGTCCTCACGGATGTTGGTTTTATGCCACTTGGGATTGAGAGAAAATTAAGCCTTCGCTGGGCTAAGTCTGGGCTATAACCTCACTGCCCACAGGTCTGTGGGGTTTCAAGGTAAGAGGCCAACTCTCTCCTCCACCATACCTCCTAGCCAAGGTATGTCTAAGCAGTGAAGCTGTCTCACTGTTTCCCTGTACTGCTTCCTTCCTTCTCCAGCTTACCCATCCCTCTCTTCCTCATTCTTACTGTGGTTTCTCTGAGTCTCCTCTTCAGGAATCCCCAAGGTAGCCTCCCTGCTCGCTAATGCTGAGCCAGAATCTCCAAGAGCACTCTTTTCACACCCCTGAGAAATGTTGAGACCCTCTGCATTGCTGCCCAACACTGGAAGTTTTCTTTGTGCTCCCAGGCTGTGCACAGGAAGGACGTGCTGCAACACAGAGTACACACCATGGAGCCTCCCCTACTGCAGGCACCCCACCAAAGACACGGTAGGGAACTCCATCCCATTCCTGCAGCCAGCTGCAGCTATTGATGGCCCAACGGCACAGGTTATCTCCCATTGCTTTCTGCTCAGAAGCACACAGCAGACCAGAAGTGCCTGTGGTCGGATCCTGTAAATCACACTGGTAAAGCTTGCCTGAGTAGACAGGGCCTAAAAGCTCACAAAGCTGACCATCAGCATCAGCTCCTGCTCTGGAAAGCAGCAACTGAGACTTTGTTAACCAGTATAATTCCATGGGAGCTGGTGTGGTGATTTCTATGTGCCTGTACTGTTTTAACTACACGATGATCTGCCCCAGTAATATCTTTTTAAATTTGGGTTACTTTGATCATGGTGCTGGGTAAATAAAGACTTTTGGAAGTCTTTTTTTTTTTTTTTTTTTTTTTAATCTTTATCGTAGAATCCATGAGATTTTACTTTTAGGATCTCCTGCACTGTATTCACTTCATAGAGGCAGATGTATTAAAATGTATTTCCCATGTGCTGACCCAATTGCACAGCACATCAAAGGCCTTACTTTGTCAGGAATTTAAGGAAAACAAGAAAGAACAAAACTTCAAACTTTTCTTAGTTTTCCTTGTTAGTGGTTTCAAGTGAGTGCTGGTATTTCTTCTGCAAGATTTGCTTTAATATTTTTGTCATGGGTTAAGTGAATCTGCCAGTACCTGACTGATAGCAAAGCAATTAAAACCAAACCAAAAGACAACATCGATAGGTCTCTACATACAAGACGACTTTGGTCAGCAGGATCTGGACGAGACGGCAGTTGGTATTGTGGGGCAAAGACAGGGAAGAACAATTTTGTAACTCTCTCCTTTTCAAGATTTCTCTTATGTGTTTTATTTATATACAACTATTGGTTTCCAAAGAAAGGAATATTCATATTTGGTTTTGCAGTATATTTTTTAAATAACTTGTCCCCATGGGAAATCTTAACCACTACGATGAATTTTTTTAACATAAATGCAGCTGTTTTAGTGCAATATGTGTCACTTCCAAAGTGACACAATGAAGACAGAAACCCCTAATCACAGCTACTCCTAGAACTGAAGGCTTTTAACACCTGAAATCATCTAATTGTTATCCTAGTACAGGCCCACAGATCTAGGTAAGCTAACACCTTTATTTTGAGGTTGCAGTAACAATGTTTAAGGCATTATTAGGTATAGAAGTTTGTACAAGTAGCATAAGGATACAGAGAAATGCAAACCTGCCCCCTTCCAAATTTATGATGTATGTTTTCTGATAGCTTAACCGGTTCGTAAGTCTTATATTTTTCTAGCATTTTAACTTTGGGTGCCTCTAGATGTTTACATTTTCTATGACTAGCAGGTCAAAGAGACAGGAGGGGAAACAGGAGCGAATGAGTCTTAATTGCTCAGCTCCAGGAGCTGGGCTTATACTATCAAACATTGTGAGAGCTCTTGGCATTGCACACGAGTGCTAAGGGATCAAGTTGCTTGAGAAACTGCTGCGCTGTACTGCTCTTCGGGCATGTTGCGTGGAATTGCTGGCAGCCACTTCCTGACATTCAGGGTTGACTGCAGTGAGGGTGGGGCAGGACAGGAGGAGAAAAATGTGTAGATGGGCAAGACCCAACAGATGGCAACCTGACCGATGTGGGAAGAGTTCAGACAACTGGAGCACTAGGCTAATTAATTGCTGCAGTCTCAGTTGCTGCAGTACCTTGGAGTTCAGCTAATCAGATACACAAGCACAACAGACGCTAGGCTAACTGAAGTTAGTATTTACTGCTTCATGCTCAAAGAATGACTGCCTTGAGCTTTGCAAAAAATCAATCAAGTAACCTTGCTTTCCCAGCTTGCATGGAGTCTGGCTCCTCACATTGAAGTGCTGAGACAAGAGAGAGTGAAGAAACTGCTGTTTCACGTCTAGTTTCAGCCTACTCGTGTGTTAGACAATATTTGAACTGTGTTTTTTCATTTGCTGCTCTGAAAAAACTTCTGCTATCTTGAAAGATTCCATCTCCTCCTTTTGGCGTCTTAAACTCCCTCAAGACTTCCCGTGTTCCAGGCTGCACTCCACCAGCCTTTATAACATATGTAGGTCTGTGGATGGCCACTGAAGTACATAGAGCAGCCAACGTGGAAGAGTGTTTGAGGCCAGCTGTTCTCATCCCCAACATGCTGCTGGTAGCGGCTCCTAAGAACTCTTCCTAAGCCAGTCCAGGCGAGATCACCTGGATGATTTAATCAATTTAAATAGGCGGGTTTAGTTAATCCAGCTGACTGCTCTGAGGACATCAACCATCGGTGGCAAGTATTGCCTATCCTGGACAATGAAGGGTGGCTCCAGATGCAGTTGCTTGCTCAACACTGTGTACTGATGCTGTCAGAAAAACAGAGCACTGAATTATCAAGGCTTTTAGCAGTCCCATGGCCTGTTGGACAGTCTCCATCTCTTCTAAAGGACAAGCTGTTCTTGCAGTTCTATTCTGTACTAGATATTGGTGATAGGTGCACTCCTGGTACCTTCGTTTGCTTCGTTTCCCTCAGCGTCCACTTACTTCAGTTAGTCATTCAGGTTAGTCCCTGGAGGCACTCTTGTGATTGAGAGACCAAGAAAGTGAGAGCCAACAGTGTGCCTCAATGGGAGGCAGACATTTGAAGCACTCCTTTGTGCACTGGAAGCACTGTACAAATTCTTTTGCTTCCTAAGGACCGCAGTGCAGTAGATCAGATGATTTTATTGGAAAGTAACACTTCCTCACTCACTTTTCCATGCTACATTTACCTCAAGATGAAAGGCTAGGCCATACAGTCATTCCTAAGCTCAGAAGGAAAACTGAGCTCTCTTTTGCAGAATTATAGCATGGCATAAGCAAGGGTGATGCACAACAACCGACCACTCCCACTCACCTCAGAGACAGATCAAACAGATGTGATAATCACTGAATCACTGACTGCACTAAACTACAAGAGAGTAGGAATTATAAATGAATAAGGTAGAGGAAATCATATACTCATGTAATTTTAAAGAGTGCTGCATTATTTAACTACACTCACCTACAACAACTGCAGGCCACCTTAGATAAACTGCTGTTTTCCAGTCTGCAAGTGACTATGCTTGGAGCTGAGTCAAATGATTAATTCTTGTAGCTATGGTTTTGCACCTTTAATATACGTTATCCAGAAGTCTTTGAAAAAACAGTTTGTAATGCATTGCCTTCTTACCTTTTGGAGATTTATCAAAACCAGAGAAGCACTTTACTAGAGAAGTAGCAATCAGAGCCATGCACCTACCGAGGCAGAAAAATCAGATCTCACTCTGAAACCATAGGTTGGGAGGGAGGAATTATTTATTATTGGAAGAAAGGCAGAAAAGGAACCTGTGCATCATCTATACTTGGTTTATTTTTTTCCTTCAAAAAGAAGCTATACATCAACAGCTGTGGATGTTTTGCAGGAGATCACTTTTCCTTCCCTCAAGTGCTTTTGTAATTCTCTTGTTTCAACAGACAACTTCTCTGCCAAGCACCCTTGGACATACACGTAAAAAAACACATGATTAAAGAGTTGCACAATCCAGAAATGCTGCAGTAACACTGCTCCATCTCCATCCCTTGCTCATTGCCAGTGGGCAGAGCCTGTTTGCGTTTGAAACCTCTGTGCCTCACACATCACATTGCTGCTGCCAACCCTCTTGCCTGCTACTGCCGAACTGAACCACAGGACTGTGTGCCGGACAGGGCTGGCACTTAAGACCGGTGGAGAGTCCTCAGGACTGCACAGGATCACAGGCTGTAATCCTGTAATCCTAGCAGGAGTCAGTCTGATCAGCTAGTCTGACCTGCATTTTATAGGCCAGAGAACTTCATCAAGATTTCAGAAGAACAAAGCAGGCAGCCAGCCATGCGAAACATGCAAGCAAGGAAAGCGAGAGC
This sequence comes from Chrysolophus pictus, assembly GCA_037305975.1. Classification (NCBI taxonomy): domain Eukaryota; kingdom Metazoa; phylum Chordata; class Aves; order Galliformes; family Phasianidae; genus Chrysolophus; species Chrysolophus pictus. Next base: position 97,264,949 of record CM074578.1, read on the forward strand.
TGAGCCATGAACTGTGGGTTCAGTTTGCTGTAGAATACAGCAGGTACCCAAGAGCCCTGCTGTGCACATCATTGCTTTGTTTATTTCTTCCTTGCTGCATAGAGGACTTCTGTTTGCAAGCCAAGATATTTAAGAATTAATTAAAAATGCATCTTCAGCTGCTCTATTTTCAAAACGGGTTATTTTATTTGCATGCATTCAGAGGGTGTTGCCACGTTCACTCCGAATACCAGCAATGTGTATATTCTATGAAAAGAGAACGAGGTAAAAGAGCCATATGCTGCCATTGCCTTTTTTTTTTTTTTTTTTTCTTCCAAATAAGCTTTTTTCCAAATCTTATGTTTGCAGGTGGCAGGAACAAAAAAAGATGATTTCAACAAACAACAACCAAACAAGCTCTGGTAGTTGCTTGTCTGCTTATGTTATACTGGCTCCTGAATTCTGCCAAAAGCCTCCTTTAGCATCCTAAAGCTACACCCTCCTCATTTTGCCCCCATTTAGCTCAGGAAGTAGACCCCCATCATGTAAGTTTATTGTAAATTAAACCCCAGACAAGGGTTCCATTTCTAAGTTTCATCAGTCACTAAACCATACAAGGCTGAAGAATATTTTTAAAAATCACCAGTAGGGAATCTGCATTTATGAAATGTAGTTTTTGAAGCAAATAAATGACACATTTTCATGCATTTGCAGTGTAGGATTAGAGATGTATGGTAAAATAAAAGCAAAACTACCTAGGAAACTATTTCTTAATCACTTTTGCCCAACACTGAACTATGCTGGTCCCATGAATCACTTTTATTCATATTTGTTAATATAACCTTTATGCTAATGTAAAAGTGTCTCAAATGAGGACTTAACTTTGCACCAGTTTAGAAACGGAGCACTGCCATTCATTAACCAGAGTTGGACAGCTTCCAACTAGACAAATATTTTGGAAAAACAGTAGGATTATAACTCAAGGAGTTACATAGTTTTATTTCTCCCTTAGAAATAAGACCATTTGTCAGAAAGAGTATTTGCAATGGGGAAAGGGAACCAAGTGAAAGAAGAGTTATTTTGAACTCTGTTTTCCTATGTTACAGCATGTAAAGATACATCTTAGAACTGCTGAGACTTGATTTAAATTTTATAGTAAGACAATGTATATAACAATTGAATTGCTACACATGATAAATAAATGCTTCTTTGATACACACAAATAAGTTATATTTTAATTACAGAGCTTTGGAGTAGATTATTTTAACTCTTGAAGCTCTCTATCCAACTGGCAGACTGCCTTTGCAATACTTATGCTGCAAACTCCCAGGTAACTCAGAAGAAACATGTTCAGTAAAAAAAGATGGGCAGGAACAAACTCCTTCCATGCTTCCTTGCTGCAGCAGGGAGGACTTGGCTGGTCCCACAGTCAGCTCAGCCATAGCAGCTTTGCTGTGGCACTGAATTGTGGTACTGAAGTTCTAAAGATTCTAGCATAGAGCCAATTTCACCTCAGGTAGATTGACTTAGTGTCTCCATGAGAATTGCACCAGATTAGATCAGCAGCAGTCTGCCATCAGAAGTTAAAATCAACCTGTTTTTCAGGTTTACTGTATTATAAATACATACGGAAAAAACCTTGTAGACTTGTTGCTTTGTTGTAGCTAGTCAGTTGATTTTTTATGAAGAAACTGTCCAAGAAACAGATCCCTCTTTTTGTTCTTGGGCAACTTGTTCTAGTTTCTGGGACTGCATTTATTATCCAGAACCATTCACCACCTTGATTTGGTCAAGCAGTTTGAAACTGCTCTGAAGTCTCAGCTGTTTTTCAGGACATGAAATTATTCTGCCTGACAGCTACACCAGGTAGCACTTGCTTCTAAACACAGACTAGATGATGTTCACTTTTTAATACAATAGACTGATGAACCATAAACAATAATTGCAGCTCCTCCTGTAAAAAACCTTGGCAGCAGAGAGCTCTCCCCAGTGATTAAAACCCGCATTTATATTTAAGTCTGACCATCAAAGGAATACGAGCATGAGCTTTCTCCATATATCTCTGTGACGTTGTTCAGTTCCATCTTGCCATGTCCAAAATGTAGAAACACAACACATGCATTGCACATGTCCATTTAAGCCTTGGAGTTGTGCCAAAAAGCATGTAAACAAACACCCTACCAACCAAAAACCACCCTAGTTTTTATATATTTCTTTATTTTACTTTTAATTTTTCTAACTCTCCATATCCATTTAGCATTTGAATTGCCCTTTTACTGTTAAAGGGTAAGTATCTGTTCCCCACTAAAGCCTTGTTTCCCCCACTCCCATTTTGGTAGCTATCAAACTAATCACAATAGCACTGATATAAAGCAAAAGCTCCAATCAAGTCTGTATGGGAACTGCTGAGTCACGGCCTGAACCTCTGATTGATCACCTGAGGTGAGCAATGAGTCAGCCATGGGAGCACAGGTGAAGGCAATTCACCTGTGCTGCAGGAAGGGGTGGAGCCTGGCTGCACCTCTCTTAGACCCATTTAAGAGCTGACTACCAGTAGGGAAGGATCTCTTCTGGAGGTCTGCTCTGCTGGAGTTCTCCATGCAAGCCCAGGATATGGGTGAGTGTACCTATCATTTCTGTTTTCTGCTTAGATGTAACAACTATGTAACCAAGCTCTCTGCTACACCATTACATCTCTATATTCATTAACTGTACACAAGCCTCCCATTCCTTTCTTATGACCACTTTTGTGATTTGATATTTGCATATATTAAAAGTTCATCTTCTCTCTTTTCTTGCTACCCAAGACTTGCACAGAACTGGGAAAGCTTTTAGTCCTCATCAGAAATTTCAGTTTTCATCCTGCTTTCAGTTTACGAAGGCCACATTTTTCACACTGGTGGAAAATTCCCAACCAGTTCCAATATCTATACATACAGTGTGACTGATTTACAGCTTGTAAAGAGAGGGACAATTCCCTTCTTCCCCATTCCTTCAATAATAGAGAGCTTCAATGTTATTTATAAAATGCCCAGAAAATAAAAATGCAGGCAGACAGATGTGAATCAGTGACATACTCTTTAAAAAAAAAAAATGACCCCAAAGTCCCCAATTTATATGCCGGAAAGAGAGTTGGCAAGAGATGCTTCCTTCATCCACTTGCTCTCTGCACTTCCCTTTAGACCTCTCATACAGATATTTTATTCATGCTCCCAGCTCTGGGGCACAGGTTGCGTCTTTGTCAGTTGTGTGGAGTCATTCAGTCTGATGTGAAACAAGGTAATGCGGTTAAAATATGGGAGTGGGTAAAATAAGACTAAGTCTTATTGCAGTTTTCTGAGAAGCAGAGAGGACTGTGGACAGGACAAGTCTTTCTGCTCATTCCCAGAGGGGTGCACCATGGGCCACAGTTAGCCCAAGTGCAATTAAAATACATCTGGCACCACACTTTATCAACCAGATACAATAAATGAGATATGATAACAACTTGATATACAAGTGGAGTAATGAGTAGAACAGTGGTACAGACAGTTTGGCACAGGACAGATGTGAATCAAGTGTGTTCAGACTAAGTCGCATTCTTCAGGGCAAGTGTTACAGGTATGAATGGACAGGTAACAAGAGACTGGTATATGTTTGTTCTAGCTTTCTAGTATCTTTACAGGTCTCAGCAAACATGGCACAGAGAAGGCCAATGGCTGGCACAGAAATTTATCCAGAGGTTTCCTTGGGTTCTTCCTAGGACACAAGAACAGTACTTTCCTCAAATCCTTTTTCCAGCTCTCTTTCCTTACAGCAAGACTCTCTCCTCAACTGTCTGATTAGCACCACTCTTTCCCTAATATGCACTGTCTGCAGACAACTAAGAGCAGACACCAGGTTTAAAGGCTCCCTTAAGTAGACACTGCGTTTTTATGGATCAGAGCCTTTTGGTGCTCTGCATTGCAACTCCGTAAGCAGATAAATGTCGCCTCTCAAAGATTATTCACTGTACCACAGGCAAACAGGCCCCAGTCCAATTCATTTGCCTTATGAAGTAGAAAACCTTAACCTGAATTTGTCCCTTGAGATGTTTGGATCCAATAACTTACCGTTACAAAGGGAGTAAGTGCCTTAAAGGGAACAAGTCCCAGCAAGTGATGGTTTCTAATAAATACCATTTGATTTTTCCTTCAGTATATCTTGGAAAGTACTTTACTTTCTTTAATTCTAAGAAAAAAAAGAGAGAAAAAGCTAATGTTTGGCTGGTCGTAAAATTGTTGTGAACTTGTACAAATAATCTGACATCACTACATTTTGCTGCACCTTTGAAATGTATTAGGTTGTTCATACAGTTGGATTTTCTATTTAATCTGTTGGGCCTCCTTGTAGAACTGACAAAAAAAAAATCATAAAAACAATTTCAGCTCGCCAAAAGAAAAAGATTCTGAATTCCGGTGTTCCAATGGGACCTGTAATAAGAAATCCTGATGGGTGTGGGAATGAATAATGGTCTTTCAACCATCACTGTTTCTAATAAGTCTTGCAAAATATGGCCTTCCTCATCCCTGGCATGGATGGATACTATAGAGCTCATTACATTCAGGTTTCTAATTAGGAGTAATTTAAAGTAGCAATATTTCATGTCGTAATTCAGGAATTAGCTGTATGAGTGAACTTAGCTCATACCCTGTTAATTTGGCAGGCATGTATGGGCTGATGAAGAAGCCATCACTCCTGATATGGGAAGAAGAGGAACCAGACACATGTAGGTTACCTGAGGGAAGAACCGCTCATAAATGGAAGAAGGCTTTCAGGGTTCCAGGTAGGAACCACTTGTAGCAGCTGAGTATGATCAGATCACTGTATTTCTCTAGAAATGTGTAGATGAGGGAGAAAATATCTTTAAAATGTTTCATCAATAAGTTTTTGTTTTTATTTTTCCTTGATATCTTCTAAAAAATGTTTTTTGTGTCATTGAGTGTTTGGTATCTTTTAAAACAAAACCCATTTTCCTTGGCCAACACAGTGGGGAAGGAGGTGTGAGGCAGCATCCATAAAGGCGATGTTAACCCTCTGCTGCTGCTTTCCTTTGCTCTGGTTGCATTGAAAGGGCACAGTGCAGATGGAGCTTAGCATGAGCAGCCCTTTCCCACCCAAGCCCTTGCCCTGTCCCCACAGCCCCCATAAAAAGGGAACTGCAGTAAGAGGGGGATGGGAGAGCAGTGTCTCTGTGTTTTGTTTGGCTCTGGTAATCCAAAGCCCATAAAGGCTGGAAATGCTTTTCAGGATGTTTTTTTTTTTTTTTGATAGATTAATATTTCCTTTCAATGTTGAGCTTGTGGTTGAAATTGCAGGTTGGTAAAAACTTTTCTATTTGCAGCCCTCTGCATCACAGCCCTCTTTTGCCCACTGAACTGTGCCCTGACTTTCCTGAAGAAGAGAGTTCTGCAGCCCTATATGCTCCTGAAGTCCAAACACTGAGAGGTGAGATAGCACATTCAATGCACACCTGACAGAGCCAAGCAGCACCTCCTGCATGGCCAGCTTAGCCCTGCTGGGATGGGGCAAGGTCCAGAAGAAAGTTAGTGACAGAGGCAGATTGCCAAGGATCCTGGCTGGTTGGTCTGATCTTTCCCTGGAAAAAGGGAAGGGGTCCCTAGCTCTCCATCTACAGCTCTACCATCAAGTGCCTAGTTCTCAGCAGCGATCTTTGCTTTGATATTCCTGAGTTTCAGCTCAGGGCTATGAAGCATGCTGTAGATGATGTGTTGAATATTAGGTGGAACTGAAGTCTATTCCTTCCACTACAACACACTCACCAGTGGCTGCTGTGGTGGAAACAACACAGTGCAGGTGTGATGAGGGAAGAAATGCAGTAAAATGGCATCATCTGAATGAAGTTATATGAAACAATTGAATAGCACTAAGGAACTACATCTGTCCTAATATTTTTCAGCAGGAAAGGAATCCCATGGAGCAACATGTTAATATTCTAACGTCACAAAAAGAAGATCCTACAGGAAGGAGCACAGCTGGGATCAAAAATGAGGGAGAACATGAGTAGTGACTTAAGTCACACGACAATGAAAAACTGCAGATGAAGACAGAAAGCAACTTCTGAGCTATGATACAGGTCTCTAACTCACTTTCAAGTCTAATGTGTAAACAAGAGGACACTGATGTTTGGGGTTATACGTTACAATGCTGCACTGTACTCACTGGGATGCACACACACAGAAAGAAAAAACAACATGAGGTAGAAGAAAATGAAGGAGTAATTTCTCTGAGAAGAAAAAAGCAAGGGCTTAGCTTTCTTCATCTGAAGCCACAACTCAGAACTATCTGACTGATGATAAGAGGTGCCATCCACCCAGGAGCTGGATCCAGAGAGAAAAGGGAAAGCTTTCAGAACAGCTTCCATAAGGCATTAAATCAGCTTGATATTCAGCCAGATTGGAAACAAATATTTTAGTTTCAGAATGTCACACAGCACTGGGAGAGAAACATGCTAAAGCAGAAAATTTCTGAATGAACACCTTGTGGTTTTCAGTTTATATATTTGACAAGCATCGTGTTATACTAATAACACCAATACCATTTCTGCAGAATATTCCAGGAAAGGTGTCCCTTAGCCAGAACCCAGTTTGAGTCAGGGCTCTCAACTCAGTGTGTCATTCCATTCTGTGTATGCTACCTTGTGCAATTTCAGCTGATAGACATCATTTTCTCTCCCAAACTAACACAGAGGGCTTGTGTGGGCTACCACCTGCCTATTGCTTTTCCCCCTCAAAGTGTCCTTCACTCAAAGGCCAACATCTACCTGTGTACACAGCAGTCTCCACTGTCTGAACCTAGAGACATTGTATGAATGAAGCTCCAAAGACTCCACTGGAAATTTTGCTTGCCCAAGGATGTAAGGATGGTTCTAGTGCATTGGGATGCAGAGAGCTACTGCATGCAGGCATGAAATTGTGACTGAGAGGAAATACCACCACAAGATAAGCTATAATATAACTGCACTTAAAAATGTGTTTAGAACAAATTTGCTGTATCCAACTAACACTGAATTAGAATAGGCTGAAGTTCTGAGATTCCTGAAGCTGATTCAGGGATCTGAGTGCCTGATTGCTTTTAATTTGGGTGGTAATGAGAGATTTGAATTCCTTAAACCAAACAATGTTTTAGCACTAATGCATGTGTTAATTGTGAATCTATGACTGATGCTATGACTGATGCTCTTTCTTCCTTGATGTTTGTATTCCTATAAAAAAGAAAAACCACCACTAAGACAGCATTCCCTGGTTGAATACTTGTCAACATTGTCGTTTGCTCACTAGTACTCTCCCTCAGTTTTTTTCAGGCCCTTTTCTCAAGGTGTTCCTCCTTGAACAGAGGTTAGCCACACAGCTAGCTCCAATAAGGCAGAGTCCAGCAGGTGCTACTCACCTCCAGACAGTGCCTGGAGGGTGTTTCAAATAGCCATGGCTTTCCAAATGAGAAATGTCCCCATATGCGTTTACAAAAAAAAGAAAAAAGAAAAACAAAAGGGGAGGAGTAAGAGAATAATAATGATTAGCATAATGGAATTTGCTATTCTTGTTAATAGTGTAATCAAAATGAACATTTACTGAACCCTCTCATGCGCTTGCCACAATCAAAGTGCTTTATATTTAGCTTAGCACTTGTAAGTCCTGGTTAGTACTGTCTGTATCTCTGCTGCCCACTTAGGCAACAAAAAAGTCAGGAATGAAGCCTGGCACTGGGACCTGCATTTCCTGACACCTAAAAACCCTGCAATGCACAAGTGGTATTTCCTCAGCTGCATGTGTGGTGGCTGTGCTGCATTTGCCAGAGACATGATACAGAATAGACAGATCTCAGTGTTTGTGGGACTTGCTGTGTATGTGCAAGTGAAGTACAGACATGCTGTGCTCCAAGGCACCACTTGCTCCACCTCTACCCTTGGAGCTATGCATGCCTCTCACCTGTGCTGGAGGTGACCCAACACTCCTACAGCTTTGCGGATGACGCACAGTTGGATCTTGCACTTCTCATACAGTCTTTACTTGAGGAAATCACTTAGCAGCAGCCCCTGCTTTGTGAGTTCGTTAACTAGTTGCTGAAGAATACATACAAGACACAAAAGCAGACAGATACAGAGGGATGGGGCAGGATGCTGGTGGCAGGGTGGAACGATACCAGTCCCACAGAGCTGATGGAGTGAGGGTGGAGGTGCCACAATAGCTTTGTTGGGTTTTGTCCTAGAGCAGTTATAATTGCTACTTTGTACCTGATCATTTATGATATATTATGCTATGTTCTGCTATATGATACCAATATGTCCTGTGGAACCCCAGGCCTTTCTTATAATCCTTATCATTCAACTTGATTTTAGGCAGAGAGGGAGAAAAATTGACTTAAGTATTGCTTTCAAGTCTCTAAAAAAATGATGCTAAAAGCATGTAAAACCATCCTGTTGGTTTACCACTACACAGCTAATTTAAATTGGCTTTGAAATAAGCTGAGAGCATCTCCAAATTGATGATTGCAAAGTGGGGGTGGGATTGGGTGCTATACTAACAAGACACCCACAGCCCTACAAGGCAGATTTCCCAGCAGAGCACTTTTCCCCATTGCAGAGTTTGAGGGAGGGGGACACTTCATGTCCCCTGTGCCTCCTCAAGCTTGTCCCCAGTGACCTCAGAACAGGGGAAGTTGTGCCATTTAGAGATCCTGGTCTCTGAGCAGACACACACTGCTGTAACAGCAAATGCCACAGGCAGCATCTGTCCAAGGAGCCAGGATACCATGTTCCAGAACACAGGAACACTGAGATATGTAGTCACAATATTAGTTGGCTGTAATGCGTCCAATTTATTTTGGCATTTCCAAGGGGAAAAAAAATAGCAAAAACAGCTGCAGGTGATACTGTTGTATCAGCACTGAGAAGCATGGAAAAATACAACTGCAAGAAATCTTGGGATGTATTATTTTAATTTTACTATTTAGGAAATAAGAGGGGGAAATAGCACCTTTCCAGTATGTCACTTAGGTGCACTTTGTGCTGCACAGTACCACAGGTCAAATCATTCCCAAGGCAAGGCCTGAAAGACTTTAAGCTCATTGCCACAAAAATATATTCAAAGAGAAGCAAATGCAGATAACTCTGGAATACAGAAGGAGTTATATGTTATATGCCTCCACACAGTTAGGAGAATTGGAATAATTACAAGCTTATCAGACCTAAGGCCATGGTGGAGCAGCAAGCATGAAACACAAGCTTTGTGCTAAGACTAGAGTGCTCCAACTCCTTGCTTTTTTTCCAGTTGATGCAAGAGCCTGGCCCCTTTGTAAGCAGCAACAGGAGCCTTATGGAGTTTGAAAAAAGGGCAGAGAGAAAGCTGAGTGGTTTGGAGTCCTAATCCTGTGTCCTGGGAGTCATTTGTGTGCCAGATAAGCTTTGGGTAACTCTGCTGACCCATCATCTAACAATATATACACTCAAACATCTCACTCAAGATTCAGATACATACCTGAACCTTTTCAAAAGCGTGGTTAAGTTTGATTTCAGGAATCTCAGGTTAGGAGCCTCAGACATGGGTTATTCCCTCAATCAATCATTTCTCCAGATGAGAACTTAAAGAAACTGTTTTCTCAGGATTTTGTCTATAAAAGGAGTGCAGAAGCTGAGCAAAAAGTCAATTATCTTTGTTTTTCCCTACTCCTCTTTTTGAATGCAAGAATTTTATTATAGATCACTAAGAAGTGATCTATAATAAATAAAGCAATGAAGCAAGAAGAAGCTGACGTAAAATGCCATGGTAGAATTAAATATGTCTTTTCTTAACAATAAGTAAATGACTAGATGAAGATGATTCTCAGTTCCTGCAGGAAACATGAATAGAGCTTTCAGAGAGAACAGAATCAAAATGACTACAGAATTACACGTGAAGTGAAATAATACATACCCAGTTTCCTACTTGCACCCTCAATGGAGCTCTTATGTGCAGACAAATAATTACCTCTGAGTAAAAATAAAAAAGGAAGCTTGAGAATCCAAAAATCAGCTACAGAAGAACATTAAAAAATGCAAAACATTAAACAGACTATGAAGGAATGAGGGAATGTAGATGAAAGGAAAGACAAGACAAAATGCTAACAATACTAACAGCATTCTGTGGACCACTAGATGCTGAAAGTCTGTCTAGTCATCAGCTTGTCTGCAGTATACAAGGTAACCATCTTCTACTGTAAAAGGCCTGCTCTACATTACCATCCTCCATCAGCCTCTGAAATGACCAAAATTCAGGGGCTGAGGCAAAGTGGCACGTGCCTGGTGAGAAAAGGGTGTTACTGCCCACTGATAAAAGGGAGGGAAGGCAGTGTGAACACAGCCCACACTGCCCATTACTGCAGCAGTAGGTGTGGGAGGTGGGTCTTGTGGCAGGACACGTCTGTGTCCTTGTCTTTGCTGAGAAGACCGCTCTCCTACTGTCTGACCCAGAGACCGCAGGTTCAAACATAGTCTCTACCAGACGGCGGCCTTGCTCCGGGCAGATTGTGGCGACCCAGACGGAGGATCTGCCCCGAAATGTGGTGGTTCAAGTCTCTGGCTGCAGGGAGTGCCTGAGCCTGCTGCTGCCAGGGGAGAATGGGAGGGATGCCACCCGCACGAGGTGTGAGCAGGTGGACGAGCTCCTCAGCCTGGTGGTGGAGCTTAGGGAGGAGGTAGAGAGACTAAGAGCCATTAGAGAGTGTGAGAGGGAGATAGACTGGTGGTGTGACTCTCTGCAAGAAAGGAGCAGAGATTGCAATCCCCAAACTGTAGTGGACCCTCTCCCTTGCCGTGGTCAACCCGAGAGAGCTGACTTGAGAAGAGAGGAGGAATGGCAGCAGGTGCCACCTGAGTGACGCAGGCGGTGCCCATCCCGACCTACCTCGGTTCCTCAGGTACCTCTAAGTAATAGGTTTGATGCCCTGAAACTGGAGGGTGATGTGGCTGACAATGAGGTGGAGGGACAGCTTCCAAGCTTTTCTAAGGAGAGGCGGTCGGCTCCACGCTTGAAGACTGCCTCCTCCAGAAAAGAAAGGAGGGTGATAGTTGTAGGTGACTCCCTTCTATGTATGTTAACAGTAAAAGGAAGACTAGGGAGAATGTGGCTCCCCTACTAAGTGAGGGGGTGTTCTGGTAACAGGGGATGCTGAGAAGGCGGAGAAACATAATGCCTTCTTTGCTTCTGTCTTCAGTGAAAAAGCTCTCCCTCGGGAATCCCAGACCCCGGAGGTTAGTGAGAGGATCTGGGTAATGGAAGACTTCCCTTTAGTCAGGGAAGAGGCGGTCCGAGAGCACCTAGGCAGCACCAATGTTCATAAATCCATGGGACCCAATGGGATGCATCCACGGGTGCTAAGGGAGCTGGCGGAGGTGACTGCTGAACCGCTCTCTGTCATCTTTGAGAGGTCTTGGAGAATGGGGGAGGTGCCTGAAGACTGGAGGTTAGCCAATGTCACTCCAGTCTTCAAAAAGGGCAAGAAGGAAGATCCAGGTAATTACAGGCCAGTCAGCCTCACCTCTGTCCCTGGAAGGTGATAGAACAGCTCATGCTGGATGCCATCTCCAGACAACTGGAAGAAAAGGAGGTTATCAGGAGTAGTCAGCATGGGTTCACCAGGGGGAGGTTGTGCTTGACCAACCTGGTAGCCTTCTACGATGTTGTCACTGGTTGGGTGGGTGGGGGCAGAGCAGTGGATGTAGTCTACCTTGATTTCAGCAAGGTGTCTCCCACGACATCCTTATAACAAAGCTGAGGAAGTGTGGGACAGATGAGTGGACAGTGAGGTGGGTTGAGAACTGGCTGACTGGCAGAGCACGGAGGCTCGTTGTTGGCGGTGCAGAGTCCGGTTGGAGACCTGTAACTAGCGGTGTTCCTCAGGAGTCGGTGCTGGGTCCAGTCTTGTTGAATATCTTCATCAATGACCTTGATGAGGGGATAGTGGCCACCCTCAGCAAGTTTGCTGATGATATGAAGATGGGAGGATTGGCTGACACGCCTGAAGGTTGGGCTGCCATTCAGCGAGACCTGGACAGGCAGGAGAGCTGGGCAATAAGAAACCAGATGAGGTTTAACAAAAGCAAGTGTAGAGTCTTGCATCTGGGGAGGAATAATTGCATGCATCGGTACAGGTTGGGGGATGACCTGCCGGAGAGGAGCTCTGTGGAGAGGGACCCGGGTGTCCTGGTGGACAACAGGTTGGCCATGAGCCAGCAGTGTGCCCTTGTGGCCAAAAAGGCCAATGGCACTCTGGGGTGCATTAAAAAGAGCGTGGCCAGCAGGTCGAGGGAGGTGATCGTCCCCCTCTACTCTGTCCTGGTGAGGCCTCATCTGGATTACTGTGTCCAGTTCTGGGCTCCCCAGTACAAAAAAGACAGGGATCTCTTGGAAAGAGTCCAGCGGAGGGCCACAAAGATGGTGAAGGGCTTGGAGCATCTCCCCTGTGAAAAAAGGCTGAGTGAACTGGGTCTGTTTAGCCTTAAGAAATCTGAGAGGGGACCTGATCCAGGTCTATAAATATCTAAGATGTGGGGGGCAGAGTGGCGAGGCCAGACTCTTTTCAGCAGTATGTGGAGACAGGACAAGGGGAAACGGCCAGAAACTGAAGCATAGGAAGTTCCGCACAAATGTGCGCAAGAACTTCTTTACGGTGAGGGTGACAGAGCACTGGAACAGGCTGCCCAGGGAGGTTGTGGAGTCTCCTTCTCTGGAGATATTCAAGACCCGCCTGCACACCTACTTGTGCGACCTGGTGTAGGGAACCTGCTTTGGCAGGGGGATTGGACTCGATGATCTCTGGAAGTTCCTTCCAACCCCTACGATTCTGTGATACTAATTAGAGAAGTGAGTTTTAAATTAGGTGTTATGATTTACTACTTGCTTTATGCACTCCCCTGCCACGTTCCTCTCTTTGCCTGCTCATTTGATACTTCTTGGTCTCAAAGTGAAAAACTTGCAGATATCTAAAGATGTGTTGCTGAGACAAGATTCTGTTTCCATCAATACCAGGAAATCAACACTGATTTAGTTAAATTAAACATGATTTATGCTGGTAAATTAGTGGTAATTAATTCCAGAGGCCCAGAGAGGAATTTCTCAAAGTCATTTAGTCCATCCACCTGCATAATAGAGGACTTGCACTGGTCACTCCTGACAGAGGTCTAACTTCTTTTCACAAGGAATCTGGGAGAGGTTCCAGTACTTCAGCCTCCCTTAGGACCATTAATCACTACATATGAACTCTCCTGATTTTCCCTTGAAACAATTTAGTCCACAGCTTTTTCTCTTAACTGTCAGGGTCATGAAGACCACATACTCCATTTTTTAATTTGCAGTAGACAACAATCTTTTGGAAAGGATTTAGTCTCCTCCTCAGCCTCTCTCTCCTGAGGATCTTTACTGAACTCACTCCTTCTTTCCTTCTGTACCTTTCATCAGTCTCTCTACTTTCCATATTGAACCATCCCAGTCTTTAAGTACGCTGGTCAAAGGTGAGTGTTGTGCACCTGCTGCCTTGGAAGCAAGTTGACTGTGAGGATTACGGCACTTGTAAGAGTGGTATTGATGCAATAACATGGCATTGTTTATCCACAGTCAGCTTATAAACCATCAGAATCTTTCATCATTATTGATAAATCAATTACGCGCATAGTTGTTGTTCTCCAGTCTGTTAGAACAATATAACAATCTACATTAAGTGTTGCAATATATAAATTTATATTCAATAGAGGAACCATGCACTGTCCCACCTGAACAGCAGGCTGGTCTTGTTTTCAGTCACATCTCTAGTTTGCTAAGATCATACAAAATTCTAATCCTCTACAATGTGCTCACAGGCTCTGCCAACATTGTGTCAACTGCAAATTGAAACTGCATTCCTCTCTCCTATTAACCAGATTATATATGCAAGATATGTGCATAAACCAACCCTCTCAGAACCTCCTTCAAAAACATCCCTTGTCAACTTGTCACCAGCTTTGGGCCCAGGTATTTTCATCTATGACATCCTTAAAAGACTGCATATGAAACATCTCCAAAGGTCAAACCAATATCAGTGTGCTGTTATAGTTTAGGGGGAAAATATCATAAAGTAGCTTATGTTGGAAGGAACCTTATAGATCACCAAGCTCCAACCCCCAGCCATGAGCAGGGCTGCCCCCCATCTGCTCAGGCTGCCCGGGCCCCATCCAACCTGTCCTTCCAAGGATGGGGAACCACAGCTCTGGGCAGCAGTGCCAGGGCCTCACTGCCCTCTGAGCAAAGAATTGCTGCCTAACATCTAACCTTAAATATTGGTTTGAATCTCTTACATCACACACAAAAAAACGAACATGGCCCTTTTAGTCATCCTGCTGCATTCTTCCAGGCACTCCTAAAATGTTTGTTTGGTTATTTGTTCATATATTTTTTTTAGGAGCTGAACATGAGCTTAGTTGATGAGCCTATAATTCCAGGCCTGCTTGTTAGCACCACTTTTATACCAACAAGCTCAGACCTGCACATCGGACTCCCGGGCTCTGCTCCAACAGACCACTTTAACACATACTTAATTGCAAGAGACATCTGTGGCTACAGAGGGGATGAGTGACGTGATTAATGTTACTCATGTGCTGATACATTTTTCTAGTTCTGAAGTACAGATACATCAATTAAGCTCCCAAACCAACCAAAACAAGGCATGCTTAAATAAAATGCTTAGGACTTTAAGAATGCAAATACTAGTAAATATTAAACATCGATCAGCATGGATGACTGAACAGCAGAGATCATTCTTTGTTACATCGTGATCATCTCCAGTACCATGAATTTTTTTGCTATTGTCTTGCTTTATTACCTAATTTATCTTTCTCAAGTTTCCCTTATCTTAACATCAGTAACATAATGCCTCCAGGAAATTTTTCAGACTTGTTAGTCCCTTCATCTAGGAAGTTTATGAATTTATCAGACGTCACTCAGTTTAATACAAGCTGTTAGTGATACTTCTAGCAGCAGATTTCTATGCATTTTAAGTGCATTTTTATGCTTCTGAAAGTCAAGATGCTGACAGCTGGGAAAAAGTAGATTAATTTCACTCCTAGGTCAACTCTGTTCAGCTCAGTTTAAATCAACAAAGCTATTATACGCTGTACTTCACCTCCCAGCTTCAGGATTACCTGTAGCAACGTCCCAGGATGAAGTAGCATACTGAAAACAGTCAAAAAAACCCAGCAGGGTTAGCACACAGCAGCTCATCATCTCCTCAGACTCCAGGAAGCCTTTGCTGTTCTCCAAGTCAGGCACTTAGCTCAAACAGGGCCCTTTATCAAACAGACCACTTACACCTGCTGGGCTCTCCTCCCCTATCTACATTCAACTGCCAGTCAAATGAGTTCTCTGTCGTTTGCAGTCACCTGGATCTATGCTTGGCACCCAGCTCAGATCTATGCTTTGCTCTGTTAAGTTCTCTCAGTTTGGGTCACTGCTTGTTATTTGCTTCTGAACACTGGATGTCCTCAGACAACTAGACTTTCTTCCACTGCTCTCCTGGCTAGTTCCATCATTCTTTCCACACAACCCACTTCTCCAGATCATCAAAGAGACCTCAAAGCACACTGCTTATCCCAAACTGAATTTATCTTATCCAGACAGACTTGGGGAGGAATTCCAGATACCAGAGCTCTCTTGCAAGCTAATTATTCTTCAAAGAAGTATTAGCAGTCCCAGGGAGCATCTAACTATTGATTTTCTACTCTGCACAGTTTCTTTGCAAAATGTAATCGTTCTATTCCTGTCTCGCACTGTCACTTGTCTCTCAAAACAACCTGAGAAAATAAAAATAAAAGTAATAAAGGGCACCAAGAAGGGCACTGTAAAAAAGCAAAACTGAGAACTGTATGTAAAACTTGTTAAATATTCATCAGTCTGTGTACTCCATGACTGAAAACCGAATGTAACTGTTACAAAAATTCAGGCTTGAAGGAAATCAAATGGAGGTAGTATTCTAAGGACTCTGGCACTGCAGCTCTCTTCTCTGTATTTCTAGTATAAATGTTCCATGGTTGGGAATGTCACTGCATATATTGGACATATTAAAATATCTAATATATAATTCCTCTGTGTTCGCTACAAGCTCCAGCCCACTGCAGGGCACCTTTGATAGTTCTTTGATTCTGCCTGGTGAGCCTGTGTGCTGAGGCACAGGCAGTCTCCAGAGGAGCCAGAACCACTTCTGTTTTGATCACACCACTCAGCAAGGAAGATAAGGGAGAGAACAGGGAGAGCAGGTTGGGCATGCAGTGGTACAGCTGTGCCCACGTCCATGCCGACAAAACTCCATAATGTAACTTAAAGCTGCTCCCTGAGCGGTTTTAACCAGGAGAGGGCTGCTCAAATCCAGTTCAAGAAACTGCATTTGGGATTCTTGTGCCAACTCCGCTATTCCCCTGTAGTACAAGCCTCACAGGGTAAAGAATCTATGTTGATTTCTCCTTGCCTAGGACTAACGCTCTGCAGGACTAGGACTATGAGATGGTTCTGAGGCTGTATGCCCCGACTTGAGTCTGCTCCAACTGGGTATTGCCAGCCCTTCGTCCTTGGATGTCAAAGGACAGTTTGGGCCGGGGGGGGGGGGGAAACTGCAAACAATTGCAGTTCATGGTGGGTTATTTTTTTAAACTTTCATCAGAAATTTTCAAATATACTCCTTCCTATTTCTCATCAGAATCTATATAATGAAAGAAAAAAGCAAAAAAAGCCTATTTTTTCAGCTACAAAAAAGTAGTTGAGCAAATTTACATAAACTCTGTCCCACTGCTGCTGCTGCTAGGCAGAGGAGTTGGTGCTTGGAAGACAGCTTCTTTGTATGTCAACACTTAGCTATGCATCCTGGCATTCATTATTTAACAGCCTCCATGTGACATACAGCTTTTAGAAACACAACATTCTTTAGCAACCCAGATAAGAACCGAGCTCAAATGTTTTCTCTTCTGACTGTGCACACTGAAACAGCTTCAGTTCTCACTGATCTGAAAGCATGGCCGTGCAGAATGCCCCATGCACTGCCAGAACAATGTGAATGGGCTCTGCTGTAAAGGGAGCTCATTTCATGCAGAAGCATCATCAAAGAATGGAACAGCTATATGAGCTATATCGCACAGTGTCTGAATTTGAGTCAAATTCCTGTTCCCTGTTCTTCTGGTACCCTTGGAAACATCTCAATAATCAAAACCAAATGCTAGAGCAAAGGAATGGTCAACGTTCATGTGCAATGTTTATCATTAAAGCCTTAAATCCCAACTTCTAAATCCAAGTGCTTAAGTTACTCTCTTAGCTGCCTGTGAGGAGCATTAAAAATGACTCAGTTTAAAGTGACTGAGCAGCTGAGTCCTGTCAGTGGGCACTGAACCTTATGTGCTGCTGCAAAGCATCTCCGTGGCATTTGAGGGCCCATCAATGGCTGGGCAATTGCACAGCAGCAAAAACGAAGCAGAAGGACCTAAGCAGAAATCAAACCCTTAGGATTTAAAATACATCTATTTTTAGTTTCTCAGCAATGACAACTGCACTTTCCTCTACACTTTCAGACACCCACATGTCAAGAGATGAGGGCACGCTACACAAACGCTGCAAGCCAAAGGAGAGGGCAAACTGGGAGGAATCCAAGCTTCACCCAGAAGCAGATTGCCATTCTAATACATTATGCTTGAGAAGGTGCCAGTACAAATGATCTCCTACACACTGACTAGGCTGGAAAAATGAGCCCCCATAATTCTGTAATAGTGCAGTTGCCATTTCTTACAGTGATGCAATGGTTAGAAGACAGAAAGATCCCTGAGCTAAGAAAACTGCTCATCTAAGGATAAATTCACTGGTTCTGAAAAATGTGTATTTTCTCACAAAATTAGGATTCCACAAGTAAGAAGGGAAAAGAGGTTAGAAACTACCCTGAAGAATGATATTTACACGCTATTATGTACAAAGACCTTGTCCTGCCAACCATGCACTCTCACACTGAGACAGAGGCTGGCCTTATATGCATTCCCACTTACTGAAGGGCCAAGCAGGGAACCCCATGCAGTTGCATTGAGACTACATGCTTGGTAGTACTTCGGGGAGCTGGAGATTGAACTATTGCAGAGAAGCCAAGCCTTCCACCTTTGGGTTTTCACTTTTTAGGAGGAAAACAGGCCTACTGATTAATTCCTTTTGCACAGTGCATGACCTGGGACTAGGTGCAGGTGGGTGAGTGGCACATGGTGCCTCTTGAATCATTCTCTGTGAGGTTCAAATTGCATTAGTGTGCTTAGCAGCAAACTTCCATATTTGTCTCTTCTATTAAATGCCCCCTTCACTGTCTACAGCAACTTTCCTTTTCTAGTGCCCCTCCAACTCTACCACAAAGTTGACTTTTGACATCTATTAAAAAAAAAAAAAAAAAAAGCAAACTTTTCCCTCAAGGGGAGCCCATTCTGTACATGGGGCAACTCTGACTCATAAACAAGGAGAGTAGCCTTCTCTCACACATGGTCTCTGCTTTGCTCTGTGAATACAGGCCACTTTTTCTCCATTTCCTTACCCATCCCTGTGCCCTTGCTATTAGCTATCATGCTGCTAAGGAGAGGCAACACAACTGATACCCAATTTAAAAATGCAAAGTAATTCCCACAGGGCTATTTCTAGTAAAACTGGTGTATAGGCTCCTCCAGTTTAGACTGCCAGGCAAATTATCTCCCATGCTCTGAGCTGTCCTTGAACAATCATGCACAAGGGCAACAGGCCCTTATGCCATCAGGCCTCTGATTCATGCCCTTAGCTAAAATAAGGAATAATAATAAGGAATAAGTAAAATTATGTGCACCCTCACATTTACCAATATGAAGTCCTTAAGACACCATTTTGCAGGCTGACAGGTGTGCTGGATGGGTGCTTTTCCAGCAGACTGATGGCTGGTCATCACCTGAAAGCATAACCCATCTTCATGTCAGTGTTATTTACTTTAGAAAGATGTGCCCCTGTGTGGCTATACAGCTGCTAGCCTCACCTAAACCTTTGTTCCAGGTTGAACAAACAACCGCCCTTATGGAGCTGATAAGTCAATGGCAGCAAGGTGCAGAGAACAGAAGTATTGCATCATGTAAAGTTAGAGAAAGAGCAGCACCCTCATGTGATCATGTATATTTATTGCACTGAGAACTCAGTGGTTTAGCTACTAATCAACACAAAGTGTTTTGTTTTGTTTTGTTTTTTGTTATCTTAGGTCTCTTTCATTGTACCGCCACAGCAGCCCATTCTCAAGGATGCAGCAGCTTTCCTGCTACACCTCTAAAGCATCCAAGCCTGTCTGGTTTCTCTGTAGCATTTCCTTGCTTCTCAGCTTGCTTCAACTGCTTCCCACTTGTGAGACCGTGCAGTGCAGGTGGGAGCTGGCACATCTGTACAGTGTTATCTGCTTACTTAAGCCTTGTGCAGAGCTCGCTGTTCGGGAGGGCAGGCACACACTCACCCGGTGATGCTCTCCTCTTGCAGGAATAGACAATGCTCATCTTTCTCCCGCGCAGGCTGCCATCTCGTGGGCATCCCCGGCACATGCATTTGCCTGGAATTAGCTCCCAAGCGCACGTAACATGGTTCCATTAACATTCTGCACTCTGATCCAAACAAACCCCCAGATCCCTGGCTTGGGAACTTCATAGAGGAGCTGAAGGGATGGAGTTGTTCACTTTGTAGCACAGTTGGTGGGGCAAATTTTTCATTAAAAAAAAACAGCTTCACTAGGCAAATCTATAGGTGTCTATGTGAAATTCAAAGATTAGAAACAGTGAGCTTAACCTATTTCTTACACTAAAGCTAAAACCCCACTGCCTGTGTTAGTGTATGGACTCCAAACTGTTACTGTTCATATGGTGCAATCAGGCAGCTCAAAGTAATGGAAATCTTTGTACTGACTGCAGAAAGTTTGGGTTCCGGTTTAGAAACAAGAAAATCAGAGCCAGTAAAAACTTGCTGATGGAATCTGGTGCTTTCATGAACACTGTGTTCATGAAGCCAGTTCTCAGAGGGAAGGGAAGGTCCTGGCATGTCCTATCTATCTTACTTCAGGTTTCTGTAATATGAGTCAGATTTCACATTTCCACCTCTTGCTTTGTGAACATTTACAGAGTCAAACCAATATAAATGTGTCCTCTACTTTTTCAGAGCTTTCCTCTACAAAATTAATCCAAATTACCGAACGTTAATTCTGGGCAGATTTGGAGTGGGATGATTGGGGCTCAGGTAAAGCTATTTTAAAATTTGCTAACACCTTTGCTGGATCAATTTATCTTCATTAAACAGATCTGCTAATCTACCTGAACATCACTGGAATTTGCAGCTGTCCAACAACACAAAGGCTTTTCATCACGTTGAGGTGTTCTGTAGAAGCCATTGTGTTCCAGCACATACCCTTTCTCAAACTGAATTAACTTTCAACCACAGTAAATCCTAATTTCATGTTTTGCTTCCTTTTCAGTAACCTTCAGCTTCAAAACAGTTTATCTGATGAATCTATGTCCACAGTATGTAGCGAAGGCAAAGTGACGGAGAAAACTGCTCTGATTTCGCACCTTTCTACTCTTGTCAGCAGTAAGAGAAGGAAACCTGAGCTTCCCTCATCCTTACCCTCCACCTTCACCTGAAGCTCTCAATTTGCTATGCCGCAGTAATCATTCCATGGGGGAAGTGCGCACTGGACTGCAGGGAGACCAGTTTGAGCACTTTTACTCATTCTGCGGTAGCATTTTCAAGTCAGAATCATCCAACATTTGTCTTGCAAATTAAAAATGAGACAAAACAAAATTTATTTTTTGTTTGCTTCTTTCTGGACTAATATAATTCAAATTATAGGGTGTCTATTCACTTCTCATGATGTCTGTGCACAGTATACACCCGATGAACCATGGCACATACATCCCTGAGCCAGGGCAGTTTCAGTTTAAAAAGGATTGGTCATTTCAGGTTAGAGGAGAAAGCAGATTTTCCTGCTTCTATGTGAATTCCCCCATCCTCCCCTCCTTTTTGTTTGTTTGTTTGTTGGCTACTAATCCTGTCCTGTCAGGAAGTACTTAATACTAGGGACTTAATAAAATAACTTCTAGCAAATGGAAAAATTAATCTCTGGAGTAGACTGGACGTTGTACCAGTGACAGGTATTGGAAAATATTTCATGCAGGGGGGTATTCCAGTCTTGTTTTTTAAAAATGAAGCAACCTCCTTTTTACATCACGCTGAGTAATACACGTGGCGTCCTAAATCTGTTTTATCAACTGAGTCCAGGGTTTATAAAACTGTGCAATAAGATTTTAATACAGCTCATCACATTATACAGAACCAGCCATCCTGCTTAGTCTTCAAAGACTTGATATTCCCCAAGCACATCCCACATGCAACTGCTGCTATCTAATTACATGCAATGACAGCCTCTCTTCCTTTGACACTATAGCTGAGCGCTCTCTGGCTGAGTCCTGAACTAGGACGCACAGCTTGCTAGCTCTAAAAACTGCAAGCGTTACTGCTCAGAATGTCTTCAGCTGTCTAACTGCACCAAAAATACACTATTTAATCTTCTTCCTGGAAAGCTAGTTTACCAGTTCCAAAACGCTTGCCTGCAGAGGCAGGCTTGATTTCAGCTTTTCGGATAGTTGCAGCAAGTAGTTGTGTGTTAAGCATTAGAAGGCAGGAATGTAAACTTTTATAGTCATGATGAGTTAATGACTTAATTAGTTTAATGCTTCTTTCAGTTAGATGAGCATTATTTTCAGGGTATTAATATCAAAAAGTCCTAGCTATCATCCAGAGCATGCATGCTATTCCTTGTACAACAGCCAGAAGATGACCGAAAAGGTCAGGACTCTGAGCCAATAAGACACAATGAATAGCAAAGAGAAGTGCCATGCTGATGATGAAAGGAGCACACTGCAGTCACCTCCTGCTGGTCACAAATCCTGATCCTGCACTCTGGAAATGATGACATTAGCTTCAAAAGTGTAAGAATGTTAAACAAAAGAGGGGAACGTGTTTGCCATTTTCTAGACTTGCTTGGCTGCGTGGAGCTTTTAGGAGGCAGTTTGTCACATTCTCGGCATTTTTCTGAAGCTGTGACAGAGACATTTCACACCGATAGTGCCTCCTGTGAAACCATAGATGGCTTTGCAGTAACCCGGAGAAGCATCAGAGGCGTATTTGCTTCAGAAAATAAAAATAATAATGAATTCCATATGACACTGGAGAAAGGCTGTAAGAAAGACATCAAAGATCACTACTCCCTCTACCCACCACTGAGAGTGGGTACCACTGAGCATGACAGATGGTAGATCTTGAGTCAGCTCCAATTTGCAATGACTGAGAAGAGAGGGAAACAAAGGAGGAGTTTGTCTGAACCCTTCTTTTTTTTGACTCAAACCTCACTTTCTGAGGCATTTTTTGTGATAAGGCTCTGACTTATCAAGGAGGCAAGTGGTGGTACCACCTGTGGCAATCAACATCATTTTGTGGACAATTTTACATTTGAAAGTATTTCTTTGAAGATGTTTGCCTTCGAAAGGGAGTGCGCAGGAGGGTTAACTGGCTGAAGACTTGGCCTGGGAGCAAACAACTCCAGCTTAATATGGGAGATTGGGAGATGATACCACTGTATCCTGTGAAGACAGGATACAATTTGGCATCTCCTTGCTTCCTCTCATCTGCTGACAAGTTTGCAAGGCCTGGAAGACAGGAACAAAGGAGTTCCTGCTGAGATCCGAAAGCCAGAAGCTGACGCTCCGAAAGGAGATGACTTGACCACTTAGGACTTGTAAGTTTGTCCTGTTGTTAGTGGTTGTCAACTGAACAACACAACCTCCACCAACCCATCACTACTGAAGATCAACATCTAAACTACGAGCGACGCTGGAATCCTGGTGGTGACTCTCTCCCTCTTGCTTTCTACAAAGACTCCTTGTTTTTATTTCCTTTCTTTTCTATCATCCATCTTCCCTTCCCCATCTCCCTTAGTGACTAGGGTTTGTAATAAACTGGTCAGGCAAATATCTAACCTGCTATTTCTTAATCTTGCCATTGGGTACACAGACATTAAAGAACCTTCTCTCTCTACCTCCTATAATTGGAGCAAGACAGGCCTGACGAAACTAGAACAAGAGAATGAGTAAAATAAATGGAGGTGAGTAGACACAGGAATAGGCAAAAAGTGGGGTACAAAGGGCACTGTCCCTTTCTTCATGTCTGCCTTTCTCCCAGAGTTAGGGTGAACAGAGAGCTGCATGTATTAATTCTGTGTTCTCTAGCAAGCTCTGTTTCCTCCAGCCACTGACACTTTGCACAGAAACTCGGTAAAGCACAGCTCCTTCACCCCTGAAGATGAAGCTGGAAGTCCTGGGGTACACCAGAGGAACACAGCTCATCCCAGCTTTCTTTCACCATTTTCTGTTCCAACCATTACATGAGAACAAACTGACAGTCCATTAGAAATTCCATCTGTGTTTTGCAGGTAAGGACAACACCACAACACTCTCCTGCTCAACATAAAAACTACAGTATCAGTTTTTTGCCATCTGATTTGTTTCAGAACAATAAGTAAGAGAGCTAGTAATGTCTGAGCAGTACTTTTTTCAGAGGAATCTAATCATAAATGCCTTAATCCACAGATAAGCACTTGTGAAAGTAGTCTGATTTTCCAAGGCATGGAAGAAGGGCAACCACTGTGGTGCACAGCACTTTGGAATATCTAAAAATCCCTCTAGCCACCTAAGAAAGATTTGGATGTCCCTGGGAAACTTCCTGTTCAGTTCTCTAACCGCACTAACTGTGAAACTTGCAGGGTGCCCTAGAGGAAATCTTCAGGCACAAGATTAACAAGTAGCTGTTCCCAGGAAGACAGCTGGGTGTGTTCTTGGTGCAACTTGCTCAGCAGCCTCTAAGCATCTTCCGTATCCCCACCTTCTCCTTTGGTATCCTGATCTTTCTTTAACTTGTTGCAGAAAAACTACAACCATTCCGAGTTACGGATGACATATGATGTATGAAGATGAATATAAAACCATACAGTTCTTATTTTAAATGAGTTTTAAAAGAAGAAAAGGGGATTTTAGACTCTATACAAAACACAGAGTTATTAATTCAGTCTGAATATTAACATATGTGCAAATATATGTGTGTGTACATGCATTTTGAGTTAGGAATAGAATAATATACATCCAGAGAAAAAGCATTCCAACAAATAGTGAAACTCCACCACCAATGATCCGTATGTAAACCTGCCTGCCCACATTTACTGGACTATGTACTCAAGATGTTGTTTCTAAATGCGAAGGATAGTTTTTTACAGTTTTAATCCACAAGTCTCAAGCTAAATTATTCTGTTGCTCTGACAACATACTGCTCCTGTTCTCAGATAAGAGCATGCCATATTTGGGTGCCACATTTTTAATATCTTTTGAAATTTATTTGGGATAGAAACAAAAATTGAGAGGTTAGTTGGGTTACCTTTTATTCTCCAGGAGATTGCTTTCAGCACTGCCTGTGATCTTTGTGTTATTAACACAAGAAAGCTGTGAGCGCAGAGGCTGGCAGATGCAAAAGAGAGCTGGGTAGGAGGCACGGAGGAGGTGAATCTGGAACACCTCTCCATCTTTTTATGCTGCAGGGAACCAGACAGGGAAACTGGCGAGAGGACAGATGGTTATCAACTCTCATGATTTTGAGAGTTGCATGATATTTTTTTAATGTAAAGACAATGCTTTGTGACTCAGGGTTACGGAAGATCAAGTGATTTTCTGAAAGCTAAAAAAGGGCAGCATCTCCTAGTGTGCTGGAGCACTATCAGCACCACTGAGGATGGTATCTAGACATCTTATCTTGAGTTTAACCATTCCACCCCCTTCCTTGTGGCTTTCCAAGACACTTGAGGCTCTAAGTCCTATTATGCAATGCCTACTGGGGACTTGAACAGTGAAGAAGAGACCACACAGAACAATTTAAAGCCTAAGCAAATATGGTCAGATCAGCAGCTGACAAGAGTAAAGAAACACGAACGCTACGGCCCATGGAAAAGAGATTTAAACAATAATTATTCCTTTTCTCCTTAGAACATCATTCAAAACACTCTATATTAGTGCAAAGAGATCCCAACACAAACATAAAATAGCTGATTCCAGGGACAAGTGCTGTTTTTGGAGACAGCAGAGCTCTACCAACTCTAGAACACACCTCAATTACAGATAGATACAGAGCCTGTTTAAGACAAACTACTAAACATGGACAAGGCATTTTGGAGCTACAGGAGTTCAAATCAGGCAAATATATAGGAACATCTCTTTATATGTTAAGCCCCGTGGTTCCTCTGTTAGTGTCTATATATCAAAGAATGACTCTGTCCCCTTTGTAGTCTTACATGCCAACTTTAAATCACAATTAATGAAGGCATCCGGTTCTTTCCACCATGTCAGTTTACTCACAGGAGCCTGCCCCTTCCACCAGCTGCTTGGAGACTTTCTCAGATGAAAGAAAGAGCAGAGAAACCACTGCTTAATCAAATTACTCCTGTAGTCAGCACTCAGGGACCTTTGTTCAGCAGAGTATAACTGTCCTTTCAGCCTACAGAAAACAGAAGCAGAGACTCCACCAACGAGTACCTACAGGTACCTGACACCACATAGCAGGCACAGACATGGGCCATGGCAAACCACATTGATTTAAGAGGACAGCTATAGCATAATACAGAAGATGGATTAAAAATTCCCATCTCATGGATCTTGAAATACTCAAGATGCTTTCATTTCATGCCCTATGACCAAAGTCTTCTGCAGTGACGGAAATCAAGTAGGGGAGAAGCAGAGCTGTCCATGGTAGCTTTGGTGATGGGATTAATAGAATCATAGTATTGTTAAGATTGGAAAAGACCTCTAGAGTCATCTAGTCCAACCACTGACCACAAAAAAAATGTCTCTCTCTGCCTAAGTTGAACACCTCCAGGGACGGTGACTCCAACACCACTCTGGACAGCCTATTCCAACGCACTACCACTTTTCCTGACGAGCCAGGCTACCACTCGGCACAATCCAACTCGCTTCTGACTCGTGCACTGCGCTACCTCAAAGGAAGCCGGAAGCCCGGAGTGGGGAATTTGCCGTCCTCCCGCGGCGGCTGGCGGGCGCGCGGCTCGGCAGGTCGCACCGCCAAGCGCCGGGCTTCTCCGGGCCGCCGGCCGGCAGGGGCGGTGCCTGCGGCCACCGGGGAGGGGTAGCGGGGGCCGGCCGCCGCCCTTCAGCTCCGCGGGTCCGCACGGCGCGGCGGCGGGGCGGTATGTGGGCCGCGGCCCCTCTCCTGCTGCTGCTGCTGCCGCTGCCGCCGCTGCTGCTGCTGGCGCGCCGGTGGCGGCGGGAGGCGGCCGCGCTAGAGCCGGCCGGCCGGGCCGTGCTCATCACCGGCTGCGACAGCGGCTTCGGGCACCTGCTGGCGCTGCGCCTGCACCGCCTCGGCTTCACCGTGTTCGCCGGTTGCCTCCGCCCCGGCGGCGAGGGGGCGCGGCGGCTGCAGCGGGAGGCGGCGGCGGACGCCGGGCGGATGCGCGTCCTGCGGCTCGATGTCACCCGCGGGCGCGACGTGCTGGCCGCCAAGGAGCTGGTGCTCAGCCACCTGCCCGAGCGAGGTGAGCGGCGGCGCGGCGCGGCGGGAGCCCCGCTCCGTGGCCGGCGGGCGGCCTCCATCGGGCGGCGGGAGGGGCGGCAGGCCGCAGGGCATCGAGCGGCTGCGGGCTCGGAGGGCTGCCGGCGCGGCTGCCCGAGCGCTGCTAGGGAGCGCGGCTATTAGCGGTGCTAACTGCAGTTACTACTAGCGGCAATAACAACGGTTTGTGTTAAAAAACCAGTGCCCCTTGTTAAGCGGTACACAAACTGGAGGCCGTAGCCCCAAACGATACCGAAGCACGCACACGTGGGTGAGAGGTGGGTGCGCGTCACTTGTGCGGCAGCTGAGGACACCGCCGGCGGCAGGGCTGCCCCTGGAAACCCTGTGCAGGTGTCCGCGGACAGAGCTGGGAACGAAACGCGGGCATGCACAGCAGGCAGCGGGAAGGGAGAGATTTCTAGGCGTGTTTTGTGAAAGAGGGAATAAAGAAACGTGGAAGGCAGCTGCTGTGCCTGTCGCCTCTCAGTGCAAGTTGTAGTTTGATAAGCTAGTTCACAGAAGGGTCATTTAGAAGGAAATCTGGCAACCGTACACCCTACAGGGAGCATGCTCCAGAGAGAATGGACGGAATCTAAATGGCACAGTAACTGTAGGCAGCATAAATCCCAGTTCACCACCTCAGAAGCTGTGACGGTGTGTGCAGAAGGGCCACGTTTACACTGTTTCATAGTTAGGGCTGCCAGGCAGAAGGAGCCAGTGTACTGCTGAGGGATGCACGTGGCTCGGCTCACACACCCCCAGCCCAAACCATTCCCTCAATTACAGACCAACGGTTCCTGCTCATAGCAGAGAATAAAGCATGCAGAAATAGCTTCCCATACAAAGCCTCTGTCTGCCTCATTCCTTAGCACCTTGGGAAGGGGATGAAATGAGAAGTGAAGTAAGAAAAAGCCTCAATGCTGCTCATTAAGTCCAAGTATTTATGGTTGATCTTGACCTTATCTGATTAAGAGGCAGAGCCTTCCTCTCTCAGGCTCTTTCCCAAGCTGCAGGCACATCGCAGATGACCCACAAAAGCTCTTACAGGCCAGATGGGGCACAAGGACTGGGTCACCTGAAACTCTGGGTTACAGATAAGTTAATTTACCCTGTAATTCTGGTGGTTCATGCGGTGGCTGTGTTCGTGCAGACTCTTGAGTCCGCAGCTCAGCATGAACTTGCTGGTTACCCCTGCTGCTTGTAGGTATGTGAGCATGCCTTCAGATCAAGGCAGATCTCACCACTTCTTGCGGAAGGGGACCCTTGAGCACAGTTGGCATTGAAATGCAGATACTGCGCGCACGCTGCGTATGCAGAGAGGCTTTTCAGACAGGCCCTTAGACCCAAAATGCAGCACTGGGCACAGAATTCATGAAATATTTTTCTGTTGCTTTTGGGCTGCAGCAGCATGAGGGTTGTGTCGTGAAGGCAGAAAAGAAAATGTAATTTCATAGAAGCAGACAGAACACACGCCATTTGGGAAAACTCCCAATTACCAAGTAATCTTCCTACATTTGTTAAACAAGAAGTAGCAAAGGAGCTATTTTAATACCTGGTGTTAATGGAGTGAATGCCACAGGTTGTCTTCATAATTTATAAAATACAATTATAAAATATTTTTATCTCAAATGTAATGAAACTATGAGGACACTCTACTTATATAGTCTTCAAGCAAAAGATTTCAGGAGTGTTCCTTCTTGGCACCTCTAAAAATAGATATATTTCCTTTGCTAGTTTATAAAAATAGTTTCAGTGTAACAGTTCAACTGAGGGTTAACTCTTAAGTGAACCATTTTATTTGATAAAGACAATAATTTATTTACATTCGGGCCAAAGATTGTTTTTAATATGGATTGGTTTTTTTTCACTGCAAAGAGAACTCTGAACCATTTCATTTATATTCTGAAATTACCTAGAAGGAGAGAAAAATGTGTGGCTGTGGCTGTGAACACTTCACCTGCTGCCCAGCAGTTCCCAAAGGGTGAACAGCAAAGGGTGTGCCTTAATGTCCCATGGAAGAAGGAGCTCTGCAATGAGTTTTCCCTAATGGATCATGGAGCATGTAGGGGTCTGCAGCATGAGACTAACCATGCTAAAAACCAAGTATGTGTCAGATATTTGCAGGAGGGAGAGCAAACAGTAGATGGTGAGTCCAGTAGACTGTCTTAAATAGGCATCTGTCAGCAAGAAAATCTGTTTTTTGTTTTTGTACATACTGTACAAACAGATGCAGAAATGCAGTGAGTGGTACGGAAGGTAAATCAGTGTGATTTACAACAACAGTGAAACCTAGATTCGCTTATTTTAAAAGTTATGAAAGCATTCACCTTTAAAATAGTTACTGAAAGTGCTCTGTATACCTTCTAGTTTGTAAATCCTGCTGAGCTCTGCTGCCTATGCTTTCCCCTTCCTTCGCCTGGGGTAATTCTACTCAAAGAATCCCTGTAGAAACTGAGAGAGAAGCCTTTGTCCCCAGAGTCACACAAGGATTTGTTTAGGGACTGTTCCCTCTCTTTTCTTTACTACAGCCAATCTCATTCAGGTAAAAAAGATTTTAAATATGTCATAGATCCTGGCATGCTAGGATCTATGTTTAGATCACTAAAATACTCCTGTATCATTCAAAAATGCTCAGAAAGGAATAACTTCATCTACCTCTAGGTTTAATGCAATCCATTTCCAACTAAAACTTTAGAAGATACACCAAAACAGTGAGAAAGCAGTTAAACAGTTTGATGGTTTGCTAACTCTCCCAGTACCTACAGAAACATCAGTATTTTTTGGATTTTCTTCTATTTAAAACCTGATTTCTCATCCTTTCCTGTTTTGAGTAGATGGCATTGTGGAAGAGAAGAATATTCATTTTGGTCCTACCTCTCACCACTAGGTTATCATATACTATCCTCCACTTAATTAAGATTTCCTGTTCGTAGAGTCCTTGCAGTATGCCCATGGTACCATAGTTCAGCCCAGGCATCATACACAAATAGACTTATTCTCACAATGAAGACAATCACAGCATAACATTTGTAGGAATGGATGGTGACTCTAGAAGGTACGAATCTGAAACTCAGGACTTTCAGCTGACCTGTTATGATGGACACTGTACATTTCCCTCAAGCAGACTGGTTTGCTCCCTCTCTGCATTTTTCAGTAGGAAGTTGGCATCACACTCTACTCCATTTGCCTAATTTCCTTTATTATTGGGATCCTTCAGGAAAGAGCCTGCCATTTTTGCAGAGTCCCAATTTAAATAAAAAACTCCAAAGATCAGTGAAATCAAAAACACACATTTGAGTTTTGAAAATGTGGTTGAATTTAGGTATCTTCTCTGTGCGAGTGTTTTCACAGACATGTGAACACAGACAGAAATGTGTGTTTTGTGAACACACAGCTTGATTGACTTGAACAGGAAGAAAACTTTAATAAGAGTTTCTGGAAAGAATATCAAGTATTCTCTTGGGTCTAAATACAGACTTTGGATATGTGCTTTTTGGCCAACATGCTCTGAAGCAGTAATTATCTGGGGCATTATTTGAGAGCCAGTGTTCTCCTGAAAGCCTCACTAATCTTAAGTTAGGTTTCCTAAAGTGATTCTTTACATCCTCTGCTATCTCTCTTAATCTTTGTCCTCAGAATCCATTTTCTTAAAGCAGAGATCAGTGAAGATCTCTTTCTGATTGCCAGTTTATTTCTCTCCTGCCTGCTGCAGTACAGTCTCACACTCCTCTTCCTAAGCTGTGCCCCGAACTGAGTTCTGTTATGACAGTCTGAGCAATTTTTGCCTCCAGATCAAATCATCAGCTACTTTTCTTTTGACATGTCTGTGCACAGACACTCTGAGGCAATGTGATGTCTCTTTCCTTCAGCTGTTTTGTATAAACTCATTTGTGCCCTGTCCTTCTAGGAAGCAGTGAACTGACTGGCTCTAGATATCAGAGGTTCACATCGAGTTCTACCAAGGACCATGCCATTGATATTCTGACCAGAAGTCTTTCAACAGATGCACAGATCTTCCCAGAGCTTTTTATGGCTGCTATGTTTCTGTATTGCAGACAGCCCGTAGATTTTCCTCAGGAATCCTGTTGTTGAGCACGGGAAGTAATCCCGCATCTGGCTAGACCCTAGTTTTGAAATCGTGTCTGATTCTGTGCTGAAAACTGCCACCTGGGATTCCTTCCCTCTGTAGGATCCAGCAAATTGTGATTTGCCTGTGACATGCTGTATTTGGGAAACCCTATACAGAATCAGGCACCCAGGGAACAGGCGAGAGGAGCCCAGCCGTTGGTGTCACTGGAGGGTTCTTGGAGACTTCTCTCCTAGGACTGTATTTCTCAGGTTCCCTGAACTGCTTTGTCTAAGCAAATGTATAAAATATTTTGCATGCAGGCTCATCACATTAACTCTTACCTCACGTGTTTCAGGAAAGGAAGATGAAAGCTGATTCTAGCAACCTGACTGCAAAGCTAAGCAGGTTGTTTTTCATGAGGTAGTCATTGTTTTGAAAGAAAATGGTATGTGGCTATAACAAACTGCTCATTATTTGGGTAGCATTTGGCAAATTGATTCAACCAAAAGAAGTGGCAAGAAGATTTGTAGAATACTTCAGAAATTTTCCTATTTGGAGATGTCAGAATGTTCTGCTGAGCAACAGTGTGTTTCACTTGAGGGCAAATAAGATACGTTGAGCTGACTCTGAGCAAAGTCTCTTTTTATATTTTACTTAATCTTTTCCTCAAAAGAGTCTGTTTCAGTTTAACTCAAGGAATTTTTTTTCCCCTTGACTTTGATCTGGCCATTGGAAAGTAAGAAGGAGCTGTTATTCTAGAAACTCTGCATATTTGTACACATGAGCTAGCCTTACCACTAATCACCTTGGGTCTTTGAAGTGCAGGAGGGAAAGTTGGCAAGCAGCTGAAGAGAAAACCTTTACCTTGCAAATTAAATTCTGTATTTCATAGTTTAGAGAAAGAAAATCAATCGCTTAAAGTCCAACGGCCGTGTTTCTGAAGACCTCGTGAATTCTGGGGTATGTGGAGCAAATGTTCTTGCTGTGTTGGGCAGGATGCAGTGGCAAAAGCAAAATGATATTTTTGTTTCAATTAGAAAAGATCAAGGAACAGCTTTGGCAGTGATGTCAGACTTCAGTTTGGCTTGTGCTTCTTTAAAAATAAACCTGAGTAGAGAGACCTGCAGCCTAACCAGATGGAGTATGCAGCTACTCAGTCCATCTGCAGATCAGATCACATGCAAATATACAAATGCTGACAATTAGCTCTTGGAGGATTCTAATCCAGGGAAACATTCCACAAGGAAGCCAGTCCCATGGCGTTAGTTCCATTTTAAGAAGGGGAAATCAAGCACAGAATGATGGAAAGACCTGGGACAACAGAGCAGCAGCAGGGAAAAGAAGGATACCTGGGATGCTAAATTCGAGGGGCTGATTTTTTGGTCCATTTCCTCTCCTCTGTCCTACCAACATTTGGGGCAATGCCAAAGAGGGGAATGCAAAGGACAGGCACAATAAGACAGAAGACAGACTGTATCTATGGTCATGAGAGAGGTCCAACGTCAAGGCCTGCTGTGTTATAATCCCTATATGATGGTCTATTCACTTTGGAGGACAGAATTATTTAAGTTCCATGTGGTAAATTATTGTTTTGAGCGCTTTGCTCCGCAAATGAGACATTCACTGAAAGAACCTTGTTTCTTTAATCACCGAGTTGCATTATGTAGCACAGCAGTATATATATAGTTAGGAATGCTTACAGAGCTCTACTTTCAAAATAATTCTAAAAATTGTCTGTTTCAACTTTAACTACTTCTGTGAATGAAATCCTGAATTAGCAGTTCCTGGCAGAGCAGTGGAAGGACCAAGATACAATGAAACCATCATAGTAGCTATGTTGGGGAAGTTCACAAAGAAAAGAAAGAAAGGGCTTCTGCAGCATTTTCACCAGGGTAATCAAAGGTCCCATCTTTTCCACTATGGGTACAGGAGGCATCACACATCCCCTCTCTGTCTAGGGGATGGAAGAGGCACTGTTACCCACTGCCTTGCCAGAAACCTAGACCTGGAGATCATGCAGAAGGCATCAGAATACAATGATTTACCTCAAACAGACAAGTATAACATCTCTTAAAAATACATCAGCAAAACTGGCAAGGCCAGCAGAAACAAGCTGCAAACTTAGTTATTTCTCAGACCACCCTGAGTACTTCTTAATTACACCCTTGGTCACCCTTGAGATACTCTAAGTTAGGGTCTGAGAACAGAAACAGCAATGCTTTCACAAGCACCGTGTCACTTACTGCTTTACCATACATCTGTAGACAAGTGCTCTGTAGGCTAGAACAAGTCAGTGTGATTTCATCAACATTTAGTCAGCTTGTCAGCTCTAATCTGCGAGCACTGCCACACTTCAGCAAAAAGCATGTCCAACAACCACAGTTCCGAGTGCTGCACAATGCTTGCATGAAATGTTCTGTGGCTTTGGGCTAAAGGGCTTGATGTAGTTCTGTCAGAACAAGCTCTGTTGCCTGTAGAAATCTGCTTGTAAATGCTGAAATCTTATTGCATTTTAGGGGGTTGGGTTCTACAACCATTGTTAGGTGGAATAGAGCTGACCAAGGGTAAGAAATTCAGAAAACACCATAGCCATGGACCTTACTGGGCTGCTTTAGTCAGTGCTGTGCCTGTGTACCCAGCTGTGTCTGATTTCAGAAGGAACTGAAGCTCAAAATCCTGAAAAAAACGTAGGCTCCTAAATTAGTCAGGCTCTTTGAAAATATTACCCCTTAGCCTTTAGACTGCTTAATGTAATTTTCACAAAGCTGCTCATTGCACACAGTGGGATTCAAGTAATTAAAATATCATGATACACTGCACTGGCAGTAATAAGTAGTCTCCCAGATCATGTTATTCATAAATAACTTAAGGAGACTATAAAGTGAGCGATTATTAAATAGCACTGAAACTTACATTGTCCAGATAGTGGGCAACATTACGTCCCTTTATTAAACAAAACATTCCCACATTTATAAGTGAAAGACAAAAAGATAATGCAACTGAAAAGTTGTTATCAGGGGTTCAGCTCACTAGTGTTGTTTGGTTGCCACGGGGTGGTTTTTTTCAGCAAAAGATGCTTGCTAAGGTATTTCTCTCCTTTAGGTTTTTGGGGGCTTGTGAACAATGCAGGAATTTCAACATTTGGTGAGACGGGATGGCTGTCAATGGAGAAATATGAAAAGTTTGCGGATGTGAATCTTCTTGGGAGCATCAGGACAACTCTGGCATTTCTTCCTCTGCTAAGAAAATACAAGGGTAATGCTAATCCACTGTTATTTGGAGTTGTAGAATAATTAGATTACTATAATCAGGGTAATGTAGCACCTATAAAAGAAGCCTTAATTGTCTTTCACTGAACTGAAATGACAGCTTCCTTCTGTGTGGCCTGAATGATCCTAAGAAGATGGTGAAATCCTAAGAGGAAAAGAACCCTTAAAGATTCTATCTTTACAATACACAAGGGAAAAAAGGAAGTATTTACAAACAATGAATTATCTCAGTATTTCGCTGAAAACAGAGAGTAAAAAAAATGCTTACAGCAGGTTATGAAGCCCAGGAAACATTTTGTAAGCACTGACAATCAGGAGACAAAGATCCAATAAACTCCTGCTCAACTTCTTTTATGTAGGCTTTAGTGTTTTACTGTGTGGCGTTTAGGAGAGGAAGAGTGATCATACAGAGGTGAACCAGAGACATCCAGCTTCCAGTTTCAGGCCTGACGAGATCCTCTCTATGACTTTGGGCAGAGAAACTCCACGTATGTGAAACGGTGCCATATAGAGATGCATGGTATCAAATGGGATAAATGCTGTATCATGAACCTCCATATGCATGTGCTTTGCCCTTGCTTCTGATGAGAAATGGCTTGAATAGCTCTCTACAGCATTGCAGAATGTCTCAATTGCTTTGCAGTTTGTTCCTTCTGCATTTGGGAAACAAAGACACTCTTTTCCTTTCTCCTCGCTTTGCTGAGCTTGTCTATTTCAATTGTAAGCTCTTCAAGGCAAGGATTCCCTCTACTGTGTGTGTATAGCATCAAGCACGGCAGGGCTAGCTCTTGTATGGAATCCCCAGATATCACTGTTACACAAAATGCTGGTAAGATAAAAGCATCCTCTTTTTTCCTACTTTGCTTCTTCCTGCTTGGTTGCCTTTGGCTGATATTATGATGGAAGAAAAAAAGCAACCTTTAAATACTGCAAGCTGGAAGTTTTTGTAAGAGAATGTGCTATTGCATATACAGTGAGAAACAGCAAATGTGTTACATTGCCATTACACAAGGAGACATTGATTTCTGTCTTTGATGTCCTGCGTACTGCTAAAACTCTATGATGCTCTAAAGCTCCATGGTAACTCCCAACATTCTCTTCGGAAAACTGGGTTTCAGTTACCTCAGGCAAAGGGAGAATTTAAACACTGTGTCCCCCGTTCCGGGTGCATGCTTCAAATTGCTTAGTTAGTGGGCTAAGGAGGGAAAGGTTATCCTACCGTCACTTACACAGAGCCTGTGTCCCAACCAAAGAGGCTTACTGTCCAAGAAGAGCTTCAAGATTATTAATACTTGTAAAGGAGGGTATTTCCCTTCAGACAAGTACTGAGCATCTAATTCTGAGAGGACCAACATAACTTTTCCTGATAGCGAGGCCAGCTGATGTAGCATCTTGATCAGCAAGCTGGTAGTCATTCTGCCATTACTGGATATGAGACTTAACCCAGACACTGACTGTGTAAGAAAGCAGGGGACATAATCCAGAATGACAGATTTCACTGCATTCCCATGATACCCTTTTGACAGCCCAAAAGCCTGTACCACTTGGTCCGATCTGGTGCCTGGATGTTCTCTGCATCTGTGGCAGCAATAGGGATGGTACTGTTTTCTAAATTGCTAGCTATGAGGACATTATCTCTCTCACCTTTGATATGAATATATATTTACACATTCATGTACTACATACACACATTTGTTACTGTATGGCGTGACTGACTGGTGGAAGCTGACAAATAAACAATGGAATGAGACCACAGCCCAAAGCCTCAAATCAGAACTCTGTGCATTTAATGCATGCCTGCCCGCACTTGGTGAGAGTTACAATAGGAAAAAAAGGCAGCGCAGATCGTAGAAATCACAGCACAGCTGTGTAAGACTGCACTGTGTAAGACTTTTGTCAAGTCACTTTTCTCTGGTAAAGCTTGTCCCTGTACAATCTGATTATGGGTTTATATGCACAGTTTCAAGCTAGAACTCAGTGCAGAGACATCAATAGCACAGAATGGAAATGGTATTAGTAGTCACATAGCCATAAATGATATTAGTAGTCACATAGTCACCAAAAGGAAAATCATTCACTTCACTCCTTTGCAGTCCTTCTCCTGTTACTAGCACAGTATTTTATTATTATTTTTCAGTCTAAAGATCTTAAGGGAATGCTTTGCTTCCATCTTTTTTCAACTTCTGTTACCTGAGTCAATTGTCTCAAATGGAATAAGCAGCACATTGGGAATCTGTCATCCCCTGTCTGGTCCAGAGAGTGTCACTAGATGGAAGGAAGCTGCTTGCACGATGCTTTACAGAGCATCTCAGCTGCTTTACTCAGCTGCTTTACAGAGCTGAGTGCAGAGTTTTGTTGGGACTGCACATTTACACAGCACAGCTTTTACATGTTACACTGTAAAACAACATCGTGCTAAATACTACCTCACCTGCAATTCAAAAGGCTTGGGCAATCAATTCTATGTTAAAGATCAAGAGTGACAAGTTTTGTTATTTGCGCTGTTTTCTTTTCAGGACGCATTGTTTTCATGTCCAGCATCATTGCCTATTTTACTCTGGGAAATGGCATTTATTCTATGACCAAGGCAGCTATTGAAAAATTCTGTGATGCTCTAAGACTGGAAATGAAGAAGTTTGGTGTTCAGGTAAGTGATGTAATAAATAGCTGCTCTGTGAAACTTCTTGCTATTTCAAATATGTTTTTTGTATGAGAAAGAGAGAAAATTCACTCCTGAAACTTCTTCCAGAGCTGAAATGTATGGTTTAGAGGAAAGGAGGTAAGTAGCTTCTACAAAGAGTACAGGACAATGATGAGGGGGTGGCCAAGGCAACCAGACAAATGGTAAATACTGTCTAATCTTATGCAAAGCAAGCTGCATACATCCATGCAAAGGGGATGGCAATAAAAGCTGCTCCCCTGCAGCCATGGATACAGCTTCCCGCTGGAAAGAGGTGACTCCTCCGTGGCTAATCAATGGGATGGAAATAACAGTAGGCAGCAGAGCTGGGTGGTGGTTGCAGCCCTCAGAAGATCTGGGATAGCATGCCATCTCTGTGACAGTGCAACTTGCACCCTTTCTTCACATCCTCTATAGTGAAAAAACTTTCTGAGACAGGCTTGCCTGAACAGTGCCATGCTTTTAACAATAACTTTTAACAGTACAAAGCAATGGAAACTTTCACAGGTTTACCTGCAAGAGCAAAGAGCCCAGGTCTGAGCACTGTGCATCAGAAATGAAGGTTTGTCACCTACCAGAAGAGCTTTTCTCTCTCTTCTCTCACATCCTTAAAAGCTTAAAAGCTCCTCCCTATATCTGGGAATAGCTACTCTGCAAGAGGCAATATTCATGTAGAGTAATTCTTTATTCTTTTGACCTAAGAGAAGCTGTAAGAGTGCTCTTAGTGCTGTACCTAAGCAACTCTGATGGTCAGACCTGAAGTTTAGATCATGGAGTAGTTTCATGGGGCTTTTTCCTTGGAGTAACTCTACTGCTGAAATATTCTTCTGAAACACTGAAAGTATGCCCTAGAGAATTTATGTTGGCGTAGTCTATTACATACACAGACTTGGAGCATTGTTCATAAGCTTCATGTTCGAAGAAATTACAGCTATGCTTCTATCAGCTGCCCCTCTTGGATAAATATAAAATGCAAGTGATTTCACACATCCTAATGCCACACAGCATGATGAGGATTTGAACTGATTAGTCGAGGATAATCTCAAATGGATGGAAGAGCTTAGTTTAACAGGTTAACTGCTGTAGTGGTTCTAGGATTTTTACTGTTCCCCACCCCTGGAATAACCTCAGCACACAATACAGTAGATCAGGCTGACAAACACTTCCAGAGTATCTATGAGAATTATTTCTCTGTTTCTCACTGTGTGCATGGTGCTCGTTGGCCTTTGCCTCAGAATCTACCCTGCAGGGAGCCTGCAGAAGATAAGCTTCCTCTTCTCAGTGCTCCTCTCTCCTGCTCTGCTACTCCCTTTTTGCTTTCAGGAGATGGTTGCCCAGAGGTGGCAAGGAACAGATGGCACTATGGCTCTGTCCCATTGCACTCTGTCCAGGCAAGCTGGCTACCTACAAGAAACAAAGTGTGTGTCTGCTACTTAGAAGGCTAAAGAAAATGAGGGAAGGGAAAAAAAAAAAAAAAAGAAAAAGCTTAATATCTCCTAGCCAACTTCATATAGCTGCAAAACATGAAGTTTTGAACACCTTTTCTTTAAAATATATGTGTGAATTTTACTATTGACATTACTTTGTCTAATAGCAAGCAATTTTGAAGAGTCTAAAGCAAGGGTTCTGAAAGATGCCCTGTGGCAAACCTACCAAAGGCAGCATGAGACATTCCCAGATACGCAGTCTGACTTGGGGCAGTGGGGGGGCTACCTGCAACCCTTCCTGCTGGTTCCTACAGCCCCAGCAGCAGACTGCAGAGCATTGGTGGCTGTGCAGGCTGAAAGGCTGGCACGTGGCAGTGCTGCTGCACCAGTGGTAGCCCCTGGCAGATGAGCTGGATGGCAGATCAGGGGCTTTAGGGTTATAAATTAACATGGATTGCCA
This sequence comes from Chrysolophus pictus, assembly GCA_037305975.1. Lineage (NCBI taxonomy): Eukaryota > Metazoa > Chordata > Aves > Galliformes > Phasianidae > Chrysolophus > Chrysolophus pictus. Next base: position 97,303,541 of record CM074578.1, read on the forward strand.
AAGAATGTTTGTCAAATCCTCAAGTCTATCATATGGCTCAGCACCATTTTTCTTCACATTGTGTTAACAGTCTTTAGAAATCAGGTCAGTTAAATGCCATGGAGTTTTGAGTGCCGCACATCTACAGACAGTTTTAACAAGCCAGCTGCTAGCTGAGGTATTCCAGGAAAAGCATGCACATTGGAAATGCTAAGCTTGCTCTGAAATTCCCCAGAAGTCAGCAGAACAGCAGAATAATGCATACAAAGAAAACAGGCTGAGCAGCAAAGAGTTTGTACACTTTGAATTTAAATCTGTGTACACAGAGATCTGGAAATTTGCTAATTCAGTGAGACCTCTGGAGTAGCACCTCTGGCCTTTTCTGTACTTGTTTTGATAAACCCATTTCTTTTTATTATCCCCTACTTGGGGACAATGGCGTTTCTTTCCCCAGGAATTGCTCGTTTCCTTTTGTCCCAAATGGACAAAAAATCACCAACTGAAAGATTTGCCACTGAGAGAAAAATTGCAGGCATTCCACTTTGGAGACATCAAAGTTATACTGAAATTATTTGCCTCATAACTGTCAAAACATTGACACCACTAAGTATTCTATATAAAGCAAGGATGCACTACTGCATTCTGTGAAGGCACGAACATGTAACAATCAGAGTGAAGTGAGGAAGTCAGAATAAAGCACCTCTGCAAAGGCAAATGTTTCATGGGAATACACTTGATTTCAGTAGAGTTTTCAAGGTTGAAATTTCCACAAAGCAGCATTTTCTGGAAGAAATCTGTTCACAAAGAGCTTTGTATCTGTTTTACTGCATATAGTATTTAACTGAATTCAGAATGACTGACTGCACTTTGATAAGTTTCACATCTTGCTTTTAGGTCTGTATTATTCAGCCAGGAAATTATGCACGATCTACAAAAATTCAGCCACCAGTCAGTGCCGAAGAGATCTGGAATGAACTCAGTGAAGAGGAAAAGGCAGTTTACAATAAGGAGTACGTTCAGGAGCGGGCAGACTTTTTCAACAACATTCTCAGCAAAGGAAGCACAAATGGCAATGAGGTTGTAGATGCTATGGTAGACGCTCTCATGTCTCCTGCACCCAAGGCACGTTACATGGTAGCAAAGCTTAAGGAAAAAGCACTGGTGTTTGTATGTGCTTTATTCCCAACTGTTGTGATGGATTCTGTTTTGTCTTATGCACTGAGTAAAGTAAAACTTGCATAGCTGACTTTGATTCTGTTCAGTGACTCGGCAAAGCAAGGGCTCCATATTGTGTCCCCAGAAACTGTATGATGACATCAGTTAGCTGACAGAAACTTTGGAGGGTCTCCCTACTCAGAACAGTCACTTGTTCACAGACAAATACATCATAAATTTGTCCAGCAACCAGTATTTCTCTCATGGAAAAAGATAGGGCCACTCATACTGCTCTAGATATTGCCTAGAAAATGTAATGCAGCTTCTCCTAATGCAGTACCAAATTACAGCGTTAGAGACGTGACAGAGACGAAATGGAGCATATCCTAAAGGGCAACTGCGTATCTGAAATCATTATGACAGAGGTGAAAATACCTTATTTGTAGGAGCCTGAATAGTAATTTATTAGAGGTAATGGGAAGAGGTTAATGGAAAAGTTAGGCATGACTAACAGACTTTGAAATACTTTGAATGGAGATAAGTGGCTTCAGAAAGTTAGGAAGAGCTACGTGAGTAATAAAGTTGTCTTCGTACCAGTGGAAACAGTAGCTTAGGTAACTACAGCTCAGTACTTTTTCTGGTGTTATGGATAAATGTATAACAAAGCATATGTGTATGGGCAATGAAAAATAAGTAGTACATTTCATTTACAACTGAATATTAAATTCTAATAAACTCTATTTATTTAATGTCTGAATTAATCAGTGCATTAACCCAAAACGTAGTCAGAGAGCTGAGACCAAGGCAGTAGGTATCAGCATGCAGTAGCAACTCTTAGCTTAAAAGAATATATTAAGTGTGAAGCTCTGTTTTTGCTATTCTTATAGGAATTAAGGTCTGATTGAAAAAAATAAATATCTATTAGCATGAATAGGAAAACCTTAGTAGCCTGCCTACTTCTATGACAGAAATTGAGCACACTGGCTTCATTAGCATTTGCCTACCACCTGCTGTGGAAAAGATTTCTGATTTAGACATTCAGAGTTTTAAACGTGATTTGCTTGTGGTGTGGCTCAGAATCCTCTACCTACAGGAGCAAAGATCACAGAATTATTGGGACCAGCTTAGGTAGATACAGGCCAGCAGCATGAAGCATTAGCCTCCCCTGTGCCAGGTCTCCCATATCAAACCAAAGGTTTTTGTGTAATAGTCAGATTTTTGGTCTGAACCGTAAATTGCAAGTTGTAACTGGGAAGTTTTTCCTAATGAATTTGATTAATTACTGAAAAAATTCTCTCTTTCATAGTGGTAATTTGTTGGTCTGAGTCAAGAGCATGGGGGAGATGAGCAGACTGACTGACTGCTACAGGTCCTCTCCCATTAGCACTCAGTGGTAGAAGAGCCATCTTGCTGTACCTTATCTAAACTGTGGAACATTCCATTTCTCTTCCCAAATGCTCAGCTTGTCCCTGCAGGAGGCATTGGTAAGAGGACAAGCCAGGACTCCCACCCGGGCCTGTCAACAGCAAGATTACCAGATGGCTATCATCCGCTTTCCTCATTTAACCACAACTGAGCAAGGCCAAGCAAGGAAACAGAAACGAGGTTTATTCCACTGAACCAATTGATTTCCTGTATAGGAATTCCCCCTGCATGACCCTAGGGATTTCAGCAGCCTCACACTGCTTTGGAACAGGGGTTTCATGCTCTTAAACATTCTTTGTGCAGATTACCCTTCCTTACAGTAAGCAGCACTGAACTCAACAAGCAGCTCTGAAATCCAGATGTTTCTCCATCAGGCTCAGAATGCATGCAACTCTCCAGTCACTGCCTCAATAATTTTGCTTTCCACTTAATGTTCACCTTCTATTTACCTTCTTAAAAGCTGCAGCAATACCTCAGTGTTGCTGAGGGATAGCACCTTCAGAAGAGTTGTCTCCCAGTGACAGATGACATAAGTATTTCCAAATGCAAATTCCTTTTATTTGCTGTGAATGTGGTGAAGCATGTGATCAATATTTCATTAGCTTCATGTAACATCAGATGAGCAACACTCATCTATTTCTTTGTCTTGCAAACAAAGAATTTGCACCACGTACCTCATACAGGGTACAGCGACAGGCTGGATGAGAACAGATGGGACAAGTGAAAGCAGTTTATATTTTACTTCTGCCTAACCTGTCAGTGTGAAAGCTAACTGAAAAAGAGCTACAAAAATATTATCTTTCGTCTCCCCCTAGCTTTTTAATATTATGATCTGAAGATAAAGAACTAATCAAGAGAGAATCAGAGCTTCACTTATTAACAGGCCTGACAAACTCCCACTGAAAGTCATCTGGAATTCTCTCACTGCATTACATGGGCTCCACAGCATAGCATTAGACCTAAAAAAATCAGAGGGAATGACTTCAGAGACCCAAGACTTAATAGAAAAGAGACTCTCACGAGAAACGGTGATGAAAGGGGTACAGCACTCCTTTTTTGCAGGGACTTATAGGGTGTAGAACCTTCAGGATTAGTAACAGAGGCTTTTAATGAACAAATACTGTCAACTAAGTCTGTAACAAAGTCTGAGGATATCCATAGTCACTCCACTCAAATTCCTACGCACCTAATTGTCACTGGATATCTCACCTGACTGTAGAAACCCAGCCCTCCAGCTGGCCCATGCAGTACCTGAGGAACACATATTGGGAAGTGGGCAACTTCCAGGCTGCTCCACTGTCCCTTTTGATACTTTGCCACTGTTGGGTGAGGAATGCCTCCTGCTTACCCAGTTACTGCAGAGCTTTCCTACTAAACACTTCCATCAATTATTTCATGGTCTTTCTCTTTTATGCAAAGGCTTATTTCTAAGAGTGCATATTAATCAGCAGAATGAACAAGCATTATTTTTGACAGTAAATGATTACAGAAAGTGCATGAAGAAAAGACAAAAAATAAGCTAAATCAAAAGTTTAGTGAGTTGTGCATTTATCTGAGTAGTATTAGTAGTTTCACACAATGTCATCAAGGAAAGGAAAGAGAAGGGAGCCTGGGAAACATCTCCAGAAAATCACTGCTCTTTCCAGAATTAGACTTGCTGCCTAACTTGAGCAGTGCAGTTTGAGAAGGGCCCCCGTGACAAGCTGCTCTGGTAGGGAGCAGAGCTGTCACTCCACAATCGCTATCACTGTGCCTGTGCACATCGGGATCAGTTATGCATGTGCCTTGTGGGCACTGCACAGCACTGCAGTGCAATGGGCCAGGCTAGGAGTTTTACTGGAACTTAGCAATATTAACACCCTGGTTTGCTGCCCTGGCGTGACTGCATGCTCCTTCAGTGCAATTCTCAGCTGGCTAGAACAGTCCAGACAACCTTCCAAACTAGCCAAATGTGTACGTCTGTGTCACGCTGGCAAATCTGAATGACTTTTGGGCATAATGCATTATGCTGCAGTTATCTTTTGCAGTAGTGTCAGAATCTCGAGAGATGAGAAACAGTAATAATTACTTGTGCAGTAAAAGGCTTAAGCCAAAACCATGCAGCTCCCAGGCACGCCTTCCCACTGAAGTCAGGTTATCAGCAAGCCCAGCTCCGCTGTTGTGAGCACAATCTCAGTGCCAACAAGCTTGAGAGCCCTTGCAGAGAGCAGCCTCCCTCCAGAGGCCAATTGCGGGATGTCCAATTGCCCTTGTGTTTCCACACTGACAGTTAAATGCCAGCACAACGCTAAGCCAGAAAGTAAGTTCTATGGAGGATGACAGCTATATCATTCCACTTGTTCTGTACAGGGCCTGTGTAGCTCTGTCAGTCTGGCACATTCTAGTACCAAACAAAACTGCATAGTCTTTATATTTCAAATGCTTTGAAGCAGCTATTCAGCACTGAAATCTCTTCATGTGTAATTAGACTGCTTTGAAGCTGTAAAGTGATCGTGTCAGTAATGGAGGCCTTACCCATCACGATAAGGCATGTATCTTGTAGGACTGATTGAGGTTAATGTTTATGAGAGAGAAACAAGGGGAAAACATACATGCTCTTCAGTAACAAATGTTCTTTGGAATAGTCCTGGTTAGGAGCTAATTTATTACAGATTATCTCATGGCTAACATGGTGGGTAAAACCTCTCTGCAATGGCCTGCACAGACTGCATTCATCCACGTTACCGTGAAGGCACCTTGGAGACTGTTCCCACACAGTAGTGCTGCACCTATTTAGGTCTTGCAACACTTTGGGCCTAGAGACAATAGAGCCTCCATAGAAAACAATCAACCAAGGCAGCAAAGTGCAAGACTAATAATTCAGCCAACTCACGCTACAGGGCACTAGCATGAAACAGCTACTGTGAAAGTAGCACTCCTTGCAAGGAAAATAATGAAACGCTCTGTGTTAAGAAGTACCTCTATCTATTTCTGTGACTCACCACACAGTCTCGTGCCGAGGATCGCCTGCCCTTGTGTTCTGTTGGACGCGTATCCAGCTGTGTCCCACCACTCCCCTGACAAAACATACTTCATATCAGACACTGAGTACAACCTTGAACCTCCTAATGCTAGAGGTAATTTCTGCAAAGAGCTCAGCAGCCCGTCCTGGCTGGGCATGCAGCTGGGCCCAACAACGGGATGCAGGGCCAGGTGGCCAGCGGTTGAAATTAGGTGAAATTAAGGTTGGAAAAGCCCACCGAGAGCATCACGTCCAACCAGCCGCCCACCCCCACCACGCCCACTAACCGTGTCCCTCAGCGCCACATCCCCAGCGTTCTGGAGCGTCCCCAGGGGCACTGAAGGCACTGAAGGCAGAGTAGGGAGGAGCTGCACAGTCATCTTGGAAGAAGCCAGCAGCAGTGGGGCTCCCACAGCACCGTGCTCTGTTCCCTGTCCGTTAGCGCTGTTTCCCTGAGGATACGTACGTTTCTTCCTCCCATCAGATCTACCGGCAGTTAGGCTTCAGCTCGAGCCTAACGTGCCTGACGTACGACGCGTGCCACCCAAACGCTCCGGGATCTGCTACGGCGCTGTTTTCTCCACATCCCTCCCTTCGGTCAACGCCTCCTCCCGCCACCTCCCGCCCAGGCTCCGTCCGCGGTTCCTCACCTGGCCGCCTCACGGCCCGCGCGCCGCCAACCGCCACCCGCCGCTCCGAGCGCGCGCCGCCGTCGCTAAGGGAGGCGCGCGGCGTTGCCCGTCGCTACGGGAGGCGGCGGCGCGATGGCGGCGCGCTGCCGCGGGGGGACGCGGCGCTGAGGGGAGCGCGGCGCGGCAGCGGAGAGGAGCGGCACCGCCGCGACGCCCGCACAGAAGGCCGCCTCGCTTCGTGCCGACCCCACCGGACGCCGGGTAGCGTTTTCTATTCCCCCGTCTTTCATTCCCTTACCGCACACATTCCTAACAAAACTCGACCCGGTCACTTTTAAGAGACGCTGCGAAGAAACGCTATCTGCCGCCGTTAGAACGGTACGGCGGTTTCGACGGAAACTGTTGTTCGTAACGCTTTGAAGCAGGCTGCTTTCTTGCAGCTTGGCTCGTGCAAGTGTGTGAGGCACGCCTGAGCTTCAGACCGACGTGCGGGCGTGTTATCCTGCCCGTCAGGCGGCACTGTGGGCAGTGCTTCTGGACACCTGGCGTTCCGGCACCTCGCGGGATGGCTGCGCGCTGTGGCCCCAATGCTGCCGGTCTCAGGGATAATCCATAAATCCAAATGCATACGCGCTGAGTGGTGTAGCCATTCATGCCATCATTGGGTGTTGCTACAAATTTTTACCAGCTACAAGAGTGCTCCTGTGCTCCTTAGCTTTACTAACCTCTTTACAGGGAGAACGTAGTTTCTTACGCAGATTTAGGGGGGGGCAAAGTAAGGAAGAGAAGACAAATGTTAGCCCTAATTGAGCTCCTGAATAAACGCTGGGCAAAATCCGGGCATGTGCAGAGAGTGCTAAGAAATACTGGAAGAATGCTGGAACAGAATGACTTGTCAGTTCTCCAGACAGCGTGACCAGATGAGTATTGATTCCTTGGAGCGCTGCAGACTGGGGTGGCTGTGGGAGAACACAGCTGGCCTCCCCAGGACAGGAAGGCAGGCTGCAGAAGAGCCCTGGGGCCCGCTGGGTGCCACAGCCATCGGAGTGAGGCACTCATCCATCTGCTCCCAGCCAGCCATGTCGGCCAGGGCTCAGGCAGAGCTGCTGTTATGCACAGCTCTTCAGGGGTGAAGCCAGGGTTGGGAAACAGTCTCCTGTTGTGCAGGACAACAAGAAGCGACTGGGTACTGTTTTGATTGCTTAAAAATTGCTACAATAAGAGGAGTCTGGGCTCTCTCAGTGCTTGCAAATACTGTGGGAAGAAAAGTCAGTCCCATTTTGTGAGTGAAACCAAGTTCCTTAACTACAGCGGGGTACTGGGGGATAGAGAACGAGAGTATGAGAGAGCTGCATTCCAACTATACCTTTTTAAAAACGTTTCTCTTCCTGAATTCCAGAGGCATAAGCAGCGTAAGAGCCTTCCCTGTAGTGCCTTCTTACTGCTCCTCACTGCAGAATTTCCTGTCTGGGCACTTTGCTCAGAAAGCTGGACACCACAGGGTTCTGGTTTCCCTCCCACTCAGAATGGGCCTTATTTCTCAATTCTACACGTTAGAACCAGAATGCTGCTATAGTTGCAGCACCTATCAGAAAAAAATATAAAATCTCTGCATTTATTCCATTTCTCACAACATCAGCATTACACAGTAATGATTAGGGGACAAATTTGAGTTACTGTTGGTTATGTGTTGTAAGATACTATTTTATATATGATCAGAGTGAGGGTTGTACAAAATTACCAGGAACAAACAAACAAACAAGCAAGCATTTTAAGCAATGTCACATTGGAATTAGAGAAAGCAATCTAGCTGAGGGAGCAGCTAACCTATTCTGGACAGATTACACTACCAGAATTTTAGTGCCCACTTTAATGCTTTAGAAAATTAGCCTTTTCTAATAATAACACCACTTCATGCTATTTTTCTTGCAGCTTTCTTTCAGGCCTCCTTTACAGAATGGGAGGTAGTGCCTCAAAAAGTCTATTGAAATTACACATCCTTCACCTCTCTTAAAACTCACCTCCTCTTGAACATCCACAAAACACTCAACAGCATCCAGGCAAGTTGCTACACTGTTCCATTTACAATCTGTTACCAAGAAAAAGAAAAGTTCTCTAAAGGGACACTACACCTCCACATTTTTTGTTGTATGTCCTGTAAGTGTCATTTTTGGAGCAGAGGTTGATCCAGGGTTTGCTGAAGCTGATAGGAGGCTTCCTATTCACTTAATAGAAATGGTCCTGACCATTGCTTGTTCCTCCATCCACACGAACTGAGACTAGATACCAGAGAACACAAAGCTTAAAAAAAAATCATAACCAAGGCAAATGTGAAGCTGATGTTCTGCACCACACTTTTCTCTAGAAGCATTTGTTGCATTACAAGGGGGAATCTTTTGCCATGTCAGTGTTCCTGCCTGCACCTTTTTCCTACAAGGGATTTACCACAGAGAAATTCAGTTTACCCTCTTATGTCACAACCCAGCAGAAAGCTCATCCATCAGCTACCTAAGAAGGAAGGCGTTCGGGTTCAGACAAAGTGATGCCAGTATCTGTTTTGTGTTTTAGCAAGACTTGTAACTGGGTCTTGTGATTTTTTTTAAATGTCCATTTGCAGTACTAAAATGGCAGATGATCAAACCTTTGGGATTCCAAGTAATTGCAGATTATAACAATTCCTTACAGTTTCTTAACATTAAGTTCATGTTGAATGAGACTTCTTTAGAACATTTTGATAATGAGAAAAAGCAATTTGCAAGGTGCAGTGTTTATGTAGTCTCTATATGTTCACACGGAACCCTGTGCTCTGCCAAGTAGATAAGTAGTTATTTCCATGCCTTGAACATAGTTTGATTCTTGTAATTTCTTGCATATGAGAGTAGTTTCATCTCTGTGTTCCATGCAGAAATTATTGCCTTGAAAGAAGCTGTTTTTTCTCATTCCAGAATGTTACCGGTAGATAACAGACTTCGAAACTTACAGATCTACAAACTTCTCCAGTGTGTTCACCAGAAAGACAAGAAGCAAATAGAAAAGCTGATCCAGAATGGATTTCCAAACCTCATCAATTTCACTGAGCCTATGGATGGACACAGTGCTCTTTCTTTGGCTTGCATTAAGAACGACATCGACATGTGCAATTTCTTGCTACAACAGGGAGCTCATCCAGATGTTCAGGACAAAATGGGACGCACTCCAGCAATGAAGGCAGCTGAGCTAGGCCATAGCTTGGTTCTGGAGTTACTAGCAAAAATTAAAGCAGACATGACCGTTGTTGATAATGAAGGGAAAGGTAAGTAAAAAGGAACCTCATTAGGCCAGCATAAAATGGCTCCTTCCTGTGTTACATACTTGCTGTATATGTTATGTTAAATCTGTGGAAAGGAACCATGGCTGAGGTTAATTCTTAAAGCTCAACAGAAGCTAATGACCAGGTAGAAATTAAAATTATTCTCCCTGAAAACCTGGGCCCTTAAATCACAGCACTTCCCGTGCATCCTCCCATGACCAGTCACATATTCAGTTCTGGTTTACTCCCTGAGTTCAAAGGCCCTAAACTAAAAATTCTTTTTTTGTATTTACATGTCCTAAGAGATGTTAATGGGTTTCGGTTGAAAGAGTTTGTCTATTCAATTGTGAAGTTCACAGTATAAGAAACCCCTCTTATCATTTGGCATTACACCATAATCACTGTTGTTTTTCTTTGCAGGTGTTTTGTTTTACTGCATTTTACCTACTAGACGGCACTATCACTGCACTCAAATTGCCCTGGATTATGGTGCAGATATTAACAACTGTAGTACTGATGGGAAGCCTGTATTTCTGCAAGCTTGTGAGCAAGCTCACGATATTAAAGAAATCTGTCTGAATTTCTTGGAAAGAGGAGCAAATCCCAATGCAAGAGACCCAGTATGAATATTTCAGTACCTAAGAATGCATATACAGGAGTACAGAATAGCTACCAGATGACTGCAGTATATGACCATAAATCCTCACATTAAAATAACACAGCAGTGGCAAGTGCATAACTCTGTGGGCGCATCTATTCCCTTCTTTATTTTCTTTATTATCCTTTTTTTTTTTTTTTTTTTCAGGAGCAGATATTTAAGTCTTTTGCTTGAATCATGTATCTTGTATTAGATTTTTGTAGATTAGAGTCAAAATATTAAAGAAGTATAACTGGGCCAACTCTTAAAAATTGTGGCTCATTATACTTCAGTGGAGCAGTGCTTATTTGTATTTTGCCTGGATATGCCCCAAACTTCTCAGGATTGAAGTACTGTTCACTAAAAATGTCACTCCAGCATGAAAAAACTGAAGGGGAATCAAGGTACTAATGAGATATTAGAAACTCTTTTCTCTCTTCTATACATCTCAGTAATTTATGTGTTTACTTCCTAACCTGAACACTGACATTAAGGATAAAACCCTGTGCTATTGATCAAGTCATATAATTGTAGAATCATTTAGGTTGAAAAAGACCTTCAGGATCATCAGGCTTTCCCTTAGAGCTACCCGTGACTCTTGCTTTGGTCGTAGCATTACAGTAATACATTCATAGTTTGTAGTTATACCAAACCATTTTATGTCAAAAACATTTGGCCCACCACCTCAACTCTGCATACCTGCAAAATGATAAGATACTTGCATTTTAGTTTTAATATGATGGGCATACACCTGGTAACATAATGGGAATGGTTTGCTGGATCCAGAAAAAGATATAGGGAACAAAGCACAGTTCAGCACAATGAAATCCACAGCTCACTGTTTGCTTCCTACCATTCTTTCTTCTTTGCCCCTCTGTATAGCAACAGGTAAGAGGTTTTAAGTGGTGCTGTGGGTATTAGCTTAATGGGGACTGTCCCTGATCTGAAAGGTGCTTTTTTCTTTGGGACAGTCACCAAACCTACCAAAGTCAGCCATTATAAAGAAAATATGTACAAATAATATCAAGCATGCACTATCATCAAGAAAGAAAAAAAACCAACACAGTGTTAATGTATTAGTATGTGAACTTATCCTCACAGACAGAATACCAATGAACAGCTGAATTCCCAGCTGTTGTGTCTACCCCACAGCACTCCTACAGCCTGTTTTCTTATATACTTTCAAGACAGAGGTAGTATTTTCTGTTAAACTTTTATACTTGCAAGAAAGCATGCACACAGAAACAAGAATTCCCTCAAACAGGGAATTGATATTTGTGCAACTATTTGGGTGACTCTGGTTACTAACGTTCTCGAGTCACTGGGATTTGACTACTCTTAGTTAGAAGCATTAAGACTAGATTTCTGAAGTTTGCTTCCAAACATCTTTGAAGTTACTAGATTTGTCTTCTTTTTTTCAGTAGTATCTAAAAAGTCATTCAGTTTTATGCTGCCTTGCAACAATCAGATCATATTGCACCAGAGGACATTTCCAACCTAAATTAGCATGCACTACAAATTCTGAATTGTATTATTGTTACTTTGCAGGTTACAGGTCGCACTGCCATAATGGAAGCAGCAAGAGAAGGTGTTCTTGAGGTGGTGCGTGGTATACTTGAGAGAGGAGGTGATGTTAACCTATTTGACAATGAAAGACACAGTGCTGCACATTTTGCAGCCAAAGGAGGCTTCTTTGAGGTAACTTTCATGGTGTTAAATATTGCTGTTTGGGTTTTTAGTTTTGTTTTTAAAGTCCAGTATCTCAGATGATCAAGGCATAATAATCAGTAGCCACAAGTCTCAGAATTACAGAACCTCTGAGTGAGTACTGCTGTGGCTGTCTGATGTGAATAGTTCATTTGGAGAACTTGTTTCCTTCAACATGTATCACATTACAGTTGTATAACATGGATGAGATCTTATCATTATAAGAAAGGCAGATACAAACAGCTGCAGCTAGGCAGTTTCTTTCCTACTATGTCTGAAGTATTGCCTTTAAAGTACATAAAATTATGTAGCTTTAATAATGCATACCATGATTTTGCATACAGTGTTACTCTAAGATAGTCACCTGCAGCAGGCTAGCAGGAGCAAATGTTGTTGTCCTAGATATCTACAAATGAATAGGGTTTCTATTTCCCAAATAAAGCACGTACTATAGGGAGCAAAAAAAAAAAAATGCACTTAATGAGTGCATTGATCAGCTGGGCATAGCAGGGAAATTCACTGTATAAACTGGGAGTATATGACACTGCATTTTATTTGTAAATCACTCTCATGCTTCCCCCATCCTGAGAAACACAGATATCTTCTGGTGATACTGTCTTTGTTCTTCTAGATCTTGAGGATTATTTCAGCTTATAATGGAGACTTGGGACTGATTGCCATGAATGGTAACACACCCCTTCATTATGCTGCAGAGGGAGGATCTGCAAATTGCTGCAAGTTTATAGGACAAAGAGGTACTTTAAAAAGAAGTTACTTTACAACTGTATGTTTTTTCTGTGCTTGAAAAAAGATTTCATTTGGGCATCTATGAAGGATTTGGCTCTTCAGTGTCATGTGGCAAATGTAATTTTCATTAACAAGTACCAAACATAGGCTATTATTATTTATATCTACTAACAGGGCTAGCATGAGCTAAAAAACATTTCTCAAAGAAACCTGCAGAAAGATCATGGGTTTGTATAACTGGTATTGACTTGTATTGACAGTAGAAAATTGTATTTTGCCTCACTGATCAATTAATCAACCCAATCTCATGTAGTCACAAGGAAAGCTTAGCACCCATAGATACATCAAAGAAGCTGTGATCATTTTCTAAATTAGATGATCATATTATTTCAGGTTTTTCTTCCCATAGGATCATGCAAAATCCTACATTCTATTCTTGTGATCCTAACACTTAGCTTGTGGTCTGTCACCAGATGGCAAGGGTGGGAATAGAAGAGTGAGTGACATTCTAATCTTAGTTTCTTCTTAAACTTCCTCGCTTCTTTAAGTAAAAACGTAAAATTCTCACAGAACTTCTGCCTTTTGATAGGTACTCAATAATGGACAAAGAAGTAGAGCATGGGTTTTCTGATGAATCTCACTGTGGGAAACAGAAATAGATGTGCTGTTAGCCCTCCAGGCTGGGGTCACTGATATACTTCCATTTATTATCACTCTTTATAGTTAAGTCTGTATAAAGTTGTAGACCTCAGCTAATTAACATCATGCATAAGTTTCTTATATTATTAGTAATTATTAATTCCAATACATTATCAATGGAAATGTGTTCATATTTTTAGGCTGTGATCCTACATGGACAAACTTATTAGCTAAGACTCCAAGAGCTGTTGCCAAGGAAGGTGGTTTTAAAGCAGCAGCAACAGAATTGCGTAAAATTGAAAAGAACTTTATAAAGCAGTCCAAGCCTGGAGCTAAGGAGAACAACCCACTCTGGGCACTGAGGCTATATGATTGGTCCTTAGAGCACCAGACTGCCCTCCTCCAGGCATTTGAGGCTGTCAACCAGGGAGATGGGATGGTAGCCAAAGATGATTTCATATCAGTTATTCAGAAGCGGTGTTCCTTCGTGGACACTGAGCAAATACAAACTATTGCTGAAGCACATGAAAAATCTGACTCTGAAGGAATAAACATTGAAGAATTTTTTAAAGGCTTCAAATACTTGCAGAAAAGCTGTCTGATAACGTCCTTTGGACCCAAAAAGAAGAAAGGAAAGAAAGGGAAGAAACGAAGAGGCAAAAAGAGTGTTGCTGTCCCCATGCCAATTTGTGTTATTCCAAAGAGTGCATGTCTGCTTAGAGAAGATGGCTTCCCTGTATACATGATTGAGGCTGTTCAAAGCACTGCTGATAGCTACCACGTTAACCGAGACCACCCATCTGCCCATCCCGTGCACGATGATCGTGCCTGGTACACAGATGAACCAAGGAAAATGTACATGAATATTAACTTCCTGGTCAGAGCAGGAGACATTCCATCTCTACAGAAAGCTTTTGAGGAGGGTGTGCCAGTAGACATAAAAGATAAGTATTACAAAACACCTTTGATGACTGCATGCACAAGTGGGAATATAGATGTTGTGCGGTATCTCCTGGAAAAGGGGTAAGAGTTCTGGAGAATTTTTAATTGCTATTTTGAGAGCATAAATTTGCAGTAAATAGTACAGACTATAGTTTGATTTTTTACTTGCATAATGTTTAGCATAAAAATTAGTTTTGTAAGATGCTGAGTTGCAGAGGTTTAGTCTATTGGTGGGTTTTTTGGGGGGTTTTTGGTTGGTTGGTTGGTTGGTTTTTTTTGTTGTTTTTTTTTTTTTTTTTACATTTTAGTAATGAGGAAATAAAACCACTTAAGTTATCCAGTCCTGATTTTTTTTTAGTCTGGATTACTGACATTTCAGTTAGAGGCAGAGTACCTACAAAACCCATCTAGTTGTTTGTTGATATCCATGTCTCCAGCAGCGCATTTGGGCACAAACGGGAACACAGGAAATACTATATAAACATGAGGAAAACTTCTTTACTGTGAGGGTGAGGAAGCACTGGAACAAGCTGCCCAGAAAGGTTGTGGTGTCTCCTTCTCTGGAGACATTTAAAAAACAGCCTGGAAAAGCTCCTGTGAAATCTGCTCTATGGAACCTGCTGAAGCCAGGGTGTTGGACTAGGTGATTTCCAGAGATCTCTTCCAACCCTTATGATTCTGAGATCCTCAAAACAGAACTACCAAAATTAGATGAATGAATTTTTGGAAATCTGACACAAGTAGGTTGTCTGAAATCATCAAGACATACCTAGGTGAACCAGAAAGGCAGTCCTGGACTTCAGGCATTTGCATGTCAGGCCTTTGCATGCAAATGTTTTGAGAGAATGCAGCCTACAAATAATCACTTCTCTGCAGCCTCAGCAGCTGAAGCAGTAGGATTTTCACCAGAAGTGCCTGTTGTTATTTAGCCTGTTCCCAATTCAGAAGTTCTTCAGCAATTTTTAACCTGGGACTTTACCTGGGAAAAATCTTAACAGCTTAAAAATTAAAGCAATTTAAGAGATATTCAGTCATACCTGTGTAATAGTGTAATCTCTTTTTTTTTTTTTTGTGAGCCAACTGCCACCATTTATCACCATTGTGATAAATGTTTACATGAACATTTTTCAAAGACAATGATATTTATACTAGTTTTCTCCTCTTCCTATAACTAGAATTCATTCTAATGTTCATTTCCAAGGACAAGTAGTCTAGTCATTGCTCTAGTTCTTGTAAAGACTTAACAGCACATGCAAATATATGCACCTTGGTAATTACACTGACGCTCCTGCAGCGTGTAAAGCTGTGCAGATGTGTATACTTCCAAAGATAAAGATGCAAGAGTTATCAAATTAATCTAGCAAATTCATTTCCATTGCTTTCATCAAACTTCACTAGCACTGGAGTCGCATCTCATCATATTCAGACCTAGAAAGGTAGTAATTTAGTTTAAAAAAAAAAATGGCTTTACTTCTGGGAGTTGAAATTGATAGAAATCACAGAGTGGATAGGAAAGTTTTCAGGACAGCATTTAGTTTTATATCTTTCAAAAGTTTGAACATTCAGACGCTTTTGTTTTGGAATGGGAGTTTAAGTAGCTTTTAATGACCTTTCCAGTATGGTGTTACAAATGCATACCAAACAGAAAACAAAACATTTAGAAAATACTGAGGTTAAACATAAATTGGTGGTATCTACTTTCTTTCCTATTTCAGAAAGACTCTGAAATAAGGCAAATTCTGATCAGGAGAAAACGTTGAAGAATTCTTATGTCAGCACTGTGTCACTACCATTGCCTTTGATAAATTTGTTTCAGATAGGAAGAAATTAGCAAAAGGGATTCAGGAACCTCAGAGGATCAGTATAGGGATGGGGAATTAGCAGAGAAAGAGGAATAATGGGAACTCTTTATTTTTATGAGAGATACGGAGAAAATGACAACTGCATACAAATAAATCATAATAGCTGAGCAAGTGAAAGATAAAGGTAAGATCAGTAGGTCTGGAGAATTTACTGCTATAAGATCTTAGTAAAGACTGAATTCTGAAAAATGTTAACAGTTAAACAATGAATATATTAGTCTATTCTTTTGATCTAGAATTAAATACTAAGCATGTGATCAGACAAGCAAAAAAGCTATCTGGGGAAGCGGACAGCTTCCTTTTCCCTCCTCCCGTGTCTTTCAGGCTGACATCAGCTGTTTATCCCTAAAGAAGACAGTGGCAATTCAATTCAGCACTTTTAGGCGGCCCTTAACACAGAAGAAATTAAATAATTGCACTCAAGTTTTTCAGGATACCCATCATGAGGCTTTGACCCACCTCTGAACCCACACATGGCATACATGGAAGACAGATCTGGGTGCAAAGGACGGCCTATGACCAAAGACGTGGGGAAACCATACTTTTTCCCTTTTAGCACCACAAAGAGGCACTAGTGGCTCTTGTTTCCACACCCCCGTTTGAATATCTCTGAAGGCTGCTAATTGCTGAAGGGCTGATAACATTTTTCTCAAAGTTTCATCTTAAAGCAGCGTATTGCAAACATTACCCCAAAACACTTGCATCCTCCAGAACATGTCACTACTGATCTGGGAGCAGAATGATCTAGTAGCTGGAAAAGTTTTAAATCCTCAGATTTTCTACAATAGATATTCTCTAACTCATTCTTCAATTGAACAGTAAGCAAGTTTGCCATGTCTTTCAAAGCACCTGCTCTTGGCCCAGCAGCTTTCTGCCTTTGGCCAACCCCTCTAAAGCTGGCACACAAACAATATCAGCATATCACAGGACTAAACCTGAATAACTGTTTTTCTTTGTACTTGTGAGAACTTCCCTGTAGACGACCCCATATCAACTTAGAGAGGAACATGATTACTAGCCAGGACATGTTAAATATGTAACTAAGATTAATAGAGCATGCTACGTATCATTTTCTAGAACGGTTTCGAAGTAGCAGTAGGAATATGAAAATACTTATTTACATGAATTATGTCATTCAGTGTGCAGTTAAGACTGACTATACTTAGAGCTGTATCTGGCTTCATCTGCCAAAGCATCTCTTACTCTTTTGCAGGGCGGATGTCAATGCAACAGACAATTTCATGTGGACTCCCCTCCATCACGCTTGCTATAATGGACACCTAGATATTGCTGAACTGATGGTAAAGGCTGGAGGAGCAATAGATGCACCTGCAATAGGCAATGCAACACCGCTAATGAGAGCCATAGAGATTTGTAGATTGGACATAGTACATTTTTTAATCAATGCAGGTGCTGATGTCCAAACAACAGACAGCAATGGTAAGTATCGGTGTCTCCCCCAGAGGGCTCCTTACTTACTGGTATACATGTTTTGTAAGGAATAAAAACTTACCGGAATCCTAGAAAGTAAAGCAACACAACTAGTTGCATGATTAATAAGCACAACTTCTTTTCCACTCTTCTGAAGACTGTGGCTGAAAACATCCCTGGTAAAGCTGTTCCTCACTATATTCAGAGCTATATTCAGAGATATAAGTGGCTAGATTTTTTTTTCCCCCTTAAAGCGAGGTATTATTATTATTTTATGAAAAAGTAGATTTTGGTTTTGACCAGTGTGTATTTTGCCACTCGTTTAAATTGCTTATTATTTTGTATGCGCAGGCAACACTGGTTAAAGATTTTCTTGCTGCTTATGTTGTACATACTACTCCATGAGAATAAAAGTAACTTTAAAAAAAAACAAATCTGAACTGATAATCAAGTGTTACCTCCTCAAAGCAGATCCTTCAATTAGTATTACTTTCTCCATTTTAAGAGAAATTTAAAGTGTTAATATCACATTTTAAATCCTTGCTATAATATAAGAAGCAACATTGCTATATGAAATTTGTCTTCCTAGAAGGTGAAGCTCTGTTTATAGAAGTGCTGTGTATTCTGCATTCCTGTTACTATGAAATTCTCTCTATACGTGCAGGTAGCAGTTGATTCAGTCCTATTTGTGCCATGGGACTTTCCTTCAACTCCTTGCCAGCTGCAGAGCAATCGCTGAATGGTGCTGATACATACAAGAACTTAGTCTAAATTCCAACTCCTATAATGTGCTAGCCATTTCGGAGTGCTAAATGCTCTCAAAGATCAAAGTTACAACCTGAAAGACCAGTATATTAAGCTGCAAACGTCAAGACATTAAGAGCAAAAAAACCACATCCAAGAATTCCTGCAAGCCTTGTCTCAAGGCTCATTTTTGCAAGCCCTTATTTTTGCAAGCAGTGCTGATGACTGCCAACCCTCACACCAACAGCAGCCAGGTTGCTGGCACGCTGAATGACTGATAAAGCAGATGCCTAATTAAATTATGCAGACTGTAGCACCATTATCCAATTGCAAGAAGTAGTGCCAGGAAAAATTTTCATGGCTTACACAGGTGTTTATTTTTAAATACAGGAAAAAATGCTCTTGATATTGCTAAGGTATTTGCAGATTCTAGAATAATTGACCTGCTTCAAAATAAACTGGACAATTTGCCAAAGGTAACAGAGAAAAAAGGAGCAGATAAAGGAAAGGTTGCAAAGCCAAAGATGCCTTCTACACAAACTCCTGCAGAAGTACAAGATGTGAAAAAAGAGGTATGAGAAATGGTGCCAAAGGACTGATTTGTTAATAGCTACAGTGCTTATTTCTTTCATTTATTTGCTATTCAACTCTCTGTAAAGTATGCAGCTTTGTTAGAGTATTTTCACAAGTCAGCACATATTTTTGCCAGGTCTTCTTCACTGCTCAAATCTGTGGCTTCATGATTTATGAATTTTATGTCTTCCCTAATTCCAGAACTCTGTCATTTACCACTGATAGGGCACAGCCTCTCCTCTTCTTTCCTATCTCCTGAAGATCATGATCATTCTACTATGATGTTGCAAATGCTGAGTCATTGGTAACCATAATTTCTCAACAGAAGCATGTGCTTCTTCACAGGATAAGACAGGATCAGCCCTTCTAGTCAGTAGGAGAGTCTCTTTCCTCTGCTAACTGAACAAGTTGAAGAGATTAGGCTTGTTGACTTCTGTTTTCCCAGTTTGTCCACTATCCTTCCTTTTCTACTGTTGAGTCCTATTTCTTTAAAGTCCACACTGATATGTTTAGCTTCTGTGCCCTTCTAGAGCCTTGAGAACCTTGCTGTTTCTGAACTATTCATGCTGACATAAGCCTCAGAGATCACATTCTGGCTGTTCTATTGTGGATGAGGTCTTTCTAATTCACCAGTGCTACTTGCTAATCAGACCTGGGATTCTATTGAGAGAGAAAATGCAACTGTATCTGCATTGCTGGAAGTCTGCTTCATCAGTCCCACCCCAGAAGTTGAAGTAAATATGTCACAGTATCCAAATGCTCATTTATGCCTTTTGAAGATAATGTGAGTTTCTGAGAAATAGTATAAGAGTTTCATAGAAGG
Organism: Chrysolophus pictus; assembly: GCA_037305975.1. Classification (NCBI taxonomy): domain Eukaryota; kingdom Metazoa; phylum Chordata; class Aves; order Galliformes; family Phasianidae; genus Chrysolophus; species Chrysolophus pictus. The sequence continues at coordinate 97,323,127 of CM074578.1, forward strand.
TAGGATGACAGCCATAGGTGCTTAGTTATTCATCACCCAGAGCAGTATCAGAACACCAGCAATACAAGGCAATTGTCTAGGGAGTTTTAAAAGGCAGCTAATGCTTTAAAGTCCAGAAAGGAGAGTCATCTCTCCCTTTTTGAAGGGCTTCCGCTCACAAATTTGATAAAAGGAAAAAAAAACAACTTTAAGAAAAACAAATGATACTTAATAGATTCAAATACACAAAATACACACTCTGTGAATGGATGGTAAAACAAGTAACAGAAGATGTAGGATGCACGCTTTGTTTCCAGATGTAACATATTTAACTGATTAACCTCTTTTCTTCCAGCCATCACATGCATCTCTGCCACCTATAGAAAAACCCCATCTTGAGAAACCAGCACAGGACAGTGTTGTTTATCTGAACTCTCTGATAAGCAGTGGTGCTACTAAGAAAGATGACATTGCGTTCAAACCCAGAAAAGTATGTACAGTAGCAAACCATAAGTATAGTTTTATGTCAAAGGTAGATTAATCACGTTTTTTGGAAGTCAGTGTGTAGAGTTTTGTAACTGCTAATTAATTGAAGCTGGATCAATTATACCAGCAAAGAGACTGACCCAGTGTCAAAATGCAGTAGCAAAGCACACAGCATTTCTCAGGACTTGCTGCTCAGAGCCAGTACTACATATTCCAGTCATGTTTTCAGAAGCTGACCTCTCTCTTTCATTATACACTTCTGAATAGATTATTAGAAATCTTGACATTTCAACAAAATTCAAAGCAAAAAGAGACAAAGGTTTACACTTTTAGTAAAGATATTATAGAAGGGGTCCCTTCCAGTTGATTCCAGTAGATTTGTTCTAGATTGTCTGCTCTCTCCTCCTCCTTTAGTTACTGAAATGCAGGAACACAGGAGTGGCTTCATTCAGGGAGAGAAATATTGCTTGAAAGTAAATGTTTCCTAACATGGCTCAATCCAAGATGAGTTTTTTGTTTTCTAGCTAATTATGATTTTATTAATTTGCTTTTCCTCTGTGCATGATAACCTATAAGTACAAGGCCTTACTGTAGAACCAAAACCAGAACAAACTGATGCTTAACTAGATGATGTGACACAGGGTACAAGTTATCACAAAACAACAATAACTAAAATATCACATGTATATGTATTATATGCATACAATTATCATGGAAGTCAAGCCACATCTACAATAAAATGCAACTGTGTTCATGGGATGAATTTTAATATTCATGCAGCACACTTAATGGGCAGGAGTCCTTGTGTATGGGACCAGCACCAATGTCCAACTTGCACTCTCGATCACATGATTACTGAATCTGTGACAGTTACTGAACTGCATGGATCACAGGCCACTAAGTATTTACACCCTAGAGTTAAAATACTGAAAGCATAATTTCTGCATTAGGACTTGTTCACGTAAGTAACTGAGAAAAGGAAATGGGGGATCATGAAGTGTGTATATATACATATTTTTTAAGGAAAAAGAATACCATTACTAACCAAGAAGTTTTTTTCTGTTCCATGTTGGTTTACCATTTCCCTAACTCTGACTTGTGCTAGTTTCTGCAGTGGTCTCAGGAATAAGACAACACTGCCAGTCATTCTATGGTTAATTACTATTTTCTGCTACGAGAACCTTGGGCCTGAGTCTGTCCTTCGGAAATAGCTTTGGGCCATCTTCTCTCCCCCCCCTTCCCATTTGCCCTGAGCTAAACCCTCAGCATATTACAGATGAGAAGTGATAAGAGAGCACTCTGCTTATATATAAGAAATGCTGTGCTATCTGCAGGAACTCTGCACTAGTTTTCTTCTGCGTCTCAGGACGGAAACAAGTGCTACAGCATGACTCTGTTTAGCTAACAGTTTGGTTTTGTTTTTTTTTTGTTGTTGTTGTTGTTTTTTTTTAAATGCTTCAGTCACAGAAGTCATGCCTAAGTTAACTAGGAATATTCTTCTTTTCTAGATTTGGACCCCTGATGCTGCAACAAAGGAGCTAGTAAGAAAGCAAGAACTGCTCTGGGAGCAATCTACTCTTAGTGGGGACTCAGAAAACTCTGAGAGCCCCTTTAAGAGGAAAGTTACAGAATAAGCACATCAGCTGAAAGAAGCTACTTCAACACATACTTGAGAGGACAAAGAGAGTGCTACTCTTTCGTAAGAAAGGGATCAGGTGGTACTTAGTAAATTTATCTCAGTTATAATAAAAAAATATATAGCTAGTTCTTCTTCTGTACATGATATTGCTTGCACCACACAATCTTTTGTTAAGAATTTAGTATTGAAAAAGATTTATCCTTGCAATTGTAAGCACCTGAGCTGGCTCAGTGTACCTTATGGAACGGCAACTGTTGTGAAACACATACCTTTTTTATTTGTAAATACATTTTTAAGGAAATCTTTAGCAAACTGGCCTGAACTTTGAAAAATATTCAGAAATTTTGTGAATGCAAGTGCCTGTACTAAGAGCTACATCCATAACTAATCTACATCAGTGCTTGTCTTCTCAAACAAATGAAGTCAACAGATGATGTCCTGCCATTAAAATGAGTTACGAGGCGAGAGAGAAACTGGTGTCTTAGAAACAAGCTGACCAGGCTACTGTAATTTAGTATGAAGAGGTACTAAAAGTTCATTATAGGAAGCATATAATATTAAGATTTGTATCTTAGGACCAAGATGAATCCGCTGAGGGATGCAGCATTTCTTGAGTACATCTGCAAAATAGTTTAGAGCACAGAAGCAAGCTTGATTTGGCACTTCACAAAGGCAAAAGCAGATGATAAGCCTTGGGTAGGCAGAGGCTGAAAATACTGAGAATGTTCAGCTTAGAGAGCAAAGAAGCAGGAGTGAATACCATGAAAGATTTGAAAGAAGCAAAGAATGTGAAGAAGCAAAGTAAAGCCTACCTATCCTTTTGTAGAGTACAAGAACATTCAGAATATTGAAAAATGGGAAAGAAGGGAGAGCAGCACATTAAATAAGACTGTACAATGTGTAAATACCCTGTGGAACCTTCTGCCCAATTATACTTAGAAGCTTAAAAAAGTATATGTATTTACATAGATTGAGAGAAGAGTCTAGTTAAATAGTGCATAAGGGATAAAACGCCATGTGTTTCAGGACCTCAGCTAATAATACAGGAAGTTTTCTAACAGTGCATTTCACTCCATGATCATACAGTGCAATGATATTCCTTTAAGCGTCCTTTAAGCGAGAGACACTGACATGGGCAAATAAGATCAGCATTAAAATAATCATTAAAAGTAGTACTATCAAATCAGATGCTGACACAGCTCAAAAAGCCATCTGGGTCCAGAACACTTCTAATTTTGAAAACTTCTATTTCTCTTATTTTTAAAACTGCAAATCTTGAACTCTGGAATCTGAGCTTCAAAATAAGTTACTTCCTTCTGATTTGTCATTACTTGCAATAAAGACTAATTTTTGCCATTGTTGACATGCACGTAATGCAGCATCTCCATGTCTGGATTTGCCTAGGTATGAGGAAAGAAGTGCATTCGTTGGAGCTTTCTGGAGAAAAACTGTGCTGTTATATCCTTGTAATCACCACTCACTGCTGGTGTGACATCACATGCAGGAAATCGTTTTAAGCTCCAGCTGCACATCCAAATGTTAAAAATTTATAGACACTTAAGACAAACAAGAAGTACCTCACTAAACCTATCTACTATTTGTATTTTCAAATACCACTGCTGAACATATCATTTACATAAACACACTCGTGTATGATTAGTTTACAACAAGTTGCTCACTTTGAAACATCTCTATATGTGTAGCATTTTAATACTCTAATATAAAGAAAAACCTTAAGGGCAAGTGAGATACAATTTCAACATATCAGCTGTCTCGGAATTCTTAACATCAGCATATCATCTTTGCCTGTCAGCACAAAACTTCCACTTGGCTGCAGATGGTTGTGAATAAAAACAACAGTGAGTGCTGGGTCTAGAAGGCAGTGCAGACAAGGAGCAGAATGCTCAAACAGTGATGAATAAAATTGCATCTTTAAAGAAGGAGAGATGTGAGGTCAGTTCACTAAACAATAACCATCAAAACAGTCGAGCAGGACAGTTAGAAATTCCTAGCTTATTTTGTAAGGTAATACAACTTTTGGAAGAGATTAATCAGAAGAATTCCCCACCTTTAAGATGCAGCTGCTCAGCTCTCCTCCGCACAAGTACTACAGAAGCACTGCATACCTGACTTGTGTTTGTTAAGGTAATTGGAAGAGAAGTTAAATGGAACAAGCTAATCTAGACAGCAGAAGGTGTCATCTGTATCAGCTGAAATAATGATGTAAAATTAAGCTTGCTGGTGAGTAGCCTCTGAAAGGGAAAAAAAAAAGCACTGAAAGGGGTTGTTTTCAGCTCCCACAAGAATTCCTTATAAGCCTCATCCTTTCCATCCCAGCCAGAAGGAGCTGCAAACTCTCACACAATCTCCTCACATTGTCCCACAAAAAGAAGTGTGCCTTCACTGTACGCAGCATAATGTAGAACAAAATATTTGTTCTCCCTTAGCCTGCATTACTATTCCGCACAGCAGGCTGCTACTTCATCTCTCACAAGTATTTGTGTACATGCAGACAGAAACAGATAGGATGGCTTTAGCTTGAAGAAGCACTTCTGGAAACTCCCCAGCCATACTAGAGCAACAGCCCACATGCAGCACAGAGATGGTTGGAGGAGCAGGTCCTTTACCTGCAAGTACACTATGCTATCAAGATAACCAGGTCCAAGAAGTAAAGCAGTGCTAGTCAGACTTCTGCATGACAAACTGGGGCAGTCAGTATCCATCTACTCAATTTTCCTGAGCACACCAGTTTCATATCAGATATCTTCAACTTTTTAAAAATACTGGAATTGTTTGGAAGAGGAACAAGATAGGTGCACATACACAAAAAAAGCAAAGCATTCACATGCATTCACTCATCTTCTGTACCCAATCCTGTATTTCCCAGAAGGAAATCAGCCATGTTAGAAGATATCCATCCCAGGATGTAGTGCACCTATGTGTTCCAGCTGACCTTGGTGTGCTGATTACACCCCACAAGCTGGAACAGTCATTAATGTCCCTTTGGACTACCAAGGTGAACTACTTACATGCTAAAGACCAGTTATAAGCTAAGCATTTAAAGGAACTGGAATTCATGCAAGAAGTCTTAATGAATTGGACACAAAACATCACATGGCCTTCACACACTGACAGCAAGGCACACATGTACATCAATATGGGCTACAGTAAGAATGAGCTGTGCTTTTCTGTCTTCAATATTGCTCTGTGGGTGTTATATACCCTTAGTAAATTTAAGAAGCTGTGTGAGCAAAAGATGTTTGTAGGCAAAAATCACTCGTTCATTTGTTTTGAGACAAGTGTTCATGTATTAGGAATCAAAAAACGTGCACTGCTGGAAACAAGCACCCCAGTTAAAGCAGAAGTATATAAGTATATAATAAGTATAACTACCCCAGGGGGTTCCTACTGCTTGTCTTAGCCACAGCACTGTGGGACTGGCTTTCTGATGGAGTCAGTGAACAGTGATGGAAGAGGTGAGAGGCACTTCACCATGTGCAGTGCAAGGTTAGCTACCACCACATACAGGCAAGGAGACAGCTCATGTTGTGCAAGAGAAGAAACATTTACCACAATCTGCACAGGGAGGAGTTATAATTCACCAATTAAACTTCTATTAATGAGGGTTTGAAATAGTTGTAAATCACAGAGGGCTTCCCTGCCCAAGGCACTGTTTGTCTTATGCCACTTCCTAGCAATTGGACCTACCAGAGCTAGAGCTTCCTATTGCTCGCTCCTCCTGTGGAATTGGGCAGCAGCTTTTCTTCATCTAGGAAGCGCTCCCAAACATACCACAGGAACATGACCTAGGAACCCAAGTCATGAATTCCTATTCCCACCTCCAATTGCTTTCTTCAGGTGGTTTGGGTACGGTTTTTTTTTCCCCCCCAGCTGATATGGGGCTGTATTTTAGGCCTTTCAATGTTTGTCTTAACATTAAGGCATATTAACTGGGCAGTCACTGTGATGTCTGCTGATGGTACCAAACAGTAACTGGAGTCACTATTTCTATACCTGAGCCTGTATTTGTTTCCAGAAGGAAGAGGCAGTAACATTTCTCACTGTGTAAAACAAACACAGAAATGCCTTGTGGCATTTTCAGAGAATGAAGTACTATAAGCACACTAACCTGACTGGGTATTAGAACTCAAAACATCATTAAAGAATTCCAGTGTTTGGAGGACATTTTTGCATGAATAGTCACCTGATTCAAGTACCCTAAGGCCAGAAGCTAGTGGCTGTGCTCTCTGGCATCTCTTTTGTAACCTCTCTGAACGAGTCACAGGGTGACAGCAGAAAAACCTGGACTCTTGTTTTCTTTTGAAAATGGTCAAGAGCTTTGAGATGGAAAGGTGACAGGAGAACAGTTCAGAGATTCAGCAAAGCACTCAGACTTCCAACAGAAGTCAGCCACTAAATATCTGCAAGCTTTTGGCAAAATAAGACCAAAGAAAAACATCACCAACTATACCTGCATCTCAAGTCACACAGAGAGTCATTGAAAGCTCTGTGCCATAAATGCAGCAGCTCTGCATAGCAAGCAAAATGGGATAATTGTTGGGAAGGTGTTGATAAGAATCAGATGCACACATTGAAACACACTGGACACATTTCTGTCTGTCTGACCTTACAAGGAGACTAGAAAAGAAACCAAGTTTAGAAAGAGGCATGTATTTTGCATAGCTTGAACATGAATCAGTGCTTTAGCCCTACTGCTCAAAGATAGCCATGTCTGCCTAAGGATACAAATATCAGAAGTTTAATTCAGTCTAGAGACAGGTAAGTTGTATGATTTGGGACATTTCAGCACAGATGTAAGACTCCATGAACGCTTTAGAGCGCAGAGTGGTCAAACAGGCTCAATAATATCCTGTTAATCCTCAAACTTAAGAGCTGCATGAAAGGAGAAGCCTGGAAACACACGTTTTGTTTTGACATTGCCTACATAAAGAGACACCTCAGTCTGGCCACAATGGAGAACAGCAAGTTTAAATTAGATTCTGCAAAAATAGAATGGATTGTGAGTTTGACCCTTACTTTTTTTTTAAAAAAAAAAAAAAACAGAAGCGTTGGCTTTTGTTTCATGATCTCAAAAGAATAAGCAGAGGGGTTCAGCTGGAGTTTGAAAAAAGTAAGAGTAGTCAAGAGATGAAGCTGCAGATCTTACAACTAGCATCTGCAGAAGAAAGAGTATTGAATGATGAACAGGGAGGGGAGCAAAAGACTCGGTGCTACTGGCCTTATCATAGAAAAGCTGAGTGGTGACTTCATGGACACTTTTAAAGGATACCAAGTGCTAGAAATAGACCTTGGAAGCAGAGAGTAAAGCACCACTCTTCAAGTGAGGGATTCTTCTGGAACATTCAATCAGCTGTGTCAAAGTACTGAGAAAAAGGAAACTTGGAGGTGGGAGTTTAAACACTGAATAAGCCTCTTGATCCAGGCAGCACAAGTGAGAAATCAAAGGGGAAAACCAACGCAGAAAAATTAAGCAGACAGAGGGCAGCAATACTTAAAGGAAAAGGAAAGATGATCCCTGCACATCTGTGCAACTTAAGACTAGATGCTTTGTACAGCAGTTTTGGTTCATAGTCAGGCTGTAATGTAGCCTTAGTCACTCTGCAATTTCCATTTCATGTTCAGGACACTTCTGAATCTTCAAGGACCATTTCAAACCTACAGGCTAGCTACTATTGATGTAAGTGCTTCACTTGCCATTCTATTGCACTACACAGGGTCAGGTATTGGTGTTGCAGATACTATAGTCACACATCATTTGTGTGAGCAAAACACAACACTCCGATATCAGAGAGCTTTTCAGAGGTTCTTATTTACTCAGGAAGCCTCAGTGCTCCGTAACAGTTCCAAAATTTACCCAGTACTACAGGAGAGAACAAGATAACAATTGTGCACCAACACATACCTGAGTGATGAGACCTCAGCAGAATACAAGCTTCTTTCAGGGCTAGGTTGAAGTTCTGTGACACCTAACAGCATGCTCCTTTCTTCCCAAACATGGAGGGTAGCTTGCTTCATGCGCCTCTAACTCTCCTTTTCATCTACTGTCCCCTCACCCAAATACACACATTTCCACCTACTGTCAAAATGCAAGTGCACACAGTATGTCTGTCCCTTTGTGTAGTTCTTTTTCCTCAAGGCTCCTCTAAGCCACACTATAGCTTCACCAGCTTGCTTCTGCCATTTCTGTTAAGAGTCTAAAGGCTCTGATTGTGTTGTCCAGGCAAACAGTAGAAGTCACCACTTCAGGATGATGACATTAGCATAGCTTCTGTAATGGCCACAAAACAAAACATATTTGACAAGAAGTCCTCTCACCTAGTCCTCAGGTTATTCTACAGGCTTCTTACATCCAGCACAAGTAGCTTTCCTAGTTTATCCTATATACCATTAAATACATGTTTATGAATCAAAATGTTAGCAAATGCTTTTCTGCTCTACTTCCTATTTTTAATACATTTACTATCCACAGTTGTTTTTTGGAAAGCAAATCGCAACAAAAATACTGTTCCAGTCACAGCAATCTACACTCTTATGACAATAAAGAACAGGCAGTACAAAAAGTTGAATTCTTAAGCTGGTGTAAACACAGTAGAAATAATAAATATGGCTTAAGACCTTTGAATGGCTCTTGAATAGCCCACATTATGAATTGTTTGAGCTTGAACTCCAGGAAATTTAATTTAGCCTTACTACTGCTACAAGTCCCTCGCCGTAGCCCTGAGGAACATCTCATTTGTAATAACAGAACAGGGAAGAGTTTTAAGAAAAAGAACTGAATAGACTTTGAAGGGCTGGAGAAATAAGGCTTTCCTCATTTCCAAGCAAGGGCTTCCCTTGTATTCTCCCAGAACGAACTCAACAGGGACAGGGTTAAGTCATGATACACTACCATTATAAGCCCTTGAGATCCTCTAGAAAGATAAAAAGAGCCAAGAAACATGAAATGACAGAAAAAGCAATGCAATCTTACTTGAAGGGTGGGTGACGAAGCTGTCTCTCCTAGGACCACCAGTGCTTGTACAACCTGACAGCTCTTGTCCTGTAGCACAGGGCTTCCAAGGAAATCAAACACAATGGTGCTGCTCCATCTACTACTCCATCCAACTACTACTCAGACATGTTGCTTACAGCAGAAATGGAACTCAGTTACCCCAAAACAAAGAGGCAGAGAAGCTGTAGAAAAGTGAATAATAATCTATGAGAATAGGTACCTGGTGATTTAGAGTACTTAGAGTGATTTACAGTTCCTTCTGAGTGACTGAAAGAGACAGAAACCCAGCACATTACAGGGAGCTGTTGGTGAGCCATACAGCCTCGACAGAAGGAGGACCAGAAACACATAAATCAAAAGCAACTTGAGATTGCCCATTAATTCTGAATGCTTCTGCCAGAAGTTACTATCTGATGGGAAAGAATGAGCTGACATCCACTTAAGAAAAAAGGAAGAGATCAAATACACCCAATTACTGAAAGAAATAACTAGGAAAATATTTCATCATCGCTTTTATCTTCTCCCTCTTCTTAATCCCAAACTTCACAGTACCTTAATCCAACTGGAAGCACTTCTCTTCTCTTCTTTTTTTTTTCTTTTCTACCCCACTAATGCCTTCCATCCAGCCCCTAGTTGAGGGCACCTCATTTATGGAGGTGCTCAGCCCTCCCTTCCCAGCTGCTTCTGACTGTGCTGGTTAATTGGAAACCACTGTGCTCTTCCCCTACCAGCCTGAGAGTTTCATGGTTCCTTGAAGTCACTCAGTGCCCCTTAAAGCCATGCTGGTTAAAGAGCTCTTAGGTTCTCAGTTAATGAGGAATACCTACCTTTGTCTACCAAGCCTCCTTCAGTATGCTGAAAGGCATCAGCAGCTTTTGAAATGCTCCTTTGCATATATTTTTTTAAACAAAGGAGTAGAGGCCAGGCTGCTAACCTCATGTGGTTTGCTTTCTGTGAGGAACCAGAGGAGGGAACTCTTCCAGAATACAAAACAATATTCAGCAAAAATGAATTTCAGAGATGTATGTTGTTTTGTTTACAGGAACTAATTTTAAAATGAGTCTTCAGCATTCACAGCAAGGCCTGGCTTAGGGAGCACTGAAATAATGTTGGAATATTTTCCTCCTGATAACATTTTTATGAAGCTTGTCTTCAAAACCTTAAAAAGTGACCATTTCTTTAGAGCTCCAGAAAGGTACATTTTTTAATTAAAAAAGGGGGAAAAAAATATAAAGGAAATTTCATCCTTAAAGACTTCTTTTAACAGAATTTCCACTAATAGTTTTCACCAAAAAAAAACCCAAGAAAAACAAAATCTGCAATGTTTGGCCAGTTGTATTTACTTGACTCTGTTTGCATGCTCACCCAATGAGGGAAGACAAACAGCTGCTCATGACACATCTGACCCATCACCGTGGAACTCCTGGGTTGCAGGGCTGAATGCTAACCACCGGGTGCTGCCAGTTTGCAGTTCTCCTGGCTACTTAGGAGAGGTTTGTTGTGCTGATGGGCATTATTGGTTGTTTTACTGGAGCAAATTAGGAGTCTTAGTGCGTGATGACACAGTTTATATGTGCTGGAGGAGATGTAAAGCAAGATTCTTAGATTTAAAGATACAAGATATTTAGATTTAAAAAACTACCCCAAATCTAAGATGCCAATGACCACCATTCCACCCTTGACCTACAGACTTTCCTGTCTTGAAGGGAGCTGTATACAAGCAGATAGTGATAGGATGAGGAAATGGCTTTAAACTAAAAGAGGGGAGATTTAAGCTAGATGTAAAGAAATCCTTTACTCAGAGGGCAGTGAGGCCCTGGCACTGCTGCCCAGAGCTGTGGTGCCCCAACCGTGGAGGCACTGAAGGCCAGGTTGGATGGGACCTGGGTAGCCTGAGCTGGTTGGGGGCAGCCCTGCCTACAGCTGCAGGTTGGGACTGCGTGAGCTTTGAGGTCTCTTCCAGGCTACATTATTTTGTAAATCCATTATTCTATTAGAGCTGCTCATTCATCTCTTCTTCTGCACCTCAAGGCCCACATGCAGAGCATATCTGACAAACTCTCCAGCACCCGTCCTCAGCATTTTCAGCCTGAAACTTGGTTCCAGAAACTGTGATAAAGACAGTACTGAGCCCACTCCTATTACAGAGTCACATATCTAGGCGTTGCTTGTCAACCTTGTAAAGAGGCAATGGGAAAAACAAAAAGAGTTTAATAATCATGTAGGAAAAAGGAGGAAGGATGCAATCCTGGCATACCCCATCTCAGTGGAGAGAGGCAAGAAAAACCCCGCTCCTTCCTTTTGTAGTGAGAAATGCCTTATAATTTAAAAAGGCTTACATTGCAGCGGCTGAGACATCAGTGCTTTTCCACTGGGTTTTCTGCCTGCAGTACTGACAACTGTCAGAAAGTTGCCTGGAAGCAAGAAACTCTGCCAAAACAATACAGCACAAGGGAAAGACACAACTGAAAGTCACATCTGAACAGGCAAGACACCGTGCCAAAGCAGTCAGCAGCTCTGTGGATATTCTAGACCATTTAATCCTTCAAATATATGCCAAATATATACCTGTAAGTCCTCAGCGGACAGCTTTGCTTCACTGAGAGGCTCGCTCCTAAGCAAAGCAAATATTGGTTCCTTCCTTCTGCTGCAGCCTCTAATAAGACACATTACAACTTAAACTAATGATCCTAATTGTCATAAGTGCAAATAATCGGCCCCCTAATAATCCTGTTCTTGGAGCTACAGTCCAGCAAGTTGGTCTCCCCATCTGCAACCCCACTGTGCTCGAGGTAACCGCAGCAGAACAGAGCAGAGCGGGGGCACCTGCTACCCAGTGCTTTCCCTTTGCTTCCTGGTAGCACCTGGCCATACTGCTGGGCTGCCCCCCAAGAGCAGTGCACAGCAGCCTGAGCAGTGGGGTGATGCTGATGTGCTGTGGCACTTGCTGGCGCTGCCTGCTTTCCCTCGCTGTGAAGATTTGTTCCCTGCTACAGATGTGCGCAGACTCAGCCCAGGGCAACAGTGAGAAGCTCCCTGGCACCATCTCGGTGGGGGACTGCTGCTGGTGACGGTCCCTGGGCAGGAACCTGTGCGTGAGCAGCCCACGCTGTCGCTGCGGTGCTTTTTTAACCCTCGGGCTGTGACTGCAGAGGGGAAGGCGGGAAGCGGCGCTCTGCGCGGAGACAGCCGCAGCCGAAGGAGGAGAAGGGGCCGTTGCCAGCACACCACGAATCCCAATTGCTGCCAGGGGAAAGGTCCCTCCTCGAGGCTTTTCCCTCTGCTGGGCAGGAGGGATCGAGAGCATTTTGCATGCTCTATTTTCCTGGCAGCTCAAAGCAAAGCCCGGGGCTTTGTTGTGAATTGCTTTTTCTGTTCCTTGCAAATATTTAACCCCTGTCTTTTCCTCCTGCCAGCCTGCTGACAGCACCAAGATGCCACTGCAAAGCACAGGCCAAAAGGACAGAGCGCACTTGCATTCCTTCAAAGTCCATCAGCAATGCAAGACTGAGCTCTCAGTAGGGATGCTGAGCTGAAAAGAGACCAGCAGAGTCTGGGGGACAGGCTGTCCCCAAGCAACATGCAGGTGGCTCACGCAACTGTATGGAAAGAATAACCCCCCCCCCCCCCCCCCCCGGCCACTGCTGCAGGATTTTTGTCGCTATGTTTTCTTCCAATCTCTGCCGCCCTCTGCTGATGCAAAGCCAAGGCAGAGGAGAGCCCTTGTGATGAGACAAAGCGTCAGGTTTTTGCTGCAAAAGCTCACTCATCCTCGTTAAACCGCCAGCGCAGGCACAACCCGTGTTTTCTCTCTTAGTCCCTGACAGAAACCCTGAAGCCATAGAGCACATCGCTCGGGGTAGTATTTTCTTGTTTAATCACACCGCAGTGCTTTAGAAGTTCATCCTCATTGCCTTGCAAGAAGTAAATACTGGTTTAACCAATTTACAAACAAATAGAGAGAGAGAAAAAAAAAAAAGTAAGATGAGGGTAAAAGGCTCTGTCTTGAAACTGCATCCCTACACTTTCAATTTCCCACCTGATTTTCTCCTTGCACCTTCGGGAAGCCATTCTGCAGCACTTAGCCTTAACCCATCTGTGGCTGCTTACAGCCCCAAATTCCCACCTGCAGCTCAGTGAAAGCATCAGACCACCTCTTGCCTGCCTGGAGTGCACACAGGACTCTGGGGAAGAGCAGAGGTAGCCCGAGAGACCTGTGCCTACTCCTGAGCCCAAAACGCTTCCCAAACACCTCTGGACCAGCACCAGGCAGGTTACTCCCACCTGGCTTTGCTCAGCAGCAGGAGGGAGGCAATGCAGCCCTGCAGATAACATACCTACACAGACATCCAGCCCCTTGTTTCCCTCCTGCATCTCTAGGAACAATCACTTTGTTCCTCAAAGCTTGAATTTCTCCCTCTGCAAAGTGAAGGCCTCATTTCCATCGTAAAGCAGCATGAGAGCCGTTGGTAACGAGATTTATGATTATTGAGGAGTTATTTAGTACAGCTTTTAGATCCTGCCTCATTGATTTTGCTTTACAGACTCTGTGGCTCCTGTTACTATTACCGTTAGCTCACCCCGGCCACTCAGAGGTTGTTCCTAGAGCAGCACCCAGAGCTTGGAGCTGCACAGGGAAGAGCACTGGCTGCGACCACCAGAAGACTGAGGCTAACTTAGATCTAGAATATTGCTGAGGAGCTCTGTGGAAAATAGCAGGTGACAGCAGCCCCAGAGCAGGTAATTCCTGCAGCCAGTTCAACATCCCTAGGCCAGGTCTGCCATCCCACACTTCTTTACTCTGACATATAACCCCTGGTGAAGGGCTTGTGCTCTGAGTGGGTTCCCTAAGCTGACATAAGCTTCCATCCTTGAAAATAAGTTGTTTTAATAATCTAAGCTGCAAAAGATCAGAGTGAAGGGAGACATCCTGTTTGAGTCACAGTGCTTGTTTTCAGGTGAGAATCGTAGAGTCTCATAAGTTGGAAGGGACCTCAAAGCTCATCCAGCTCCAACCCTCAGCCATGAGCAGGGCTGCCTCTCACCAGCTCAGACTACCCAGGTCCCATCCAACCTGGCCTTCAGTGCCTCCAGGGATGGGGCACCACAGCTCTGGGCAGCAGTGCCAGGGCCTCACTGCCATCTGAGTAAAGAATTTCCTCCTGACATCAATCTAAATCTCCCCTCTTTTAGTTTAAAGCCATTTCCTCTTGTCCTAACACTATCTGCTCGTGTAAAAAATTGGTTCCCTTCCTGCTTATAAACTCCCTTCCAATACTGTAAGGCTGCATGGAAGGCCATCTACTAACCTAACTTACATTAGGATGCGGATTAGTAGCTGGGAAACACCACCTCACTCCAAGACTTCATCAGCTTGTCTTACTTGGGTAGCAACTAGCAGTAGTGGGATTAGTAACAACACCCCAACCCCCCCCCCCCCCAAAAAAAAAAAAAAAAGGATCATTTGTCAGAAGCAGATTGCCAGATTGCCTGAACATCCTCCATGTGAGTGTATTTCAGCATCTGAAGGACAGGAATCTGTCTACAAAGAGAAAGGTTTCATGAAGCCCATAAAATATCAAACTGTTCAGCAGTATTTCTCCTTCATTTATACGAGTTGCTGTTTGGCCACTCTCTCCAAGTAGTCAAGCTGCCCATTTGTGGTCTGGCATGAAATAGCACATGCCCAGGGTTGGTTTTGTCTGTGCTTCACCTCTCTGGCCACTAATATTTGCTTTTCAAATCCTGAAGCCTCAACTGCATGCACAAAGGAATCTCGATGCTTTTAGAGATGATGCCCTCACAGGTGATGCCCTGAGGAAGGCAAAAGATGTTGCTGGAGCTGCACATACCATTTGTGCTCAGCCTTCTGTGTGCAGGTGAGGAAGGCAGTGTAAATATCCCCATTTCTATGGGTGCTAGACTCAGCAGTGCCTCTGGCAGGTTCTAGGAATGCAGCACCTCCAAATGCTTCGTTGTCTTACCCTATGGTTGCTTTCAACCTCTAACCAAGTCCCATGCAGGAGCTCAGTCCTTGGCTTCTAGCCTCCAAAGCTAGGTTTTTATTCAAGCACATTTTTGGTCTGCTCTGACCCCCACTCACAGACAGACAGTATCCGCAGACAGGAGATGTAGCAGGAGACACAGCTGGCGGTACTAGGAGAGCCGGTGTGCTCTGGGACATCTCAGCAGGGCTGGGCCATTTCCACTTCAGGACACAAGAAATCATCATTGAGCTGCACTCAATGACAGATTTTGATTTTCATATACTGGGAGAAAATGGTCAATTCTTAATAAGGTAATTGAAGTTCCTCTTTAATAAACCAGCACAAAAGCATTTTATGGCTTCTGGCTAGTATCCAGTGTAACTGAAGTTCAGATCAAGGGATCGACAAAGAAACATCCACTGCATCTAATGTTTATTGACCAGACTTTAAAAGCAGCAGGCTGCGGCAGGAGCTCTCTGGAGAGCTCTGCTTCTCCTCCAGCGGGGGATGTCTGCGCTTTGGCTCGAGCTGCTGTGCCGCACGCAGTGGGCGCCTCACAGCCTCCCGTCTCCCCACGGAGAGATCCCAGCTTCCCCTTCTTTCCTCCATTCGCTTCCATCCGTTATTGCAGCAGCGGCTGAAAGCTCAGTGTGAGGCAGCCTGCCTTAGATCGGGCAGTAAGGCTTGGCTTATCTCCGCCAAAACACGATGCTCCGCTCTCATTGTTAGGCTGCGCACTAATTAATACATCCGAGGGGGCTGTGGGGAGCGCGCACTGATGTAGTGTGAGTGTGGCAGAGAGAGGCTGGTTGGAAGTGTGCTGCTGGAGTGTGTTGCTTTATTTAACTCCGGATTTCTTTGCCTCCCTACAGCGGCAGCTTTCTGCCTGTGCATCTCTAACGCTCTCTCCACCATAGCCCCAGGCATCACAACAACTTTGATTTCTTAAAGACAGACACAACTATATTTGTACTGAATTATTTTTACCCATAAATAATCACAGATGTGAAGACAGCACAAGAAATGAGAGTCTTAGCAAAACCAACCCCCGCGCTCAGCCCTGCCACTGCAAGCTGCTTGGGAATAATCTAGAGTTTTCAGGTCAAACTAAAGGCTGTGAAAAAAAATCCTTAAGGCTCTCATTCTCCATTTTCTAGCACATCTGGGTGGAGAAAAGAACGGTGGCCTTTTCCTGCTGTAATTTCTGCTGGACAACAGACTTTTCCAGTTTGTGCTACCTGCTTTTATCTTCCCTTGGCACTGCTTTAATCCTTTGTGCCCTCCTCTCTCACTGCAGCAGCTGAAACCCATCTGGCCTGTCTCAATTCCTCCTCTTCTCTACTGCATCCATCCTTCCCCTCCTCCAGAACTGCATCTCACGCTGGGTTCCCATTGCTTTCCTAAGATGAATGCTGTTCTAGTTTTCTCCTCCACTCTCAGTGGTGCTTCCGCTACACCATTTCCAGCACCGTATGTTTCTCCCTCTTGCATCTGGCTCTTCCTTCCCACAGTTGACTTCTTTTCTTGCCTTCCTTTCACTAAAACAAGCAGCCAGTTGGTATTCCCACCCGGGATGAAGAGTGCTAGGCACCACTCTTGGGTATGGTTTTCAATTCCCAATGCTAACAGCCATTCTTCTCTGGTTACCCAAAAGGGAGCTCAGCAGACAAGTTTTCAGCTGCCAGCTTAGGAAACATCCTCGGGAGTATTCTCTATTTCTGTCGATAGCTCTTCCTTTGCCACCATCACATACTGAGATCATATATCTTAGTATTTTTCCATAAGAAAAGACAAATCAGCCAGAATTTTGTGACCTTCAAAAAGCAATCATTAATTATCTCAAGTCTCCAAGAAGCAGCACAAGAGCTGGCTTTGGAGTCCTGCAACTCAGTACAGCAACAGAGCAAAGCAGCACACTATCTGCATATATATCAAAGGATATGAAGGGGATGGCTGTTAGTGAGAATGTTCTGGATCCAGTGGGACCTGATCATAACACAAATGGTAAGGTATAAAGGGTGGAGACTGTACTGGTTTGGGCTGGGATTGAGTTAATTTTCATCATGTCTTATATGGTGCCACATTTTGTATTGTGTGTGATCACAACAGTGCTGATAACACACCAGTGTTTTAGTTGTTGCTGAGCAGTGCCCACACAGCATCAAGACCTGCTCTGTTTCTCGTGCTGCCAACAAGGAGTCCAGAGGTGCACGAGGGAGGACACAGCCTGGGGAGCTGACTGAAGGGATGCTCCATACCATGTGACTTTGTACTCAACCCCTTAACGGCAATGAAAGCTGGGGGAAAGGAGGAGCAACTTGGGAGGGGACATTCAGAGCAATGGTGTTTGTCTTCCAAAGTAATGATTACATATGGTGAGCTCTGCTCTACTGGAAATGGCTGAACATTTGCCTGCCAAAGAGAAGTAGTGAATTAATTCTTTATTGTGCTTTGCTTGCACACAGAGCTTTTGCTTTACCTATTAAAATGACTTTGTCTCAAACCCACGAGTTTTCTTGCTTTTACCTTTCCAGTTCTGTTCCCCATCCCACTGTCAGTAGGTGAGCAAGTGGCTGTTTCATGTTTGGCTGCCTACTGGGGTTAACCCACACCATAGCTACAACGAGGAATGCCTCAAGGAAATTTGCACATTTGCATGCACCAGGACACATGCAAAAAGTCACCTCACTGGCCGGATTACTATTTGCATTTATGCTGCTAAAATGCAAATGCAACTTTGGGCCAACTAAGATCATACCTGTAATTCCAATTCTTAAAATAACCCAGATGTGTGATTGAGTTATGTTGGCCACTCGACACATTATAACAGCAGGGGTCCACCAGGTTCATACCAACAGATGAGGCCAGCAGGATTTACCTGGAGTCTGCAACAGCACCAACTAAGCCCATTCCTCTAGGCTGGGGTTTCAGGGAGTACTGCCTGGTCTGACCAGCATTCTACCAGGGAGATGAGGGCAGGTGGCATAAGATGCAGGGACATCCCTACAGGAGCTGTCACCTCTTCCTCACTTTCATTCCTCTCTCCACAGGCCAAGGCTCCTGCTTTTCACCCATGGGCTCTGCCCCAAACTTGCAGGACACCCACAGCTCCACAGCTCCTCGCCTGAGGTTTGGCAGAGGCCTGCCCACGGTGCTCCGGTTGCAGCATTCAGCCACTTTCCAGCACTCACTTTCTGCTTCACCATCTGCTTCTAGATATATTCTGTTACCACATTACTTTGCAGAGACTGATGATACACAGAAATAAGCAGGTTTAACACTCACCATTATGCTGTATTTCTGCAAAGACAAATACTACATGTGGCACTTCCTTTGGTGAGCTTAAGTACTCTGACCTTTTCGACTCCACAGAGTTGGGAAGCAGGGAAAGGAAAGCGTGAAGAGTGATAAAATCTCTCACTGCTGCTCATGCCAGTGTTATGTCCCCTGTATCCCAGGCAGCTTCTCTCTTCTGTTCTGGGTATGGCCATGCTCTGCAGACGTGTTGGATGCATCAGGCTCTGAGGCCAAACCCCATGGGGCTCTAACCCTGAGGTTCAGAGGGCTGCGAATAATTTGATATGGCAGGAGTTAGCTGATCACAGTCTCCTCCACTCAAGGAAGCTCAGTACGCTCTCCTTGGAAGGGATGATGGATCCCTAAGGTCCTTGATCCTCAGGAAATGGCAGTGCTTGCAATGGAAAATATACACCACGTGCCTTTATCAGAGTGCTGGATCTCTATATTCCACACTACACACTTTCTTGTATGTGATATAAAGACAATTTTATCACACGCAGATGGAGCCGTATCTCTGCAATTACCATCCACATGCCTGATCTTCACCTGCTTTTAGCAAAGGTGTGATCCAAAGGACAATGAAAGTAACAAACATCTTTCTAAACTGTCTGGGTTAGATCAGGCTGTTTGCCCAGCTACACATCATAAAAAGGTTTAAAAAAAACATCTCTGAAGATCAGCTGTAAACTGTAATATTATACAAAAAGTACATTTACATATATGCATGTAAGTTTTATATATATGTAAGCTATGTTTACACACGTAGATGTGTTAAAGGCTTTGCTAAGGGTTGATTGGTTCCTACAGACTGAGCTATTTGAATTCCTTGAGATAAGACGTAGGCACCTAATTTTATTCACTGCACTGGGGACATTAAGCTAAGATATTTACATGAAAAAACTCATATTTTTCAATAGTTGGAACTCTTAAGGCCTTAATCAGGTTAGAGGGATTTAGAAGCTAGATTGCGATCTGCATCGCATGGGAAATAGAATCGCTTTTTTCTAATTCTATAAACTGATGATTTGAAAAGGAAGGAAAATCTCACCATTTCGGCAGGCTTCTGTTCTCCACGTCTACACAAGACATGCTCCGGCAGCCGGGTGCCATCCTTCTGGTTTCCTGCAGCTCTGTAGCATTTCAAGGCTGTACTGCAGAAAACAGATGTATTTCTATGGTAATCATTTTAACACCTTTGACATTGTTTTGTAACTACCTTGGATCCTGTTGCGCTTCACAAAGCTGCAGAGGGAGATGAGGGCTGACAAGTCTGAATTTAAGGAGCGGGGCAGACCTGATTCACCTTCTGGCAATGACACTGGGTCCCTGTATGAGCAGGAACATCGTTGGTGTCTGTGCGATATTTTGGCTTCACACAGGTTGGCCCAGGGCTCCTTCCTGCTTCAGCCATGTGTTTCAGGAAAAATTCTCCTGGGGAGAAAGTGGGTGGTACCCGGTCACTGGCAGCACACCCCCATCATATGCTACAGTGCTGCAGGCGGGGTTTGGCCTGCATTCCTCTTCACCAGCCCTGCGAGAGACCAAGGATTGCTGGGGCTAACATAACACAGTAACGCAGTAGGGCAGATCAAGTCTAAGCTTGGTGCCTTGCTGCAAAAATGTCTGAGCCAATGCATGCCTCAATGGCAGCATTTGTATTTGACAAATACTCTGTATAGGAGATCCTCATATTAGCCACTGGGAGAATATAACTCACTGAGAAGCAGCCCTGCAGAGAAGCATACGAGGGTTCCAGCAGACAAAAAGCTGGATGTGAGCCAGCCACATGCTGTTGCAGCCTGGAAGGCCAACAGTATCCTGGGCTGCATCAAAAGTGGGGTGGCCAGGAAGGAAGGAGGGGATTAGCCCCCTCTGCTCTGCTCTTGTGAGGTCCCACTTGGAGGGGTCCTGCCGCATCCAGGCCCTCAGCACAAGAGAAATGTGGAGCTGTTGGAGCAGGTCCACAGGCTATGAAGATGAGGATATGAAGATGATCAAAGGGCCAAAGTACCTCTCCTATAAAGAAAAGTTGAGGGAGTTGGGCTCGTTCAGCCTGGAGAAGAGAAGGCTCCAAGGAGACCTCATTACAGCCCTCCAATAACTGAATGGGGCTTATAAACAGGAAGGGGACTGACTTGTTACGGAGTTTGATAGTAACAAGACAAAAGGCTTTAAACTAAAATAGGGGAGATTTAGGTTAGATATCAGAAGGAAATTCTTCACACAGAGGGCGGTGAGGCCCTGGCACTGCTGCTCAGGGAGCTGTGGGTGCCCCATCCCTGGAGGGCATCCCAGCCCCTCTGGTGAGGGCCAGCTCTGCTCACAGCTGGGGGCTGGCACTGTGTGGGCTTTGAGATCCCTTCTAATGTAAGCCATTTCATGGTAGTCTCTCTTTCTCATGCTACAAGTATTCATCAGGACTTTTTAGAGAGAGGAGACTGTTGGTGAGTTGAGGATAACATCTTATTTTGCTTTTAATATTTCCGTACTGTGTGACTTCTGTCACACCCAGTGTCAGTCCTGCTTCTTGCAGACATTCTTTTTCAAAGCCATTCTCTTGGGCAGGTTATACCTCACATATCAGAGAGAAAACAAGCAGAAATCCTCTGCTGCCTGCATCCCCTGCCCAGCCACCCGCAGCCAATAAAGGCTAAGCCAAGCTAAGGAAATAAATAGCATGCTGGAATCTCACTTCCCTGAAACAAAGTAAATATCTCCAGTATTTACAGTACCAAAGTTATATTGGAAAATGCTCCCACAGAGACACTGACTCAACAGGAAGTGTTATTGGGGTTTCAGCTAGCACACGAACTCAAGTCCCAGCTGCAAAGCCTGCTGCCATCTCTTAAGCAGCGGAGGGCCAGGACCATGCAGCCCCTGCCCACTTGGATGCTCCAGGGTCTGGAGCACTGCTGAGACCCTGGGATAATAATAAAAAAATACATGATACTCAACCTCTGTTTTAGTCAATGATATAACTAAGGTCCAGGATATAATTCAGAGACACATGCCTGCTCTTTTTGTTGACCTTGTCACTCTCCTGCTCATTACATTGCTGGATACTGCAATAGCCTGGAAGCATGGGGCCTCACTGTGAGGCACTGGGATTTCCCCGGGTACACAGCAGCTTTGCTCTAGACATGGGGCAAGGCTCTGGTCTTGTTCTTTCTTCACTGCCAGGAAGCTGGGTCTGAACACAGGATCTGGCAGCTGGCAGAATCTCAGGCTGAACAATTTATACTACTGGAAACAGAAGGGAAGACAACACTCTAAATGCTCTGTGAGCGTACTTTGCTGCTGCTTCAGCCCCTTCAGTGGCTCAGATCCCGAACTGTGGAGCTGCAGGCACTTTCCACAGCATCAGGTCAGTATTTCCCAATGTGCTCCTGACTCAGCCTCCAGGCACAGCATGTAGCAGACATGGAGGCTGGTGTGCCCTGCTCTGCAAGCTGCTTTCCCTCGGAAGCTTATCTTCCAAATACGTGATTCCTGAACCTTCTCAAACAATCATGTTTCAGGAGGCAGATGAGAAAAAGAAAGACTGTATGGGACTGGATTTGCTTCTGGAGAAATGGAAAACAGCATGGAACCAAGATAAATACCCTCAGCAGCAGCATGGAGCAGGTGCTTCACACACCACACCCTTTCCGTAACTCATCCTGAGCAAACTGCACTGAGCATGTGCTGCCCCACCTGCCCCAAAACCTGATCCTTCTCTCACAGAAATCCCCTGAGTCTCATCTCAGCCTTCCTTTCACTCTCTCACTGTTTCCAGCCGCCAGTCCCCCCTCAATCATCCCAAACCCTCCCTTCCCCAGATCTCAGCAGGGCCATCACCACGAGAAGTTGCTTGCTACTGCTCAAACCATATCTGCACTTTCTGGCTCTTTGCTTTGAAAGCTGCTTGGGGCAGTCTGAACTGTGACCCAGGGGAGTCCTGCACCAAAACCTGGGAGCTGCAGCAACTCTCAGATCCTGGCTGTAGCCCACCTTGGGAGCAGGGTGCTGGGAGATCCAGCCCTCCTCCATCCCATTCTTCTGAGGTGATGCTGGCCAGGGGAGCAGGACTCCAAAGGCACACAGCAAAGAGAGCTCCTGAGGCGGTCACCAGAACAACATTCCCTCCAGCAGAGGCAAAGAAAGGAAGAAAATATGTCTATTTTCATTTTTATATAAAGGCAAAACCTTACTAAGTTTAGAGTTCCTTCACTCGTTTTGCTTCTCAGACCCACTACAGTGCTCTCTTTGGGGATGGGTTGAACAAGATTCCACTCCTTGTTTCCTAGCAGGTGAAGCCCAGCTCTCAATATTCTCAACATTTTTATAGCTTCTAATCACGTTCCAGCTACAAGCTCATCCCAGATAGGATGGAAATCAGGATCCTTTGACATCCTCCCCATGTTCTACCTTCCTGTCCTGCTCCTCAGCGCATCTGGTCAGCAAGTCTCTGAGTTACCTAGTCATTGAGAAAGTGTTTATGTCTCATTTTGCCACAAAACTCAGCGTAGGTGTTTTCCTATTGCCAGCCACCCCCTCAGACCTCCCGAGGGGATGCTCACATCCCCTGAGCTCAATCTGTGCACAGAGTCCTCTGACGCTAGCGGCAGGCTGAGCACTTATCACCAATAACATGACTTCCTGGGGAGTGGAGAGGGAAAGTAACCCAGACGGCCATATGAATAAACAGCTGAAATGATGAATCAGAAAAGCACAGGCTCATTAAGTACGTCAGGTCTTATGGTAACAAGCTCCTTTAAAACAAAATGGGAACAAAAAGGTCTATGCCTTGCCTTCTTCATTCACAGAGAGAGAAAAAGTCTGCCAGTGTTGATCAGGGGTAGATTCTGACTGCAGGATGCATTCTAGAAGGGGCAGCTTTCACAGCTTTCAGCCACGTGTTGGCCTGCAGCTCTCCAGCCATAGCTGGCTGCCCACCAAGGTTGCAGCAGTGCCTACAAACGCACTCTCCTCTCCAGACTGCATGCACAGTGCAGATGGAGATGCTGAGGGGATGGCAGCTGCAGCAAAGACAGAAAGGCTGCACTGCTTGAAATTCATTTCACTTACAAAAACTAGCTTACCCAAACCAGCACGCAGCAGCAAAAGACGCTCATCTCCCTTGCTGTTCTGTAAGTTTAAGAGCTAATGGATATATTTGATTTTTTTTTATTGCTCCCAATCTGAAACTTCACTTTCCAAATTCCAGCCCAGACCAAACTTCCACTGCCAAGTTACAAACCCTGAAATAAGGCACTGTGGAATATGTGACTGCAATAGAAATGATGGCACTGCCTCAACTCAAACGGGACAGGATTGTGGCTTATAAATATTTCAAGGTGACAGTATATGAGAAGGATGGGAATTATGAATATTTTTAATAGATAGCAGGAGTGAGCATTTACTTACACGTAGTAAGGAAAGAAAATATTCGTAGGCAGAGGGAAATTCTTGGCGGGAAGAAGGCTGAGAAACTCATTGCTAGTGGCACCTTGGGCCTGTTTCCTGTCACTTGTCAGATGCAAAGGATGCCAGTGGGTAATGAGGCCAGATCCCTTTTAAGAGCCACGCCATGACTCAGACCAAACGGAGCTAAGCCATTAAGGCAGAGCTGACCACAACCTGCGGAAGCGCTAACACAAATACCATCACCTTCCAGCAAAAGATAACTAACCATTTGCTTTGTCTCCCCCATATAAAATAGCAAAATCCATCTCCAGCCACTTCTACAGCAGGAAGAAAATGAAGGCGTCAGGCATTAAAGGTGCATGTCTCTTGCTAATATATGAACTCAAGCAAGTTTGCAACATCCCAACTAGGCAGTCTGCTGTTGTGTCTGCTGGCTGATGAACACAAAAACAAAGGGACTTGCTATGGAGTGAGAATCATCACTTGAGCTCTGCAGTATCTCAGTGTTGATACTGGCATTGTGACCTGTGCAAATATTCTGCAGTGTGTTTGCTTTCAACATACACTCATACAAACACGTGACCCACACTTAAACTGCATAAGTTGCAGAGTGCTGGTGCCACCTAGTTTGGTGTTTCTAAAAGGAGGAAATAAAATATTAGAAGAGATCACATTTTCTTTCAGTGTATTAACAGTCCCTTATATTTCTTTACACCTTTTCTAGCTTACAGTTGCAGTGCAGCAGCCTTCGGCAGCAGCACAACAGCCTCTGGGTCCAGTCCAAACCTATGATTTCCTTCAAAAGATTCACGCCAGTGCTTCATGCTGTCAGGTTATGTCTGCATCCCCATCATCCTGCACACACCCGGGCAGAAGGAGACAGCTGGGGCAGTATATCTCGCTGCCCTCGTCACTGCAAGCAGCTTTGGGACTGCTTCTTTCACTACTACTTCAATGCTTCTCTCTCATTTGAGAATCGTGGCACACATCGCTCTACTTTGGCTAATTAATTTTTAAAGAAGCTTTGTATATTAATGCAAATTCTATTAGCAATGCCTCTTGGTAGCCTGCGTATTACATGTGATTCCAGTAGCATGACAACACTTGACAGTCACCACAGTGCTAAATTACATATTATTATTTCATGTCCCTTTTAATGTTTTTAAGACACATCCTTAAAATAAGTCAGAATACTTAGCATGCTTCTACTAACTCACAAAAATACTCCTTCTTAATTTAGCAAAGCGTATGTTCTTATTAGAGCTATAGATGCCAGATAAGACTGGCACACACCATGTGTGGTGTGAAATGGCGTAGTTGTGTTGCCTTCAGTAGAACTGCAGAGACTGATATCAACAGTGACTGACATGCTATTTCTTTGCGACTGAAACTTGATATTCCAAGCTGGATGATGATCACGAGGGGTTAACCACAACATCTAATAGCAAGCCCGTTTATGCTACAACCTTTTTTCGTGATTCAAGTTCATAAATCTCTGCTTGTATGCCAACCACTAGAGAGGGACAAAAGGAGATGCTGCACAAGTGAAAATCACCAAGTGGGAGAGTTTATAGCACAAAGACTAGTGGCAGTACTGACTACACAGGATTCCAATGCTTCGTATTAAACAAGAACAATCTGCTGACAAGTTGCATTCCACAGCAAACAAATTGTGCTGACTGCTCACGATCCAGCACAACTTGGACATAGGAAGGGCACCATGCAAAATCCAAGCACAGATGATCAGAAGCAGGAGGTACAGGAGGGAAAAGACGACTGAACAAGGCTAGAACATAAATGAGGAGACTATTTTTCGGGCCATGTTCATGAGGTCAGCAAGGCTGAAAGCTTGTGATGGGACATGAAAGAAGGGGATAAACAACGGGAAAAGGGAGAAGTCCTGAAACAGACAGGGACATGGCTAGCCCCGAAGGGATCAGATGTGAAAGGCCAACTCTTCGAGCACTAATGGAGCTAGGAGACATGGTTTAGTGGCTTGTGGTAGCAATGGTAGCGGAAGGATGGTTGGACTAGCTGATCTTGTAGGTCCTTAACAACCTTGTGATTCTATGATTCGATGATGTTAGATCCCAAAGCAGAAACAGAGGCTCCAACAATCACCATGTAGCAGAGGAAAAAACCAAAACATTGGCAAATGCTCTTTGCCCTTTTGTGTTTGGTCCAGGTATTCAATTTTTTCTGCTGTTCTGCTAGTCCATAAAAGTAAAACTAATCAAAAGATCTAAGCTCCCTGTGGGTGTTAAGTGTGATGCCACACAATAAAGCTTATTGATTTCTTTTTTTTTTTTTTTTTAATAAGGAAAGATGCATACACAGCAGACAAGGGAACACCAGCAGTTAAGCTCCCAAAAGCAATACTAGAAGTAAGGCCTCACAGGTAACTCTACCTCAGCCTTCATAACACTGTGACAACCTAGAGCTGTACCCTGGGCTTCGTCCAGGCTCCCTGCTTCATGTCACTGTGCAGGGCTGGATATTTTACTCCAGCAAACATTGCTTGCCCTCTCCTTTCTTTGATTTGGTAACCTTAACCTTTCATCCTTCAAATGAAAGAAGCAGATCGACTGATAAGGTCAAGCTGCTCTCTGTCTCTGAGGTATTTGTGACTGCTCAGCTGAGTTTACCTAGGTAAGACAGGTACCGTAATGGAAGGCAAACAGGGCCAGCCAACAAAATGTGGTCAGATGTTAAGTGCCCTCGCAAAAACGATTTGTGACTGAATAACATTGTGCCTGTGTCAGGAGCCAGCAAGATAAAATAGGTCAGCTCAGCTTTATGGCTGACTCCTGCTACAGGCAGACCTACTGGAGATGTTGCTGCCTGCAGACATTTATGGTTTTCCACACAATGTTTTTGTTTCCCTCTGCAGGTTGTCAGCTGTGACGAACAACGCTTACAAACACCATGACACCAGCCAACACATGCTGTGTGACCACAGAGACAGCTGGCTCTGCAGTGGGCAAGTTGTAAAAGTAGTCATTTGTGTCCACATTCACTTGCTTCTTCTTCATCCCCTTCCTTACTGAGAAAGAAAAAACCACATTTTTGTAATTACAGAGCAAAATGGCACATACTTCCTTCACATTGACTCACAGATGAATACCAAGCTGCCTGGTCGCTGTCTGTAGATCACGTCCTTGAAATGCCACGATATCACCCATAAGTAGTGCTAGCAACTGCTATGAACTATGCAAGAGGTACTGTGCACTTGTCATGATGAAGTCAAATGGCACCACTAGTGCACCACTTCAGCACCACAGTAATGCTGGAAGAGGCTCATGGCCTGAGGCTTGTACTCATCTTAAGTAAAGGTCTCCCCAGACCATTATTTCTATCTTCTGAAGACTAAGAGCAGCTTGGGGGGAAGCAGAGGCCAAGAGAAGCATGGTGGGCAGTGTACAGGGGATACAGGCACCATTTGGAGCTTGTGAATGGCTTTCTGTTCCTTTTGAGTCTCACCTCACCCCTTGAAAAATGCAGATATTTGGTTCCAGGTCAGATGTTGAACCCCAATCAGCTTTCCTCAAGGCCTCCCTTAGGCAAACATTTGTTCATCCAGAAAGCAGAAGGGAGGGGAAAAAACAAACAAAAAACAGCATTGGCACAGCTTTGCACTGGACTACCACATCCTACTCTTCAGGTGTCCCCTCTTACTCTTTAAATGAGCAATTTCTACTCTCTACTCTCAGGTTTAGTGATTAAAATGCTGAAAGAAAATTATCCATACTTTTCTCAGCCATAATACATGACACCTCCAATGCCAACATGCTGCCCTTCCCTTCCCTTGGTAGCTGTGAGGTAGACCATGGTTCTTTTCCTCTCACTGAGATTTGATTGCTGGTGAGAAAGACTTTGGCAAAACCTCCTATTGAGGCACATGGCACACATGATAGATCAATGGCAATCATCCCATCCCTAATGTCAGAACCTAAAGAGAGATGTAATCTTACAATATTTGAAGATTTCACAAGAACAAGTTTCCTTTTTTTTTTTTTTTTAATTCAGCTATGGGATTTCCTGTTACTGTAATAATCTTCAAATTATTCTTTCTGGTTGGAAGGAAAATTTTGCTTTATAAAGCATACAGAGATGCCTCAAAGCAGTTCTTCTCTACTTCC
Source organism: Chrysolophus pictus (assembly GCA_037305975.1). NCBI lineage: Eukaryota > Metazoa > Chordata > Aves > Galliformes > Phasianidae > Chrysolophus > Chrysolophus pictus. The sequence goes on from CM074578.1 coordinate 97,351,075, forward strand.
TAAGAACGAAAGGTCACCACTAGAAAAGATGCAGGAAGCAGAGAGCTTGCATGTACAAAGACAAAATGTAGGTCAAACCTAACCTGCTATGAATAATTTTGACTTCTGCTCAAGGCAGAGGAAAACTCATCTCCAGACAAGACTGCTAGGAGGGAGAGGGTGTGCTCCACCACTGGGTTCCTTCCTGGGCCACAGTTCTAACCAGCCCCAAGACCTTGCAGTCAGCAGCATAACACAAATATTAAAGATCTAAGCTTACGTTGCTTGGCTTTGCATCATCTGAAAGTATGTTGCTGGGGCTTTTAGAACATGAGGGTATGTTTATTCTAAGTACTAGCGTTCATACCCTCATCAGCTAACTGAGACATACACAGCTGCAAGCAGACCACCAGCTGCAGTACACACATTATGCTGCAAGGCACTGTGAGGGTGGGTCCCAACAAAATCAGCTCTACCATCACTTCAGAGAACTTGCCTCTGCACGCTGCACTCCATTCCTGCAGTGAACCAAGCTTTCTGACACTGCAGCAGCAGACTTCAGGGACTCGCTAAAGGGAGCTTCCTTATCTCCTAAAGAGAGATTAAGGCATCAGCAACTGCAGTCAGGAGCGCTTGCCAACAGCTCATTCACAAAGAGCAAGAAGTAGGGAGAAAGCATATATCAACATTGAAATTCACTGGTGGCAGTGCTGGCTTGCTAAAAAGCAGGTGAGCCTGAAACCTTGAAACTGGCATATGGGAGAGGCTTCAAAAGGTCTGATCCCATCCTGAATCTGAAAGCACCGCATATGAAGGGAGCTCAACAAACAGCAGTTTCAGTGGCACAGGGAGAAGCAATCTGATCTTGAGCAGAAAGCAGAAAAAAAAACACAGCTCCTGTGAAACTCGAGTGGGAGGGAAAGAACATAAGACTTCAATAAACTCCACTTCATAACCCAAAGTTATGAAAACAACTTAGAAATTAAGGGAAAACAGAGCTACCCTGAATACCAACTTGTGACTTTAGGGCAGGAGGGCTCATGGTTTTTTCTTTGATTTAGAGGATATTGCCCATGAGGGACCGATCCAATAATCAAAACATAACTAAGTCTCTAAGGGAGAGGAAGGTGCCCTTTTTTTCTCTCTGGTAACCCATGACAGGATGTGTAGGAGCAGCACAAAGCTAGGGGAGGTTCAAACTGGACATGAGTAACAATTTCTTTACCATAAGGTGGTCAAACACCAGACCAGGCTTCTTTGAGAGGTGGCGGATGGCCCATGCCTGTCGGTGTCAAGAGGCACTTAGACAATGCCCTCAGTAATATGCTTTGACTTTTGGTTGGCCCTGAAGTGATCAAGCACTTGGACTCAGTGATCTCTGTCGTTCCTTCCAGCTGAACCATTCATTCCAAACTGCTGATGGCCATGCCAGGAAAATTGCAAGACCCCTCCTCAGGTTGCCTTGAATGCAATCCATCAAGGAAGATGAGGAAAGTCACTTCACCCTGTCAGTGCCCAGTCTCTTTGCTCAGTCCTTGCTGAGCCTTCCTAAATGTCTGTCAGTAGATGACAAAATATTTCTTGAAGCTTACAGACGGCTGCACAAAAATAGTTTATTTGCTTACAGTGCTGGGGATGCAGCATTATGGATGCTTTCAATTCACTTGAAGTACAGTACAACATGAGCTATTGGAGCAGAAAGCCTGAATTTTTTTTTTCTGTTTGATTCCATCTCCCTTTCAGGCTCTCTCTCATGCTACAAGTTTCTTTTTTTTTCTTTTTTTTTTTTCCTCCCTAATATGACACAACAAGCTGGTTAGAAGTGCAGGGGTAATAAATGGTTCCTTTGTTGGTCACCTTATTAACAAAGTATTGATAAAACCAAAATTAAACCTGCATGTGTAATCCCCAAATAATGTTTCCTTGCATTTATAGAGTAACTTTCAACACCAAACCCAAAGACTTTTCATGACTGTCTTAGTCACTCACAGAATGGCTTTCAAGGAAGGTTCTGGATACTCTGAAAACTCAGATCACGAATTAGGGCTGCCTACATCACAAAATTATACTCATCAACTGAGTCAGCACTGGAATAAGATTAACATTAACAAGACTTGATAGACAATAAGACAAATTTAAGGTACTGCAGAAAGTTTATTACAGTGCAAATGCACCATGTAACACTTGCCACTGGAAAAATTACTACTCTATATTTAAAAGCTAATTTTCAAAAATATGTTTTGCAGCAACTTTGAGTGCTCAAATGAAAAATGGTGTTACACAAGTGAATGGGTTCTTAGCCAAATTTCGCTTCTAGCTATGTGTGCTATTACTACAGTTCTTAATGAGATTTGGTCTTAGAGCTGAGAATCAGAGCAGTAATATGCAATTTTATTTATCTATATACATATTTCCTCTGAAATGGTGTTGATTTTGAGCTTGGTGGAGGAGTTACACAAAAAGTTCTAAAACAATTTTATTTATTTTTTACACCTATACCTTGGCATCTGGCAATTTTCCATAAATTAATATAGGTCAAGTTCAGCATGGTCGTCTTCTCTGAAGTGACCCGTTGTAATTTGGGGTGCCTTGTCTTTAACTTGCCCTGCCTGAAACCCAAATAGAAAGCTGGCACTTTTTAGAGAACAAGAGTCCTTGGCGCTTTTGGAGACCACCTCCTCTAAAGTCAGGGAGAGCGTCACACCCAAGCAAGTGGCTGAAACTACTGACCATGACAATATTTCTGTTCTGTGGCAACCTTGAAGTCTCAAACCTTCATGGTGGGAACAGCTTCTGCTCCCACACCCACCCAGGCTGTATGCTGGTTTTATCACTCATCTTCAGACCCCACTTTCTCCAGATTCCTTTCTTGGACTTAGCCAGAGGGGAAGCACAGCTTCCTCCATCATTTCTATTCATCTTCTTTTTGCCTAAGCTGTTCTGCTTTGCTACTGTTTTACTCCAATTTTAGCCAGATCCTTCATGGCCACTGAGAATCAGTTCCCCAGATTTCCCATGGCAGAGCTAAATATGTTGGTGCTATAGGAAAAACAGCACCATATGGCAGTTGTTTGATCACTAAGCAGAAGATGCAGTTTTCTGAAAACTCATGAGCTCCACCTGTCTAGAAAGTTTTTTCCTCCTCCTAGACACTGCAGGCTTGTTCGTGCATTGCACATGTCCTCAATGTCCAGAAAAAGGAAACTCTAGAGATTCATTCTAGACACGCATTTATTCCTGACACATTACCCACAGGCTGTAGTGGCACTATTGTCTTGAAAGATTATGCAGGGCTCAATTTTCCCCATCAGGAATATCACTAATCTTTGATACTCAAGCATCCACAGCTGATGGGATTTTCCTGCACATTTCCAAGGGTACTGATTCAACCTGCAGCCACTATATTTGCACATAACCTCACAGGCATATATAGATGAGAGTTCAATTACAGGAGGCTGACATATTAATAGCCTGCTTTTAAGAGCCTCTGACATTATCTTGGACTAGTACTGCGAGCCAAGAATCCTTGTTCAATGTATTTGATGTTTATATCTATATTAAAATCACTTAAGTACATAAGTAGTATTCAGTGCCCCATGGGGCAAACGGAGGTGTTCACTCTGACCTGCTCCACAGTGCCAATAAGAGGCAGATGACTAGTCTGGTACACTTTGTGCATCATATCATGGTGTGGACTGGATGCATCTGCAACAGAAAAAAGGTCTAGGAAAGACAAGAGGAAGAGTAAACATGATTTCCAAGTGCAAGATGCTGGCTCTGCTTTCTTTCTGTTGTGCAACTGTGAGCTAAAGGAAATAATTTTGCTAAAGATGCTCCACATCCTTTGTGAAATTACTCTTTAAATACTGATTCTCCATTTGCTGAACAGCTTCAGATTTTGAAAGATATTTAGGGACCTGGGTATTTCACATAGGTGTCTGGCTCGGTTTAAAAATTAAATTCCCATCTTTTTGTGTAACAACAGACATAGGGAGTTCAACCCTTGTAATGAGGGAAACCGTAGACACAATCTAGAAACGATGCAAGAAAGACTTGACCTTGAAACAAGATGCAAATCATTTACTTTGCTGTGAAAGTGAGGTTATTGATCGCATCTGTGCCTCATATACAGAATAACAAATTGTGTTACACCAAAGACTTCACTTGTTTGAAATAGGCTCTCAAGCTTAAAAGCAAATGAAAGGTGAAGTTTCTTCTCATTTATACATGATTCAGAAGAAATCTTACTTTAGATAAACTCGCTTGCCACTAATATCTGCCTCCCAGGAAGCTTGGCTGGTAGCCCCACAGGAACTGCATACTTTAACACTGACAAGGTATGGTTTATTGAGTGAAAACAGCCTCAATAAAGATTTTCCTGTAGGAAGCTGCCTATCAAAGTTCTTATCATATGGGCATCAGGCATGGCACCATAAAGGTAGGGCAGAAAGGGCTGCAGAGACCAACGTAAGTAGTATTCTTTGATCCACACCAAGGCTCTGGGACTTCAACAACTCATTTCCTTTTCTTCAGTCCTCTGACAAGTCTGCAAGTCACAGATTAGAAAGATGCCTTCACAATAAATAGTCCCCTTGATAAGGCTGAGATGTTGGCTACCTGAACATTTTCTCCTTGAAAGTAACTTGGAAATATTGCACCTTTGCTGTAGGAATTCAAGGACTTTAATTTTCCTAGACTGTTCATTTTTAAATAGGTCTTTTTTTCCCCCCACACACATTTCCACACACACCATATTTATACATACATTCACATTTTGAATCCTTCAGGTTCTATAACTTAAAGGAAGTTATTTTAAAAAGGAAGCACTTGAGTCATCTATCCATGAAGTCGAGCACTTTCATTATCATGAGTCTATCCACTAAGGGCTCCAAGGGAGCCCAAATCCAAAATGAATAGCTATCCTAAAAACCTTCTGAGATATCAACAATAATTGAAGACCATTCTGTAAGAATCTTTCCAGGCTAGCAGATGACTTATTGGAAGTTTGAGCTAGTCTCCCAGTAAGTCAAGGTCCCAAACAGCTATCTTAGTTTTTATCTAATGCCTAAACTCAGACATCATGACAAAGACACAATGCATTTAACAGAAGAAATATATCACTAAGTCAGTCATACATTCTACTTCTGTCACTATGGGATCTTCCAGAAAATTGGAATCTTGCAGCAACTTTCATTTCTCATCGCGATTCCAACAAATTGCCATAGAGCTGGTATGTGCCTGCTGTAAATTTTCTGTTGAGGCCAGTGGAATTAGACCAAATCAAGTCAAGTAATTCAAGCCCATAATTCATCCTCTGTATAAAAATTAAAATTCAGTATACTACCAATTTTTCTTCTTGGTTGTACAAAGGTCTAAAAAGTTTACTCGAAGAAACAATTGGTTCTTCCATTCACCCTTGGGTTTGCTCATTCAGACCATTTACGCACTCTCCCTCTTCTCTCTGAATAACATCGTAGCAGACCGAACCACTGAAAACGATGTATTCCAATAAGATTGCACTTACATTATTCATTTCCAGAGTTCATTAAATAAGAATCTTCAAAATTCATTTTCTTCACAGCTTTGTATTTTTGTTTTTGCCACAACTGGATGAAAATTAGTCAACTGCTGGATGGCAGTGAGGAATATCAAGGATGCTGATTGCTTTGACATACATCCTATGTTCTTCTGCTGCTTACAGAATTGAGTATTTTCGGTCCCAACAGTCCCACAAGATGCCTAGTATATGTGTCAGTCATTGCCTGCAGCCAACATCAGCACAACAGTTTGGTAAGGACTGTGACAGTTCTCACCAGGGTTCTGGAAAATGTGGAGCACAACCCAGCTTTTCCCTTTAGGAACAGATATTCAGGGAAGACAACGAGCAGCAGGACAGCTGCAGGGAGGCCAATACCCCACCCCAGGGAAAAGCAACTTCAGAGAGCAAAGAGCACCACAACTTCTGCGGCAAGCTAATATGTTAAGTAGTAGAAATTCACTGATGTCAGCAGGACAGTGCTGCAGGAGAAGCAGCCTTGGCTTTGACAGGGTGGGATGGAAGAAAGGGCTGAGGATTTTGTGAATCATGCTGTGCTGCTGGCCTCCAAATCTCACATGCCAACGCCTCTGTTGTTCTCACAGTCTGCCAGGACTAACTTCTCTCTGAGAAAGCACTGCACTTCAGAGAAAATAAGAACTGTAGGGACAGATAGCAATCCTTTTACAGTGTCTCCCAGAAACACCACACCTCTTCCCACATCTGGGTTTAAGGAAAATTTTTCCTCCCCCCTTCCACTGACCTCTCCCTGCACTCCCCAGTGGTAGAAAAAGTCAAATGCCTGCTGAACTCCACACTGGGGCAAAGGAAACAGCACAAAGGAGCACTATCCTGTGTGCTGAGCTAGGGCTATGGCAAACCACTGCTTCCACATAGCAGTGATGTGTCAAGCCTGATGCTGGGCAGTACCATGCCCCACAGATACATCTATTACTATTCCATGGGGTTCTTATCACTGCAGATTTAATGTCTTGCTTCCTTCTTAGTATGGTTGACAAAAATGAGGCAGTTGAAAAAAAGATACATCAAGGTCCTCAGTGCCAATTCTGGCAGGTTATGTTTTTAGCAGGGAACATCACTTCTCTTAGCAGCTAATTCCCACCTCCTTTTCCTTCCCCCACATGGCGCGCTCCCTGTTGTTTAGGCACTAATAAAATCATCAAAATGGTTATGGGACTCTGGAGATCACTTATCAGAAATTCTATATCTATTTTAAAGGCCTGTTTCATTCACAAATGTAAATTTTATCCTTTCATAAGGATACTCCTCAGTATCTGATTTATTGGAGAAAATAGATGTGATTCAGGTCAAAAGTAGAGAAATGTGTCTGCTGTATTTCTACAAAGAAAAGTGGTCTGATCAATAGTTGCCTGCATACTTTCTCACCACAGAAAGGACAGCTGCTCCAACACATGGAAAGAGATGAGTAAGAGTACAAATGAAAAAAAACAATATATCCTCTCCTCAGCACTTTACAGGGCAAATACAGCTACTAAAGAGTCGAAAGTGAAAGACTGTTTGAGAAAAAATGGTAGCCTGGAGTTTTTGCCTATCATTCACAACTCACCACTGCTTCCAGATAAACCTCTGCCTGGGTGAGCAACACAAGGGGCACTGATGACCTTCACCCACAAACCATCATTTGAAGCAGAATGAGACAGCTCTTGCTAGGGAACCATGTAGCTCACTTAAGTAATGTGATATCAGAATAGCCTTCGGTATTCTGGTTTCTTTAGAAGAGTCACATATCTCAGAATTTGGACAGCAGAGAAAACAGCAGTTAGAAAACAGCAGTTATCTTACACATATGTCAGCATTATGAGATCCTCTATCAAACTAGACTTGAAAATGGATTCACCTAGCTTGAAAGTTAACATCTAAACTAGTTGGAAAACCCAATCTCACTGGCCTGCTATACGCAGGGATTTGGATTGCCTCAGGTTTAGAACAGCTGCAGCTTCATCAGCCTGGCCCTCTCTGGAAGGCACAGATGATAAACCATGGTATGGTTGCTCTGCTGATGCCAAAGCCTGGTTTAAGTCTGGTTCTTACAAAGGTAGCTTACAACAGAGAGGGATGATTCTTCACCATGGTTGACTTGCACAATAAATATAGCTCACTTCCAATGCCACCTGTGTAGCTCCTGATAAGTTAGAGAAACTATTCCAGCATCTTCATTGTTCTTGTCCAGTAGGAAAATGGGAAGTTAGTGAGTTCGAAAGTTAGTAATGATATGGGGACCTTTGACATCTGTTACAATATTTCAATCTGTCCAAGGTCTTTGACATCCATTCAGTAATCGATGACATTATCTGGAGATAATTCTGAGAGCAAAGGCATTCACATCACAATCATTCATATCAGATTTGGCTGCACGTAGGAGAAGCTGAAGAACCTGAGAAGTGAGCTCTCCTCACTTCACAGAAGAGAAGAGCAAGGATAAGACATTATCAGGGGATGATAAGGAAGAAACATCACATTCCACCCTCTCTGGGTACCTTTCATCCAGGCTGCTTATATATGGTCCCTCATCAGTACTGTGTGCTCTGGAACATCTTCAAGCACTAAAGAACTGAGTTTCATGCCATGAGCCAGCAGTGTGCCCTTGTGGCCAGGAAGGCCAAGAGTATCCTGGGGTGCATCAAGAAAAGCACAGCCAGCAGGTGCCATTACTGGTGTTTTTCCCTCCCTGCCCAAATAAATAACAACAGCAGTACACTTCATACTAGACTGAAACCTACAATTAAGAATTCAGTCACGTTCAGATATCTAATTGGCTTCTCCCAAGGGAAGGACAGGCTCAGCAACACGTTGTGTACACAGAGAACTAAACAGAAAATGATACCTTAGAAAATTGTTGAGCTCCTTTCTGATGATGGCAGAAAGTAAAAGGGAAGAAAGAAAATATTAACATTTACAGGTCTAATTTTTTGAAATGGACGTCTCCTTCCCTGAAGATTTGCAGGACTTATTAAAAATATGCTTTCTGGAGCAGCCAGCTGCTGCCTGCCATCTTCCCCACACCCATGCAAAAGCAAGTGGGATAAGTTACTGCAGCATCTTTCTTTGTTTTGGTCTTTTTTTTTTAATTATTATTATTTTAATTGTTTTATTTTTAGATCTCCTCCTCCAGTTCTCAGAACAGCTCCTGCACACCCCTGTCATTTCAGACTCATTTCCCCCAGTGAATTTCAGATATTGTGATATTTCAAGTATCCATAGATGAAGACGTCAGGACAGATTATTTTGCTTGATCTCAGTATGACTTTTACTTATTTCCACCAGGCTCCTGAGAAATACTTGCTTCTGAGTAAGTCTGGGACAGCAAAACTACATTGCACACGGTTCTATTTCTTCTATCCCAAGTTTTGATGCTTGTTAGGAAAAGTTACAACACCAGTTACACAAAAGTCAATCCTTTCCCCTCATCTCAAGTCAAACCAGACTTAGACTACATGCTCTGAGAATGGCAAACAACACACTGCAGCTTTCTTTCATCAGATAAATTATGGTTTAGAAGTGGAAAGAACAGCTGGGCAAGTTACAGCTCCCTTTAGTCTGTTTCCACCTGAAATTTCTATACCATTACCCCTTGTTGATACAATTTCTCATTAAAGTATCCTTAACTCTTTAAGAAACCAGTATACTCCCTGTAGCAGACTTCAGAATATTTTCAATTCAATACTTCTGGTTGCTTTTGACTTATGGAAGAGCAAACTACAACAACATAAAAGGAGTAAACAACCACCACGCAACCTCCATGGTCTTGTAACCATCACTGAGGTCTCCTGCATAACCAGTAGTCCTAGAACAAACTAGTGAACTTGGCAGTAGACAGCTTGACTCCTCAAAACTGACCTCTGAACTTCACTTGTGTGTTGCACTATAAAAACAAACATTACATTTTTCAGACAAATCTAATCCTCCTTTCTCAGATGACAACAGCATGGCCAGATAGATTACCTGCAAAGCTTATTGCAACAGAAAGAAGTATCATTTCCTCACAGCTTCCACAGAGAAGGAAAGTAGTTTTAAGCTAGATCTTGACCCAATGCACTGCCCTTGAAGGGGGTCATCAGAAGGAATTTGTACAATTTGTACATATTGGCCATGATGTGCATTGAGTGTTCAGGATTTCACTGACGTTGACTGTTGGCATCTAAGAAAGCTTCTCTGAAAGATACCAGATCTAATATAATTAAGATTTTTTTTTAGATTAGGAAAAAAATGTTATATTAATGAGTCATGGGCTTTATCCTACCGAAACCGGTTCTTACAAGTAGTTTGAGAATTGTGAATGAAGCACATGCCTTTATAAGCATAGCATTTCCCTACGCACAAAGGATGCCTGGTTTGGATCTTTTTCTTTCTTCCCCTCATTCAAAATGATCTATTGACAACTCAGCTGCACATAAGGACCTGTAGAGAGCCAGAAATCTAATGATCTGTGTCAACAGCCTTTTGTAGCACCAAATAACAAGGCTGCTAATTGCTAGACCAGCTCCCTTCCCACCCCCCAAATCTGCTTCAGAGATACCACAGAAAAAAAACAGGTATTCCAAAGCCCCAGCTTCTGAGAACGACTGTCCTCACAGAAACATGACATTTTGTATTTGCTGATTACTGGGAGTTTCCCCAATGATTCTGACCTCTTTTGTAATGAGTTGTCAGGTTTTCATACGTAGTCAGAGCTACAAAAACACTCTTTACATGAAGAGTTTCAACTATTTGAAGCCTTATGCACAGGTGCATTGTGTATAGAATATACATCTTTTAAGGACGTACCAAGAGCCTACAAGGTACTTGGTGAATATTTTTACCCAGTGTGCTGCCCTGTTTCTACTTGGCATGGCCATTTAGCAATGCAATAGCTACTTTATTCTACCAAGCATTCCTATCTAGGACATTTTCATGCACATCCTACAACTACATTGGAAAAGTTAAAACAACCTGCTTAGAGCAACAGCCCAGTGCCAGCTCATTAGGAGAGTTCACGGGACATTCAGTGTATAGTTTTATTTAGTTTGCAGGTTTTCTGCTAAAAGAATTATCTCCATGTGCAACAAACATTCACTGGAAAAGGTGCTGTATTACATCAGCCATTAGTGGCAATCTGATCTAACATGCAGAGTAGGAGAATTGAGGAGACAAAAACAGTTTCTTCCAACCTGCACTGTCTCCTCAGTTAGGTGGGTATGAGACTATCTCTAGAAAAATTAAGATCAAGAAAGATGGCTTCCTCAGAGAGGTGAGTTATAACCAGAATTATACTAGTTTAAACACCTCCCAGATTTATGGGCTTCAGGATACAGGGAAAGTTCATTGAAAGCAGAAATGCATAGACCTGGAAGACCTGAAATGGCTATTTTCTACTGCCTTCTACCAGTCTTTTTATATATGCATATAATGTATATATAAAAAACATATATATGTGTGTATATATATATACACACACACACGTTTGTGTGTGTGTATACATATATTACACTGCAAATTCACTGGGGCAGGGAATACCTCAGTCATTGGATTTGCACACGATAGAAGATATGTTCAGCCTTACTTTAGGCTTAACTGTCATTCTTGCTATTTATAACTGCAGTTACCTTCAAATTGTGATACACCCACCATTTCCAAAAGAGTGCTACCCCTTTGGGAAAGTGCTATAGATCAAGAAATAAAAATATAGGCTTCCTATAGTATTTTAAAAAAGCAAACCTTAAAAAACTCAATAGCACAACCACAACTTAACAAAATTCAGGTTATGGGTTGCTGAATGTTCCTGCACTGAGGCAACTGCTTCACACTGTTTATTCTACATGCTGTCCCATAAACACTGACTCTGACAAAACAATAGTTTAGCTCTACAGAATGGCTTGCAACAACAACAAGAAAAAAAACCTGCTGGAAATCTCTCATTCTCCCCTGCATTCTGATTCGCAGTGCAGGCAGGTGGAGCTGAGGGCTCCAGCCAGCACAGCATTTTGCTGGCTAGGGATGCAGCAGTCTGAACAGAGATTGCTCAGAGAGCACAGAGGGTTGCTAGCAGATTGGTTTCAAAAGATCTTTAATACAGCCAAAAGGATAGAATTCATTTACTCAGAGAAAAAAAAAAAAAAAAAACGTTTGAGTAATATCAATAAAATCTTTCAATTTCTACCCCCCAAAACCCCACTGCAAATTTAGCAGATTTATTATTAGCTGACTGAGATGAGCAATTGAAATATAACATTAGAAGATACCTAGATGAATTCAGCACCTAGTGTGGATATGTGGCAACAATTTTTTCTCCAGCAGTGTGTGGGAGAATTCCTCCCTGCTGTGGATTCATACCCAGCACCAGGCAAGACTCCTCTAGCTCACTGCCAAATAAGCAGTGGGACTGGTGCATAGGATGGCAGCAGTCCCAATCTCTGTGCAGGAAGAAAACAGTGCCAGTGCTAATTATTCATACAGGTAAGCTAGATGCATCTCCTTTTCTACAAGGAAATGCCATGCCAGCTACTAATAAACACAGGTTGCTTTTCCCTTCAGCCTGTGCTATATCATTTTCTGCTTATGACCAAAGATAAAAAACAGCTGCAGAGCCTTGACCCTCCTCACACACAAGAAAAACCCCACAAGTAATATCCCCAGATTGATCATTAAATTGAGGCAAATTCCGATACCTTTGCTAACACCCAGAGCTTCCTCCAGCTTTCAATATGTGCAAGGAATAATCGACCTATGCAATAAAGTTTTAAGCCTATCTTGTTGGGTAATCCCTGTGCCAACACAAGAGGGCATAGCAACGCTGCCCTATCCACGCTGGGCCACAAGGACCTGGCTACTACCACGTGAAGTAAAGAAAGAAATGGAGAAGCCAAGGAAACAATCCTGGGAGTAATCCACAAAATTAGTCAGGCAAAAAGCTTACCATATGATCAAGCTCCCCAGACACCAATGGGGCAGCTCCTATCCTGGCAGTTCTGTCCTGCTGCAGTGTTTGGTCCATTTTCTAGCCCCCGTGGCTGGATGTAGAAGTACAGGAAGCATGGTTTTCAAACAGCTGAAAGCTAGAAAGCAAGTTGTGGACTCCAAGGGGTACACTTAATTTTTTTGAGCACCATGCATGAGGCTGGATTCCCAGCAAATTCAAGTAGCTGTTTCTAACACACCCAGCACTGCTGAAATCTCCCAGTTGAACGATTCCTGCCTTGAAAGGACCTTGGCTCCAGTGCAAAGCTATTTCTGCTTTAGCGTGATCGATTCTGCAAACCTTCTGGTTTTTGTGCAGAAGATCTCTGATCAGCTGAAGGTTATATTCTGCAGAGAGACTCCGGCACTGAAACAGAACACAAGGCATGGAGCAGGGCACTGGGGCCACATGCCAGGTAGGTGACTCACAGGAACAAGGGGAAGCTCAGAAACCCAATAAAAGATCTTAACTACTGTCTAGGCCTTCCCTGCAGACCTTGGTGAAGCTTTGTGTGTTTTCCCCTTGAACTATCACAAACAGAGTCAGATATTAACCTAATCACATCTTAATTGCAACTTCACAGGTGCAAGGTGGTGGAAAACCCCACAGGAACAGATCATGCTCACAAACAACACATATACCTGTTTTAGATCCACTGAAAGTTGTGTACTGGTGGAGCCTGGAGTAAGTACAAGAGAAAAGCAAATGCTCAATTATGTCAGTTACTGGAGGTACTTAAACCCAGGATGGCATCCAGGTAGTGTTGAGAAGAGGTAACAGTACTGAGCGCTCTGGGGGCTAAGCCTTTCAGCAGAACCCTCCCACATTCACAACCACCACTGCCATTGCAAAGACCAAAACATTCCTTTCATTAACTGTGCTTCTACAATCCAACAAACCTCATCATTTCAGCTCTTTCTTGCCTACAGATTTTTTCCATCTTCTGTTCTTCATCTCTTACTGTCTTTCCCTAAACACCCACGTGCCAAATCTCACCCTGCTATGCTGAGCAGACAAATCGCAGCAGTAGCAGACAGTCCATCACCTAGCAGCTGAGAAGCAGTCTATATATTAACCTTTCAGTTTTGGCCTTCCTTTAGGAGGGAGAAGGAAACAGCTACCAGAGATACAATAAAGGCTTAACCTCCTGCTTCCAGATGTAGGAAAAGAAATAGCAAACCATGAATTTAGATCATGACCAGCAAAGCAGTGGGAAAGGGGCTCCTCTGCAGCTTGCTGTGCCTTGGAATCGCTCTAAGGGGCCACACTACCCCTCTCTTCCAGAGCAGCCAAAGAAACACAGTCCCTGCACTAAGCCAACTACTGCAGAAGTGCTCTCAGCTCCATTTCTAACTTGCCTCTCCCAGCGCTTTTCCTTCTGGCAAGACTCACGTTGCCTGAAGAAAGGCACACAAGGAGGCTGTCTCCTTTACCTGGCCACATAGCCAGAGTGACAGCCTTGCTGCTAGCACAGAATTCCTCAGCCCACGGCATCTCTTGAGCCCATTACAGCAAGCAATGAAAGCACCAGAGGCAATGTTCTACTTTAATCTCCCCATTATCTGAATCATCCTGGCTATGAAGAATGCACTGCTTGCAAATGATGGTATAGGAACTGCTTCAGCTGTAGTAACAACACTATACTAACAACTAAAAGGCATAATTAAATAGTCATCTTTTAGCTCCACACCTTTACTTTGGAAAAGTGCTGGGAGATGAATGAGGAAGCCCAAATCTCTGGACATCTTTCACAGCATTTTTGGTACATAGCATTTTTTGGCAGGTAGGTGCCACGGGCCTGCTAAAGGGCAAGAGGCAGCACTGCTATAGGCACTGATGGAAACTGGGAAGGCAGCTGAGCCTCATATTAAAAGCTCCAACAGGTTTCACAGGGATCACATGGTGGGCAAATTCACCTAGCTATGTCCACTTGTGGTCTATAGAGGCTGAGGGAGTCCTCTTAATAAAGGACTTTTTTTTTTTTTTTTTTTAAACACAGACAAAGGTTTCAGTATGACCTAAGGAGAGTTATTCTGATAATCAACAGATAATGAGGATCTTCCTTCATTATTGTCTCAGGAAACAATCTCTAAAGAACAATAAGCGACTAGACAGCAATTCGTATCATCCCCCAGTCCACAGCTGTCCACAGACTTTCACTGAAGTCCACAGGAAAAGTCTTTTGGACTTTAGGTCAGATCTCCACTTTCCCCATTCTTTTCTTGTTTTCTTACACTGGAAGAGCACACCATGATCAGAAGACATAAAAGCTTTCTCCTCAGATGATTCAGTATGCTACCACACCCAAGAAGTTAGCGATTTCTTGGCAGATAAACTCCTCACATACCATTTCCAGCGAGTTTCTCCATTTAAAAAGTTCTTTGCAGGACACAAGTAGAAAAGAAATGAAACTGAGATAAATCTCAAAGTTTCCAGGTCAGCTTTCGCTCTCATTTAAGGTTCTAGCCAAAGAGCAATCATGTTTTCCAATCACACTCAGGTATACTAAGAGATTAACTTGTGTACCCAGGAAGTCTCTTTGTTTGATGCATAAAACATATTTTGGCCTTAAAACATGGTGAAAATCACTGCTAGGAGTAATTTAAACCTACTTCTATGTATATGAAAGGTGAAGAAGCAAGAATTAAAATCTTAGCCTAATTATCTGTTTGGTCTGTCTTAAAACTCAGCCCTATTACATAGATTAAACATGTCCTCTTTTGAGTCACCTGAATCATTCCAAATGAGCATCCACATACTAGAAAGTTAAATCATTACCCAGAAGAACACTTGCTGTTTCCCCTTATATGGGAACTGCTGAATCACAACCTGAACCTCTGATTGACCACCTGAGGCAAGCAATGACTCAGCCATGGGAGCACAAGTGAAAGCAATTCACCTGTGCTGCCGGAAGAGGTGGAGCCTGGCTCTACCTCTCCTAGACCCATTTAAGAGCTGACTGCCATCAAGGAAGGATCTCTTCTGGAGATTACTTCTCATGGAGAATATTGTAAACCTACAATGTTAGTAAGATTTTCCATTTATTATCTTCCTATTGCAATAATCTTACTTGCCTAACTTTCTTGGATATTTTTTAATTATAACATCTGTATATTTATTGATTCTATATCCCTTAAGTTGGTTGCTTGACTGGTGTCATCCCCTTTTGGGTGGAAATTAAACAGACACATAGGTATTCTCAAGAGCCCTTAACAACAATCTCCAAGAAAACGAGCAAGCTTACATCTTCCCTTCATCCAACAAACAAAACTTCCTCTCCAGGCAATTGCCCTGTTGCTTTCTGAGCTCTCCTTGGGGAGATAAGTTATAGAGGCTGCACCAAGTCTCACTGCACTGAGCACTGGCCAGATATATAGTAAACAGATTAAGAGAAAAATATTTACAGACTTAATGAGAGGAGAAAAAAAGCAATGGTAACAGAGGCTCTGAGACAATTTAAAAAAGGGAAAATACAGTGCAGGATATGTTATAAAACATCATTATGCACTGTGCTGATTAGCCCTTACAAGGGAGCTTTCTCAGCACAAGTAACTGATTTTCAGAGTGGAAATGTCTTTTCCAGAATGGTACAACAATGGCTCAACAGTGAGGCTAAGAGTAAAACTCAAGTCACTGCTCTCCTCCAAAAGCTTGGCCTCTTTCACTACTCTACACAGTAAATGGCAAAAGAATTTACCAAGCAGGAAGGACCATTTCTTCCACAGAACAGTGATAAATCAAAACAACAGGAGATACCCAACCACTGGATACATACAATAAACTGGTTCTGATGTGCAGTGAACACTTGTGGGCTCCATAAGAAGCAGCAACCCTGCCTGACATGTATAATTAATTAATCTAATCCATAGAAACAGCAAATAGAAAGCAGCAGAGTGTTTGTGTACACAGGATCTCAGAAAACAGATTAGGCCCATCAGTCCAAACCCTCAGCTTCTGCATTCCATACTTCTGTGAGTCCTCCAAAGCCACATTTGGACCCAGACTTTATTCTCAGAAGGACTTAGCTCAGCATCAAGTTCTTCAGTGAAAGCAGTAGGTAGTGGTTTTGGTAGCCCTGAAACAGCAAGGTCTCATGGGTGCAAGTCCCTGGATCTGCGCCAATATTAAAAAAACATGCATTTGCATGCTTGTCAGGATTGCACATCTCTCTTGCCATTTAATTAGGGTGATCTGAAGTCCTGTTGTATGGTGAACAACAGCTGCCAGATACATATTGTTAAACATGGGAAATCTACTTTTTACGTGGAATATTTCTACAGGGTGCAATAGTTTGCAGCCATTTCAGGCACAATGCTTTGCTATTCCCTCCTATGCACATTTAAGTAAAGCCACCCCCTTTGTAACGTTTTGTCAATCCACTGCGCCAAAAATACAAATTTTAGGGAGAGGAAAGTCATCCAACAACCTCACTTCCAGCTTCCTGAGTCATTTAGCCTCAACTTAACTTAGAATCTTAACTATGTAAGCAGAGAACAGCACTAGCTGTTACAATGGGGTTTTGGAAGCAAAGGGAAAAGAGGAGATGAAGCAAGCTCAGGAGACAGCCAACAGGAAAACATCTTTAAAGCTCCCCTGAATTGGTGACACTTACCTGTTTGTTCTGTTTTATGCCTCTGGGCTTCTCTGAAATAGAGAAGAGTAATTATGAAGTGACCCACTTTTCCTTCCTCCTTTAGTATGAGGAAGAAATAGGGGGAAGGGGAAGAGGGAGAATTGCAGAAGGATAACATCAAAAGGGTGAAATAGGGAAAAAACTTCCAGAAGGTAGGAGGGTAAATTGTGGTGACCCAGTTTAAAGGAAGAGCAGGAACTAGACCTACTAACAGTCAACACCTTCCTACACACTTTAAGGAAAGGAAACAGCAAAGAAAAGGAACAAACTCATTGCTCATAGCACTTTTTTTGTTCAAACCTCTAGGACACAACTCGCATAGCAGAAGCTCCACAGAAAAGAGGCTACCCCTTCTATCACCATTCTTAATTGTGCAAGGGCAGGGGCTGGGCAGTGGAAAGCATTCTGATAGAAGATGGAGCAAAGTCCAGGCCTAAAAAAAATTCTGGCCAAATGATCTCAGCCACTTTGCACCAGCTGAGGCTGCCTCGCCCCAGAAGGGGGTGGCAGTCACGTTGAGGCTAGATGGAAATAGCTGATCTTTCTCCTTGCAAATGACCAAAAAAGTGGTACCACCTGTGCTGGTGTCAGAGGAAATCACAGGAAATCACCTGACCTGTTGGCATTATCTGTTATGGCAGCTCCTGCCTTCACATCAGACTAAGCTGAGAATCTTTGGATCTTCATCCGCTTCGGTTTTCCCATTTGATGTGACAACAGATAGCCCTGAACTGATAAACTCTATAGGGGAGCTCAAGAGCTGTCTATCTTCTAGACGGCAATCAGAATCTGGAGGCAGGACTGTTCTGGTTTGTTTTACAGTTTTGTCTTTTGCTTCGGGGTTTGTGAGGTTTCACGTCTTCCTTAGAACAGCTTTTCCTCACTCAGTACAACCAGGCATAACTAATGTAAAATCAGTAGTGCTGTACCAGTTTTGACTGTTACAATCCATAATGTAATAAACGTATGTACTATATGGATGACAATTATAACCATAAAAGAAGGGTTATCCCTACTCTCCTCACCAGCCAACTTGCTAAACCCATCAGAGTTCCATCGATTTCAAAGCCCACAAACAGAATGAATTGCACTTCTCAGTTCTGAAAGTCTGCTCACAGTTTTAAATAGCTGGTGCTTCTTATAAGCAAGCAATATTCCCAAAAAGTATAACCACGTTTTAAGCATAGATAAAATCAGTGTGTTAATTTGCACACACTTAAAGGGTATTTTGTGATCAAGCAAAAACTCACGCCTTTAAGTGGCTTCTGCCTTTAATTCAGCTTTTAGATAAGTTTTTGAAATGGTTTCCAAGTTAAGGTCAAATGCACAGGAGGAGAATTCAAGCTTGTCCAGATCCCTTTGAAAGGCATCCCTTCCTTCTGTTGTAGAATAGACCATACAGAGTGCAATATATAATGCAGGCTACTAAGTATATGTATTCTGTCATATATATATAGGTCACATGCCACAAGCTACATGCTACAAGCCATGAGCCATATGCCATGAGACGTGCTGCAAGCTACAAAGCTATGTCACACAAGCCATGTGCCACATGCCATGCATCAGCCACATGGCAGCATTAACTTGCTAGCATAAACCACATGAACAGGAACATTTTCTGGAGTATTTTTTTTTCCTTTGATAGTTGAGGCATCTTGACTCGAATCACACTGTTGTTCAAGAGGGAAGATTAGACACTGGACATTGTGCTACAAAGTACCAGGAGTGTTTCGGAGAGCATTCTAACAGGTTGTTATCAAGTAGACAGAGTTAAAAACAGCTCTTTGATTTATTTTATTAAAGCAGCAGAGATTGCATTAATGAAAAATGGAGTTTAACCCTTATTTACCATCTCTGTCACGTGGACAGACACACTTGTGTACATACCTACTTTTGCCTACAATATGCAGTACAAAGGGTCTAGTCCTTCTTCCTCTGTATCCCGTATCTCTGACAGTCTCTCTGTGCCTAATGCAACTTACACAGAGCCTTTCTTCCCATGTCAAGAATAAGTTAATGTTTTATTATGCCTCCTGGTAGCACAGTACTATAGGGTTGATTCTAAATATGTAGTCTCATGCTAAGAGACTTCTCTCTAAAGTAGAAAAAGGTAAAGGAAGGCTCTACTGGCCCTCTCAGCTGTGTTTGTTAGAGCTACTCAGCTGACTGAGATATTTTCCTTCTGTAATATGAGGGTCTACAGCTCATCCCTCTGAGCCTGAGGACAGTGGTCTCCTTTTCACCTGCTTCCCATGCCTTCCTTTGTTGAGCTTGTCCTAAAACCCCCACTGGCAAGCCTCCTGGAGACCCTAGACCAGTCACACCTCCTTGCTAAACCATAATCCTCGGTTATTCAATTATGTTGTG
This sequence comes from Chrysolophus pictus, assembly GCA_037305975.1. NCBI lineage: Eukaryota > Metazoa > Chordata > Aves > Galliformes > Phasianidae > Chrysolophus > Chrysolophus pictus. The sequence goes on from CM074578.1 coordinate 97,370,566, forward strand.
GCTATTTCTCCTTTTGGTTAATAGATGTTAAAGACTGGTATTGCTGGAAGCGACTCAAAGCAGACTACAAAGCAGTAGGAAGGTTCCCAGCCCAGGCTGGGGGAAGTGGGGGCAGCAGAAGCAGCCCAGATTCTCCAAATATTTAAGTCCTAGTTGTCTGCCAAGGAGCTAGTTGGAAGGCAGGTACCAAAACACTTTGGGGATCTGGCTCTGCACAGCTAAGAGAGTAACCAGGAAATCAGCAGGGACTCATCTCTGAGGGTTTATGTTAAAATCTTATTTTAAGAAGTTTCTCTTTTTCTGAACGTAAGTCTCAGAGGAATGTTGGCTTGCCTTGAATTGGAGCACTGTATCACAGACAGGTCCTTAGAAAAGCCCATAGATTACTTCTGTATCTAGAGGATCTGAAAATGCAGGAAAAATAAAGTAACTTGGGCCTAGCTATTCCCTCAAATTTAACCAGAAGTAGCCTGGGGTATATACATGCAACTGCCACTGATGGTCAAAATTCAGTAGTTACATAAACAGCGGTAAATGCCACAAAATAATTAGGATCTGAGCATAAGGGGCTTGATCCTCAAATGACTCCAATTGCCCAGCCCTTCAGGGACTAGGGAATGCCCTGGCATCCAAGTCTGGGAAAATGCAGAAATCAGGCTATAAAATGTTTAGTGCCAAAGCAGGCATATTTTTCTCTTCTCTTTTTTTTGCTCCTTCTGTCCTAGTTCCCATCCGCATACTAGAGACACAGATGAGCAGCACAGGGTATTTCCCCCTCTGCTAACAAAAAATGGAAATGCCTGGGGAACGTGGAAGTGACCAAGGCAGTCTCTGCATTATGACTGTCTCTGGGAGAGCCCAGGGATTAACATCCAGGACCTGGTGGCACTACTCAGCATTTTGGTGTTTTGCTTGCTTTCTGCCTCACAGCACAGCTTTGCAGCATGCAGGTTCATGTTTTGGATACTGGAGGTGATTCTGTGAGTAGTCGAAGAGCTTCTACTGTCTGCAACCAAACCTCAATTTGTGGACAAAACATGGGCTGTCATTTCCTTCCTGCTATCATGCTGCAGGCTCTGCCTGCTCTGCACCACTCTGGCTCCTGGCTGGTAACACTGGAACCCACTTCATGCCACCCTCATGTAGCAAAACATGTTCCCTGTCTCATTATCCACAGGCTGTGCCCACAGATAGTAGTTGTTCAGCTTACCGAATATTTGCCTGAATAATAGGGAGGGAGCTGAATCATTCTTAGAGCAAATTCGAGTTTTCTCTCTCCTCCTACTTCATTTTTAGGCTTCACTTCTCACAGCTCTCCTTCACACAGCATTAAGTGAGTGTTTATATACTATTAGAGACAGTCAATAAACTCCCCCCTTCCCCCTTTCTCCCCTTTTTTTAAGAAAAAAAGCATCCCCAAACGATGCTAGAGAACAAGCTGAAATTGCTTAGTAGTGCTTACTGCAACAGAAATCCTAGTGCTGCGGTGCAAAAGGCTGCCCCCCTGCATCTCCCAGGATAGAGGCATACACCTTCCTGAGCAACATAAAAGGTATCTCCTCCCTTATTCAGTAAAAAAAAAACCCAAAAAAACAAAAAAAAAACCCCAAATCCACAAATCAACTGTAGGAGAGGTATTTGTTTCTACTGAGCTTAATGGACAATGTTCATGGTCTATTTAGTGATTCTGCCTTATGTTGTTTTATTAGAATACATGATTTCTGCTGCAGCAGAGCTTGAAAATTAATCTGAAATTGAACTCTGTTTTCTCAGTAGAAACCTACCTCCACCCTTCCTTCTGCCCCCTCCTTCTTCTGTCTTCCTTTGACCATTCCTGAGCACTCTTTCCCTAAGTTATGCTGTTATTTATTTATTTATTTATTTGCCTTTGCTGCATTTTCCTTACAGGCTTTTGACACAAGAGGCAAAATTCATCCCCGCTGGTATCCAATGAACTGAAATTCTTAACAGTATTATTTGGCTGAATCCAAACTCAGCCAGGATTCTGCAGTGCTGGTGGCTTAGTCAAAATAACAGTTTATAATTTCTCTCTCACTTTCCTTATCTTTCTTCACTATGAATTATTAATAAGAACTAGCATTGCTCTCTTAAAAATTGTATTTCATTTCAAAACCATCTACCAGACAAGCTGTCTGAAAATTTCTTCTTAACTTTCTGTGTGTACTGAGAACTTGCAAAGCACAATGCATGGGCATGGACTGCCTGGATTTCAGATCGAGACACACGCTGGGATTCCTCTTGCCTTCTGCAGTGCATACCTAATTGAAGTGCTGGCTACTGTTAACCCATGTATGAGTTGACCAGAAAAGGTTTGCCTTTCCACACTGTCATTTATGATGCTAAACCCATGTCCTGCTCAGGCTGCTGATCCAGATCCCTCACCTAGAAGGGGGGCTGTCTGCACAGTGTTGATCTCACTCTGCTTGTCTGTCTTTATAGCTCTTAAATCTTACAGGTTCTCTCCTTCCCTGCGGTTTTCGTGTGCACAGCTCATCAGATACTCTACTGCAGCAGGGAGCCCCTCTTCCCTGAGAATTCCTTTGTTGTATATTTAGCAAACTTTTGACTGCTTCCTTCCAAATGAGACTGAAGGACATATTTTCGTAGGAGAGGGTGAGAATTGCAAAGCATGATCTACAGTCACGTTTTTCTGTGGGGAACTACAGAGCAGGGGAGGAGGAACCACCGCAGTCTTTCTCCTTCCCCCCGCACCTCCCCTCCCCTCCCCTTCTCTCTCCCACCCCCATACAACCACAACACGAGACAAACGTGCTCCAAAATACAGCTGCAGAGCCTTCCCCCTCTTCCGGTTTTCCCTGCTATGGCAATAAGGGAAAAAAATCATAATGATTAGGGTAGAATTAGCACTAATATGGGACTGATGTTTTGACTCTCTGTCATCTGCAGACTATTTAGAAAAGCCATTAGCGTGGTGTCAGAGTTAAGCATAGCCAGTGCTCAGTGATTGCTCACAAGAGAGGCTAGACGGAGGCACCTCTGCTTGTGGGTAGGTCTGGATGGTTCCATACACGAACGTGCGCAGGCTTGTGGAATGAAAGGGAAGGGATAACTGAGGTTATGAAAGAGTGTCGCATTTCAGATGCAATCCCCATCCTTCATTAAAATCTCTGCTAAGAGATACCTTTTACAGAAAGATGTTTTGTAACAAATGAGAGGATTTCCTCCCCATTAAATATCACACTACAGACAGCTCCATTTGCTCCAAATTAGGTAAGCTCTGAACAAATATTTTAATTAATCCATGATAAATAAGCCAAGCTTTTTCCCAGAACAGAATCATTGCTTTCCTCCTTGGCAGCAGTGGTCTGTTCTCTCTCTGCTGTATGTTTGCACGTACATGCCTAGGCTTTTGGTGAGGGCTTTTTTTTTTTTTTTTTTCATTCTCTCTCTTTCTAAACCTGTCTCTCAAACGATCGGTTACAGCACATGTCCTTATCTGTGGATTTCCTCGCATTTGCCTACTCTTATTTCAGGGGGGAGGAGAAGGGGAATAATCAGATTAACACACTCAGACCCGTGGCAGGATGCTTTGAAACATAAAAAGAGGGAGAGAAGGAAGAATTCACACATAAAAATAGAAGCCCACGTAGATTGGCCATATATGGAGTACCGGGGACTTCAGAGGGATACCCTCTTCGGACCACCCCTTTGGCGGAGGCATGCTGCTGCAGCAGGCCCCCTTCCCCCCCTCCCCGGGCGGTTCAGCCCCCGACCCCCAGCCTCGGCAGAGGGCCGGCGGGGCCGCTTGTCGGCGGGGCGAGGAGAGCGGAGCGGGCGGCGGCGGCAGCGATGACTCAAGCCCGCCCGCCCGGCCCGCTCTGCCCCCCGCCCGCTCCCGCCTCCCCCCGCTCCCCCCCCCCCCCCCCCCCGCCAGGGAGGGCTATTAAAAGCTGCTGACGTAGGAGCGGACGGCCATCTTTGATGAGGGCACGGCTCTCGGTCCGTTGAAGAAGGAGACCCGAGGAGGTCAGCAGCGGCTGTCCTTGCTTCCCAGCTGCGGCATCGAGCCACCGACTCCGCCGAGGCGGCCCGGCAGAGCTCTGCACAAGCCGAGGTAAGGGCGGGAGACCACCGGGCCACCAATTGCGCAAGGGGAGGGGGCCGTATTAACGAAAATGAAACGATAAAAGAATTTGTTTAAAGAGGGACCCGCTCGGCGTTTTGTCTGCTGTATCTGGGTTGCTACAGGGATGGAGGAAGTCGAGGAGAGGGGCGTAATGCTGCCGCCAGCCTTATCGCCGGCTGGAACCAAGGCAGGGAGCCGAGCTCTGTGTTTCCGCTGTATCGGGCTCGCTCGAAGGCGGCAGGAAGCCGGAGGAGAAGGGCGAGAAGCGCATTACTAACCCGGACCGGGAGCAGGGTGCTGCGGGCTCTCTGCTCGACTGGGTCGCGCAGGGCTGCAGCCGCCCAGGGCACTGCAGCGCCCTTTCCGCGCCGCACCGCGCAGGGCTGCGGCGGCGCTTCGGCACCGCGGACGGAGGCCAGGGGGAGGTCGGCGGAGAGTACTGCGGCTCTGCGGGAACGGGAGGCGGTTCAGCACCGCGGACAGCGTCTGTCTCCAGCACCGCGGAGAGCGCCGCGGCGCCCCGGGCGCGGAGCCCTGGTGCAGGCGGAGGCGGGCGCGCTGCAGCGCCCTGCGGCTCCGCACCACCCCCGGCCGCCAGCCCCAGGCAGCCCCTGCCCTGCCGCACGGAAAAACGTACTGACAACTGCGCTGCTCGCTCCTTCCGGGACGGGACCTCAGGCTGAAACAGTTGGGGTTTTGCGGGGTTCCTCGGCAAGTCAGAGTGCAAAGCAGTCGAAATTAAAAAAATAATAATAAATAAAAATAGTAAGCTTCGGTTCTTGAAATTAAGCGGCATTTAGCACTTCAGCCTGTCTCCCATCCGGCCCGCTGGTGGAAGGGCATTGGTGCAAGGGAAACGGGAATTATGTAACACCTGGTCTGTGGGGTCCCTCCGGACCAGCGGTTGCTCCTAGGGCATCCCCGCACCCACAGAGGGTCGGCCCCAGATGCTCTGCAGCCTTGAGCCGGGGCAGTTCAGCTCCTCATGCAATGCAGCCAAACCCACCTTGCACTCTTGGCCCCGGCTTCCCTGTCCCTGCTGATCCTTTGTCCCTGATCTTCCTGCTCCCTGGCACCCCATTTTCCTTCTCCTCTTGGTACAGCTCACTGCTGGCAAAGTTAGTAACTTTGCTGTTTTCTGCAGGGCAAATAAACAAGAGGGGAAGAGGGGAGTGGGTTGGGCATCCAGACATTGCACTGCGTAGCTGCGTCAAATGAGGGCTGCGGGATCTGCCAGATTTACGTGCTTGGCTTGAGTAATTGCTGCTGGTTTCATTCCCAGCTGGAAAGGGGGTGGGGGGAAGGGGGTGGGGATGGAGAGACTGGTGTGTGGTGAAGCCTGGGGATGGTAGAACAATCCTCCAAGCTACTGCCATTCCTGGCTGCCGCATCCACAAGGACATGCCTGTCCCTCTCCTCCCTGCTCTATCCTAGCTCTGAGTTCCATACACCATGACAAGACAAGGCTGGTCTGGAGGCAGCCACCTCTATGGGCTACAGGGGAGGGAATGGGGCCATCTGGGAGATGAAAGCTTCAGGGGATACAGCTGCAGAATTGGCCCCCCATATCCCTGCATGTCACTGAATCATGGCCAAAGATACCAGTCTAGGAAAAAGTGGCATTGGTTTTCTGTTGCTTCTGCATAGTGCATAAGGGATTGGCAAGGAAGTCACTGCTGAAGAGTTTGATTCCTAGGACGAGTGCCAAAGAGACAGCAGAAGTGACCAAAGCAAAGATATAAGAAGGCCTGATTTACTAAAGCAAGAACTTGAGGCTCCCAGTGAAGTCAGAAGGACTGGAAATAACAGCATGTTACGAAACAAAATGCAGCTAAACAGCAACCCCAAATAAACACAGTTTAACTATATTTCTACAGCTAGCTAGGAAATCGAAGTGAGATATCCAAGAGCACTAAGGACCAGATTCTGTGTCCACTGAACTCATGAGGGCAGAAAAATAAAGTACCCTTTAGTACATCTAGTGAAACTGCTCCAGTTCGCGGATTTACTGCATTGGAGGTGGAAACTGCTTTTCAGGTCAACAGAACGCTTTTCATTCATCTCCATACAGGTTAGCAACATAGCAACAAATAGTGAGATTAAATTACTAAGACAACTAAAGTGTAGTCTATATCTAATGCCTGCACTGCTGTAACCGTACAAGGTAACTAATCAACATGCTCTCCTGTCAGTATTAACAACTACAGCAATTTTTAGGCTTTTGTGTTACAGTGCTATAGTCTCTGTATATGTTGCAACATTCGAGGTAAAATGGAAAGTATATGGCAGAATGGAGAACTCAATCTCTTAACAGTTCCTCCTCTCAGGAATGTAAAAAAAAAGCTTAGGAAGAAAGAAAATGAGTTTACCTTGGTTTGTTACACAACCATACTTTTTTTTTTTCCTTTCTGATATTTTTTCCTGAATTTCTCATAACTATAATATAATCACAGGACTTTCAGTTGAACATATTAAAACACATACACATTTATTTCAGACTTGTAGGGTTTAAGTCACTTAAAACCACAACAAAAGTAAACTCACTTTATGGCCTTTGCTGGAATAAGTACATTTTTCTATATCTGAAGTTTCCTCCACTGCTAGAAATGCAGTCACCTTTGGGCTGGGTAAGTGCCAGGTAGTCTGTAACAGTATAATTGTTGAAGCTTTTTAGAGCATCTAACAGAGAGAAGAATAATGCGTTTGAGAACTGCAGCAGATTGCAAGTCTCAGGCAGATCACAATTACCTCTAGGAGGCTGGGCTTTGGAGCAGGCACCAGGGCTCATATATCTACTCCTGGGAGAGCTGGATATAGTTTGCCAGGAACATCAGCTGTCAAAGAATAGCTTATTTCTTTTAGCTCATCATTTTTTAGCCTTTACTGATATCTGTGCCCTTAGCTTAGATAAACTCTGGCTTCCTTCCTTACTGACCTTGCAGATTCAGCTTCTGCATCATATTACAACAAGCACTTCTCTAGAACATACAAGTTACATTCCTGCTTCTTGCCTATCACCCCTTTTTATTTCCTCCACAAATACTATCTCAGATACACACTCCCACCAGCAAAATCTGCCTCTCATCAAACAATAATTTGTAATAAGCTGTCCTGCATCTCACTGGATTTTCCAGGACTTTTCTTACCACCAACAACAAGCATAGATCAACTTGATAGGCTTCAAGTCATTCCTTCCTGCTTTATGATGACCCTATGGCTGATGTTCCAAGACTCAAAAATGTTTTGAATGCTAGTGGATTTGAATGGCCCAGGGGAAGTGTTTAGCTCATTTGCCCTGTTACTGGAGAATGAAATTTATCTTTGCCTTCACATCTTTCATTGTTTGCACTTCTATTTCCACCTCTCTTGCCTCACTGTCATGCCCACCTACAGTCCTCTTCTGCTTACTTTTAAAGAGCACTGTGATGAAAGAAACACAGACTTGGACAAAGCATTAAGATGCTGTCAGGATGGGAGATGAGCATGGACTCAGGATGGGAGATGAGCATGGACTTTTGATTTTGATTATTTTAAGGCTTCTAATCCAGAGTCAGTTGAAACCAAGGAAAATAGTTCCAGCGGTGAGCTAGACTTTGGATGAATCTCTGAGTAAGCTCACAAGTCAGGCTGTGTGCCAATAGAGATGCGTACAGGGTATGGAAAGCACTCCACTCCCAACAATGGGCATATATTGGTTAGACCTGCAGTCCATGAAGAAAGTTTGCACCTCATATTGTAAGACTTATAACAAAAGACAACATTTAGCAGCTTTGTTTTTTCAAAGGGAAGCAAGATATATCCCCTCTGCAGACATGTTCCCTCTGAAAGAGAATTCAATCATTGCATTATGCCCTTTTCCTTTATTTTATTTTGTGTGCATGTGTTATTTTTGTAGTAGTTGCTTTTTCTAAAGAGAGAGAAGTTTTGTCATCTTATTCACTGGAGGAAGCTGAATTCCAATACAAGCATAGGGAGGAGAAGAAAGTAATATTATGTAATTCATTATGGGTGTTCCTGGCCTTTGAAAGCTGAAAGCTAATGCTGGCCAATTCAGCTATTTAAAATGATTTTTTCTTTTTTTCTTTTTTCTTTTTTGGAAAAGCTAACAATGCTCCATTTCTGTTTTTAAATGAGAGTTAACTTATTATCAGGCCACACTGTCAATTGGCGTGCATTAGCATAACTGAGTGCTGTGTTACATTACAGGCTGATGATGCTGAGCTGGGGCTCACCATTCATACCATATAACTGGAATCAGTATACTTGCTGAAGGAACAGTCTTTTCATGAAGCAGATGTAACTCAAAACATCTTTTCTTCAATCCCTGTTTGTATCAATCTGGCTTATTGTTGCAGATTCTCACAGCTTCAAGGTTTCAAGTAGTTTCCTGCCTCACAAATAGTGATGGTAAGCAATGATAAAACAGTGGAGCAGGCATACTGCACGTTCTGGCTGTATTTCAGGTTGGGTTCTACTGCACTCTGCTGGTATGTAACTTCAGCAGAACTTCGTGATGGCGTAAAACCCAAAAACACAGCCTAGTTCTTCCCAGGTGCACATCCGTGTGCTGCAAACGCCAGAACTGTGAAAATGAATGTGTTGCAACATGAAACCTGCACTTTCTGTTGAATTAATGCAGTTTGATCTCACAGGCTGCATTTCCTAGCAGAAGTAATCCATTTTTTTTGCCCAAGCAGGAAGTAGTGGGAAGTTTTCTTACATTCCAATAAATACACAAGAAAATCAGGCATCTTCCACCAGGCCTTTCAAGGCAATATTTTTAACTGTTTGACTATTCAGCTACATAACTGATAGAAGTATAAAAGAGCAAAGGCATAGAGGTCTTGCTGTACCTATTTCTAAAACAGAAAGAGGAGAACTGTTTTTATATATTTTTATACATTATAGTTTTTCTTGTGCTTTTAATACAACAGAGTTATTGTACCAGTTTACTGGCAGAGTTCACAAGGAAAATGATAGTTATCACTGCCTGTGTCAGCACTAATCACTAAAATGTATATGCCAGGCCATGGTTAGAGAAGGATGCTTCATGTATGTGATTTTTAGAATTATTGCAAGATTTGCTACTTCTTACTCAAAAGCTACCAATTAACAGGGAGTGCTCATATAAAGGCACTACGGAATGATTGTTAGGGCAAACTTGTAATTCTACATTGCTCGCGTCCATCTCCCACATTTTCTCAGCTGTATATTCTCACTAAAATATCCCAGGCTGCAAATCTCCAAATATTTTCACAGTCACTTGCCTGTCAGAAAGATAGAAAACTAGCATGGAGTGGGTTGAAAACTAAAGGCTCTGGTCACAGCACAGCTATGGCGTGTGTCATGAGTTATTTATGTTATAATTACTCTCCTCCCCAAGGAGACCAACTCTGTTTCTGGGTCGCACTACAGCTTTACCAGACAATGTAATATTGTTTTTCATACAAACCAGCTATTTGGAAGATGCGCCAACTGTTCATTTTGGATTTTCCCCTCTCCTGGAAATGATAGTTCACAGTGGAACTGCACACATGCCAGTTTATTGATCTGCCCCACAGAGGTAAATGTACTTTCTCCAGCTACTCTAAAAATGTCATGAAACAAAATACAATTCTTTAGAAGAGCTAATCTGTCAAAATATGTTACCATTCACTGATTATTTTTTAAACAGAAATCTTCCATGCATATTTAAATATCTTTTAAAAGAAAAGGAACAAAAATTAGCTTTGCCACGTTTTAGATGCAAATTTAAGTTCTCCTTTTTTCCCCTCCATGTTAGTATTTTGGGTTCAGTCTGGTTCTCATTCACATTCTTAGACAGCTCATCATTTACCTTAAAGGGATTCAGACAAGCTGTCATTTCTGTAGGCATGAGGGACTTGCTATTTAATTCGGCCCAGTTGCTGTTCCTGCTTGGCATGCTTCCATTCTGCATACACACACATGGGCAGAGCTCAGGTCTGTCTGTGCTCAACAGTGCTCACTCCATAGGTGACCAACCGTTAGGAGAGAAGTTTCTGTTCTCCATTTATTAGACACTGTCATCTCTTAGGAACAATTTGTTCTTGCAGAAAGCAGTAAGAGAGCTATCACAATTTACATGGACTAGAGGTGCTCAGTAATGGTCATTTTAGCTTCAGATATTTTGTTTAGACACTAAAGCGTCTGCACCCAGAATATCTGGATTCAGGTGCAAGTATAACACACTAAATACATATAATCTTTGTCAAGTGCCTCAATTACTTTCATCTACAAAAGAAAGAATTGAGATTAAAGCAACTCACTGTTTGCATTCCACAGCTTTAGGTGCGAGACAGGTATCTCCTATCTTTGGAAGGATATTTTTATGTATGTTAGGGCATAGCAGTCTCCAGTGCCTGAGATTGGTGACTGAAAAGTTAATACATGCAACATTGTCCCAGTGTGGGTGAATACTGTTTGCTTAGCCTTCAAGGGGGTGTTACACATGATCTGTGCCCTCCAGATCTGTGGGAAGCTTGGCAGAAAGGTGTCGTATAGACTCAGAGTATTCAATTTACACTCATGACAACAAGAAGAGAAAGGAACCTCAGACCAGAAGGTAAATGTAATGTTCACACATTTGGTTGTACTGTCATGGACAGCCACAGCACAATGCCATGAGTTTGCCAGAGCTGTGTTAAGCTGCAGAGAGGAGAGCAGTGCTACAGCACCAGTGCCAAACTTACAGTGTGACAACTGAATATACAACCCAGAGATGTTCAGTGAATATTTGATTGTTGCAGCCAAACATTTGCTTTTCCAGAGAGTATTCACCTAAGTGACACTCAAATATGTGAGAAGCCCTCAAGAAACAAACTGAGGTATATGAACCCAATTAAATCAGAATTCACCACCAACAGCCTCTTTCCCCAGAGAAGCATTTGTTTTATTTGCTCAGTTGTATGGAAATGTCAGTTGGTTGCCTAAACTTTTGAAGGATTGCCTACAGGTTTTTGCCATTAAAAACACACCCTTAAGATAGGGCACCCATTTTTGCATTTCTTGTTAAAAGACATCTTTTATCATGCCAACAAGAGTAGTAGAGATAGAAAGGCCAATCAATGGCAGCAAATGGTTTAAGATGGTTGATTAATTCATGAAGAGGATTATATGACATACTTGTTGTGGTCACAAGACACTAGACCAGATAAAGCAGCAAGTCCCCTCAAGTTTAATTTTCATAAGAGGTTTTCCTTATTAAGAAAAAAAAAAAAAAGAGAGAGAGAGGAAAAAAAGCTTGGATGGCTCTCTGCTGTGGTGTAGGCTTGAGGCTTGTCAGTTTAGTTCATTTTAGAGTTGAGCACATCAAGAAAGAGACAGTGGAAAAAACCCTCGAGGTATCAAGAATGCACTGACTATAATTTAAAATGCTCTAGCCTGCTTTTTTTTTAACATAACAAACAGAAGGGCCATCTGCATACCTCCAATTTTCAATATTAGCAAGGTATTTTTAAATTATTGCATTGTCTAGTTCCTTTTTTCTTAATTAACTGTTCTAAATTGTACAAAATGCTCTTGGAGCAACTTGTAGACTCTGAAGATTATTTTCTGAGACTGTTAAACAATAACTGGTGTGCATTTCCAAGAAGTTGACAAATAAGAATGCAAGGGAGCTGCAGGCATCATAAAAACATGGTTAGCTATGGTAGTACCCCAATTCCCAGATTAGCACCCAGGGCGCTTAATGTCACAGTGTTAAGTAGGCTGATAGATGGTAGCATGTGACAGAAGAGCCTAGCAGCACCTCTTGTCCTCTGGAAGCCTCAGTAAATCTGCTATCTTTTTGTTTGTTGTGGGTCTAGGAGTCTCTTCCCCATCCTACCTCACCTCTCCCTTAGCTTTCTGCTCTCTTTGTCTTTCCTAAATGCTGTGGGAAAAACCACACACCCAGGAGAAGATGCAAGGAAAGAGTTTATAACCTGGATATGGTTTATATGGTCAAAGCACAGCAGAGACTTGAATAAAAATCTAGTTTCCTTCAGACACAGTAATTTGTACAGAGCCTACCTTGGTTTTACAGCTTTATCACAAGCAGAGTCAGGGAAGCCAGAGGGAGATTCGGTGATGGAAACAAATTTTTGTCACTCAACCTTATCTTCATTTCTCTAGACCATATTGAACAGCACTATCAGCAAGTAGTGTGGCACCTAACAGCCCCATTCTGGACAGAGATGTCAGTGCTGCTACAAACAGAGGGGACTTTGTTCAGCACGGGCCACCCATAATACAAAGGGACAAGCAGGGAAAGAGTGCAGGTTGGAGATGAAGAGCTGACTGCCTCCTGACAGCAGGCAGAAACATCAGTCCTCCTTTGCCAGATTCATTGACAAGGAGGTCAGAACAGGTTACCCATCAGTGAGCTGAACCCCCTATAAAAAAAGAACATCCTACAGGCTAAAGGGCTTTCCCAGATTAACTGCTTCTCCAGTAACACAAAGTTATCCAGTCCTGAGATCAAGAATTGCCAGTGGTAGAGAAAGTCACCGTATATGGTTTTTAATCAAACAGTGAAATTCAGTAAGTTTTTCATTGTGGATGCAACTACTTGCTTGAAAATTAAATTGCTATTAAATTGCTATTTAGATTGATAAGAAGCTCTGCTGCTGCCCTACTTTGATTTTCCCATGGTTACTTCTGTATCTTCATGGAATAATACTTGGCTTCCTCAGTACCACTCATATTCTTGAGAGCTCCATTCTTTCTGAGTAAGGATCTCATTATAATATTTCTGTTTCTTCTTTGCACCCAGAAAGCCTTTTCTTGCACTTAAGAGATTACGAGCAAAGCTTTTAAAAGGTTCCCCAGCCTGGCAGGTGAAGTGATAAAATGCTGAGCCAACGGTCAGGACAAATTCTTTGATGCTGGGAGATTAAACCTTCAAGTACTAAATGTGGGACTCTAGAGCTGTTTACAGATTTCAATTTTTTTAGCTTCTGTCTATGGTCTAGTCTGTTTTTGTGGTGGCACCTCCAAAAGGTGTGCTGTTATGCAGACAGCTGATCTCCAGACAATCAATTTCTCAAAACTACCTACTTTCCACAAGAAGTCAGAAAGCCTTCAAAATTTAATCAAGTTTTCCACTATTATCAACTTGGTGTTTCAAAGACAAAAGCTGAGCAAAACATTATTGGCTCCTAGCTATTTACTGCATTATATGAGACAAGCACTTGTTCTGCAGCACTTGCATTAAAAAAAAAAAAAAAAAAAAAAAAAAAAAAAAAAAAAAAAAGCAGCAGCAAACAACTGTATGGAATATACCGTATGGAATATCACAAAGCACAGAGAAGACTTCTGTTTTTATTAGAAAGCCTAAAAAAGACGCCCTTTTCAAGTGTGTTAGAAATAGAAGCCTATTTTAGAAGAGTCATGAAGTTATCGGTGCAAATTAATAGTGCCAGATGGGGGGTTAAATTACTGCCTCACAGCTGAAGTCATGAGACAGAATGAAAGTGGTAGACTAGAAAAAGGGCATCACCAGAAGAGATGAGATCCCAGTGTGAGGTGGGATTTGTGAATGCCACATTCATGGTTGTAAGCAGTTGCTCAGATGAATGGGTTTACGAGACAGACAGAAAGGAAAATAAGTCCCAGTCATTCTGAAGATTGTGTCTCGTGGTTTACTGCTTTGCTCAAGACAAGCAGCCCAGCAGCACAAGCTACAATTAAATGTTATGGAGCTTTGTCTCCTGGGCTGGCTCACAGTCACCAGGACAGAGGAATTGAATAAACGTGCAGCAGGGCTGGTACCTACTGAGGCTGCTGCTAGGTCAGCGGGGATCTTCATCAGAAAAATTCCTATGAAAATTCATCAGAAAAATACCAGCTTTAAGGTCTTTGTTACAGAAAAATGATAGTTCTTACATTAAGAAAACAACTCTTTATTAGTTGCATTTCTCATAACATTTCAGTTTCATTTCACTTGCGTAGGAAGAACATTTCTTCATATTGCATCCCCACTTTCAGGAGGTGAAGTGAAAGAACAAGGAGTGAAAGAATGCTTCTACTATGAATAGGGCAACATAACAGTGAAGAAGGATTACAGGAAGGTGTTCCAATACAGAGTCCTCAACACAGAAAGGACATTCCAAAAAACAAGAAAGAGCATTTTTGCAGTCATTTAGATGAGCACTTGGAATAGCAGCGTCCTGATACATAAAGACCTAGAGGAATGTGCCAGAAACACCAGTGCAGAATGCTAGCAACTGGATGGCTGAGAATCTGTTTTGGGCAGGTCCTATTGGCCAGAAATAGTCCTTTTCTGACAGACGCTGCCTGTAACAAGACATCCTGCTCAGCTGAAAGAACCAGAACAGGGATGAGAAAAGGAAATTGTTTCCGAGGAAGGACACTTCCCATTTCAGCTCAGCACTTACTCCCAGCGGCTTTGCTGGGGTAAATCATACAGCAAGACTGAACCACATGGAAATCCTGACTTAAGAACACACTTCAAGTGAAAAAGGAAGGTCTTTCTGGCAGTAATTAAGCAATTTTGAAATCTCTGGACACAGTAACAAAGGGGCCTACTCAAAAAGCCAGCATCTTAAGTGCAAATGTATTAATAATGCATAGCTGCATCATGCAGAAGACATTCTGCAGAGCTGCTCCTCCTTTCCAAGACAAGAGTAGCATGAACTGAAGCACACAGTGAAGGGTGGAGGTTCAGAAAGAATTGAACACAATGTGCCCTAAGGAAACAGGGGTTGTGCTTGTTGTCTTCTGCATGCCACTATATACAATCCCTGCCTAAATCTCTGGGCTTATAATAATTTAATTCATTGACTGAGAAGCCAGGCAGAAAGCTACATACACACAAGCATGTGATGAATTATACAAGGCAGAAAAGCAGCCTATTCTCATTTAGTTGAGCTCACTAGGAATTTTGCTATGAATCATTGTGTGCCTAAAGGAGAAGTTGGCCAAGTCCTCTCTCCAAAATGGCAGAGCAGAACTGACTCACCTCTACTGAGTCAGTTCTTTCAGTCCAAAGCAGGAGCAAAGCTGAGAAAAATATCCCATCAGTACCTCAGTAGTCATAAAGAAGAGATTCTTTTAAGGCACAACACAGTTGTAGAAGCAAGAGAACAATTTACAGCAAATCAATTACACAGTGAAACCTTTCTGACTTCTGGGATTGTTCACCAAAAATTGTGATTTTTCTTTACTTTCTCCTCAACTGACTTGCAGAATTATTTCTGAAAAAATCTCTTCTAGTTCTTCAGACTTCTCACTGCATGCACATGAACCCTTCCGCCCCTCCCCCCCCTCCCCCCAACCTTGGTCTGTGTTTCTTCAATGTCATGCAAAGAGTACAGAGGGTTTTCTGCTCCCTTACTGAATGTACTCAGGCTACAGATATGGCTAGAGTGAAAACTTGCATTTAGATCCAGAATTTGCTCTCTGTGAATATTCTTAATGAAATATTTTTATTTTATTTTTTTGTAATGGTGCTTCAGCAAGCATTATTTCCAGTAATTTCATCCATAGGATTTTTGATAGGAATCCCAAAAGCAATATGTGAAACAATGTTATCTTAAGGCACCAGGAGGATGCTATTAAAAATGCAGGACTGCAGTTGTAGGTATGTTAGTCACATTTTCTCAGTTGAGCTGTGATGCTCATCTATGCAGAAATAGCAACCGTCACCAGAAGCAGTCACGAGAGATGCAGCCTCCAGAGAACCACACCGAGCAAAGAATATCCAGGACAGTGATACAGCTTGTCTGGAGTGTAACTTCCCTCATAGAATCTTTAACATCGCTAAAAGACCTCCTAAAGAAAGATGACAGGCAATTCAGGTCTGCCATGAATAAAAAGGCAACAAATGGCAATTGCAGGAAGGTTAATGTAGTATGATACAGTTATATGACACATTTGAAGTTCCTGGTGATGCTGATACAAGACCATTTAATCTGAATTTTAGAAACTTCACACTTTCTCTGCTGCTGTATGTCATAATATGGGGAAGAACTATGAAACTGGCATTGAACCAGTGAAATTTAAAAAGTTTTTGTTGCCTGGTTGACAATCTCATTTTCACAAACTCCTGCCCCATAGTCGCAGGTGGGACGTAGCACACAGAAGCACGAGATTAAAGTCTACCTCTCAAGCCAGGGGTGAACTGCATTGACCTAAGATAGAGACTTGGGATCCACTATTTAACATTTCTTAAAAGAATTACCAGGACCTATCTCCCTTCAAAGGAAGAGAAAAAGTAGGCATGTGGGATTCTGATGATCAGTAGCTATCTGGCATTCTTGGAGCAAATTAAACACATTGTAGGACTGCCAAATACAGATGGACCAAAGGGAAATGTCCAGATGTAACTGCAGATGTCATAGGAAATTAAGCCATTCACTTGTGTATGTGATTCAAGAAGTTCTATTTCTAGGTCAGATGACAGTTTAGTTGGCCATTACTGCAAACATCTCTGACTGCTCTTGAAGTTTTCTGCCTAGAACTCACAAAAAAGCAAAAGACAAGCACTATTTTTCTGGAAAGCACACTGTAAAACTTTGTGAAGAATTAACTTTGTAAAGGTTAACAACAAGATAATGGTGTAAGCCATTAAAGGATGAGGTTCTCTAATACTCAGAAAAAGATGAATTGAAGAAAAGAGTTACAACATTTCTTGTCTCTGTAAAAAGGAATATTGGAAGTTTTGCATAAAAAAAGTAAGCATTTCTTCTGCTAGATACAGTTATCGTTGTTTGTGATTAATTAGATTTTTGAGTAAATTATCAGTCAGATTTACTCATCTGTACTGCTGCTGTGTCCTGTTGCATAATATCTTGGTAGACGCGTTGTATGTAAGTCACTGACAGATGAGCAAATACAATGCAGAAAAATCATTTACTTAATAAATCAGACGAGCAAAGAATATATAAATATTCTTTAATCAGTGCTATTGAAATTAATTTGTTCCAGAATTCATTTACCTCACTCCATATGCATCTCCATTACTGTTTAAACTAGCTGATATTTCTGAAATGGGGACATATTAATTATATATCAAAATTTGAACACTCAGAATGTGAAATGTTGGGGAAAAACATTCAGGATTTTTAACCATTTTCTACCTATTCCGATACCAAAGAAAACAATACTTCCCTCCAGAGGTAATATTACCTTCTGCATTTATTTTAATAGCTAGTTAGCAACCATGGTTGCAGAAAGTTTTAGAAAGTAGTGAGCTCCCTGGGCACTAAAAATACACATTTGCTTTGCCAGTGGATAGAAAGGGAACCATTCCTGCTAAAGTTTCAAAAAGGTTAAGAATAATTTTTTAGAAAAAAATATTTGTGCTTTATTTCATTTCTGCAAGAATACAGAAGAAACTAAGAATATGGTTATGTAAGAAATTAGGTAGGAAATTAAGTTTATGTGAGAAACTAAGAATTTTAATCTTTGTGGTAAGCTTTTTGATCACTATTTGATGAGTTTATAAAATCATTACACTGCATACTTCTACACAAATTGATGGTTTTTTCCATATTTTTGCTTACTTGTGTCTATCTATGTGTCTGGCATGAATCTAGTTTAACTCCTGCCAAAAAGTCTATACTGATGGATGACATTTGTACTGCTGTTTAGTCCAAACCCCCTAAAGTATTTAGACTGATTATAGACTGCAAAGCCAAGAAATACTGATAAATAATTAGATCTGGAAAGAGAAGATGACAAAGTTTCGTTGCTTGCACACGGAAATGTTTAAGAAGTTTTTCTAGTCTCATAATTCTGGTGATGGAAACGTAGTTGAAGTAGGAAAGGCTTACATCTCATTGGGTGATACTAAGCAGATGAAAACTGATTGGAATTCCTATGGCTAAGCCATTTCCAGAGATGATGTATTAGATGTTCGGGATAAGACAGAAGCTGTGCTTGGTAGCCTCTAATACACTAATATACATCTCCTGTCTCTTCCAGAAATAGAATTAAGCATAAAGATGTAAGGCCTTGGACATTTTATAGGCTGAAACAGTGAATGCTGTGTCACATTTCAAAAGGGAACATAGTTTCTTAAAAACAACAACAGCAACAACAAACAGCTGGAGAAATCTTACTTTAATTCTGATGGTCCTACTGAATTATTTGTTTTATTTGTATCATTATATATATTCGTAACTGATCTCTCATGGTGCCTCCTGGGAACCTGTTTAGATCATAGGTTCGCAGAGGAGAGAAGCACCCACCACAGAGGCTGCGAAAGGAGGCACTAAGGGTTTGAAGCAATGTGTTACTCAGGGAATACTTCCCAGGTGTTTGCAGAGAGATGATTTTGGGAATGTCTGAAAGACTCATATTTCATGATGTTCTGTCCAGTTTTTGAACCGACTGTAGTTAGAGATTCCTTCCTTATTTCAGAAGTGGACGTCTACTGAGGGCAAGTTTCTTTTTTCTTTCTTCAGTCTCTGCAAGAAATAGTTCATGCCATGAATTTCCACAGATTTGCCCATAGACCTTTAACTGTTTAACACTGTTCCTCAGTGGTTGTGGTCTTTATGTCTGGAATAGTTAAGGCAATAAATCCTAGTCATCAGACCTATACTCCAGGTAGCGGGGAGAAGAGAGAACATACTTAATGACTCTTTGCTTTTCCTTAAAGCTTCTTTGGAATTTGGCTCTGGATTTGATAAGTTCTTGAGCAGGGACCCCTGAGGGTCTATTAATAACTCCCTGTGCTGGCTTAGGGGGCAGACTGTCTTGACAGGTCATCTTCACATCTTACTATTAATGCAGTTTCTAACCAAGGTCAACTGCTAATAAGCAGTGGAATGAAGGAGCCTTCTCAACAGTTCAAATGCAGCGCACACATTACCTAGTCAAGTTTCATTGGCTCAAGGACATTAATTTGCTCCTGACCTAGTGCTCCCAGCTCTGCAGTTCTATATGTTTATTAATTCTAGGAATAAGCCTTCATGTGAATTTTGTTCTTACATTTGGATACAATGAAGTGAAGATACACAGTTTCTACTCAGTTTGCCATACCTGAGCTAAAAAACAGTGTTTGCTATGCTGGTGGTATTTGTGAGCTTGTGTTAGTGCTTAAGGCTTATTGAAATGTCCTGGAAATACAATAACTTTTTTAAGCTTTGGGGGAATATTTTAATTCTTGTTCTTGTCTTAAGTCAGAGGAGGTTTGAAGCAGGAGAGCTTGCCAAAGACTAGGATTCCAACTGCATCATGAGAAATTTCCCAAACCTACCTAAAATAACCAGGAAAAAATTCCCTAGTGGATGATCTTACTCCTGGAAATAATCAACTTCTAGCCAAGGGCTGATGGGTTGGTCTATTTTTTTCCATCTCAGATGATTTTATGCATTCCTCAGAAGAAGAGCTAGGATGGAGACAGGTGACTGGACTGGGAAGATTCATACTGTGATGCAGCACAGAAATGCCTCATTTCAGTAGCAGAGAGCCCTCTTTTACCAAAGGGGGAAACTACTTGATATTGTTGAACAAGAAAATCTCTGCTTTCAAAGGATGTTTATTAAATATGAATAAATATTGACAGTTTTCATTATGAATAAATATCTGTAGTTAGACAAGGTAGTCAATATGATCTCTGAAGATACTAGAGATAAAATATGCTACCACTGGGTTTATAAGAAATACCTTGATGCTTCAGCAGAAGTAAGATTACCTCCTCTGAGTAAAGGCCTGCAGGAGTTTCTTTTTCAGCTTAGTTTGACAGGGAAGGATCTTAATACATAAGTCACATAAGTTATGCCATCTATTTAATTTTGATGTAAACTACTACAAAGATCACAAAGATACAAAGATCACAGTAACACTATTTGATAGAAGAAATTCTCAGCTACAAAGCACTATTTTTCAACACAGTCCCCACCATTAGCTATGCATTTTCACCAGCGATGAACAAGAGCCTGCATGCTGTGTTCATAAAAATCCTCACCAGCAGAGGTGATCCTCTGTTGCTGTCACCACTGCTGAAATGCATCACCCATCACCTCACTGTGCTCACATCCACTGTTTGGTCTCCATAAACGTCCAACAAACATAGAAGAATGTCAGTGGGTGCCATTTTTTATGCATGGAGGAATTCAGTTCCACACTTTGCTTCATGCACGCTTCTATGTCAGATGCCATTGTGTCAGACTGCTTCTCCACTGCTATCTGTCACACAGCAACAAAATGTAATGGTGGGAAGGTTCAACTTCTACTGCCATACCACCAACATTTGCCTCTGATATCATGAACTAACAGAATAAAATAGGAAGCATTACTTTTGGAGCAGCCCTTGTATTTTTTCATTAAAATGGGAGTGTCCTGCTCCAGCCTCTTAAGCCACGTCCTCAGAAGAGATCTGCTGATTTTAAAAGCTTCCCTCAGTGATCCCAGAGATGATTCAGTACACTCAGTCCGAGGCACTTCCCTGCTTTCCAGATGAGAAGAAAAAGTGGACTACAGAGTGCTTCCTCAAAGCTGTCTTTGCTTTCTTAAATACAGAACTCATCCAAAATTAATTATCCATATTTGCCAGCATCAGCCACAGCTATGGCTGTTTCCATATGTCAGGACAAAGTTCTAAGTCGGGGCCTCTATCTTTGGAGTGCCTAAAACTCTGAGACTGAAGCTAAGCCTGCTTCACAGACTGCTGCCAGATGTCTGTGGGACATCAATGACAGTTTGTGTTCATCTAGGGCCTGTCTGAAGTTTCTGACAGTGATTACCCTCAATGTCTAATGAAACCTAAGAATGTAATTAGTCTTTTTGTGATTCTGCTCTCCTACGTTATTTAACCTGGATTTTAGGCAGCTTCATGACAAGGAATGGAAGGTGTAGGGAAAAGAGAAGAATATAAACAATTTGTCAGTCTGTCATCGTGTCCCTCTGCATCTGGGGTTTGAACAGAGGCAGGGCAGAGCACTAACAGCTGCATGTTACCCAAGCAGATGCATACCACAGAACAAGGACCCTCTCCCTTCCCACTGCCACTGTGTCCTGTGCCCTGGAAACAGGCACCAGGGGCTGTTAGTTCCTGCAGGGCTCCAGCACTGGATCGTGCAGCAGTCTGCACAGACTGCGGCAGCTGAGAGCAAATCCCCAAGGCAGAGGGCTTCATTGCATCAAATATTAAGATGGATACTGCGGTATGCCCTCCCTGCTTTACTTCTGCCTGTGTTTAATGCAAAGTAAAGCTCCTTTTCAGATTCCCCGCTGCAATCGTAGAATTTTAGAATCATAGAAGGCTTGGGTTGGAAAGGACCTCAAGGCTCATCATCTTCCCATCATCTTCCCACCTACCTGCCACAGGCAGGGTTGCCAGCCTCTAGATCATGTACTAAATCAGATTGCACAGGGCCCCATCCAACCTGACCTTAAACACCTCCATGGACAGGGCATCCAAAGCCTCTCTGGCAACCTGTTCCAGCACCTCAGCACTCTCTTAGTAAAAACTTCCCCCTGACATCTAACATTAATCTCCCCTCCTTTAGCTTAAAACCATCCCCCCTGGTCCTATCACCATCTACACTCATAAAAAGTTGATTTTCATCATGTTCATAAACTCCCTTTAAATACTGAAAAACTGCAATGAAATCTCCCTGCTGTCTTTTCTTCAGGCTGAACGAGCCTAGTTCAAGCCTGTCTTCATAGGAGAGGTTCTTCAGCCCTTTGATCATCTTCATGGCCCTCCTCTGGATTCTCTCCAACAGCTCCAAATCTTTCCTGTGTTGGGGGGCACAGATTTGGACACAGATGGGGCCTCACAAGGGCAGAGTAAAGGGGGACAATAACCTCCCTTGCCCTGTTGCTACTCTTCTTCTGATGAAACCCAGGATACCATTGGCCTTCCAGGCTGCAAGTGCACACTGCTGGCCCACGTTAAGTTTTTCATCAACCAGGACCGCCAAGTCCTTCTCAGCATGGCTACTCTCAAGGAATTCTTCTCCCAGTTTGTATACATAGCTGGGGTAACCTCAAACTAAATGCAAAACGTTGCACTTTACTTTGTTTAATCTTGTTAGGTTCACAAGGGCCCTCTTTTTGAGTTTATCAAGATCCCTCTGGATGGCAGCCCTTCCTTCTGCTGTATCAACTGCACCACTCAGCTTGGTGTCATCAGCAAACTTGCTGAAGGTGCACTCAATCCCATCATGTATGACACTGATAAAGATGTTGAAGAGTACCGGTGCCAAGACAGACTGCTGGTGGACACTTACAGTTACTGGCCTCCACCTGGACATAGTGCCACTGACCATAACACTCTAGCTGTGATGTTCCAATCAATTGCCTATCCACCAAATAGTCCACCCTTCAAATCCATGTAATTTAGAGATAAGGATGTAGTGCAGGACCATGTCAAAGGCCTTGCAGAAGTCCATGTAGCTGACATCAGATGCCAATCTTGGTAGCAGCACTTGCAGAGAGGATTTGTGCATCTTGAGGTACTTGGAGGTCCAGGAGGGGGAATGGCATTCGGCTGCTGATGTGACTGTCTGAAAGCAGAAGAGCCCAGCAGGCAGCTTGGAAACTAGCTGTGATTACAAGTGCATGTTTTGTCAAGCCAGACTGCAATGGCTTCCAGCAGAACTCCTGGGCCCTTCAGGGTGAATCTTTGCATGGTCTGTGTTCATCTCTCAGCCTGGTACAGCAGTTCGCAGCAAAGGAGAGTCAAGAAATCCAGCAAACACACCATGATTAATCAACATGAGAGCCTGAAAGAGCAGGTAGGTGCTGTAGAGAGAGTGAAGGTTGATGTTTTGCAGTACATCCCTCTGAGGAGGAGGGTGCTCCTTGTTTTTCGGCAGCCATCCAGGTCCAAAGTTGTAATAAACTCCCCAAATAGATTATTTTTCTTTAAAAATAGAGCATACACCTCCCACAGCTCCTTAAATAAATCTCTTGCCCCTGTTCCCTTGTGCTCAAGGTCACCTGGAAGTGCAGCTTTTTCACTAGCTGTAGGCAGTTCATCACATGAGGAGGACAGAGAGCCTGAGGGCTGTAACCACAGCCATGTTGGCTGTCCTTGCCAATTGCACAGCTTATCTGGGCTAAGCCTGGGGCATGTGAGACACGGCTTGGCCATCAGTCAGTGGGCTCCATGCTTACAGAGGCTGAAACACAAAGTTGTTTTAAGGCATTCATTGTTTTGAGTGACATAAATAGTTTTTTTCTTTTTTTCCCCTCAACAATGGATTTTTTTTTTTTCTCACTTGAACAAAGGACTTTCAGTTTACCAGATGGGTCCAGGCTCAGTGTCCTTGAGATGTGTTTGTTAGATGTATTTTCAAAGCTTAAGAGCTGTGGTCTTCAATATACCCGTGGGGTAAGTGTGCAGGCAGCAGCTGTACTACGCCATCTCTTACACTACATGGATTTTCTGCCGTATATGCCATTGGTGTTACATAAAGGAAGGAATTATCTCCCTCTTTGTATTCGCTTATTAGGTGTCTGCCCTATGAAAGAACAGAGCAAAGTTGCTTTCAAAAAACTGTACCTAACATGAAATTGTTCCCACGTTACTAGGTCCCAGGAAGAGGACTCGCCGATTCTTCATCCAGGAACTTACATTAAATAAAACACATGAGAAAACTATGATTGTTTTAGATTTAAATTGGATTGTGTTCAAGTGAAGTTCATGCCCCATCCTGCTGCCTTAACTCGCAGGAGTGGTATCTATAAATACACAGTAATGAGGTCACTATTCCTAATTGGAACTTATTTTACCAAAGAATGATTTCATTAGCAAGCACTGTTCTTGTCTTCAAAATATTTCTCTCTCTCAAAATCCTCAAACATGTATTTGCAGAAGGATTTTTGACTAATACTGAAAGACCAGAGCATTTCTATCAAAATCCAAAAAAACAGTTCTTTTTGAGTGGGTCTCAAATGAGAGAGACACACTGTACTCTCTCCAGCTCCATCAAAACACAAGCGCACCATCTACTTGTGATGCCTTGCATCGAATGATGGCCACATAAAAGTCCAAATGCACCTTGTGGGGTAGAGTTTCCTTGTTTTACAACATCTGATCTCACAGACTTCATAGTGTACTGGTTCCTAACTTCTCACTTGAAAATATAGACAGAAGTCACCTACTGCTGCTGTCTATGCCTTTTGGGAAGATGCCTGCTGCCATTCCTCTTGTTTAGACATTTCCTCTGTGTCTAAACCCTGGCCCCTGTGCTGGGCCAGATGTGCTCAGTGTTAGGAATTGTACACCCCCAGCTCAGTCTTATCTTAGTCTTTGCCCTGTGGTCCTTGTCATGCTGCAGCTTTGTAAGCAATGGCGCCTCTTGCTCCCAGGCTACTGGGGACTGAATCTGAGTGAGTCATCTCTGCGATGGTTGGAGGAAGCACTGCTGATAGTCATCTGTCCTTCGGAAAAGCTCTGTTCTCATTTAGAGTGCTGGAAAAGCAGGCTGTCTCAATCCAAAACTTGTCTGGATTTCTGCTCAGGTGAATGAGTGCAGGTGTGCTTAAATAAATATAAATCTCAAAAAGGTAGGGTCTGGAAGGCAAATCCCATGTTTCTGATGAAAAACAAGTTATATTCTCATGTTCAGAAAAATCAATCAGCTATTACTATTCATTGGTTGCAAGAAGTATTTTATTCCCTCATTTTGGTATGGCTATTTAAAAACCTCAGGACAAAATTCACCTCCATAGCTCCCAGTGGTGGCAGAAGAAGGTTTAGGGATTTAAATGAAAAAGAACTGGAGGTTTCATTGACAGGATATGAAACAAAATCCCTCTGCCCTCAGTGGTGCAGCACACACCCTGCTTCCCAGCTTGAAATCTAGAGCTGTAGGATCTTGACAGTGAGACTGTGGGAGTATCCAAGCATAATTCAAGGAAAATCCTCTATTTGCTGAATTCTACAACTTGCTTATGACTATACTGTGATTGCTTTCAAAAGCCAACTACTATTGTTTTTCTGAGTTTATTTTTGCTGTTGCTATTGCTGTTGCTACACTGGAACAAGTTGCCCAGAGAGGTTGTTGATGTTCCTTCTCTGGAGGTGTTCAAGGCCAGGCTGGCTGGGGCTGTGAGCAACCTGGTCTAGTGGAAGCTGTCTCAGCCTATAGCAGATCTTAATGGTCCCTTCCAACCCAAATTATTCTATGATTCTATGATTTTCTTGACTTTATGAGAAATGCTCTCCGCCAAGCTCGCAGCTGTAGTTCATCACCTGTCAGCTGAGTGAGTGGGTTAGTTTTGTTTCAGCAAATGCCATAGCCAAAGAAACCACCTGGCTATGCTGTGTGTACACCTCCCCATGGATCCTCACCTTATGTAACTCCAGGTGTGTTTTCATGCCTTAAATGAATGTAAGGTAGTCTGGTTCTCTTTTCTTTTCTTCATTTTTTTTAAAAAACTATTTTTTCCCAGTAAAAGCACTTCTCTGCTACAATAGTGAATGTGCTTCGGTCCCTTTTCCTGTCAGCAGTTGCTGTAACTGCATATCTCAGAAGAGATCTATTCTTTGAATATAAAAAGTTTCAATGGGAATCTCCATAGAAAGGGTGGCTTCCCAATAGCCAGGCTGCTGGGGCCAAGGATCAGTCAATTGTCATTTATTTTATATACATGATCACATTTAATCCTGTGATTTATTGCTTAGCAGAGTCCTGTAAATCTCCTGCAACTCCTTAGGACTCACCCAGCTCACGCCTTTCCCAGGCTCTTCCCCTTCAGATTCTATCACTGCTTGTTTCAATACATCCACCTCCCTTAATGAGAAAATGAACTGAAACAGAGGAAAGGGGGAGTTTTGCAAAACATTCTTAATCTTTGACCTTTGAGGGCCATCATCAGTATGCTTAATAAGTTCAACAAATAAGGTACAACCATAAGTCTCAGGAAAGAGGCAACACTCCCACAAAGAACTAGAAAACTTTCTATTTCCAAACACAGACTGAAAAGGTTAAAAACCAAAACAGGCCATTTTACATGCCCTTGCAGGCCTTAATTCTTTTGCAAACACGTGCAAACTGAACAAAAAGAACTAGCTAAATAAAAATCCCCATGCAGAGAGGAAGATTTTGATCCTCTGTTAAAACAGTTTGAGCGGAAAGGATTTTGCAGCCTCTCTGTTAATCTGGAGATCACGTGGCTGAAAGCGATGCCCTTGAGGCACAATCTAGCCTGTTGTGGAGTTGATTGGTCAACAAAAAAAGAAAGGAGAAAAAAAAGAATAGAAGTTGTGCTCCTGTATTAGTACAGCTAAATCCTCGCCTGCGAGTCTGGGTAATCTTCAGAGCACTGAAGGAGTGTGCTGGATTTTTTTATCAGCTTGCAACGGCTGAAATGGACTTCAGACAAAGAAAGGTTTCTAAATCAGCCCTGTGAGCCTGTAATAAATAATGAGTTTTCATACCCTGCATCAGGGAAAGCCAATGTGCGCCCTTGGCCTCTTTGGATTTGTAATGCTGATTCCTGGGAAAAAAGTAGAAGCTAGGAATTAGTTGTAGGTGTGAATCAGAAAGCAGCAGAAGCCTTTGAAAATGACTGAATAAGTTTTGCATATCTGTGGGGGACTATTATGCATTCCTGTGGCTAATATAATTTGTTGCGTAGCCTAGAAATGTCAGATGCTTTCAATATTTGACTTGTGCAGTTGTAAGGGCACTGTAAGTACACATTTTAAACAGTCATTCCCAATTTATTATTCTTAGTATAAAGATTCGCCAGCAATGCATGGTGCATATGATACTAAAATCTTCCTATTTAATCTCCCACTCATGTCCAGTGAAAGGAACAGAAGCTTCTCTGCCTTGCCTGAATGGCATCTGAAAAACCACTGGCTTCTGGGAGAGTCTAGCTTTGTCAAGGCTCCAGCTTCCCTTAAGGAAGATGAGCTGTCTAATGACAGCAGAATTTTTAGCCCTTGTGAAGCCTTGAAATTACAAAAAATAGATCTGTAAAAGGTTCATGGGTTCGAAAGTGGGTTCTCAAGTCTATTTACCATGTAAACTGCTTTTAAAAAAGATACTGTGCTGCGTCCTTATGTTGTGCTTGCTGCATATTACATATTCATGTGTTTATCTATTTATCATCTATATGTAATCAAAGAATGTGAGCAGTTAAAACCTAGATAGAGTCCTTTCTTTTTATAATGTGTCTGTGGCTATAGCAACTACTATTTCTTTCTTGAAGCAGAGTAGATTGTCAGAGTTGCTGGACTTTCTTCAGCTTTAGCTCCTACCTTTCACAGTTTCGGGCCCAGTGGAGACTACTGTACAAAGCTGAGGAGAACAGACCTGGGATAAGGGCTGTGCTGCTCTGGATGTACAAGAAGGTGAATACTGAGCCAAGAGCACAGTTGTTTGTCTGCAAAGCATAGTTGTTCAGAGTATCCTGTAAAAGACCAGTCCCCTTTTTTTTTTGTTTTTTCATTATTACATCTCTGTTGCCCTAGAGAAAATCCACAGGAAATACTGAAGAGTCATAGAATCATAGAATCATTTGAGCTGAAAGGGACCTTTAAAGGTCATTTAGTCCAACTCCCCTGCAGTGAACATGGACATCTACAGCTCAATCAGGTTGCCCAGAGCCTGGTCCAGCCTGACCTTGAATGTCTCCAAGGATGAGGCATCCACATCTCTCTGGGCAGCCTGTTCCAGTGCCTCACCACCCCTACTGTAAAAACCTTCTCTCTTATATCCAATCTAAAACTCTCTTCTTTTAGTTTGAATCCACTTCCCCCTTACCTATCACAGCAGACCCTGCTAAAGAGTCCTATAGCCTTTCTTTAGATACTGAAAAGGTGCTATCAGGTCTCGCTTCTCTTCTCCAGGCTGAACAGCCCCTGTTCTCTCAGCCTGTTCTCACAGGGGAGGTGTTCCATCCCTTGAGTCATCTTTGTGGCCCTCCTCTGGATGTCATCCAACAGATATATGTTTCTGTTGTACTGAAGATTCCATATCTGGATGCAGTACTTCAGGTGAGGTACTTCAGGAGACATTTTTTGGATAGTGGTTTCTTTGCCTCAGGCCTAACACTTCTTTACCTTTTCTATTTCACTTACAGTACTGTATTTCCTCAAAACAATCCCCCTCTACAAATGGCCACAAGCCTCAGGGAAAGAACTCAAGTTGGTGAACTCCCAACCTTCTTGCTACCTGCTTCAAATGTTGTGTGCTATAACAAACAGAAGGATAGCTGACAGATGAATTGATAGATGGACAATGAAATCATATCATTAAAGCTGAGGTACTGTCTCTTCATTTGAAGAAGAAAAGCACATAAATAATCAGCTATAACCAAGAGACACAAGCACAACGTGATTTTTTATTCACCATCTTCCTTGAATCCATCATAGCTTTTAAAGTCCCCATTCTTCAGTTAAACATCTCAGATAACATCATCAGTCCAGTTTCGTAATGCTTATATTTTGTCAGTGCTGATTTGACTCTGGCGACTTAGTCAAAGAAGATTTAGTCTTTCTGCTAAAAATATATTAGGTCTTCAGTTGAAACGTGGCCATGCATATATCATCAGAGAGAAATGAAGAAAAAGGATGAATATTACAAATACAACAAATTGCTTTATTTACCACAAGTATATGTCTATAGGGGAAAGTTGTCTATTTACTTTCCTAATACTCTCAAGATCATAACTCATAGAAATGTACTTCCCTATTGGAATGCTTACATGTACCAAGAGTTGTATCAGTTGTCATTCATTTCTATCAAGATCACATCTGCATAGGCTGAAGTCTACACTACCAGCTCTTGCTAGAAAAAGCTACTGTTTGGCATTGTGTCTGCACCTCAGTCCCCAGGCAAGCACACTGGAAGCCAATGAAACCTACCCAGAGTAGCCACAGCAGTGAAGTACACGTATGCTTCATTGGGCAAAGCAGTGTTGCACTTATAAAACCTCAATGTTGCCGTGAAGTAAAAAAGAGTATAAGCTGAGATTGAACGTTGAGGAGGAGTGAAGGAGCAGGGCTTCTGCGGTAGTCAATTCAAATAGCACACTGTTCTCAAGTTCTGTTCAGCATATGATAAGGAAGTCCTTAATGGTGGTATAAGAGAGCTCAGGGTGGGGGGTGTGAACCCTGGACTGCAAAGCAGTCCTGCAAATACAAGCCACACAGAAATAAATGAAACGTTGTCTTCCTGAGTCTGCTGACAGCCTGTAACAAACACTGTCAGGGGAAAGCCTTATTCCCATCTATCACCTGGAAATCAAAATTACAACAGCATTGGTGCTGATGGTGTTAACTATTTCACTGCCAATCTCTTTAATAGAATTACTGAGTTATGGATCTTTTTTCACAAAATTTCTTTCTATATTTTCCCAGCTACCAAAATCACCATCCATTCCATATTAAAAACACTGGCTTCATTCAGAGCTTGTCTCTTGAAGCCCTAAAAGCATCAGGGCTTGTAAAGAAGGGATAGCACCAAATTAATAATATTTTAACATACTAATTAAGAATTCTATAACTGTTTTAATGATGGATATTCGCTATTCCATTAAATTAATTTATAAAATCACTTCTTAATTAAATAAATTACTGCAAGATTTCCCTCTGTCTTACAGACTTTCACAAAATACACAAAATACAGCATTGCTACTTCTTGACAGAGGCCAATGCAAATGCACTCTCCTGCTGTAATACTCATTGGCTTCCTTTCTATCATCCATTTAGCCTAAAATTTCTTTCTTCAGTTGTCTGTCTGCTTTCAAGGATCATTATAAGAAACGTGAAGATGATCTCTACTGTCTAGCATTTACTGCCATAGATTTGTTCAACTTGCTTTCTCCACTGGCACAGAGTCTGTGCCTCTTCATTTATGAAGATACGGAAGGAGGAAGGGGGCTCTTCACTCTCAAACACAAACACACAGCAGCCAGTTGTTTGCCTTCATGCTGATATATAAGACATGCCCACTGGCAGGACTGAGTGCAAAAGAATGAGCAGATAGGGCCGAGCTAGGGCAATTTTCTCATGTTGCATCACAAATTAAATAGATGAAATGCTCCTGACTCACAAATACTAACTGCAGCATTGGGGAGTAGTTAATAGGCACAGACACCGTTCATCTTCTGTATTACCATGACTTTGTAAGGTTGAATCAGATTGCTCTGGCCTCTGTGGGCGACATGAGCAAATTGGCTGTTTCTCACTGCCCACTACCAGCCCACACTATGACCAACCCCTTTCCTTGAGCACAGTGAAAGCAGGTGTTTCATACCACCTGCCAAACCTCAGCACTTAGCTGTCATGTTCTGTAAGCAACTCTTAAAATAGTGAGGAAAAGAAGGAATAACACTTCAGTGCAGATAGGTGCTACACCTTTGGTGCTACAAGATGACAGTGGATGCCTGACCTGCTCGCTGGTTTCCACACCACTGCCCAGGTTTGATTCCAACCATTGCAACAAAAGATCATTTTGGTTTGAGATGCTCAGCAGAGGTGATAACTAGCTTAAACCAGGAGATGTGGAAGAGGCCTGGATGTGTTCAGAGAGAGAAAGGGCTGGACTGGGAATTCTACATGCTCTTGAGAAGACTGTGCAGAGGGAACAGCATCTTTTGTTCCAAACACCCAGGAAAAAAAAAATGCAACAAGCCTTGTGGGAACTTCCCTTATGCTCCTCAGGAAAATACACCACAGAATTATTCTACTTCATACTGTCTCTTAAATCTTCCAATAAACATCTTGCAATACTTCAATTCTATAAATTTATATATATTCCACCTATCTGTCTATCCATCTATCTACATACCCACCGTATCTTTGTAACTGACATCTAAGAGAAACAGAAGGGCACAGGTAAAGCCTCAAGAAAATCTGTCTTTAAAGCATTTAAAACTCCAAACACTCAATTTTTATGCTTTCACAGGAACCCACATGCACACTGTTCACCCTCTGTATACTGCTGGGATTTACTAGCATGTTGCCAGCTGATAGTCCCACTTGCAAACCTGACCCCTGGTCATGGCAGCGGTGAAACTTCCTCCAACCTGAAATGGGGCATGACTTGTCACTCCTAGCTTCTAAAATTGACGATTAATCAGATTTAGTGGCTTAGGAGCAGCATAAAGAAACCCAGGTTGCACTGTAATCAAAGAGAGGAGAAACTGGCTGCTTGCCATTGCTGCAGTATTGGAGAGTATTTTGAGAAGCACCTGAACAAATTTAGGGTATGAATTGCACTGAGAATTGTGTCACAGTTGGAAATTTCATCCTGCAGCTGAACAGTCTCCTTTGGCTTTTCTCCCAGATTCTGGCCACAAAATTATGTTTGTCACAAGTCAAGATATTTTATTTAATCCTCTATACTAATACCTGGATTTCTTGTCCTGAGCCACCAAGATCCAGCTATGCAAATGGCAAGTGAGGTTGGAGGATATTTTGGAATAGGTATCTCCTGGAGGGATGGGAAAGCACTAAGCCCTTTGAGCAAAGCTTGTATCATCCCCTGTGAAATGCTGGCCAGCCATTTCCAGAGATGACTAATTCAAACTGAATGAGCAACTGCTAGGATGGTAAGGGCAACAAACAGTCCTCCTGCCAATGGGGGAACTAACAGAGAGTCTGGTCTCTCATGTCATAAGAAATGAGAAAGGTTGTTACTGCTATTCGTTATATTTCAGAGATAGAGACAGAGATCAGGAAGAAGAGGAACCATTTAATCTGAAGATAAGCATGGGAATGAGCTGCTATTTGCTGGCTGTGAATTAGTTTTGGCCAGAAAAAAAATGTTTTCTATACACAGAAGAAGTGAGGGTCTGTAATAGTGTCTTAGCAAGATTAGTGAGAACAAAATAAAGTTAAGGGAAACACAGGACATTGCCTACTAAATTAGAAATGAAGCTGAATGAGGCAGTCACCTGTGGTAGCTAGGAATCAGTCACTGCAGCCTGTTCAGTCCAGGTCTGTTCGGTATCTCTGCACTGCCTGCAGCTTCCTCCGGATGTGATGCCTGCTCCTGCTATGAGAGTTTCCTTCTTCACCATCCTCCATGCCAGTTGGTTCTCTCCCAGACAGAATAAACAAACATCTTTGCTTGTGAGGTTTTGCTGTTACTGTCAGAAAAAAAAAGAAAAAAGAAAAAAGATAAAACATGTGAGTACATAGCTCTGGAAATGACTGCAAGGAGATAACACGTTGAAAGGTTTTATTTTCGAAAATGGTTTTGTTATCAGTAAAAGGGATAGGAAGTCAAGTTATTATTTCTATGAAGAGAAATTGTTACAAAATGGCTGTTCTGCTTCTTTCATTTTTTTCTCTTTGGGTGCAGTAAGCTGATAAAGTGACGTGCACATGTTGGAGCTGCATAAAACAGCAGTGTTGTCTGACAGCTGACAGGACAACAACGCCTTGCTTTGGACAGGGATAGGGTGGCTCCAGGCGTTTC
Source organism: Chrysolophus pictus (assembly GCA_037305975.1). Taxonomy (NCBI): domain Eukaryota; kingdom Metazoa; phylum Chordata; class Aves; order Galliformes; family Phasianidae; genus Chrysolophus; species Chrysolophus pictus. The sequence continues at coordinate 97,403,038 of CM074578.1, forward strand.
TTTTATGACCTCCTCTTATTCCCTGAGATCTCAGCAACAACTTGTTCCACCTGTCACTGCTGCTGGCTGCAGCGCCTGGGGGAAGTGTGGGATGTATTGCTCATAACTTTCCTGTGTGCAGAAACAGGAGTCATGGAGTCGTTGTGTCAGTACAACTTGTCTGCTGCACTGCAACTGCATGTACGTGGTCACACTCATGTACCCTCCAGTGCTGGGGACAGAGGTGCTCACGTTTGCAGGAAAAAGTCATTTCCCTGGTAGCATTTATGTTGTGTAGCTGCATTCACAGTAAGTAATCATTTTATTGAGCTTTTTGTCATTATAGCAACACAAGCCCAAAGGAAATCTGGTTTCCAGTTATTTTTTCCAACATATTCAGCAAACAGTCAGGAATCATAATTTTGTCTAATTACCATCTTCATTTTGGCCTTCGACTGGGGAGTTCTCATTCCAACTAGATGCTCACTAGCATTTATTCACAATCTCTTGTTGTCCTGCACCAGAACATTCCTGAACAGAGAGCAGTCCAAGCTCTGAAACACCTGCAAAGTAACAGGAAAGAAAAAAAAAAAAAAAAAAAAGATGAGGTAGTAAGACTTCAATCCATATTGGGTAGATGGGAGACAGATTCAGTTGTTAAATATGGACAAGCAGGCTCATCAGAGGGCATCCCAGATGTCTGCACGAGGCTGACAGATACAGTCAGCAGCAGGAAACCAAATACCTAAAGCATCTGACATAGCTCCAAAGACATGTCTTTAGGCAACGCAAGCAAGCCCTGAGAGTAAAATAAGTTGTCTAAGATGATGCAGGAAGATGGTGACAAAGTAGGAATCACCTCCTTCTCCTGAATTCACATTTGCAAGATCTCAGTGTCTGTCTTTTCCGAAGTCACTCCCTGTCAAGCCCTCACCAGCAGGCATTATTCTCTGCAGAATTACAAGCAAAAAGCAGAGAAGAATCAGTTATCACCAGGCTCTCTCAGCCACCGGGGTGGAGCTGTGCCCAAAGGCATGCAAGCAAACCACAGTGAGAGAGCAAACGAAGGGAGATGAGGACCTTAACATACCCCACAGGAACATGGAGGCTGCTCTGGGGCTTAATCTACAACATGGACGTGACAGGGTTGGGGTTTTTTTGGAAATATTAACTCTACTGAAAGTCTTGGGCTAACTTAGAGCTGGACAATAGGCTGTGCTGCAGAAGAGATACAAAAAGTAGTCTTCCTCTAAGATTTTATTTCAAAGTTATTAAAAACAGGGAAGACTGGAGGAAGTGGGGAAAGGTATGGCCGAGGTGCTGGGCAGCTGAGCAGGGAAAAGGATGGACATTTTGAGAGTGAGATCCTATAAAGCCCTGAATCTGCCTTGCTCCTGGTCATGTCCCATGGCTGAACACGCTTTGTGCAGCACCTAGGGAACTATTTGACTACAAGGGAGGGAAGGCCGATGCTTTCACCTAGAGCTGAACTTCTCCACTTTGGTAGTGTGTGTCGCTCCCTCTGTCAGCGAGCAGACTGAAAATGAAAGGGGGATATCTGCAACTCAAGCACTTAGACTCAAACAGCACAGCATCCTTCCTGAGATGCCTGAAGACCACAGTCTCTTACTGGGTTTTCCACTGGGTTTTCCACTGTGGCAGTGTTCTTTCAGTCTTCCAAAAAAGAAGAAAGTAATGTACTGACCAACTTTTTTTGTAGAATATGCCAATGCAGTTATCCTCTGGCCACAAATATCCATGGGAAGAATAGATGTATCTTTAATAACAGGGAGAGTGCTTAAAAAAGAACACTTTATTGCAGCGTTGCCTTCACCACAGTAAATTGCAGCATTTTCATTTTCCTGTATTTATTGCACTGAAGTGTTTATATCACTGTGAAGCAAATATTTGCTTTCAAAGGTCACTCATTGTCTCTCCCTTCTTTTGGGGATATATTTAGGTCTCTCAGACTTCACTATAATTCTGCAAGGATATATAATGTTCTCACTATGAGATTCTTCATTGCGTCTGACCACTACTAAAATATCAAATGCAGAATTCAAAGTATAATTGGCAATATACTTCCATTAGCCAGTCTTTTTTCTTGGTATTTTTCTTTAACCCTTAGTCTCCTCTTATGCTTTTCTACCAGCACTGGCATACATGTGAGACTGGTTCTCAGAGAATTCAATATAAATCATCCAACACTAAAGCTATTTGCTTTTGTCTAGAAAACACAGAGCACAGCTTGGTACAGTTTTTTGTAACAAATTCGGGACTTTTGTTTTTTAACAGAAAATTATGAATGTTTGTAGGTAAACCCACAGGGTTTCTCCTTTCTGAAATGGAGAAACCAAGATCCTTGGGAAATTCTGAGCTTGCTTTTGCGTATATAATTAATGTAAGTATTAACAAAAATTGACTGAGTGCATGCAAGTGGCTGTAACTTCTGTAGCAACTTATTTTTATCGAAGTTGAAGATCTAAATACCTCAATACATCACCATTTTGATTTCTTGATCTGTCATCTACACAGTGACTGTTGGCAAAATAAGATGTAATTTACTGAAAGTAAAGAACACATTTTTGAGAGGTTATATCCACTCATACTGAGGATTCCTAAGACCATTATAGACTTTTGATAGCTGGTTCAAATAAGCTTGCGTGAGAACAGAATGCAAAATATGATAAGAAATTTATTCCCCGAAGTCATCAACAGTATCCTTGATCAATTCCCATTTTACCAAAATAGCAGCAGGCTTTAGCAAGCCCAAGGATAAGTTACTAATTCATGCTTTTGAAAGCCTGTCCCACAATCAGTGAGAGCAGCTCCATTACTGTTTACCTTTTCTTGACCATTACTTCTGTTTCAGTGCTTTAATATATCAAGAAGAATATACAGGCCCTGAATTTTTCCTGAAAACATCACAGAAGGAAAACTTCATTTGTTTTGTAGTGATGTAATTCCCTTTAGAACACACAAATATGCTCTCAATGAGATTTTATATATATCAGTTTGTTGCTGAAATTTCATGAAACTGAAATGGAATTTCAGCCTCGATGGGGCTTTTCAAAGAAAATCTTATGACTAATCTGTCCTATTCCACATTTAGAACTGCAAAATATGCAAAAAATTTAAATCCATTCCCAACCACCTGCAACATACATGCAGTCTATCATACTGCCTGCAAATGAGTAACCTTTATTGATTCTTATGCGTGGTTTTCTATTAAATAAAGTTGAATCAACACTGCTGCAGGGTACTTTTGTTTATGACTAAACCTTGATGTAAAATGACTTGTCTGGAAGAATGCTTCTTGCTATTTCTCAATCCATTCTAAGTGCTTTACAAATACCAAACAAGCTCAATAAACCTGTCAAGTTCGATCACTTTCTACAAAACATCTTTCTGCTTACAAGCTCTGACATTTTTTTTAGTTTGATGCAAAATAGGATGCATCTGTCACTAAGATGTCAACTGATGCTTCTAATTAACTGAAAAGGATAACCCTAAGAAAAATCACAATATTTCACCCCTTTGTTGTTTGTTTTGCACCTTCCAAAACTACTGCTGGCTCACGATCCAAAATTAATAAGTAAAAGACCAAAAGCCAGTCTGGAGTTTACTTGAGAACTGAATTTTCTGCACAATTTTTATTATCTGTGGTGACTGACAAACAGACTGCATTGTTCATTATCATCAGGAGAAGCACTCATCACACCTTCACTCACACATCTATGATCACTGAGATCACGTGGGATATGCTTAGAGACTGAACCAAATCCCCTGTTTACAGCTAGGAAAATGCTATCAGATAGACAACAAACAAAACCAATTTTCTGCCTCTCACAGCTACATGTATATACCAATTAGAACATGTCTACATTGTCAAGATTTTTGCTAAAGCTTAGTGCTGTTTTGCTGCCTGTACAAGTGTAGTGAACAATCCAGGCAGAGGAGAATATTTTAATTAAATATTATAAAACTACATCCACAAATCAAATCCTGATACTCTAGTGCAGAAGCTGTGCTAGAAATACTTAAGTATTAACTTTTACCTTGATCTGGGAAAGAAAAACAGAATTTGCAAAGCAGTGACCACTCTCGTGCCAGCTTGTGCCAAGTGGAACAGGAGTTTGGACAATTGTCCTTTATCAAAATAACTTATTTTTATCCCAGTCAAACTGGCTCCATTTGCTTTTCAGGAGCAGAATCTTTTTGGAGCTGCATGATACGCCTCAAAAGGCACTGTGAGAGCAGCAACAGAGTGGGAAGATTAAGGTGGCCTTGAGAGTGTCCCCACACATTTACAGGCCCTTCAGGAGACTGATTCCTGATTCCATTTTTCCTCCTAATCCTTAGAGTGCGACAGTTTCATAAAGCTTATTTACTGCTGTTTGTGAGCATCCTTGAAATGCCCGATATCAGTCTGAATATTAGCCATGAAATTAAGCTCTGCATTTGCATCAGCTGGGGCTGCAGATGAGATGCTTAAGCTTGGTTCTTCACACCGCTGTGACCATGCGGCTGGCAAAATGGGGTGGGCTTCTTCTCCAGAATATATTTGGGTTCCTAAACATTGTGTGACCCATCACAGAATGTCAGCCTCCCTCTGACAAAGATGTAGTGATGTGCTCAATGATGAAAGCAGGATACTCTGCCAATAGCTTCAGGGCTGGCTCTCCAAGATGGATTTCTTCCTGCTGTATCTTCAAAGAGGAAAAGCAACCACAAGTGAGGGCACAGCTAATGAAAAAGCATGAAGGTCACATATTCCTTCTTAGATAAAAAAAAATAGCAAATTTGTTGATGAAGCTTCAGGAAAAATGCAAGGAGCTGTCTGCTGTCCCTACACTTTTCTAAGCCCCTGTTTGGGGCATAATACAGGAAATATCTCGGCCATCCAGCTTTACCTGTTCAGCCCATACTGCTGTTGGTACAGACTGCTGTCAAAGCAAGGAATGGATTCATCTCAGATAGAAAATAACTCGTTTTTAAACTTAAAGTTATTATTGTTGAAATTTTAGAGCCAAGTTCTCCCTTGTTTTATAACGGTTGTACATAATGCAAAGAAAGAACAGAAAATAGCCTCTGGGATTTTGCTTTCCTAGAGAAGCTTTACTGAAAGGGGCTCCTTTTGTCATCTTTCTGTAATTGAGCATGATAGCATGTGCTTTATGGCTGTCTGTCCCCCACAACTTTCCATCTCTTCTGCACCTGCAATGAACAAATCTAACATTCAGTGAGCAGCAATTTGCAATGTGCCATGCTTGAATCAAGCAGAGAAATAAGCCAGTGTTGTTGTTATAAAGACCTGACAGATGGTAGGAGGACCCGCCTTTCTTAATCAAGTCATGCTCAGTAATCAGAGCTAGCTTGAATTTATAACAAAAAAGAAGCCCTAACCAAATGAGGATTAGTAGGTTGCATCCTGATCTCTGGTTAGGAGGAGCTCAATGCTGCTGATCGATATTGAGAGGGATAACCAACATGAGAACCTGGGGGGGAAGATGACGGCACTAATTAACTCCTGTAGCCTTTTCACTTGAAATGAAACATTCTCCCAGGTAGATGCCTTCACCCAGCCTAGCTGTAAATATTATTTTGGAGTCTGAACTAGAGCAGCTTGGACAAGCCTTTGCTGATACAAAAGTTTCATTGTCTTTAACTTTATTAGAGATTCCTTAGGTGAGCATACAGCCCTCCAAGCAATACAGCTAAATTTAGGATGTGAGGGGCATAAGCTTGACATTGGCTTCCTTCACATTAAGGCTTTTAATTCTAGGAAAGAATAATTGGGTGCCAAGCCCACTTCCGATATGAATAATGCCTCCTGACTATTCAGCTGCGATGTGTATAGCATTTGCATTGTTAAGAATAAAGAAAGGATTCACTTTTCCTCAATTAACATGACAAGAATAAATCCTTTTTCCAAAAAGAGCGATTAAAGTACAGGATTAAGACATCACCTTGAAAAATCTTGTGCACTCTGTACTACATAGGAATTACTGTCTAGAGTGAAAGAGGTTGGGTGAAGACATTCATGTTACAAAAGGACTTCTGGGTGACTGACATTTAAGTGCATTTCAGTGCTTCGGGGAGCCTAACCTTGCTGTTTCTTTTCCTTTTCACTGTCTTCCAGGCTTGCAGGCAGCTGAGCAGAAATCCTTGATCTGCAGCTTCCACAAACACACCCACAGCTAAAATGGCGGAAGACGCGGACATGCGCAATGAGTTGGAAGAAATGCAGCGGCGTGCCGACCAGCTTGCTGATGAAGTGAGACTGATAGCTACAGAGGAAACTTGGGTGTGGGGTTAGGTGGGAGGTACGGACAGACATATGAGCTGATCTGACAAAGGATTTCTAGGGCTGATGGCATTTTCCATCAGCTTTACACTGAAGGTAGAATTGGGAAAGAAATGAATTGTGGTACAGCTTAATGTTATGTTTAGTCCAGATTAGGTAGTCTAGATTAAGATGTTTATTGATTGTGAGCTTTGTTTAGGTATTAGGATGTGCATCAGCTTGACTGACCTTCAAGCAAAAATCAGCAGTGTAATATTGTGTTAGGATTCCTTCAATTTGCCAAATCTATGCAATATTAAATGTCACCATTTAGGTCTCTAAAAGGTCTGAGCTGAAACCCACAGATTTTATTTCTAAAGTGGAACACCAGCTGTTCTCAGCACCACTGCTGCGCCACACAGGCACAGGGAGTGCAAGCATTAGGGCAGCTCTGGGCCCATGCAGCGGGAGCTGTGGCATCAGCAAGCCATCCCAGAGCATGGAAGATGAAGAGATCACCAGTCCCCTGCTGATATCCTGATTTGGAGGGAAGGCAAAGAGTTTTGGAAAAACATATTGTCAGCATGAACCCAAACATTAGTGGTAGGAACTATGCTTTGCCAAATCTAAGTTGCTTTTTCTCTGCTTTTTTCAGTCCCTTGAGAGTACACGTCGAATGCTGCAGCTTGTTGAAGAGGTAAGGATCAGCATTTTATTTGTGCTTCTGTTGTGAGGGATGGTGATGGAGAGCCTGACACACTGTGGGTGTTTTTTGCCTTACTCACATTGCTAGGGCATGGCCACGGCTTTATAAGCCGCTCTGTTCTTCCTTATCCTTCCCCAGGCACAAGGGTCATTTGAGACACCATGCCTCAGTTGCCAAGTGTCAAACTGCAGACCAGCTGCTGAGGCACGATGTTTTGCCCATATCTGAGAACCCACTGAGATAGGCTGCTCGAGATAAGCCAAAGAAACGGCCTCTGAAGGTGACCTGAGTGAGGGACAAACAGCTGAGTTTGCTGAAGAGCTCCTCAGCCTCGTGCCAGCACCACTCCAATGTCCTTGCTGTAACACTGCAAAGGGAAGGTGAGAAAGACCCTCTGCCTGCTTGCCCTGTCCTCTCCAAGTGCCTCCTGCTACATAAACACTTGCAGCTATTTATAGAGCATCAGTCACCACAGCATTAAAGTACCACTTTATGCATCTCTGAAACATTGATTAGGCTTTCAAGGCTTTGAGATGTCCTAAACTGACAGCTCTGGAGAAGAAAGTTCTCTGTTTTTCCACAGTGCAGGGGAAGGGAACTTGGGCTCAGCCCCCACTGCTAACACAGCTTGCACCCACCTGGAAAGAAGGTGCAAGAGGGAAAAAAGTAATTCACGCTCATTTCAGCCTCTTTGTAATGAAGGGATTTAAAAGATGGGCACTACCAAACTCAGCCCAGGTTCCTTACAGCAAACAGGCATCAGGTGGTGGAAAACTTTGCTCCTGCCTGCCAGGCCATGTTATTTTCAGACGCCGTGTGAGCTGCGGCTCTGGAGCTGGTGACATTTTTAATCAGGGTCATCAGTACTGACAGCCCCAGTACTCCTGACAACTGGAGGAGTCTCCAGCAGACACAGCGGGTGGAACATGACATCAAGTCCCATGTTCAGGAACAAGCACAAACTCAGCCGTAGGCTTCACAGTGTTGAAATCAGTCAGAACTGTGGCAATCAATGGAGTCCAGTGGAGACAAAATTAAATTTCTGTGCACAGATAGACGGGCAGATGGGTCACTGAGCATAGTCAGCATTGCTTCTGCACAAACACTTCAGATCTGGGCCTCTTGTAGCCAAAACATGCTCTTGTCTTGTGAGCAATTTGTCCCTTTTCCCCAGTTATTCTCCAGACATGCCATTTCTAACCATCACTTTATGCCACCTCAGGGCTGGGTGCAGTTCACTAATACACACGAGAGTTTTACATGGGTACCACCACAAACACAAGAGAGCCTGCTGCCCCCAAATGCCTGGGATCTAAATAGATGAGGCAGATGATGAGTGGGAAGAAGAAGAGGCACAGGAAAAGGAAGAGATTTGCCCAGGGCCACACCATCAGTAAATATCAGTCCTGTCTCTTCTGAGCCGTATTTGCGTGACCTATGCACTGCTTGAGTTTTCCTAACATACTGAAAGAGCATATTGTAAATGCTACTGGAATTTCAGTACTGAATCATGGCAAATGGCAAAGCAGGAGGAGAAGTGGGACTGCTGAATTTACCAATGAGTTTACGTGGGATTCTACTGCTTCTTAGAAGAGCTCAGCATCTCTCCAGACCTGCCTTTATTCAGACGCACCAATATTTTCCTATGCAAATACAGAATTTTTGGAGCTAGCTTAAGTAGTCAAGGGAATTCTTTCACAATGAACTGAATATTATTTTCACTAATGTGACAAAAAAAGACCTTTAACATTCTTCTGTGGTCTGAACAACTGCTGGTTACTCTAACACCACTTCTTAAGTACATTTCAAAAAATGCAGCATTTAGGGAGTGAAAGATTTTAGACTGAAAAGACAAATGGTGAGTGTCTTTGAAATTGAACTTGCACTGCTCTGATTTAATAAGAAAGATTCAATTAGACTCACTTGCTTAGCAGAACCTGTCTAGCGAGTAGAGATAGAAAATATTTGCTGTCAATGAAAGGATGCTTACTATATCCTTTTTATACAGCAAATCCATTACCTACTAGGGAACAGGATATCTCCGCTTTAAACATTATTCCGCACATATATATGGATTCCTGACATGATTGGCTCCAATCTATTAGAAACTGGGAAAATACAGAACAAACTCTAGAGAAAGAGAAGTGCTGTCAACTCTGGGAAGCTCTATAGCAGCACAGTGCTGAAATGGAGGTCATAACAGGAGGGCTCTATGCCCTCCTTGCCCAAGCAGACTAAAGCTGAATTTGAAGACTAAGCTCTGGTGCTCTTCCCAGGGAATGTCAGAGAAGGAAAGGGAGCTACTGTCCTTGCTGAAAGACCAAGCCTGTTACTGCTTATTTTTATAACCCAGCTTTCCAAGGAGCTGATTGTTTCTGTTCTAGCACAACAGGGGAAGCAAGAAGTAGTGAGTGGACATTATGAACTGGCCAATGCTTTGCTTGAAGACAGCTACATACTGGCATAGTAGATTACAAAGATCAGTTTGCTCTGCGGTGCTCAGCATAGCCATACAGCACATATGTACATCTCTATTAACCAATGCCATTGGACCCACTCAGTTACTCAGCACTAAAAATACCTGCATTTTATGATGTAGCTATGCAATGTTCAGGCCAAAATATAAAATAAAAATGAACTTAGGCAGGACAGTAAGACTAAAACATAATTTGTAGCTGATACTCCTATTATTTTCTTGCTTAAGCTTTTCATCTCTGAGGCAACCTCATGAAATGAAGAATAATGCAGTAGAATAAAATGTGAGTCCATTATCATATTCCAGTGGAACTATCATCACCTTTAAAGAAAATCAGTCATCGTAGGGTGGAAGAAAAAGATGGTTTCTAGCTCTGACATTGCAAGGATATGAATGTCAAGATCAATACTGTAGAAAGCCCAGCAAGAAAGCACTCAGCAACAACTAAAGACAAGAGGGTTGTTCTGAACATTCAAATCCAGACAGATCTATTTTCCCCTCCCACATGCTGTGGGGTTAGGGTCAAATTTACCAGTATATCAAAGTTGAAATGGTAAGTTAAAGAAGTTCAATAAAATCAAGATGCATCTCTAATGAGGACACTGAGCTTTCTTCATTTGTGACCTGGTAGTGAGTTTCCCATGATATTAATACCAGAGTCAAATGCTCCTTAATTAATGACAAAAGAATTAAAAAAAAAAAAAATCTATTAATTTAGACTTTCATTCAAAGCTTGTCAAAGCTGATTTGAAAAAATCCCCTTGACATCATTAGCTATTGGAATGGCTTTACACAGACAAGAGTTTTAATCTGTGTAATTCCACAGAAATATATATCTGGCACAGGGGAAGGTGATTCATAATTTTGGTGTCCGCATTTGCTAAGTAGGACTAAACATGTAGCAGGGTCTATGTAAATCATCTGGAGAGCACTCAGAGTCAGGGTCATTGAGCTAGAAGAAAACCAGGAACATGTGATTTGAAGGGAAGTTACATGCAGATTCCTATCAGCTTAGATTCTGAACCCCAGGGTGAATTAACAGGCTCTGAGAGGTAACATGGCTCCTTAATCAGGCACAGAGAGACATTACAGCGTTAATGTGGTGACAGTGAACCTGGAGCAGGAGCTGAGGAAATGCATTACTACGGATGACTAAAAATGTTTCTTTGACCACATTTTTGTCTTTAGGGGGTTGACATTTCTCTTTAGTGTCTCTGGGAACTGCTAGCTACATCAGCCTATCCCGGTATATAATTGTCTATATTATTTTTTTTCAAAACAAACTCGAAAATCCATATTGATTAAAGCAAAATTCTTCACTGAAGTGGAAGTTTATGTATTCTCCACATAACTGAGAGCGTACGTGCGTTTTTCAGGCTACCTCCTGAAATGCAGAAGAAGGGATTTCTAGTGATTCCAGTTCTCCATCTGATGCTTTACTCCCGTTTATCATTATGAGAATTAGACCTTGGGCTTAGTCACAGCTGGAGTAGCTGCTTTTTGTAATGGCTAAGGACAGGATGTGACACATTGTATTTCTGGAGGGACTAGTGGGCCCTGTGAGATGTCATTCCAACTCCCTTCCTTAGGAAACTCAATCTCGTAACAGTAATAATAAGAAATAATACAGCAATGCATTTCTCCAAAGTGCTGTCAAATCCCACTGAGCATCTAGTAGATGAATTTAAAAGGCTTTGATTGAGACCCTAATATTTAAAAGCTTTATAAAGCTGTTACAGAAGACTGAGGATAACATATAATTATGACTGCAACAGGGATCCAAATTATGCTGTTAAACCGGCTTCTCTGAAGCAGACTACCTTAGGGTGACGTATCTAGGAGTTGAAGTAAGCCCACAGCTTTAAATTCATATATTCTGGCTTTCTGATCAGTACCTTAGATCGCGGTCCAGTGGAGAACCTGGGTATGTGCTTCACAGAAAGCATGTTAAAGCTGAATTCAAACCGACTTCTTGTTGGTTTTATCTTGAGTCCAATACTAGAATTCAGTGTTACCAAAAATTTAAAGGTCATTGACTTTCATTAATTTTATGGGGTCTATATGGCACTATTTCTTCTAATGTAATTAATTTTTAAAAGTTGAGCTATGAGGGGGTCAACCTGCATGCAAAGTTTGCCAGGTCTGCATAGCCCTTTGCTTTGCAGAAGATTAACACACATCAGTCTCCATGGAAATCACAGTCTGGGAGGCTGACCTGCCCACTCCTAGAGTCAGGGCTGAGTATGTTCGAGGGCTGCGTGGGAAAGATTCTATGTTTTACCATCTGTGGTGTACCTGTTTTATGGGTAAACAGAGGAACTCCAAAGCTGTCAGTTCAATGGCTCAACAAAAGCAATTCACGCTGTGCCATTTACTTCTGAAGAACAAGAGTGTGAGATGTTTGCTGTTCCGAGACAAAATCCAACAGTTCAAATTCTTCTCTCAAGAGAAGAAAATCAAAACTAAACCTGAGAGAGAAGGCTTTTGAAAGCTGGCTTCAAGTGGCATGTACTCCATGAACTCTGTAGGGTTCTGTCAAAGGTGTACTTTTCTTTTCTCTGGCCTGAACTACCTTTAAGCACCCTGTTTTTTGAGAATTCTTATTTTGCCATAAACTAAATGGAGTATTGCCTGTGCAAGGATTGGAGGTCTTAAAAAATTCCTTCATTGCACAGAAGACAGAAATGCCCTAATTCTGGGGAAAGCATACTATAAGGACACCTTTTTGTAACACCACAGATCTTGCTACTTCTGCTCATTCATGGCTTACCACTTAGGATCCCACTGGTGTTGGGAAGCATTGTACATGAGTGGGAGCCTTTCTTGGGCACTCCGGACCAGAAAATTACAGCACCAGCACACAGCCCCTATCCCAGTGACAATGGCTCTGCTGGGAACTTGTTGCCAAGGTTTTATGATCAGTTGCTGTAAAACACGATATATGCTGATAATGTGCAAACACAGCTTTCGTCACCTCCTGCTACATGCTCTCTCAGCAACCAGTTCAAGTGCGTCTGCAGACATCTGCTCCCACTCAGGCTAAGGGAAGTTTCTGGGGCAGTTATAGTGTAGGAAATGCCAATATTTTATGTGTTTGGGAGATCTTTCCTTTAGCACCAAGTACACCTGTGCTTTTTCCCTTAAACAAAGAGGGTATGTGGCTTCTACAGATGACTCAGTCTGCTTTTACTCAGGATCAGTTACTAAGAGGGTTTTTTCCTGCTCAGGCATCTGGATGATGAGCACATTTTCCAAATAGTTCTGTATCACATACATGTTTGGTTCTGAGGTATCTAAAAGACAGATCACAAGTCTGGCTCTGTTTTAAATGCATGAATGCAGTTTTATATACTTTTTTAAAATTGGCTGTACACAGTTAAATTTTTGTGAAAAAGCTGACAATTAATGCTTAACCAAAACTTGGGACAGAAGGAGATTGTCACTTGATGTCTGAATCACCTCTTATCTTTGTCACTGAGCATCTTTTTATTAGCTTCAATATGTTTTGGGTTAGACCACAGATGCAGAGAAGTATATTCAATGCACACCCTTAATATTTTCACATTAGTATTAATGCTGTGGCAGACTGAGCTACAGGTTACCTTCTTAAGGGAAAGAGTATTGCCTGATAAAATTAAATGGCACTGATGGTCAGGCAAGTACAAGAAAATTGCACCTCTTTTGCTCTTTGCGAGTATTTAATTTGAAATACAAACTGTAGATTCTAATTGCTGTATTCCTCTTTCAGCATAGGTCTTGTTCTGGTCACTGGACATATTAACCGCATAAAAGCAGTTTGCTTAGATCTCAAAATCTGAAAAAACAGAAGGTCAGAGGGTTAAGGAACATCAAACATTTCTCAGCCTGGTTATGTTTGACTCAGTGAAGGCCAGGAACTATCGCACTATCAGTTGCAGATTTTCTAAGTTTAAAATTTAGAAAAGCCCTATGTCTGACTGCACTGTATTTACTCAAACCCAAGAGGACTCAGGTCCTAAGCAGTCTCTTTATGTTTGCACAATGTATGTTTTGTTAAAATACATACAAATAATTCCAGGTAAGCCACACTTGGGTACCAAGAGAGTAGAGAGAGCACAGTAACAAGCTACTCAACAATTCAGTGCTTAGCAGAACTGTCCCACAGAAAATTTAAGCTTATTAATGGCAGCTTCCGTCTTCTAAAAAGGCAATTCTTAGATTCTAAGTTTCTAAAGGCTGTGAAAATAAAAGCTAACTGGTACTCAAGCAAGGACGGTATGAGCAAGAAGGGAGAGAGAGCAGCAGCAGTAGCTGACAGGTCGCTGACCCAGGGGCAAGTGGGCCCTGCAGACTGTTGGGTAAGAGACTTTCCTCCTCATGGCAATTTACACAGGGATTAAACAAGGGGAGGTGAACCAGTCTGTGCCCATCTGATGTTTTCCCCAGTTTCTACAGTGACATAGACATTAAAATCAAGAATGGCAGTGAGGAGGGAGGCAGATGAGAGTGCAAAAAGAGGCATCATATCTCCCTCCTGAACCAAGCAGAGTCCCTCTCGAAACACAGCACTGTACCAGCCAGCCAGCCTGAGTGCTGTAGGCAGGCTTGTAGCTGAGCCAAGGTACGCAGCATGCTGCTGACACACTGGGAGCACCCTGCAAACATGCAGTGCAGAGCTGATGGCCAGAGAGACATCACTGCTCCTGGACAAAAAGACGAGTGATGACAGTGAGCAGGGCAGTGGGGAGGAAGGACAACATGAAGCTCTTGATGTGCCTTGAGGAGAGAGAGAATAGCCTAAAAAACCCCAAAAGGACAGTCAGGACAATGATGCTCAAGCAACTGCATCTCCTCTGGCCCCTACAAAATCAATGCCACCAGTTCTGTCTGCTTCCCAGGGGCATGGGAAGCTTTATGTTCATGGAAGCAGCTAAATTACTGCTGCACATATTCAGGTAACTTCTCTGGCAAGCTGACAGGCCACAGAGGACTTACTGCATCTGTTACTGAAACGCAACATTAAGGATATTGTTCAGCCTATTAATTATTCACAGACATTATCACTGCTTTAAGCAGAATAGAGCTAGTTTCTCCACTGTAATTAAAAAGGAACTAGTCTAATCTGTGATATAGCTTTGTATCACAGCACCCAGAAACTTGAGACACTTGATCACAACACAGAGTGGTGATAATGCACGCAAAAACTGCATTTGTGAAAGCTGTTCTGCTGTTGGTTCAGGCAGGAAGGAGCTCTGATGTGCTCAGCTTTGCCCAAATCCCACTCACAGCAAAGGCAATCGAAAGACTCCCATTAACCCCTGCAGGAGATAGGATCAGTGTAGAATCTTGCCTTCAAGCTCAATACAAAATCCATTGATGGATACTAAAGGTGCGGGTTGCCTTAAACCCTTATCTATGAGATCTTGGAGCTAAATTATATGAGTTAATCTCAATAAATGCTACCTTAAAATGCATTTCCTAATTAGGAAAGCTTTCTGACTTCTGTGTTGCAAGAGTGATGTACAAATCACTGTGTCTTATTACCACATATGTTTGTGTGTCATCTATCTCTTCTGTGGGATGAAAAAGCATCTGCAGTTTCAAAACCCCCTTCTTCCCTTCTCCCACTACAGAGAACTTGGAAACAAACACTCTTTTTAGAAATGACTCTTGAATAAAGTCATTACTGTAATCTCAAGGTCTGGGACTTCATGTTTTCTGCAGTATTTCAGTATCCCAGGAAATGCTAAAGTGCTGGTGGCACAGCTAAAAGTATACGGTTTCCTTTAGAGTGCTCAGTCACATAAGGGCCTTGGACAGTACTGCCAGCCCCTTATGACCTTGTCATTCTTTTCACTGTTTTCCTTTTGTCTTCCTATGTCCCGTACCTAGGACTGAGTGTTCCCTCACTGATCTCTCTTTCTCTCTCTCTCTTTCTTCTCTCCCTCCCTCTCCTTACCTTGCTACCACTATTGGGATGTAGAGTAAAGATGCTGGTATCAGGACTTTGGTTATGTTGGATGAGCAAGGAGGTAAGTTCAGATTGTTTCAGTAAGGATGTAAACCATTCTCAAAGTGCTGTACTAACCGTGTGCAATTCTGAAAACCAGGGCCATAAAAAACACCTATGGTTATGTATGAGAACCCAAGGAACTTTTTGCCTTTAGCTTCACTGTCTGGTAAAGGAATGTACAATAACTGTGTGAGAGTCTGTATTTCTTTTGAACTGTTTCCCATTAATATCAAAGAGAGCTGCAGGTTGAACTCATCAAAATCTTCATTTCTTCAGCAAGCATTGGGTCCAAATGCAGCTACATGACTTGCCTCCATAAATATAAAATCCAGTATTATTCCATCAGGTGCTTTGTAATCTTCTCACTTGTTTGGCTACAAGTGAGAGGCATGCAGTATATGTATCCCAAGAGAAGCTAAAAGGTTTTAGCTTGTGCAAAATGCAGTTTCTTGTTGTATAAAAATGTCAGTGAGGATAACAGGAGTTTAACATTAAAAGCAATAGTACAACTGGTTTATTACAGGGACAGTGTATGAGCCTTTAGACTTAGACAAGTCTCTGCCTGTGGATGACTGTGACAAAGAAAGAGCTAGATGTATTCAATACAACCCAGGAAATTACAGTTATCCCAGGAAATTACAGTTGTGCCCTTTATAATATTACAAAGTAGTGGGTAGCTCCTCCTGCCCCCCCAGAACAAATCAATATTTGCTGCAGACCCACAGGAGAAGCAATATGGTGTTTCCAAAGAGAAGTTAATCAAGAGAACGTGAATTTCAACTGTTCTGCATCAAAGCAGTTCCCCCCAAAGCCCACGGAATTACTTGGCATGTGCATGATACAAAGCTGTCTTAGGAAATGCTTTCTGCAGTGGTGACACCATATTGCTCATCAAGCCCAAACATAGGTTATAGGCAATAGTACAACGTTATTGAGAAATAGACTGCATAACCTGACAAGTTCTTCTCATCTGTTACATCTCTGCTTCTCTGGCACTAAAATGAATGAAAAATAATAAAAGGGCCTACATAGAAAGTAGTTTCTTCTGTTTGCCTTTATGTATGCATATTATTGCTTCTTGTATTATGTTTCCCTTTTAAGGAAAAGAATTTAAACTAACCAAATATTTTTCTCATCAGTTTGTCTTGACAAGAAAAATATTACAGAGCATATTTTGTTATCTATGGATATTTTTTATTTCCTGAACAATGGCAGTAGAACTGTCACTGAATAGAGAAGAAAAGATGTTATTTATATCGAAACAGACAGCACCCGTGTAGATAATGTGCTTTGTTCCAGAAATGAATTATACACTTGAAATACATCACAAATATTGTCAGAGAAATTCTGTAAATAGCCAGGTGTCTAGCAATTTAACTCAGAAGTAGATCAGCAGAAACTGTACCAGTACCTCTAACTACTCTTGCATTTTGCTTTGGAAAAGTACGTTCCTTTTCTCTAACATGTTTTTCCACACACTGCTAGGGCTATTTATTTTATTTTTAACTCTTAATTTTGTGGGGGTTTTTTTTGTTTGTTTGTTTGTTTTTACTTTGGAGTGCTCTAGGAGTACTACTAACAAACCCTGTGCACTTGAGTTATCTCACCTAGCCATGCTAGGAAGAATGTCAGTGGGAGCCAAGGCACTGAGGTTGGTGCCACTGAGCTCCCATGAGTCCAGGCACCTCAATGTTAAACTCCTATTGACAGTGGAAGCTGGAATGTGTGTTGTATGGCCAGAGACACAATTAGTTGATACTTAGAGGAAAGAATCAGACAACTTAAAAGCCTCCTTAAATTGGTTACGGTCATGCCTTAAGTGGTTCAGTAAATTAGACTATACAGCATGGGTTTCCCAATGAAAACAGCTTAACAAGTGCTACAAACCCTGGGAATATTTTAATCACCGTGTTAAATGTTTAATTATGTTTTGTCCATTTTAGCCATATGTATCTGTGATAATGCCTGATTTATTTATTTATTTTATTCTGTTTAAGCGATAAAGGATGTCTATTATTGGGCAAAGTACACTAATGATTACTTTGAACCCTCTGTAATTAGTGCAATCTGTGCAACTCACGGATGTCTCAACAGATTATCAGATTAAGGAAATAATTTGCTAACACTGCCATGTGATCTCTTTTCAGCTGACTGTACAAGTCACTTTAGATTATTAGGTGTTAAACTGACAAAAACCATGACATTGATCTTTCCAGTGGGCGGCAAGAAGAATATCTAATCACTGCAGAGCTCAAAGCTCTGTTTCTAGGTTTCTTAACAAAATAGTTTGCTTTGAAGTTAAACATACTTCACAAAAAAAAAAAACATCTTGAGTTAACCCAATCTAAGTAGTACAAAGTAGAACTCATTTTCTGACACCATAAGTGTAAGTCTTCGGGACTGCAGACTTTCATAGTGTGATGCACTTAGGCAGTAAAGGTGCAGAAAAGAGCTAGTCTAGCTAGCTCCTATTGTCTAACAATTTGGTGCAATAGATCACAGTCTTCTGTGACCCTCCAGAAAAGTGCAGCCTTCCAGGAGCTTTCATTACTCCTGTTTCAGAGAGAATGAGGCTGCCAAGAAAACTAGTGGCCTCTTCTGGTGCCCTTCAAAGTCACTGGGAATCTGAGTGAGCTCTTGGAGTACAGAATCACAGAATGGCTTAGGTTGGAGGGGTCCATAACAATCATATAATTCCAATTCCCTGCCATGGGCAGGGCTGCCCAGGGCCCATCCAACCTGGCCTGGAACACCTCCAAGGATGGGGCACCCACAGCTCTGGGCAGCAGTGCCAGGGCCTCACTGCCCTCTGCCTAAAGAATTTCCTTCTAACATCTAATCTAAATCTCCCCACTTTTAGTTTAAAGCCATGCTCACCCTTGTCACTATCAGACTGTGTAAAAGGTAGGTCCCTTTCCTGCTTGTAAGCTCCCTTCAAGTACTGGAAGGCCACAATGATGTCTCATTCCACATCCTTCTTGTGCTGGGGGCCCCAAGCTTGGACACGGTACTCTAGATGGAGTCTCACAAGGGCAGAGCAGAAAGAAAATCTCCTCTCTCTCCCTGCTGCCACCCCTGTGTTGAGGCAGCCCAGGATACTGTTGGTCTTCTCGGCTAACAAAGCACACTACTGGCTCAAATTCAGGTTTTCATCCATCAGGATCCCCGAGTCCTTTTCTGCAGAGCTGGTCTCAATGAATTCTTCTCCCCGTCTGTACTCATATCTGGGATTGTCTTAACCCAAGTGCAATACTTTGCACTTGGCCTTGTTGAATCTGATTAGATTCTCACGTGCCCACTTCTCGAGCCTGTCCAGGTCCCTCTGGACGCTGTCCCTTCCTTCTACTGTGTCAACTGCACCACTCAGGAAGTAGTCCTTCTGCAAAACAGAACTACCACTTTTTGGGTCAGGTATTCTCACCCAAGCCCATTCCACACTGTCTTTCCGTTGGGGAGCTCACAGGAATGAGATGAGGTTCTTCCTGAATGAGATTGTTTACAACAGTGAGGAAGCCTTTCCCAGAGCCTACCTGCATCCATAACGCTTATGTGTTTTTTTCTTAAGCCTGATATTGAGTCTCCCATTTAATTAAATATATACATATATATAAATTATATATACATACAACTTTTTAAACTAAAACGTTGAAATTCCATACTAAAAATGTCACACAACAAAGTATTATTGAGGAGTGACAATTGGTGTCCTTTTAAAAAATATGTCGTTAAAACACTATGGCTTGGAAAAAACGTTAACATTTGTATGCATGCTGGTTAAAAACAGACTGTAGAGATGAAACTGATATTACAAAGCAGAAATATAAAGATAAACCTGGACTGCTGAACTGCTGCAGGCAGAACAGCAGCTTTCTTCTACCAATAGGAGGGAATTTCTTCTCAGAAACTCCCATCACACTGTGACAATAGGGAGACAGAGCAGTCTGGACTATCATGGATGGGTGGGTTTTTTTGACATATGGTGATATGCTCATGCATATTATTCATTCATTACTAAGAAATTTTGTTCTTGTATTCTAAGTGAGGCAGGGGAAGAAAGTATGTCCAGTAACAACAGTAACCACACAGCTCTTTTTCATCCATGCCAAGATTAAGGAAAATCCACAACTTTGATAG
The DNA here is from genome assembly GCA_037305975.1 of Chrysolophus pictus. Classification (NCBI taxonomy): domain Eukaryota; kingdom Metazoa; phylum Chordata; class Aves; order Galliformes; family Phasianidae; genus Chrysolophus; species Chrysolophus pictus. The sequence continues at coordinate 97,422,611 of CM074578.1, forward strand.
CTGCCAAAAAAGTGTCAATGCAACCAAACCTGCAAAGAAACTGCATGTGCACAAGCACCATGCCCATGAACTCAGAGTAACTTAGCTTACCCAATACCTCTATACGCCAGATCAAGCTGAAGTATAGAGATAAAACTTTGGAATAATCAGGAGATCCCCCATGTAAAAGGGCTGGGACCTTTTAACAGTGCCCTTGCCAGCTGAGCTCTCTACAGTTCTTCCATTAATTTTGAATTTTAAAGGTTTTCCATCAGTTATGGCTGACCTGTTTCTGCAGCTCTGGGGAAATAACTGTAGTGAACACAAACATAATTACAATTTCTTTCCTCTTGAGAGCTAAAACTGCATGCAGGCCCCTTCTCCAGCTTATCTCCTATTTAACACCTAGTACAGAAATCGATCACAGAATCACAGGGGTTGGAAGGGACCTCCAGGTATCAGGAAGTCCAATGTCCTCCTGTTAAGACAGGTTCCCTACAGCAGGTTACACAGGAAAGCATTCAGGTGTATTTCCTGTATCTCCAGGGAAGGAGACTCCATAACCTCTCTGGGCAGCCTGTTTCAGTGTGCTGCCACCCTCAAAATAAAGCTTTTGTCATTTTGTATGAAACTTCCAGTTTGAGATAGGCAGTGAGATGTCAGATGCAGAATTGCTAGAGGTGCTCCAATAACACCGATGAGCTGAGCTGATCACAGTCAGAAATGATTTGCTAATTAGTAAAAAATAAAAAATAAAAAATAAAAATTCCAGATTCTACAGGGAAAATAGCATTAATTATGTTGCAAGTGTAGTGCAGAACAAAAGACAAACAGATCCCCCACAATTGCAGGTTGTGCCTTGTCTATTGTTATTTTTAGCACCACTTGACATGGGCTCACAAGCACTCCCCACCAGCTTTCTTCCACTCGTATGCATGCTTTGCAATGCCTTTCAGAGTGGAGCTAGGTCACAGCTCATGATATCTAAAAAGGCTGTTCTAGAAATGTACTTTCATCCAAAATGATTCTTTGTGGAAAACTGGATCACCAGCTATCATTGGAAATAGTTAATCTGCTGACTCTCTTTCAAACTCAACCCTCTTGGTATGCAATTATGATTAAAATATACTCTCAATCGTCCTTTTTTAAAGAAAAAAAAAATTGTTCTTGGTGGAAATTGCTTCATTCCACATTTCTTCATTGAAGGAGCAAGCTCCCTTGTTCAAAGGCATTTAACTGAAATTCAGAAAGCCCGGGCCCAAATACTGGTTGAAGAATATTTTTTAATTGCAGATGGGGATGCAAAGGTGGAGCACCACCACATTTTCCCTGCCCTGTTCTTACATCCAACATTGTGCTAAAGATGCTTTTGCAGCTGTGTTTGCTCAAGAGGCCACAGGAGGGGCTCAGGGATGCCCTCACCACTGCTGCCCCCTTCCAGCCACTTCCCCAGGGATCAGCCATAGAGAGGGGATTTGCCAAGCTGTTACAGAAGATCACTGGCAAATGATACCATAAAACTAGCCGAGCAAGCTTATAGTACCTCAGATGCTTGCAGTGTTGATACAGAAGTAATTCACAAGTGTAATCATACAGGTTAAAAAAATATACCCTTGCATAAATCCTAAGGCCTGCCATCACTTTGCTGTAAGATTTGAAAACAGAAATATGGCCACTATATTTTAATTAAAGTGGCATTCTCAGAGTAGAATAGTATCAATATGCAAAAGGGACTACTACTTAGCAATTTCCTGGAGGAAGAAAGAAGGAAATCAGAATGAACACACATCTAATGTGTATTCTGCCACCAGACTGAGGCAGTGCCAGTTATCTTATATGCCATATAATGATTTATATGTATATAAATGTACATGCAGACATAATGTATTTAAAGAACACCGCAACAAACTATCAAAAAAGGTTTAGGCTACAACCTTGAAGTGCTTCTGTAAATTAGTGATAAAGAATACGATCTTCGCTGGTGTGAGTTTGCATAGGTTCGTGGCAGTATGTGCCAGCAGACTTTCTTAAGACCTTTAATACAATGCACAAAGTTGGACTAGGGGAGGTCTTTGAGAACAACAAATTAAGCTTTTGATAATCATCTAATTACTTGCCAACAGTGATTCATTCTGGGCCAGATTTTAGTATCATTCATACCTAAACAAATCCAGAGTGGCCCCATTAAGTTAATTCCTCTATAATATTTATGCCTCAATAATTGTGATTAGATTCATGAATCTATTTACTTGCCTGTGAGACCAGAGCTTTGACAGGTATGAACTGGTGTTGCTTCATGAAGCCAGCATAACTATGCCGATTTAAACCAGCTAGCAGTGCTGTCCACTGTATTATCAACTAGCAAATGGTTTTAGGAACCGTCCTAGACTTCTGGGCTACACACGTAGCATAGTCTTTTTACACTGATGAGGTTTCCTTCAGAGGAAGATAAATTAGTTATGAGTCTCTTTCAAGAAATACTATAAGCATCAGACAAATCCTAAAGAAAGCTAAATTAAGCCAGACTCCTGGAGAGAGCTATAACTTGAACAAAAGTCTTTAAGTCACGTCAAATATAATCTTCAATTAATACTCATCTATTCAGGCAGAATAGGAAACAGGAAAAAAAAAAGCTCAAAATCAGAGATCTGAGCAAGGAAACATGCTTGCACTAGAAGCCAACCAGTGGTGCCTCATCTACAATTGATCCCTGCAGTCTCACCTGATATTTTCTATTGCCCAGCTAAGGTTAGGAAAATACAGGCAGCAAAGTTGGAAGAGAGGTCAGTACCTCTTGTCCCCACAGTGTCAAATATGCATCTGGTAACATCCTTTTAATTGAGAGCCCTGAGAAGCTACGCTCTGCAAACAGCTCTCAAGAGCAAAAGGAGGGAATTTGCAATGGAAATTCAGCAATTCCCTTCATGTTGCATAAGCCAGAAGAAAAGCCAACTCACACTCCCACCACCGCCTCCCAGAGCAAGTGTGCTGCCCAGCTGCACAACACTCAGAGCTAGTGAGGAGCAGGAGAGCTTGGAGGAATACCATCTTCTACCATGTACGCACAGTTCTGGTGAGATTCACAATCTGTGGGTACAAACATGAACTACTGCTTCTGCTCAAGCATCCACACCAAAATGTAAAATTACAGTGGGCATTAAAACAATACAACCTAGTACCTCTACAAGAAATACACTCGTTACAAGAAAGACATTGAGGCTCTGGAGTGTGTCCAGGGAAAGGCAAAGAAGCTGTGAAGATTCTGTAGCACAAGTGTGATGGGGAGCAGCTGAGGGTACAGGGATGATTCAGCCTGGAGAAGAGGAGGCTCAGGGGAGACACTGCTCTCTACAACTGCCTGAAAGGAGGTTGTGGTGAGGTAGGGGTCTGCCTCTTCTCCCAGGTAACAGTGAGAGGATGAGTAATGGCCTTAAGTTGTGCCAAGACAGGTTCAGGTTGGGTATTAGGAAAAAATTCTTCTCAGAAGGAGTGGTGAGGCACTGGCACAGGCTGCCCAGGGAGGTGATGGAGTCACTTCAAGAACCATGGAGATGTGGCACTGAGGAACATGGGTTAGTGGGCATGGTGGGGATGATCTCGGATTTGATGATCTTAAAAAACCTTTTCCAATCTTAACGATTCTGTGATTCTAGTTATTTTCTCAGTAGATTATCTATCTGGCAAAACTTGAGCAATGTACCTCCCAGGTTTCCTTCTCAGTTTCCGAAGACTGTGCTCACATTATATGTGCTCCTTTTAGAGGACACTGCCAGGTAACTCTGAACCCCCTGGATTTGGGGTCCATAATGCCCGTGCCATCAGGAGGCAGGCACATCCAGCTGGGAAGAAGGAGAATTGACAGCTGAAGAGCAGATGCAGCCAGCAATGCTGACATGGCACTTCTTCTTCAAGTCCAGCTTCATGCAAGGATTAAGCAAACATTTTAAGTCCAGTATTTGAATTATTTCAGCTTGAATAATTTAGGACAGTATTTTCAAGGCCCTCTAGGGGTGAGATGCCCAACTCTCATTAAAATTAATTAAATACAATTCATTTTAATGGGAATTGAGCATCCAAATCCCCCAGACAGCTTTGAAAATCTAAGCCTCCATTGTTAATAGAAACCCAACTAAGAAATTAGGCCTATTCATATTCTCAAACAAGTAAGGAGGAGTTTCATACTGACATCAATAGGCACATGATATTTTTTTTTCTAAAATATTTTCTTTTTTTTTTTCCTTTTTTTTTTTTTTTTTAATCTTGGCAGAGCTCAATTAACGTCAGGGATGACACTGGATTTCTCCTATAACCAATGCTGTCTTAGTTCCTTCCCTCTTTAGTTCTTTCTCTTAGTTCTTTCCCTCCTTCCCCCAATTCAAATTCTGTGTTTATATTTTTTCTTCTCAATACAGGGAACAGGAATGTGATTGTTTCACAGACTCTTTAGGTATATATATATATTTTTACTAGATTGAAATGCCACTCCAAGTAACTTTCTCATCAGATGTAGTACTTGAATTTATCTTTTATGAAGCAAATGTTGAAGCTTTCCACCAGTATAAAATGCCATGAGTACCACAAACTGCACATAAAATCTCCAATCCCACTGGATCCTATATCTGTTTATGTATTTACGCCAGTGGAGAATCTGGTCCTACAATTTTATATTGTGGCATTCTGTTTCTCTAACACAGTAAGTTATTCTGAACCTTTAAGTCACTAAGAGAAGACTAAGTCACTGTCAACCTTAAGTAGAAATAAGACAAATTCTGTTTAACGCCAGCAGAGACAGTGCTGGTTTTAGGCTGGTTACTGCACTTGATGCTTCAGTCACTTGCCCCGGAGCAAATCAGAAATGACCCCATTGAAAAATCTTATTCTTTACCTATTGTTTATTTTCATAAAATTGCCTGGGGACAGAGACAATGTATGCCACAGCTGGTGGTCCTCTTTCAGTGAGCATCAGCTCCCGCGGTGCCTGTAGTTCCTCTTTGTTTGCAGGAGTTACTCCTGATTTGCTGCATCCATGCAAGAAAGAAAATCAGCCCCAAAGCCATATGCAGATTTGAGATTAACCTCCAAAGCCAATCAGAGAGGCAGGTTTCAGTTTTCTCAGCCCCTGGAAAAAGAAGTACTTGGACATAGATCTTAACAGCTCGTACACCACCTCTGGTCCTGTTACTGCCAATTGTCTCACTCAGACCCCACTAACCCAAGTAGTTACACTGCCACACCTCACCTAATCCCAAGGCACTTGTAAGCGTAAGTAACTGAGGTATTTTCCATGGAAAGTTACCTTTTCTCTTGTATTAACATGAATAAATGCAAAATAATAACGTTTTATCTTGCTTTCTCTTGGATGTCATTGGTGTCTTAGTAAGTGGTGCATTGTATTATGTTTCTGGACCTTAAAGTTTATAACCCTTACTTTCTACATCATTACATTTTGTTCAGATTAATATATTTTGAACATCTTCCTCCATTGTTTTACTCTTTCCATATTAGTAAAAAACATCTTCGGCATCCAGAACGGCTTACATCATGTTAACAATGCATCAGATTGGATTAATGCATTGTAACGTCATTACTGATTCAGTTCCACATGGTCATTTTTCACGTTCTGTTGAAGACAAAAACAAACAAAAATACAATTCATTCCACACTGTCATCCCTTTGTCCTGACCAGAACAACTCGATCGTGTTGAAGAAGGCATGAACCATATCAACCAAGACATGAAGGAGGCCGAGAAAAATTTAAAAGATTTAGGGAAATGCTGTGGCCTTTTCATATGTCCTTGTAACAAGTAGGTACTGGGTACCGGCTCTGCTATGTGGTGTCCAGTTTTTTTTGTCACAGTGAATGTCTGAAGTTTTTGTCTTTTTTTTCTTTGTCCTTTTCCATCTGCTTCATTCTGTGGGGATAAAATACTTGTGTTTAATCAGAACAACTGGAACGCATCGAAGAGGGAATGGACCAAATCAATAAGGACATGAAAGAAGCAGAAAAGAATTTGACGGACCTAGGAAAATTCTGTGGTCTTTGTGTCTGTCCATGTAACAAGTAGGTGCTGCCTGCCTCATCTCTTTGAGCACTTAAGGCTGATCCCAAAGGCCTTGTGAAGCTCATCCTTGCTAGGCACATGGACAGGATGAGCATGTGGCATGCAGAAGGAACGATTCTGGTTCAAACGCATTCATCTCATAGCATAGACAAGTGACTGGAAATTACTGTAGATGCATTAAAATCAGGCATACTGCAGTGAAAGCTTCACTGTTGACACCTTCTAATGGTATAAGTTTCAACATTTTACACAAAGTGTACTGAGTGGTTCCATTTTCCAGAGATCAAAACCACTGGAGCTACTTTATTCCTGGAGGTCCTAAATTTTAAAACATTTTCGCAAACAAGTTTAATAAGGAACAACAAAAAACCCTATAGTTTAAAAATGCAGAAGAGGCAATAATAAACACTAGTCAAAATTATAGATGAAAACCATACTTCTCATTGTTCAACAGAAATTGTTCTCGACAAAACTGAAGAAGACAGGATGTTTCACAATTGGAACTCAACTTGAAATGGTTTTTATCCTGTCATAAACAACCAGATTTGAGAAAATCCAAGAAAAAAAAATTATCTCATTTGGGTAGCATGTACACTAAGGAGAAATGTTGAAATGTATCAAATGTGCTTGCATGCCATCACTTTTGAACGAAACTGTCCTCCAGTAATGCAAAGCTTGTTTTAACTGCCAGATGAAAATGTGAAGTACTGTTATGTGGTGTAGGAAGTTGGGGATAAAGTGGGCAGACCAGAAGTCCTCAAGGAACAGCAAACCCAGCATGCAATGAGTCAGCAATCAGATAGATTACAGTGAAAGCATTTATAAGTGATTGGCCAGAGACTGCACAGAAAACAAGGCAGAGAGCAGTGGTTCTGCAGTACAGTACTCTCTTCCTGCATGGCACAGATGCTTTCTTCATAGTCAGTTCTACAAAGATTATCCAGACCAAATGAAAGTGAGCTGCCATGAAATTCAGTGGAAATTTGGCCCAGAACAGAAAGATTAGGACTGGATTTCTGCCTTCTCAATCCTGATTTATTTTGAAGAGAATTCCCTTGGGACACAATGCAGTTACTGCCTCAGATTTCAGAATTGGTTTTGCTCCTGTGTACCCAGCTACAAATACTTTGCAGAGGTAAACAGTCTGCACAGAATATGTATGCTATTGCCTTGATATACAGAGTGGGAGTAAGGCAATAAGAAATGGAAAGAATGGAAAGAAGGACACACACTCACATAGAACTTTTGAGTGGGTTCTCCTGCAGTCAGTTCCAGCTCTGATATTGCTTGCATCCCTGATAGTCTTCTGAATTAGAACAGGCAGTTGAACAAGTGCAGGAGAGCTGCAGGTACAGAAGTATGCAGCAGTACCTGAGACACTCCCACACTCTAAAAGCTGTTACAAGCTAAAGAAGAGCAAGCCAAGACAGCATCTTGCTCCTCCTGGAACAAAAAAATTCTTCCCTGAAGCACAAAAAATCATGTATTTTGCAGAAATCTTTATTTTTCAGAGCAGATTTAATTGTTCTATTCTGTAGGAAAGGCTGCTCTGAACTGACAGCCAGACCTGTGGCATGGATGGGGTTAGTAGCTGACACATGGCACTGAAGCATTTACAACAATGATTGCAGTATCATGAAATCAATAGGTGCAGGAACAGGAAAATACTGTATGCATACGATGTTCATTTTTCAAGGTGTGTCATCCCGGCTATAAGGCAGCATTCTGCCTTTGCAGACTGCAGTCCAATTTCATAATCTAGCACTGCTAATCAGTGAACATGTTTAGAAACAAAATATGGATGAACAATGCTTTTGTAGCCTGTTCCTTTAGTCACCGTGCCAGGAACCAACTGGTACAAATAAGATGATATTCTGAGAAGTGTAGTGTAGGAGGGAGAGAAATCCAGATAGTTCTGAGCATTAGTATCACCATGATCTTTTAGTGCTTTTCTGGTTAGTGGTAAATTAAATGCACATATTTCATAAAGATTAACTGTTTCACATATAATTGTACTTTGCTGTGAATATAACTCAGTGAGTCATATCAAAATGTAAAGCTTGACCCTCCATTCTTAGAAGACCCACAATGCCCTTGTCATGAATCTTAGGCTAGACTGCAGTCAAAAGGACAAACGCTCCTGACCTTGAGCAGGCCCAGGCTCCACCTGTATTAATTGCAACTCCACAAGGAAATAGAGGTTGGGCTCTGGGTACATTAAATCATTCACTTCTAACGTAGACTCTGAGTTGTGTGGGTCTAAAGAGCAGACAAATATCTGTAAATATATGAGAGCTACTTTCACTTATTTCTGGAAATGTGAAACTCAATTGTTAGTTTCAGAGATCTAAGAAGAAATAAGCCAAGCATCCTCTTTCTAACTCTTCACAAATTTAATAGAAAGTAAGCAACGAAACATCAGATGGGAAATATCCTCTTTGCACCTGCATTTTAATTCTATATGGAAGGATGCAACACATCTTCAGGCTTAGCAGATACTGAGCTCCTTCAGGGGGCAAGGAAAGAACATAAAACCAGAGATAAGTTTGTTGTGTTCTTTCCTGAAGTCCCCAGAAGCATGCTGTTTCTCTCCCAAAATCCAAGCCACAGGGCTGTTTATATGACTGACTGTTGCTGACTGAAGAACAGGGAAACCATGGGGATTTGCAGTTTCCAAGAAGTCTGTTGAAAACTGCTCCATTTCTAGAATAAAATCAAGAATTTGCAGAGACAGATCCTGAACACTCATGCTGTCTTGTTTAAGTATTCAATCTTGTCTGACAGCTCCAATGCAGCATCCCTAAATATGCTACACATGCTAATCTACCACTGAAGGTATGCCTGGATTTTAATTTTTGTCCACGGCAGCTCAGTCAAAAATGGCTCTTTGAAAGTGAATAACAAATATAACAAATACAGTGACATGCTAGGCTACTATAAAGTCCTATACTTTAAAAATCCTGAAGGAAGTAATGATCCATTTTTGCCTGTGTCTTGCTTATTGTGAAGGCTGTAATTGCTGATGCATTTAGAGTATGACGAACTATTGGAGCAACTGTGCTTACTGAGAATGCTTTACTTCTTATTCATGCCTGTAGCTGGTGCATGAAGAAAATGTAGAAAAACTTCCCTTTCTGATGCTAGATTGCTTGTATCTATTCTTTTCTCCTGCACTCATTTCACTTCTGCCTATTTTACTTTTTGTCTCTGTGGACAAAGGTTTGTACATCAACTGTAGATGTATGATTACTATTTTCATGTACCGATATATTATTTGAAAATCTAACAAACCCTATGAATTTTATGATAAAATAATCCCCAAACCACCTTGGTAAAGGTTAGGGGCTTTAACTGCCTCTTATGCCACATATATGTTAACAACAGCAAAAGCCCAATGTTCTGCATTGTAAAATGTTAAAGTCTAGCCAAATCCTTTTGACTCTAAGAGGGTGTGTTGCTGTGATGTGATGTACACACTATACTTGGCAGTTATGTTTTTATGTCTGTCTGCCAATACGTTCTCTGTGTTTGATGTCACAACGTATGTGTCACTGAAATGAAACAATGTTTTCTACTTATCTGTATTTCTTCTCTCTTTTTTTTTCTTCTTTTTTTTTTCTTTTTCTTTTCTGGAAACTCAGTCAACATCCAAAAACTTGTGTGAAGTGTTGTGGACTTAAAAGTTGCAATTCACCCTATTGGCTACAAAACCTCTGACCATCACAGTTGTTGTGGCAGTAAAGTTTAAAAAAAAAAAAAAAAAAACAACCCAAAACTAAACAAAAAACCATCCTTTTACTCAGGGTTATGATATATCGGTATACAATCAATGACCCTCTGAAAACTCATTTGCTTGATTCAGCTTCTAGCTTGGAGAAGTAAAATTTTGCATTTGTCCTTGTCCACTGGATGCTTTGTTACTCATCAACTTTTTTGCATAGGCTTAAATCAAGTGATGCTTACAAAAAAGCCTGGGGCAATAATCAGGATGGTGTTGTAGCCAGCCAGCCTGCACGTGTTGTAGATGAACGGGAGCAGATGGCCATCAGTGGTGGCTTTATCCGCAGGTGAGCCTTTTTATCCACTGTTTTCTCTCTATTTTCCTTGTCACTGATATATTTAGATTTCTTCCATATGGTCATGAGTTCTGTGACACTTGTTAACTCCTTCAGTGACACTGGGTAATGTGATGGTGCCAGTGTTTTCCACCATGTTACCATGCACCAAAGCATTCAGCAGCTCTTCCTGTCTTTTCTAAAAGAAAAGAGCCTTAGGCTCTCTGCCAAAGCAAAGCCAAGCACAAAACTTGAAGTACAATTTCTACCAGAGGTAAATAGTTTTTGAGAAAACCACTTCCCTACTCATGATCATCCAGAGACCCTCACTGAACAGGGAATGTTGCCCCATTCCTCAGCTGCCCAGAAGCCAATTTATCCTTCAGTGGCAATCCCTGGCACTCAGGTGAAAGCTACTTTGAAATACACAGTTATACTAACTAAACTGCAAACTTTCTCCAGTACATGGGGATTCAACAACAACTACATACTGATTACACTGCTTACCAAGTATGTATTTAGATGACAATGTTAACAGCTAAATGGATAAAGGCATACCAGTAGGCAAAGCTTTGATCTCTGAAGATTAAGGATGCTGGCTTAATAACTAATTATCTTTCCAAAAACTATTATCCACTTATTTTTTTGGTTGCTGTAATAAAAGGAAATCAGTGCGATAGAAACAATGCTGTCATGCAATCTGGAGTGTGGGATGGAATTGCCATTTAAGTTTGCTGGGTCTGCCACTCACTTTTTTTATTATTTCTGGATGGCAGCCCTATCACAGCAAAGGCTGAGACATGCTAACAGAATAGCAGTCAAGAAAGTTATGCCATGGCATAATTCTTCCACGAATAGCTTGTAGTACCCTTTTAGTACCTCAATGAAGACAAATTACACAAGAGACTCAAAGCAGTCATTTTGTGAGTGGGAAACATTTCCAAGTGCCAGTCTTCATGTGCCTCTTCAGTCCTGGGAGCACTGAACTTGGTCCTCAATCGAGTGCAAGTGTTTCCTTTTAAAAAATAAGCAACTGTAAAAGATGGGGCTAAGAGAACAGACAAAAGGCAAATAAACTGGGAAAATCTGATTCTATCTGTTGAAAACACATTTAATTAAATACAAGGTTGGGTCAGGATTTTCTTGCCCAATATTTTGGCAAGCCCCAAGTTCGTGAAGAATGAACGGTATCCTGTGTGGTTGAACACAAGCAGCAGCTACAGCTTTAGTTCCACTGCCTTCTGGCATTTCCCACACTGTAATCACACAAAGATCCAAATGAAGTGTCCTTTCATTCTTCCACATCATTTGAGAAAGCCCACTGCTAGCAGGGAGACGTAATAAGTGGTACAGACTAGCTCAGACAGCAACACTTTTAGGAGCAGAAGGAATGAACAGTACAAATTGAGAGTGACAAACTCAGACAATTAATCCCAGCATCCAAAAAATAAGTATGTGAAGGTTTTCAGGACAGCTACTTAATAATCCCCTTTTTTCAAAGCTGAGCACTGTAGCATGCTCCACAGCTGACAGGCAAGGGAGGATGCAGGAGAGGTTTTGGGTGAATTAGTTTCAGGAGAATCTCTTCTCTCCTTGCTTCAAATAATTGGTTGGTTTTATTACTTCAAGGGTAACAAATGATGCCCGGGAAAATGAAATGGATGAGAACCTCGAGCAGGTCAGTGGCATCATTGGCAACTTACGTCACATGGCCCTGGACATGGGCAATGAGATCGACACACAGAATCGCCAGATTGACAGGATCATGGAGAAGGTAAGAACTGACATTTCTAAGAGAACCCTGAAAAGGGCGGTGTTTTCCCTTCTGCAAGCACAGGCTGCGCATAAGAAGGGCAGATGTGTCTACCAGCTGGTTCTCAGCTCTTTAAAAGAGGTCATGCTGTAGTTTTAATTCTGCTCAGACGAGGACAGATGACAGAAATAACTGTTGGTGCTCCACTCTCTTCTCTTTCCAAATCTTTGGGCCAAAACAGAACTTGCTGCTGTGGGTCTTTAGTAACTTTCAGTGCTGGTTGGGTTGAAGCAGCACTTTTGGGTTTGCAAGACAACAGCTAGTGAGGAGACCCCTTAGCACAAATATAGACTACTTCTGCAAGGGTGTTGGGAAAGGACAAATACCCTGAGTTGTGCAGAACCATGGAATTTGGACCCTGGCACTTCCTGGCATATTTTAAGTCTTCCCAGACTTTCCTTCCCTCAGAAACTGCACAAGCGATTTAGAATAGGATTGCTTCTTTAGAGGACCAGTCACAAAAAGGAGATGGGGATGCATTAAGCAAGGCTTTGCTGCTTGGTAACAGTCCAGCTAGGCTTGTCATACTGCCTGATTATAATCACATTACAACAGCTCTCTTGGTGTGTGTACATAGAACTGGACCATAACATGGGCCTGGTGAAGTCCAGAAGCTCAGTATTTCTACTGTGATATCACCAGCTAAAAAGGTAGAAAGCACTGTTCCAGTGCCAGACCTGCATTGCAGATTTCTGAAGCATAAAGCAGTACCCTCCAAACCCGGCTGGGATCTCACTGCCATACTCACATCTCAAGATCTGCAAGCCATCTGCATTCATACTGGCAGCGCTCCAGGCACAGACAGTCAGGCTGAAGTGACATAAGAGGCTAGATCTTCATCTGGTGTAAAATCAATACAACACTTGACTTCAGCTGAGATTTACACAGCCTGAGGATCTAACCCAAGGACTTACATGTGCTGCTTAGAGTTAATGCTGACCATAAGAGGGAAAGCTTGTACTCTTGAGCCTTCTGGCACGTGCAAACCTTCTCAGATGAGCAGGATGTCCATGCTTGTTTTTCATGTCAGTTAATTACACGAGAGCCTAGTATGCACACATACACACACACACACACACACACAAAAAGAAGAAAAAGAAAAAAAAAAAAAAAAGAAATAGCAGTCAGGGATTCAGTCAGCTCACTTTCCTTATTCGAGTTTGATTCCAAGAAGGATTAGGTGAAGAATATGTTGCCTTACAGGCAGGAAGCTAGTCTCTGACATAGTCATACAACATAGAAGAATGCATGGTTTTGTGTCAGTCAAAAGCCTGCTTCATAAAGCTGCATCTATTAGTCTGCATATATTGGAAAATGTACATCATGTCACCATGATGCCAATCTGCAGCACTTCCTATTTTAGGAAAAAATGAAATGGGTGGTTGGAAGTGAGAGATTTACCATTGTTGTTCATATGAAAAGCAGCAGAAAACAGCAAATTAATCTACACTGCAACGTGGAAAATTATCCATCCCATGCCATAACTGGGTTTAAATAACAAGTCTATGACATAGATTATTTTTTCAGAGGAAGAACAAAGACACGCACACATTGGTAGCTATCCTGCTCATGACATAGCATAGTAGCAGGAGACATTCCCTGCGGATAGAAATCAGATGCATCCTATTCACGTCTGCAGGATGCTATCACAAAACGCAAAGATCCTAACAAGGATTCTCCTATCAGCTCCTGCTTGTAAACATCTGGAATTTGAAAATACTGACCAGGCCCCTTGTGAACATGAAGAACGTGGGCCATATCTCTAGGCAGTGCATGTTGAGAGTAGTGGCTAACTGAGGGACTGGCCTTCCACACCTGAGTGGTTTTCCTAGAGAGTAGGTATGCAGTGTTTCATACAGCAAATGGAAAAAACGTTGCTAGCTAATGCAGTTCATTAAATCCAGTCTCATAGGCATGTCCTGTTGGTCAGAGCCCTTGGCTAAGAAGAGTGACACATTTCTGAAAGATGGACTTGCAGTGTACACAAAGGAATCATGAAAGCAGCATAAAAATAGGAGTCTTCAGTCTTAGTGAAAATCTGCTGAATTTCTCTGAGTAAGAACCTGTGGCCCAAGCAGTAATGAGATACTAAAAAAGGAAACATAAAATCTGTTAAAGATAGAAATTACTGAATCTGGATAATACCAAATACCAAAACCAAAAAATATACATGCTTCCATTCTGCAACAAGACATGGCAATAGGCATCACCCCTGGCTGATGGCAGGCAATGCAGGGTGGCTGGAGTGGTTTTGTTTTTCTGACCAGCTAGAGCACTGTGCTTTCAGTCAACTATCATCATTAGAAAGATCCTTGGTTGGCATATGTTGCAAAAGCTTGGGTACCTCACCAAGCTAACCCAAATGCTTTTAAAGCACTTATGTTAAACTGGATGTGTGCATCCAAACCAGAGCAATTTCATAATGCAGAGAGGTAATCTAATCTATTCATGGTAATCAGATAAGGCAACAAATAAAAGGTTTTATCCTTCCTTTAGATCAGAGAAAAAGGGACAACAACTAAAATGATGATGTGATAAGTAGGTGAAAAAGGTCAGATACCATCACCAAAAGACAGCCTGTTCCAAAAAAGAGCCATTAATGAAGAGCTGGGAGGAAACTAGAAGGGCTAAAAACACTTTTTCTTGACCCAGTTGGGAAGGTCTGGGCAAGGACTCTCACTCACTTGGATGAAACATCGTTTACCAAATTTAGGCTTCAGTATTCCCATTTAGAAACATTATGTTTCATCAACATTTAACATTCAATCAATATTGATGTATTTCATGACAAAGTTAAATGCTTTCAAGCCATTAATTTATCTTTCAGGTAATCTTTTGGCAAAATCTATTCTGTAATAGACAAGGTCAAATTCATGGATAAAAAACAGAAACGTGGTTCATACTGAGTACTTATGGTGATTTACTCTTGCAGAGAATCTGGCACATGCTGCTGTACTAAAAATACATATTTACATTTGCCAGAACAATTAGGGAGAAAAGCCCAAGATGCTTAAGAGTGATTTATTGCAGATCTGTATAACCATTTTCAAAGGTTTTGAAATGAATGTGGGAAAGATGCTTCAGCCTTTGCAAATTGAAGATTTAAAATAAATCTGCACTATTTGGGTACACCCCAGAGAGCTGGCAATAATCATCAAAGCAAAAAATAAAAATAAAAAATGAAGACATCAAACTGCAGAAAAGAGTTTGCTATTTGATGTCACGCTTTTAAAGCAATAACACAACTCTCACCTTTCCCACAGGTCTCATTTCAAACACTGAAAGCACTTTCTATCTAGTCCTCTGCTAGCAATATGGACTTGAAAGGAGCTTTGCCAGTTTTTGTCAGCTACAATAATGTCTCTGACTCCAAAACTAAGTTCTACAGAGCAACAGAAACCATGTTTAAAGTCTCTGCCCTCTCAAACAGAACTCCAAAATCTGTTGTTCTATTAACAGCATTTTTTAAGTATGGCAAGTGTTACAGCACGGAAGACAGTGAAGTTAACAGTTCAGCCCACACTGGACTAAATTCCAGTTTGATTTTTTCAAATGATGGTAGAATCCCAAATCATGATGGAATCCCTTCCTTCTTAATTCCCATCTGTGCAGCTGCCTGATCAAAGAGGTTGCCCTGTCTTACAGCTACATTGAACTCCTTGTTGAGAGAGAGGAGTAATGGCAATACTTCTGCTTTTTCCTTCCTTGTCACACACACAGTCAAAAGGTCCAGACAGAGTCCAGGTCCACTGAATGCAAGCCTTACAGAGAACTGGAAGATTTTCACTAATGAAATGGACATGCACATCACAATTTTCATCCTGTCATCCATCACTGTTGATGGTGCAAGCTATTAGCACCACCCACAGATCTGGCATGGCATTTAAGAGAAACTGAATACAAACACAAAAGCTCACAAAAACTCAAAGGCTACTTACTCAGTGTCACAAAATCAGGCTAATCTGTAGCTTCCATTTGTTTTGTTTTTCCTAACAGCCAAAACTAAAGGAGTGCCCACAAAGCACTGTGCACGTTCTCTCTCTGCCACATAATCATCTGTCCCCTTTCTTTGTGTTTCCCTAGGCTGATTCCAATAAAACCAGGATTGATGAAGCCAACCAGCGTGCAACAAAGATGCTCGGCAGTGGTTAAATGCAGCAAAGTGCATTTCCTTTTAATGCTGTCCCAGAGGGCAGTACCTTCATGCTTTTATCATGGTATTTACCTACTAGGTTTGCACACATGCACATATCAGCCCCATTGTAAATGTTGTCCTGTGTAGTTTGTCAGCTTTCCAAAAATGATACTTGTAATTAATTTTTTTCTAGATATCTTTCTTTCCAAAGGTTGTACATAGTGCTGATTTGATGGCTATAGCTCACTATGATGTTTTTTGGGATTTTCCCTTTCCTTGTTTCTGTTTGGATTCCTTTTCCTTTTTCCTCTCCTTTTTTTAAATGATGTTTGCTGAATGACAACCATGTTGGAATGCTAAACGTGCTGTTAACCTTTAAATATACAGTATTGTTCTTGTAAAACTGTGACATTCCACAGAGCTACTGCCATGCTCCTGTCTTTGGGTATCACGATGTTTAAGCACTTAAACCTGCTGTCTTCAGTTCTTCATTGCCATTATCTGTTGTTATGATTTCATGATTAGACAATGTGGAATTATCTTACTATAACAAGCATTGCACTACAAAGTGATGTGATTTATGCATTTATGCATGAGGAATAAATAGACTTTTAGACTCCTACTTAAACAAGACTTTTTCCCATGGCAGTAGCATACCAACAATGACAACAAAAGCATGCTCAGTATTCGGACTCTTTTGGGACTATGTTATACCAGCAAGTTTGCAGTCGTGCCACTTTTTCTTGTTGATATATATATATATAGAGTTACTAATCATGATCATTTTTTTTAATTATGAAAAAAAGAGGGATTTGGCACTCACCATTTAGCCATTGCCAGCAAAACGTGCTTGGCTGAAAATATGTCAAAGACAAAAAGAATAAGTGTAATATATTGGGTTTGTCTGCTGCTTTTGAAGACTATCTTTTGAAGGAAACGACTACCATATGAAATGGTGCAAAGAAATGTAATTTTTATAAGGCTCTCTCTTACTAGTCGCTATCCCCATGTGGTTTGTTATCAGTACAGTTCTCTGTTGCTTACCTAGAGCTATGCACACCAAATCGCTGAGATGTTTAGTAGCTGACTTAATTAAAAATAATAAAAAAACCTAAATGAATGAACTCTAGATAAACTGTGAGATAAATATCATTTACAGCATGTAATATGAAATTCCTTATGTCTCCTGTCAGTTTGTGAAGTGATTGACATTTTGTAGCTAGTTTAAAAATTATTAAAAACTATAGATCTCAGAATCCATGCTTGCTTTATCTATTCGTTGTTCTATGTGTCAGCGAGACCCAGTTATTTGTCACTAACTGGGAAAAGGAGAAGGGCAAAGAAGTCCAAAGACTCTTTACTAATTGGTTCTGTATGAGAACTAGAAACAAAAGATTTCTGTTTGCAATATTGTATAACAGGAGAAGTGTCTGCTCTAAAAATAGCATTTTACACTAAGTACAAAGTGACTATTATTTTAAATAACTTGGCTTGGATTGTCGAACACTGAATCAAAATATATTTTCTTGTTCAAGGGAAAGGAAAATGAAATAAATGATATGCTGCAAAAGGATACAGTTCCTTAGTCAATACAATTCATTCCTGTGGTGGATCTGGACACATGATACATACCTCTTTTCAAGGAACACTTTCAACTACAGAGTTTGTGTATTTTGCTAAGAATATATATTTTTAAAGGACTAACAACAGCTAACATTCACTGCCAGTGAAAAGTGTTATCATATTTTCCCAGGGTTTTTTTTTTTTTTTTTTTTTTTCCCCTATATGAACAAATCATGATTAACTCTACATGAGCGACAGTTCACTCATGCATCTCACATGGCCCTAAGTCAAAATACACAAAGAGCACAAATGCTAGCATAATTAAAATCACATGCTAATGTATACACAAGCAGCATTTTCTTTAGCAGCTTCTTATTTTTAGTATCTACTAAAAATTCATTTATGTAAATATTTCTCCCCTTAGTTTACTCTAAGCCAAAGAGTAAACTTCAAGCAATTATTGTTAATCTGCCGGCCATTTCCAATCCTGTTCATTCAGGGA
The DNA here is from genome assembly GCA_037305975.1 of Chrysolophus pictus. Taxonomy (NCBI): domain Eukaryota; kingdom Metazoa; phylum Chordata; class Aves; order Galliformes; family Phasianidae; genus Chrysolophus; species Chrysolophus pictus. Next base: position 97,440,720 of record CM074578.1, read on the forward strand.
TTCTAGCACTTGTGACAGCACTGTCATCCTACAGTGTCAAGGCTACTGAAAGGCGGGCAGTAATCATACTGGAGAATGTGACAGTATGAGAACATACAAATAACAAATGCAAGGGTGTTTGGAAAGGGTAAGGGAAATATAAGAGGGTATCGATGATACTAACGGAGATGTCATTCTTGTCTGTGTGACAATAAAGCACTCTATCTGAAGAAAATCAAACCTTTGAAGGCCATCATAGCTGTCCAAAAATACACAGTGTTGTTGTGGAGGAAAAATCGCTACGGCTTGATGTCTGCTTTTGTATTGAACAAAGATGAAGAGAAAACCAAATGAAGCTTTCTGCCAAACTGAAAATTAAAAGCGTAGAAACATTGAAATGTTTCACTGTATTTGTTGTCATATCCTCCCGCCCCACTGTAGGCAGGGCCTCTGAGGAGTCAGCTGAATATGGCTTCAGTAAATAAGTGTAATATATTGTATTTCTCTGATGTTTTTGAAAATTGACTTTTGCAGGATTCATTATTCTTGAAATAATTCAAAGAAAGCTTCAATCTCATGCAGTTTGCACCTAGAACAATCCACTTCTGATCATTAAGTTTTTTACTCAAATCCCTGACACAGCAGCTGACTCAATAGTTTTAAAGGCAATGCTGTCTCAAATGTGACATTTCCCCTTTTTCGTTTGTCCCATCCTGCTCTGCCCAAGTTTCCCACAGTGTGGTGCAGGCTTCCCCTGAGCTAGCACACGTACAGTGCAGGATTACCTGCTATAGAGGCAAGGCTCACTGCAAGGAAGGGGACAGGCAGTGTCCCCTTCCTCCAGGCAAGGAGTTGGAATTACAACTCCCCTAAGATGACAAGATCCATGCTTAGTGGCTTCTTTCGTATCATACACACACCTCCGTTTGTAGTCTAGGTGGGAAATATCAAAGTAATCATCTAGAAGGATATTTGAACGTTATTCCTCAATTACATAAAACACATAAGTAGTCTAATGTGCTGTGCAAAAAGTCATCTTCATTAAATATCTAGCCTGATTTCAGTAGTGAGAAACTCAGACAACTGGAAAATTTAATAACGTCCAGGAAGCTCATCTGAAAGAAAATTTAAAGCCTCAAGGATGTTAATACTTAACATCAGCATGACCACACCAATTCTAAACTGGTTTTGGTTTTTCAGACTGATAGAAACACACAAGAAAAAACTATGGGTCTTACTGTGTCATCTGATAGAGCGTATCTTATGACAAGAACACAGACTTGATACAGAAGTACAAAGTGAAAAATAATTAATTGATTAACACTCCTTGCAAATTTGGTGTTAATAGTGTATATAACAAGAAAAAACTCTAATAGTAAAGAGCTTTTTTTTTTTTTTAAGAAATGCAAATTGTGTGAACATACAGGTGTTAAGTACGATACATCCTTTGTTTCTGAAGATAACTAAATATATCACAGTTTGCTTGGCAAACTATAAAGCTTCTCCTTAGAGAAATGCCTGTGCCACATGACATGTTTATTACAGATGTACATTAAATCTTCAAGAGAGATAGGTGACAGTTACTCTCCAAAACACTCTGTGTGACACAGCAGTAGCTTCCACAGGCTTTGGATCTCGACCCAAATATGGCAAGATTGCTCAAGACTTATTTGAAGGATCTGAAAGAAGACAAGTTCATTTTCATACTCTTTTCCTCCCTTTGTTCTCCTACATGTACATATGCACATATAAATCTTTAGTTTTAAAGGCACTGAAAAGGGAAGAGCTGAGCACTTAGTAATATGGAAAATTACGTGTGTCAGAGACAGCTTAAGTACCTGCACTGTTGCTGTGTGCGCCTGTGGGTGGAGGTGTGCAGGATGAGACTGCTGTCTTCTGAACCATTTTGTTGCCTTTCCAGAAAGAGGTGGGGACAGTTTGGAATTTAATAGAACATAAATGTAGTATTTTTAAACCTGTGTATAACTATTAAAAAATGCAGACCCAGGAGAGGAACTCTGCTGAGAAGTTAGGGCACCAGGATGGTTAGATGGGCTGGGGCTGTGCTTGGCTAATTCATTTTGCAAAGCACTTTCCAAAGAGCTGGATCCTCTGCAACAGGAGTCAGAGAGATTATGCTTGTGTTGTAAAATACTAAGCATTATCTGTTTGTTTAGTTTGAATGTTATTTTATAATTAAAAAAATAATAATCAAGATGGCCTTGAGGGAAATCAAAATAAATTATTACATGGGACCATCCAATTCCCGGGCATTTGAAATGTATGCTGAGATCACTGCTGCCTGTGCAAATACTGCATATACTGGGGAAAACAATTTGGACTTCTAGGAGTCAAGCAGCTGGTAGTGGACGGAATGGATGCATGTTTCTGCTTGGTAGGCTTCAGTGCTTTTTGCTGAAAATGAAAAGTAGCAACGAGGGTGTCAGGGCCATTTCTGCTTTAGTATAAAAATAAAAAATGCTCTGGGAATCTTTCATGGGAGAGTCCTAGCCTTGAAATGTGTTTTCTCCCCACAGACCAGATTCCAGCTCCCTCTACACTGCTTCTTACTCAGCCTCCAGTACATCCTGAACCTCTGCCCCACTGCTTCTCCTGTCCCCTCCTCTGGTTTCTCTCAGCTCATCCCACTCCTCTCATCTCCCAGCACACTACCAACTGCTTTATGCCTTTCCTTTTCAGTTGTTCTCAGTTGGCCTTCTTTCAGTCCTGCACCCATTTCACTTACTTCACATCCACCTACCTGCATGTTTATCGGTCCCAGGCTTTCAGTCAGGCTGTCTCCCCAATTCCAGCAGGAAGAACCTTGGAGAAACAAGGAGCCTCCTGCTTTCCACTCCACAGCTGAGCACTGTACGTACTGCTCCACTACCACCTGGAGGGACACCCTGTAAAAAGCCTTTTTCAGCCTTGTCAGTCCCAGCAGACAACTCACAAGTTGCCAGGGGGATTTTTTGGATAGCCTATCCAGTCCACCAAATTTTATGTCTCCAGTCCCCAGTACTGATAGATACTAGTGTTTCTCTATGAGACAGCTGGAGGACCTTTTTCAACACAGACAAATCAACTTCCCTTTACCTCCCCAAATTTTATTTATAAAAAAAATAGATTGTGGCAATTTTAAATTGTAGCTTTCAAACTTGTGCTTTTAAAAAGTAGTACAAGGAAGCAGGATTCCTTCACCCCACCTGGGATATATTCCCTATGCTGGGTTATGTCACCCAAAATCTCTAACAACTCAAGCTGGCATAAGAAGGTTAAAATGAAATAGCATATCAGAAACGGTTCAGCACACTTCACTATAGGAAGTCCTAAGCTAATTTGCTAAGCGTTAGCTTAAATATAGGCAGCTGTAAATTCCACTTACGGCACAGTAGGTTTTCCATCTCAATTCTGATGGAAAGTTCACTAAAATGAACAAAACAGCCCTTATCTACATTCGTGGGGGGCTGATTAGACCTCTGAAGCATAAATATGCATAAATCCCACTGCACTAAGGATTTTCTTGGGTATCAAAAGCAACAGCATGCAAACGTGAGCAAAATACCTTGAAGAAAACATAACTGTTTTAACTTCATTGCACAGTACTGCCAGTCTTGACTACATCAACAATAAGTCCCACTAAGGTCAGTGTTTTACAAATGACTTTTGATGTGTAGGATCCCTAAAAGTCTAGGTGGCCCCTTGAACAGCTGGACCATATTACAAAACCTGTGAAAACACATGCTGAAAAGTTAACTTTGGAGAAAATGGCAGCTATCATTTTGATACAGCCTTAAGCACTTATCTTAAAGCATATTTTCAGTGCATGCTGCACATATTTATTTCTTAGATTATATTAGAATATGAGGGGAAACTAAGCAAAAAGAGGAGACTAAATGAACTGCTGCTTCTCTCAGGCTATCCTTACAGCTTTACCCTCAGATGTCAGCCTATATTCACTGACTTGCTTGGCCTTGAGCTCAAAAAAGAAGAAAGCCCATTTGCCCTCAAAATAAAGTACAATTTTACTTAAAGCCCCCCAGGTATACAACAGAAACACTAGCAAGTCAGACAGCTGGAGAAAAGGAAAGGGCTGAGGCCAGAGAAAAAAAACAACTGAGTAACAGTAAAACACGCTGAGAAGCAGAACAGCTGCAGTGGATGTGAGGACACAGCAGGACCGCAAGCCATAGCCTTGCAGCGGTGCAGTGCTCCGAGGTGACCTGATTTAAAGACATACAGCAAGCAGGCAGAAAGGACTTGGCAGTACAGACACATGCATGGTTACCTGAATGGGCAAAAACTTGAGCAAGAGTTCACCTCTGGGAGACTGCTGACAAAGCAGAGCATCGCCTGTGTACTACTCTCTTGCAGAAGTTGTATTGTTGAAATCAGGGAGCATTTACAAGAAAAGGGGACAAACTGGGAAAAAACATTGCTATATTCTTTTGTTAACATTGCTTGGGAAACTGATTACCACTCCCACATGGAGAACCAGAAGAGAACAACTCAGTGGACCACACAGGGAAGGAGAAGCAAGGTACATATGGAGAAGCAAGGTACAGGTGAGAAATGATCGCCTTTATGTGGTTTCATTTACTTCTTGACTTAAAACATGCATGGCTCTGTCCAAGACCAACAACAAGTGCTAGTCAGCAACATCTGCTCTGGCTGCTGCAGCCAGCCAGACCATGGGCAGCACACTGTGATGTCACTGTGAAGTTTGAGAATCTTCTGCCAGAATGCCTATACAGTTCAGTTGGACTCCACTTGCCAACTGACAGAGCAAAGACTGGCTTACAGCTGAAATGGCTGGAAGTACAAACATTCAGTCAAACGAAGAGAAGAAATCAAAAGTGAGCCACCTGAAGCAGAAACTTCTGTTTCTCATTCAGAGACACCAGCTGAGTCCTCAGTCTCCCCTTCTCCTGGTCCTCCAGGACAGGATCAAGGAACAGCTTGTGATGCTGCTGTAGCATCAATAAAATAAAAAAAGGATTCACAAACTTTTACTAATAGAGAAGAAACCAGATGATTAGCTCAGACTTCTTCTGAGGAGAGTGCTGGCACAGCCAGTATCTTCTCAGCCCTCAACTTTCCAGAGAACTTCTGGTTGTTGGTGGAAAGTGACCAATTTAAGACCATTTGGTAGGATCACAGTGGAAACTACATTGTTACTAATGAATAAACGTTTCAGGTGGAAGTACTGGGAAAGAAAGGGCCTGTAAGAGTTTTTGAGACTGAAAGCATGAAAAGCCTTGTTTAGTCAATTTAATCTGTATGGATTCACCAAAATTCAACACAACTTCATGAGATCTCCCCCACTTCCCAAGAGGCAGAGGAAGAGGCATTTGCTATTCATAGAAAGGTAGATCAATTGCTTACACATTAACCAACTCTCACAATACTCTGCTGGGAAAGATGGAGGGTCTAATAAAATAAGCTTTGTTAATAGAGGAGATGAGGATGACAGTTCTGATCTAGGTTTCTAGGTATTTTAGAGGTAGCAGCACTAAATAGTAGAAATGTGGATAAAATATATTTGAGTTATATCCAGTGAGTTTGAACTGATGGAACAGAAAGATATCAGGATATGATAAGCCTATTCATTTCAACACACTTGCAACATACCCTGCCATGCAAGACCGGAATTCTTTTTTCAAATGTGGAATGAATCTAAGGAGTACAAAATTACCTACATGTTAATTCTATGTGGAAGCTGAAAAGTTGTAGTATCTGATTATGGTTTTTTTTTGTTTTTGTTTTTTGATCTTATACCTTTCAGTCCCAAACAGCAAAAAACCACAAGTGTTTATTACTTAATGAAACTGTATCATTAGAACTGCAACACAAAGTTCTAGTCAGCCTAAACCATGTGTTTAAACTGATATTTTAATACCCTAATTTGTCTTTAGCAATTAAAACTCTTAGTTCCTGTACCTTGCTGTCTTTCACTCCCAAACTGATCACAACTAACTCTTCTTCTCTGCACTTTTTAGTTACTCTTCCACTGTAATTCATATTTCAGGCAAGATTACCTACAACTGCTTGAACAATGAAAGTGAAGAGATACCCAGAAGAGAAGAGACATGGCTGCATCTGCCCTGCAGGAAGATCTGAACAAGAGCAACCCAAGGAACAGCTCAGGTTCCCAGCCCACTCAGAGGACAGCTCCTGGGCCAGAGAGGAGCCCGCTAGTAGTGGATCTGGAAATAGGCATACAGACAATGGCATTTATGGGGACCCACCACTCAAGCACCATAAGAAAGCCTAAACCAGCACTGCTTCAGCTCTGTCAGCCTCTGCTGCAGTAGCAGGGAGCTAAAAGTGCTGGTCTCTGACCCCCTCACTGCTGCCATCAAGCAGCAGCCAGACCTTGGGGCCACTTCTGCTCCTCCACTTTACAATGCTCTGTCCTTCATGGTACCTGGTTTTACACCTGGCACACCACAGCAGGAGCTTCCCTGGAACCCGCAAGCATCCGAGCTGCAGGCTCTCTCTGCTGCCCCACCTTACCTTCACAAATCCTTTGCAATAGCTGTGCTGGCAGCAGCCACGCTGATGGCACCTGACAGACAGCCCCAGCAGCCCTGCACTGCCCAACGTGCACCTGCAGCTTTGGCAGAACAGATGTAGCTTTGGCCGGCACACCAGCGCAGGACCCAGTGCACACAGCGGGGACAGCAGCACCCAGTTACAAGTTCATAAGTTGATAGCTCACAGGCAGATCATTCCAGAAATAAGACATTTGAATAATAAATCTTTTCAGCTGCCAAGTCCTTTTAGTCAATCATTCATTCAATGGTGAAAAATCTAAGATCAAAAAGGGATTTTGTCTCTCAAAAGGAAGTAGAAACAATTGTTCTAACATTAAAGTAGAAACAAATGTTCTAACACTTCGTTCTAAGCCGTAGAGAGTAAGACTGGAGGTTGTTTGCAAGCCACATACACTGAGAACGTTCTTCCCAATGAGGGAAAGTTAGGAAAGACTAATTAATTAACAGTAATTTAATTACTGAAGACTCAGAAAGTGAATGTCACTTTCTTCATAGTACGAATGCTCACAAGGTATCGCTCTAAGTTATCGGGCAGTAATAACCCTTGGTTTAATTTCTGAGCTAACATTTACCAAGGTTCCATGTGCTTTGGAGAGGCCATCCCTGAAAAATCAGAGAACAGCATTCAGAAGATATGAAAAGATAAATATTTAACCTTTCTTGTTACAGAAAGGTTATAACAGATAAATTTGAGAAGTGTCTTAAATATTAAAATCACATTTCTTTAACATCTTAAATGCTATACGTTATACAAAGATGGCAGTTCCAGATATAACTGAAGACAGCATAAGGCAGCACTGCCACTGACAGAATGCAGCCCTTCTCCCTTCATCTCTTCTTGTGCCAAGCCAGCATTTTGCACATCCATGTAGAGAGCACGAACGCTGAAAGCTGGTCAGGCTTTTCTGAGATTAGACCAGTTCCTTAATGTAGCTCAGCACTGGATCACACTGCCTGGTGACCAAACATTTGGGCAAGAGAGAGTTTGAGAGAAGGAGAAAGAGAATGCAGAAGTGAAACAAGCAGACAGATAAAGGGCTGCCTTGCTGGCCACTCTCCTTGCTTAAAATACTGGATCTGGAATGTGGAATCATTGAACGCCACTGACTTTCTTAATGAAGCTGCAATATTATGAGCAGAAACAAACACTGAGTATAATTAATTTCAAAAAAAAAAAAAAGATAAACTGAAATGAAATGGACAGCTGAAGTGCTGAATAAGAAAGCTGCTTTCACCTATAAGTTGCTTACTTAACTCCAGTAGAGTCAACCTAAACAGGAACAGCATGCAATGATCTGTTACTGTTAGCCTGCATGAGTGACTGCTTTTCGTTATAGTTCCACCATTTTGTAAACTACATTTCATGTATGTAATCACAGAACATCTTGAGTTGGAAGGGTCTCACATGATCATTATATATGCTACTGTATTATTACTCTAGAATAGTTCTTGTTAATGCTTAGTTGCAGAAGTCAAGAAAAGCAGTCTAGCAAAGGAAGAAAGATTATCAAAGTTCCATGGTAGCTTAATTTAAATATTTGCTTACAATTCCCTCTAAAATACTTCTATTTAAAAGCAATCCGAAGAACTGGAATAACCTTAATTCAAGTGAAGACAGTAGCAAGGCAGTGCAGGAAAGGGCCTGGCTTCTTACGCATTAGGTGCCAGCCAGATGTTCTCCTTGCCCATCAAATCCCATGCGCCAACAGCATTTGTGTCACAGCAGCACCTCCAGGCTCCCACTTAGGTCAGCATCCCTTTGATATGTGCAGGGACAGCCCACTGCTGCCCAGCAAGTTTACAGTCTAAGCAGACAAGAAAGTTCACAGTGTAGTTACTGAAAGGAAATTGCAGGTGGCTTGCTACAAGCTAGCATCCATACATCACAGGGAGAAACCAAACTGGCTCAGGGCTATCTTCCTTTCTTTCCATCATCTTTACTGAACAGGCTCATCTTCGTTGAGTTTGTCTGGTAAATGTGCTGACAGTGCTGAAGTCTAAGTGAACGCAGTTCATTTCTCCTCGGCTATGTGCAAACTCTGCAACAGTGTGAGTCCCCCCATGCTAATCAAAATCCACCTACTATTCAGTGCAGAAACATCCAGCATGTTTCTGTAAGTTTTAAAAGTGAGAATGGCTGACGAGAATTGAAGTTAACTGAAGTTCTTTGGACGTATTACTTCTTTAACCATTGCTAAGCACCCAGCTTTGATTTTTACCCCCCAATTTTAACTATACAAAATAACTAAGCATTAATTAGGCATTCAAAAGTTCTAGTCCTGCAAAACATTAAGGAAGATCTGTAATGATGAAGGGGCTGCAGCCACCACTGAATCTTTAAGCTGTACTTTACATCCTGTCGGGCCCTGTGCTGTATTGCCTGGAAATGCTCAGCTCAACAGTTCTTGCTTCATGCAAACTCCTGAAGCTTTGAAAACCACAAAAGGTAGAAAATACTTTAAAATATTCAAAATAATTTTTGGAAAGTTTCCGAAATACAGAAAAATCTTTTGAAAGGGGACAAAGCATAAGAAGTGGGTGACAGAGCTCAAGATATTATAGTTTCAGTGAAATCCGACAGATAGCTAAGCAGAACATTTGTTCTGCTTTATTTCCAGTCTTCTGACAGTGGCTTCTAGCTAAGTATTCAATCCTGAGCCAATAAAGCAAAGTTCCACTGTTGAGGCTGAAGCTGGATTCTTCAATCTTATTTTATTTTAATGGGAACTAACTAGGACACAGGGGACAGACTTCAGCCAATGAAGTAACACTACCAATGAAAATTAACATGAAAAATAAAAGGTTGCAGGACCACAGCAGCTCTGTAACTCATACAGCATCTTCTCAAACAAAAATACTCAGAAGTACTGACACGATTCCATGAATACTCTCTAGGACTAAAAATCAATTTTATATAGCATACAATGCTGTGATACAATCAGTTTATGAAGTCAGTGATTCACAGGGAAATGACTGCGTTATACACAAAGACACTGACTTGCTGCCAGTGAGCCACACAAACAAAAAATGTTAATAACTGAGACAAGAAATAAAGTAGAAAGTAAGTGGAAGGGAAGGCTCTCTCAACAACACTACCCATCCTTTCACAAGGGGGTGGTTGATAGAGCTTCAGTTTGGATGGAATGCTTAGAAGAATTAACACTTCAAACCCCAAGTGTCTGGGGTCGACTATATTCCTTGGGTTTTGCCTATCACTTACAGAATGAAATCTATTTTTACACTAAAGAACTAAATTCTTTTGAGCAATTTTTTTGTTCTTGTAGCACTGTTTCCCAATGAAGAACTTCCATTTTTCTACTAAAAACTACCATGTTGTTTAGACAAACTGAAACAGAGTTTAGTGAATTAAAACTTGAAAGCATCACCTCAGGTTCTTGTTGTCTTCTCTGAACTGGATTTCAGTACTGACGTGTGATATTGTGTAGTGTTAATATACAGTGAGACAAGAAAGCTTACCCTGGGAGGGGATGGGGAGTAAAAACAAAACTTGAAAATGCACAAAAGGTCTGAACAGCAGCTTCCACAGAACAAAATGGCAGAATTCATGGATCAATCATTTTTCTCTTTTTTTTTTTTTTACATTCAAATTTTATTTCCCTTTCTTGGTGAACTACAGTTATATTTTCCCTTTTAAATTGAAATGTTATTTGGCAGAAAAAGATATTTTTTGTCAAAGCATCCCTTTGTTTTTCAACTACCTCTGTCTCTTTCAAGAAATGCCCGACACCTGCAAAGGCACATTCTGCAGTATCTGAATTTAAAGCTGAGAATAACTTTGGAAAAAAAGGTTATTTTGCACTCCAACAGTAAAGAAAATATGCTGTCAAGACAAACTACAGCTGCTTAAATCATTCCTCTGCGAAACAATTGCTTCCCACAGGGAGAACTACTAGAAGTGTATTTTTTCATCTGCAAATGGCTTACCTGCTCTTCTGCCCAGCACAGCATGGAGAAAACTGAGATGAAGTCATGCTTCCACTACTTGTGGGTTGGGTGGTTTGTTGCTTTTTTTTGTTTGTTTGTTTTTTGTTTTTTTTGTTGTTGTTGTTTTTTGTTTTTAAACAAGTGCTTCAGAAAAGGACAGGACATTTCTCCCTCCCAGCCACAAGCAGCCCAGCTAAAATCAGCATGACTCGACAAGTGACAGTTCACAACACAGCACACACAGTGTGGCTGTTGGGGGAGGTACTGATGCTGACTCCAACACACTCCAGCATATCACAACCATATGAATGCAAGAAAGAAAACACTGAAAAAATACTTACATTCAATTGTTTTGCTCTGAAGGACTTGGGTCAGGGGACGCCTCCAAGAAATCTCTGTGACTGTAGGTTAGTTATCAGTCAAAAACGCATCAAATCCAGCCTGGAGTTGCTCCAGACAGTAGGTAGCATAGGGTGGTGACTGTCTTTGCATTAAGAAATAGATTGATTTGGGCAAGTCAGGGAATTGTCATATGCCCTCTTTCCAGCAGGCACACTCTGGAAACGCAGCCTGTGCATCCCTTCCAACATGCACATTCAGAGCCATGGTGCTGCCCTATGCTAGGCTGTACTCTTGGTTTCAGGAGACAAATAAATCAGACCTAAATGTCTACATTTGCCAAAAATAAGAAACTGAAAGACAAAAGCTTCGTTTTTCTTTTCAGGTAGGGTGAAGATAGCAGACTTTACCAGTAAAGCAGGGTCATGTTAGTATGTAGGAAGGAAATAAAAGTTTAGTGAGAAATAAGGACTAATGATTAAATTGAATGAGAAAGTAGCACCGAGTGCCATTATTTTCAATGAAGAAGTGATCTTCAGCTCACCCCCAGGGAAATGAAAGGGATCTCTGGAGAAGCAATGGGTTTGGCAACACAGAGATGCAAGGACACGCTGCACACCCCCAGAGATGCGCTCACCAGTACTTGTTCTAAGTCACTGATGCAGGCTAGCTGCTCTGCCAGCCCTGGCACATCAGCTCCTTGTTTTCAGTGCTAGCTCTGCATCTGCTTGTGTCGATGTATTCTCCAAGGACAGGAGGCTGAGGAGAAAGAACAGCAGCACATCATGAGGCTTTTGCTGCAGCCTTGTCTTGAAGGGCTTTGAACATGAGAGATGGTTTGAAACTGGGGCACCCTTGTTCAGCCTTCTCCAAGCACTGAACACCGCGTGCCATCCGGTGGCTGCTGGCCATCAAAGGCTGAGCTGAAAATGTTGAAGCAAGATTTGTTAATGTAGCTCTTTGGGGAAGTGCTGGATTAGCCCGGATTAGCAGCTGACATTGTATTTGCACATAATGAATTATGTAAAGCAGTCCTGTTCATGTAAAGCAGATGTACTACCACATGACTTCAGCTGCAGGCAGTCAGAAATAAAACAGTAAAACTGAATCCTAACAGGATTCAGTTAGAAGGAGGGGGAAAAGGGGATTTTGTATACTTCCCAGCATGCACTGCATCACTCTGCATATTGCAGTGACGTCTGAGAACAACACGGTGATTTCAGCACAGGAAGCAAGACACTTCACATTTAGGGGAAACTATTTTCCTTTGACTCTCTGTTCTGAGTTAAATGACTCAGGAAGCAGCGTATGAGCCTCCATGAATGCAATCAGCTGTAACCACTCTTGAAAAGATAATAAGGATGCAGTCTAATATTTTTTATTTAAACAAAAATGCTTTCACCCAATAAGATTAGTCTATACGTTTTGATAACATGCTTCCCTTCAGAGTTAGGTCTTCTATCAACTCAAATGAACTCAAATGCTAATTAAACAACCAGTACAGGGACATTCATCAGCCAGCAAGAACAAACATGGGAGAATTAAGCACCGGGAAATAGGAAAGACAGGATGGTGAATGTTTTCAAAACAAACATAGATTAGATGAATTTAGACTGAAATGTGGTCAACAAACCCTTTAGAAATTACATATGGAAAACATAGTGTTTGGAGAACAGGACTCCTTGAGTTCAGTTACAACAGATGCTTCTTACCACAGGCAAACTTCACACAAGCAAGTGCAAACTGACAAAAAAATATATATTCTCTACATTTACTAGATAACTTAGCAAAGGAAGCTAGATACTCTGCGCAGTCAGGGAAGGTAAAATCATGCGATTCAAGCATTCATTCAGAGAAAAGCCCTTCCCTTCTACTGACAGCTTTTCTAGGAATCACAACAAGGTTTCCATTACTGAGCAGCTGCACAAAGCCCTTGCCAAACCACAGCTACCAGTTTCTCTAAAGCCTGTGCATTAGGTCTGCCACTGGCCGTGCCTAGGTTGAGACGCAGGAATGAAAATATCTCAGTGCATATGTTGTCAGTGGAGAGGAGTCAGATGCCCATTTCACCTTTTATAATATTGCTGCACCATCCAGCAGCAGGAAAGGAGAGATCCTGTTGTATGCATCCCAGGTATCAGTCTCAGGGTTTTAGAGGATTGTACTAAAATGATTCTGGCCCTTCTGGAGAAAGGTGCGCCAGAGAAAAGGAACGCAGACCCTCCACTAGGAAATACTCCTGCGGCTCACACGAGGAGAGAATCATTGCTCTTCCTGCTCTTTCAGCATTTAGACTCAGCCACTAGATGAGATATTCAGACTTAGACTCCACTGCCAGCCATACACACACATCATTCTTCTATTCCTTCATATACAGTTTGCTACTACTGCTAGTCATCTGGATCAGTTTGCCAAAATAGCTCAGGCTGGTGGGAGGAAAGGATGAATAAAAAGACTTGGTGCTTGCTTTGTTCAATCTGTTCTTTATGCCAATGGGAGACATCAGTGGAGAATCCAAGAGAGGCTCTAGAAGCTCATCCATCTCAGCTGATTTAGACTTCATCACGTGTACTTTGCAATATATTTACACACATTATCAAGCACAGTACTACAACTGTAGTGTAGAAGGAAGTGTACTGTAGTGGAAGAAATGAGCTACTGGCTAACTAGCACCATGAGACAGTATTTTATGTCCTAAGTAGGCTGGTTAAACAGTGTGCTGCTGTTTCACATCTGTGATAGGTTTAGCACATGTGGAGCACTAAAACCAAGAAAACAAGCAAAAAAAGGCAAGTCAAACAGCAAAAAGAATGCTGAATAGTTTGAACAAGACAAAATCCTTATATCTATCTGTTAATATAAGTAAATAAACTTCTTAAAGGTTTCTTTCCTCTCCTTCAAAACCACAGGTTCTGGATTTTTTATTTTTTCCTTTAGAAGTGCCTGTTTTCACAAGAATGCATTTCAAATTTTCAAACTAATAGGCATACTCACTATGGACGTGAAAGAAGAAATAGAGAGTATTATTAATGCTGCTCAATTCAGAATCTAGATATTAGTCTGAAAAAAAATAATAGTACTGTGATTGAGAAAAGATTTATGAACGAGCAAACGTAATGGCACGGAAGTTGCCCAGAAATGTACGCTGCAGCATTTTATATTGCAGCACTCTGAGCTGCCTGGGAGATCTGTACATTTGGGGGATTTTCATTGAAATTCAGCACAGTACATTGCAGGCAGGGAAGCCTGCCAATAATTTTATTTTTAAGATGCAGCAGCTACATGACCCATTTATGCTTTCAACAACGGGCAACTTCTCCCTTCAAAGAAATTAAAAAAACAACAACAACAAAAAAAAAGGAAATGAAAATCATTGCAGGATTTAGTTTCCATCCTGTGTTTTGATTTCTCCCCTTTCTACACAGATGATGAGGAAAAGCAGTAAGGACTGACAGAGGACAGTTGAGATCTGGCTGTTTTCCTACTTCATTTTTCAATTTTTAATCTCCTCATGCCCAGAAGAAGAAGTGAAAGACTATGAGACAATCTATTTCTTAAACTGCCAGATAAATTACCATGCAGCTATTACTTGATGAGACCCTGACAAAAATGAAGGTCTTATCTGATAGCATTAACACAACAAGAGAATTTGTAAACCTCTCCAAAACAGCAGGGTCCTTGCTACCCTTGTACCTCTCAATTAATGCTTTGGCTGCGTATCAGTCAGCTGGTCCTCTCACTGCTGAGATGGCAGAGGTCTCAGGAGTACATTACTTACATAACACTACAGCAGAGGAGAACAGACTGTGCTGAGGCTTCCTATGGCTCACACTTCCAGGAAAAACAGTGCTCACTGCCCACAGGAAAGGAGAAAGGTTGCTTGGTCAGTTCCTCAAGCTGGGATGGGCGCAGCAAAGTCAGAAAGTGAGACCTGGGGAAAGCAAGAGGTGTGGGAAGAAGAAAAACCCCACACAGCAGCTATAGAGGCTAACAGAAATAAACAGCTGTGCTACAGGAAAGCGTGCCCCACTCTGCACATCAGTGGGAACAGGAAGCACTAGCCTTATGCATGTCTGGGACAAAATGCCTGTATGGGCCAACCTGACTCATCAGGACTCTCTGCTGGAGTCCTGCACTACATACACTAACCCATTTTTATAACACATATTAGCCATGTCAAACCTTTAAGTCCTCCCCACCCCTACATATCCTTCAAAAAAAGGTAGACCTAAAGATTATCTTTGTAGCTAGTCTGCCTAACTGGAAACTCTCAGACTCATATTTTCAATCTTCTCTCCGCAGATGGTATCTTTATTTTTTTTTATAATAAAAACAGGGACTCTTAAGTGTTTATAACTGTAGGAAGAAGCCAAGTTCACAGAATTTTTTGCATAAAGAGCAAGCATGCCTACATCTACTGCTTCAAGACAAATCTCAAGAGTTAAAATTTGTGTCTGCCAAAATAAATCATTCTGATTATTTAACACTGCAGCAAAGAAGTATTCTGGTATTCCTAGACAAAAAGAATGGTCACAAGCATCATGATTTACAAAGAATTAACCAGACAGTAAAACTCCTGCAGCCTAAGGGTGGAACTGTTTTAGAGGTTGTTTACGCAAGCTCTAAAGCCCCAGAGAACACTCACGATCAGTAAATGGGCACGAATGTATGAATACTTTGAAATTGAGGTTACAGATTATCCCCAAACCAGCTATTTGGGACAGATTTCTGGCTGTATGATGCATGCATTTGTTCTGTTGTATACACAATAACTCAGTAGATCTCTACTAGCTAAGCAAGCACACGCATGAAGAAGAGCTAGGCCTTCTTCACATGTCCAGATGTGCCCAAAATTATCATTTTTGAGTAAATTAACAAAAAAGTACTAATATGATTTTTCACTTTATTTTTGTGGAGATAATTTATACTTGAGATTATTAACATTGCATGGTGGCTCCCTCTCTCAACAAGAGATCTAACAAAAAAACCAAACACCAAAAAGCCCAGCAACAACAAAAAAACAAACATATAGTATGTACACATGAATGGAAACATAAAAGCAAGAATTGGGAAGGCTGCTGCAAGTGGATGATTTCGCAGGAAAGCAGTTGAATGACACTGTGAGCTGACAGAACTACTTTAAGATGAAACAGGTCTGGAGAAGCAGTGCCATTAAAAAAGAGAGAACCCTCTTTACTCAAAGAATCTGAATCAATTCTTGGAGACTCCCTTGGCTGTTCACCACTTGCTGTTAATCCACATTGCTCCTAAGCAACCAGGCTGTCCTGATCAATTTGGCAACTGCAGCTTTTTTTTTATTTGACGGCAGAAGGGAGCTTTCTTAAAGTTGGTTTCTCAGCATGAGTTCAATTTCTCATCCAAACGCAAAAAATCCTCATATTTCCTGATGTAAATCTCAGAGACTCAACGTTCACTCTCCATCCCAACTCTCAGGATAGTCTCACATCCAGAGATCCTCTGCTAGTCCACTTTCAACAGGCACAGTTGTGAAAAGTTGTTTACTGCCTTAAACGTTGCTATGTATCCAATGAAAGTCACCTGCACGTCATTTCTCATTCCATCAGACTCTTCCAGCAATCTTCTGCCACATTTACCACTATGACAGTTCAGCAGAGGCCTTCCTAGGAGCAACAATATACACGTACAATAGGCATCTGAGAATCCAGAAAGGCTATACGTCATTTGAAGCCATTCCCTAAAAAGATCAAGGGACATTGAGATCAGAACAAGACTTAGACTAATAATAGACAATCCACTACTGGGATGAAGTGAATCAGATCTTCAGAGTGCTCTACTACTTTTTTTAGGCTTTCTGTTCTGCTGAATGACTTTCACAAAGTGAGAATAATGCAAGAAGTAAAAGGACACTGACTTTGGACTCGATATAGGAACTATTAAAGTAAGAAAATATAGAAAAAACATGCTTTAGAGAGGAAACTAAGATTTTAAAATATGTACCTAAATTCACAAAGCCACTGACAAAGAGGAAAAAATGGTTCATGCTTTTCTTTATTGTACTAGTAGACAAGGCACAATGTCACCAAAGGATTGTAACCTGGACATCGGTGGCAAAGAAGATGTCCCATCAGGGGCATTACAACATCTAGCTGAGAATATCTGGGGACAGCCTTGTTCTCCAGCATCTGTTGTGGTTATACCAGTAAATCACACACAACATTTGTGTAAAGGCTTCTTTGCTTTTCAGTAAAGCTATCTTCATTTCTGTGTATTATCTTATAATAAACCCTGAGCTTACATACAATCTACAGTTCAAAGTTTTTACAATTTCTTAAGTGTTAACTTTTCACATCCCCTATGCTAAAAATATTTTCTTAGATACACTGAAAAATGTTCCTATTATTTGAAAAGCTTAGATTTATTTGGATACAGAGCAGAAGTGACATAGGTAACCAGTTTTAGCATAAAGATTTTGGACAACTCAAGAACTTTTCTCCAGCAAATAACCTGTCAGAAATCCTGTGATTATCTGTGAGTTTGTATTCCCAGGCACAAGAATCAAGAAATGTTGGGGTCTCTGTGTATAGCAGCCAGAAGAAAATCTCTGGACCATGCACACCAAGTAGTCCTGTGAACTGCCAAACTATGACATTTCCACTGAAATCTCTATTCCTTCTATTCCTATATAATTCATTTCCCCACAAATGTCTCCCTTGACTTCTAAACAGAATTATGCCAAGATTTTCTATTAATTTTGTATATATCTACAAAACATCTTTTTGTAAAACCCTTCTAACTTCAGTATATTAACTTAAGGCAGCCATGTAGCAGACAACCTTATTGAGTAACCTTTAATTTAATGAGCCCCTTTCAAAGGCATCTCAGATTACCCTGAAACTGCAGAGTACCAGTTCTTTCCTTCAAAAAACCCTGCAGTCATCCTATTTTCACCATATCCTTGGGTGACTGAGACACGTTTCATCCTATTTTAACTTAAAAGACCAATTGAAAAGGAAAGATATTACAAAGCACTACTCTCAAATGGATTCAATCAAGTTCCTGCAGTGAAACAAGTTTAGTTAATGATCACTTTTATCTACATTTGCCTTCACATTAAACATCAATTTGCTCTGCAATACTAAAACAAAAGGGTTCTAATAATTTACTTTACTTTTTTCTTCTCTCTGTGAGAAACTCCCATATTTTCATGACAAGAACTCTTCGGTAACAGAAAACACTTCATTACTGAGAATGTTTTCTTTTATCAACCAGATTATGTTTTATAGCATCAAATTCTGAAAGCTGGCTGAATAGTTGGCCTCTATCAATTCTGCCTTCAAGATTCCCATATTCAATTACCAAGCAGGTGGAATGAGATATGCATGTAAAATATGAAGTCATTTTTCCTTTTGTGCCAATAAATTCTGCTAATGCAACACTGGTACAGAAAACACTTAACTGTTGAAAAAGCTACAGAGATAGGACACCATGGGACCATTGGAAAATCAGAAATGAATAAGAGAAAGCATGCAAGAAAGTAGAGTGTAGAAATGCTTATTTTTTCCAGAGAAATTCTCTCTTGTCTTGGCCAGCTAGCTATAAGAACTGAGAAAAAGCAGGCAGGACAGAGCTTGTCAGCAGGCAATGAGGCTGGGAATACATAAGAAAGCCTGAGTAAACACAGACCAAGACTAGCAGGAAGCAGTGCAAAATCTAAGCGCTGCTTAGTTCTCCCCTTACGTTAAGGCTGTGCTAACCTAAGCACTTACCAGGCAACACCTCCCAGCGTAGGCAGCTCAAGACAAGCAGTAGCCTGCGCAGAGCTTCCTCAGCTCCCCTCCACTCAGAGCTCACATTGAGTACCCTGCATGAAAGTCAAGCAAACTGCCTAGATGGGAACTGACAAAAACACAAGTAATAGCCACAGAAGGGCTGTTGAGTCACAGCAGCACAGAGTGGATGCGAAGGAGTCACAAACCCACAAACTTACCACAAGATGACAATTTTCAGTGATGACTGCTGGTTTTCACTGTAAACAGCTTGTAAGCGATTAGGACAAAAATCTGAATGTTAGCTTTCCTTTAGAAAGAAAATACATAGCACCCTTTGGAGCTCCTGTCCTTTGGGGCATTGCTGGTGACTACAGAATCACAGTGTCAGTCTACCTATGAAATACAGCAGGCCAGGATGACTTGTCAGATATCTTAACAGGACTTACAGCTCAGGACCACCTATTTGCTTTGACATAAATATACAAATTTACATGTTGTACCACAGTAAACAGTACCTACTGAAGTAACCCCAGACTTTTTTCAAGAATTGAAGGATCAATTTAAAAAGCAGAACAAGTTATGGATTATATGAGAAGGATTTGCTTGAGCCATGGTGATGCCATGTAGTGAGATGCTGCTCGGTGGCAAGATTATCTGTTGTAGTTTCCATGGAAATAAATAGTAGGCATTACTTTCAGAGCAACCTACATGTTTCCCATCCAACTTAAACTATTCTATTCCAGAGACAGAAGTAGCGCCAAGCATCGCAAAGCTACAGACTAGATTGATTTAGGGGGAAAAAACAGGAATTCACATCACAGTTGTTGGGGAAAGTGAGATTAGCATTCATCTTGGACACACTGGTGAAGTGGGAAATTCAAACCTATCTTGACCTCTACCTCTTCTACTTTAAAAAAAAAACACAGCAGAGATATTTTCTAGAAAGGTAGCAGCATCCGGATATACTATATATGATACCTTACTTTGCTTTTACCCACTGAAAAAACAAGAAAAAAAGGAAGACATTTCATAAAGTGCTTTTCACCCACCAGAAATTGTTTGATACTAGATTTGTGAAAACACACAGCATCAACAGTCCCTTCTAAACAAAGTGCTTCTTAAAGAAAATGCTTATAAACATAGGTCTAAATAAATAGCTTCCAATGTAAAAATAAATAAATAAATATCCAGCTTTTATCTTTCTTTACCCAGACTAGCTCATCTTTAAAGAACTGTATACCACACAGACAGCTAATGGCTGCATATCAGTGCAGATCATTACAAAGCACAATTACTTTTGGCTTAAAACTGACTTTAAACTTTTCCCATTGCTGTTGGTTCTAGTTCCTTTTTATAAGAACAATCTTTGGCCACTACGTCATGTTCCTCAATGTTACTTCCAGTGTGGTGGCTATTCTTCTCTAATACGATCCATTCATTTAATCAAACAAAAAAACCCAACCACCAGAGAAACAGAAAGCCTAAGCCACTGTATATCCCACAGTATATAATGGAAAAGAGGAAGGACAGACTCTGATTGCTGGCACGGGCAGTGGGCTACAGGTACCGGTCTGGTGAGCAGACCTGGTGTAGTGGCCAATGTTAGCATCCCCAGCTGATTGACCTGAACCAAAGCATCTACAAATTAGCTGCTGAAATTCTTATTTTATAGGACAGCACTGTTTCAGTGTCAGTTGCTACTGATTCATATGAAAAAGCAGAGGGTTAAAATGTTCCAGTTCAGCAATGAAAGAACACAGGCAGACCAGACTGCTAGGGGGTTGTAAATCTTTGTTCTTATTATTCCTAGTCATAAGCTAGAACTGGAACATGCAGGGAGTCCAAGTTCAACATTTTGTTCTTTAGAAGATTTGCCATGGATGTCAGGTATTTTAATTTTCAGTTCTATGAGTCAATATAAGTAACGCTGCATTGTTTCACCGAGGTACTAGGGGTGCAAGAGGATTACTCCTGAGGGCTGAGCTGCTCTAATGATATGCCCAGTAGCAAAAGAAATGTTAACTGCACATTTGCAGCCCCACTCCACCGTCGTTCCAAATTTCACAATCATTTTGTGCCAATCAGACCAAAGGACTGGGAGTAGGGTTTGTCTGCCTCAACAAAGCAGCCTGAGCTCAGTCCCATGACAGCACTGCAGCAAGCCAGACTAATTGATGACAGTCTTATCATAGCAACCAAATCTTTAATACATATTTTCTTCATTTTTCTAAAACTGGATTGGTCTTGGAAGGATTGGACTCCTGCCATTTTCTCTATCCTTCACTTATTGCCCATCTGCAGCTGACAAAGGTGTTAAAGTCTATGAACATAAGAGGCAAGAAAAGATGCAAAAGCAGAGAAGGAGAGTCTTATCTTTTATCTGTATAGTTATTCCAGACCAATTCAGCAAAACACACAGATTTTCTCTTCTGCAGTTGTTTCCCTCATCTAATAATTTGCCAAAACTTGTCCCCTAGAAAAACAGGGTATCTCAGAGGTTTCAACCTGTAATGCCAAGTAAAATTCATATTAACTTCATACATAGTTCTCCAACTGTGGTATTGAGCAGAAAAATCCCACGTGTCCAGACCAAACAACCTCCTGTTCTTTAATTCATAAAGATGTGGATGTAAGACAGAAAACCCTGGACCCCCTATAGACAAAGTATGAGTTTGGGACTCATGAGACAAAGGACCACTTCTTCCCACACAAGGTGTGATCTACAGAATCTTGTGTTGGGCTTCGTCTTCTAATTTATCCAGAAGCTGCATTTTTCTACCCTTGCTCTGTCCTAATGACTATCTAACAAAATAGGCCTCACTCTACCCTTTACTTCAAGCGCTGACAAGATTTTCTTGTTTTTAAATAAAATGAATGCCATTTAAGTATTTTCATCATGACTTTTTGGGTACCGGTCTCAGAACCAGCACAAGCGAGTCTCAGCCCTAGATGTGCTCACTGGCAAACTGATATCTCATTTGAGCTCCTGCTTGTTTTGTCCCTTTATATATATATATATATTTTTTTTTTTAAGAGAACAAAAATAAGGACATAGCTAAAGAAACACGCTTTTAGGCATAACTGGGAAATAGTCCTAGCACTGTCTATTAAACATGGCAGCCTGCCCCAAAAGTCCTTATATTGCTGATTGCTGGAAGCTAACAGAACAGCAGCAAAGTTCTTGCCGTTCTTCCCCAGGCACTTATAGGCCCTTATAAAGAACAAAGATAATTGTCAACATGGATTTTTATCTCATCTGAGACTATGCTTACTTTGTTTCATCCTCAGTCACAGCTTTTAAGGACAGGGATCATCTTTTTTGTCTGTATTTTGCTTTCTGCCTTCTGTACCCAAAAATGAGTCAAGCCACAGATCAAATTCTCTATGACAGACTTTTCCACACTCTCAGGACAAAGAACAGATAAAAGCCCTCCTATACTGATCTGTTTTGTTTTTTGGGTTTTTTTTGTTTGTTTGTTTTAAAAAAAAGGAATAAAATCAGTTTTCCAGATTTCCTTACCATAGAAGTCACTGTAACTTCTCCCATTTAAAAAGAAAAAAAAAAACAAAACATTTTTTGACAAATGTTAACATGCCAGTGTTTTTGAATTGCAAAAGGCCAGAATCTCAGCAGCTCCAGTTGTTGCAAGCTAAACTGACCCCAAAGCACTATGATAACATCCTCCTGCCCCACTCTTCAAGGCCAAGAGAAACAAGTGAGAGTACGTGAGAGCTCTGGGAACACAGCAGCTCCCACACATATCTTCTGGCTGAACTGGAGTCCCTTTGGTAGACAACCACCTCTCACACAAAATCTCCAAGCTCCCCATTGAGTTCTACACAGAGAACGCAGACTCCGACTACTTAGTCAGAACCACACAGAATTATCACCGTCTTCAAATTCATCACACCAAAAACATTCTGTTGAGATAATTTCCTAAGCTCAATTTATTATCAGCCTGCTACTAAGGATCCTACTGAAAGAGCTTGAAGGACAGTTTCAGCTTCTGAACATCCCCTTACAGAAGAATGTTCCTATCTCATTGACTTTCCTAACACAAAGGCAAATACCACATTCAGCCAGACTTCTACTGGTAGTCAGATTTCTGGGTAGGACAAATTCTTTTTTCCTCTAACAGCTCTAAGAAGCATGTATTTGAATGGAATTTACACATTCTCTGTTAAACATTGTTGAATGCAAGTGATAAGTATACTGTACGTAATTTTGATCTTTACTAAATAAAGTTGAAACTCACTATATTAGATATTCAATGTAGTGATTTTCTGTTAAGGCTTTCTTTCTACTAAATGCACAGTAAAGACCATAGTGCACTTGCTGTATAAGCTATTTTATGTCTTTATTACCTGGAAATACCAATCCGATTTTCTATTTGGGGAGCCATTCTACACAATTATGATAAAATTGTGTGATTTTTTTTCCCCTCCATGTACAGAAATATACATGAAAATCTTTTGGTCTGTGGCTCCAAATCCACTTGCTCCTCCACATTTCTTGGCTGTTTCTAAAATCATACTTATTACAGCTGTGAAATTGATTTTGTGCCTTACAATTACTGCTGGGTTTGCCACTCACCATGTCTAGTCATTATTTAGGTAGACAAATATTCTCTATCTGGAAACAGAACTATAGATAAGTAAAAAAAACTTGCAATTTGAGCAACCGCAAGCCAGGGATGAATTGAAGGCAGCCTCATCGTGAGCTCTTAAAGCAGATAAAGAAATGTATGACTTCTATAACAGATTTGCACTTTCACTATGAAAACTCTAATATCACCTTCCTGCCACCTTGCAACAACTTCTATGTACAACCAAATCACCACGGCAAATAAAGAGGCAAATAAACTCCTATTTCCTAATAGGAAATCCTGTTCTTCTTAAGTTACTAGGCTTGCTCAAGAGAGGTTAATATTAACTTGTTAAAAAGTTAACAATCTGCAACATCCTTCACTACACAAAGCCTGAGGCACAATGTCAGCAAAATGTAAACTCATCTCTGCTTTACCTTAGAGGCAGAACTACTAGCAAAGCTCAATCAGACATTATGCCTTGTTTTTTGTTCACTTCATGTAAACACTTCTCTCTAGACTACGCAATTCTACCATGATAAATCCAAAATTATCAGGTACTGCTTAACAGAACCAGAAAGAACCACCTGGTAAGTTTTTCCCCAGAAAGTGTCTTACACCCAGAAGTCATTATTATTATTATTATTATTTTTTTTTTTTTTAATGAAATCACTTAATGTTACACTTAAGGTTTCATCTTATAAGGAAAACAGAAAAGCAAGAAGATTTCTGAGACCTTTCCATCCCACCCTTTCCAAAATAAGATTCAAAAAATAAGAGTTTAAAGGTGGGTGGGAAAAATCAATTATGTAAAGTATCAAAAACTAGTAACAAAAATAAAATTCTATATATATTATCTCTTCTCAGTAAATATAAGTTTACAAAGCTTTTAAAACAGGAGAACTTTTGATATTACTAAGATCCAAATCACAGGAGAAAAACTAATAATTGAGAATTGAACTCACCGGTCCACACACAAAAAATTTACACTTTTGTGTAACGCCACAGAGATCTACAGTCACTAAGCTTTTGCCTCTGTAACAACACAGGATCATTAAGGACAATTTTCTTAAAACACAATGATGTGTAGCTATACTATTTCAAATTTTAAAAACGATGCCACACCTATTTTCCTGGAAAGTGCATTTTTATACTGGGAAATGTTCCTCCCCCCCTCAAATCTAAGAGCAATTCAGGAACTAGATTTAATAGATATATTCCTGTGTGACTTTATCCCACATTTTTTAAATAATGAAAAGTGATCTCTAAAGCAAGTATAATGCTTTCCACTTTCTACTCTGGTGTCTTTGTATCCCATAGCAAAGTATGAACAAATTCAGCCATACAACTACATATTTTTCCTCAGTTAACAGACAACACTGTTACCTTCAAACACAAGCCATACATTAGAGAAAGGTATGTATTGCTCCTCAGTGCCCAGAGGAGTTTATAAATTGCTTCCACATATGCCAACACACAAAGATCCAAATGGAGACAGTCCAGACACTGAGTGCTTCTGTAGTACATACATATAGCAGCCATTCGTGGCTAACCTCAGAAATTCTGTAATATATAATAGCTATTTCTTAACATACACTATGCTAAATGTAAATAGTAATATCGCACATATTTATTCTTGTGTAGGAACAAATCCTTCTCTGGTCTACGTAAGAAAGACTGGAGTGACATCTGCTGTTTTACATGCAGCTTAGAAATAAGATTCTTCATTTAGCAGCCATTTTGATTAAATAGATGCCACGGATCTTAACTCCTAAAAGCAGGACACAAATGCATTCACTTATCTTCCTTTCAAAACGTTGCTATTCTGTTAAATGTTGATACATGAAATCCTTGAAGAGATTTTACATTTAAAATGACATCAAATGCATAGTTTTCCTTACTTGATAATATTTCAGTACTCAAAGAGTTCACGCAACAATTTTCATTCTGAAAACTCTCAACTAATTTCTCCACTCTTTTGCCTTAGATACTAATACGTTATTTGGAAATTCTCACCACAGCAATAAAGAAGTGTGCTGGACTGCTCAACACTGACCTTGACTATTCCACTTCCTTAGCATTTTGTATTATGTAATTCTCATTGCTGACACACATAAAAGCGCTTTATTTTCGAAGAAAGGAGGCAGCAGGGACATTGTTCTCTGTCTTATCTACTGCCTGATTAATCATGTTTCGGCTGAGATCAACTTTCAATTAGAAATGCTCCCAGCTGGAGAACATTAGCACATCTAAGTGGCCAGACCCAGCATTTCTTCACTGCCTCTACAAGATACTGGAAAAAAAAAAAAAAAAAAAACAAGCTTTCTGCTCAAATTCATGCTTACAAGCAAAGTATCACAACAAAACAGCTCCATACCTGGCTTACTGAACATGTCTAGGCCAAATATAAAGCGGAGAGATAACTGTAGCACTGCTCACAGAAATTCATCATGTTGGAGCAATACAAGGAGAGTTTTAGGAGATGCTTTCTAGGATCAGTAAACACTTGAATTAGGTACAATTTTAAAATATTTTTCCTTTTTTCATGTGAGTCCTAACATAACTGAAGAACAGGAGGCCAGAGACGTGGTATGTAAAACCAAGCAAAGAATTTCTCCTGCCTTTATTTGCTGCAAGGGCAATAATTGCTGACCTGCATAAAACGGAAGTAACAGGACAGAAAGCAACAATATGCAGAGAACTCAAACTCACTTTTTTGAGTTGCATCACGGCTTGCAGTACTCAGGCGCTATCAGAAGGGTCAGGAGTTGATCCTCTTGCTGCCTCGTGCATGCTCTTGGATCTTCCAACTGTGCTTAAACCAGAACTTTGTAGGTGTGGGGGGTCTTCCCTACAGAACGCAACCAGAGCCCCACACCCAGCACTTCCCATAGGATTCCCCTTCTCAGAGAAATTCTCCCTTACAGCCAGCTCCCTGCTCAGGAAGCTCCTCAGTCACTAACCACGTTTCCAGTTCTCATTTCTCCACAGGTACCACCACGTCTGCCTTCAGTAATAGCCATCAACAAGCATACTTTAATGTCCTTCAGAGCCAGTGAAGCTAGGGTTCTCTTTACCCTTTGTAGCCTTGCCCGAGTCTGGGCGCCATCTCAGAGCAGCACACGCCTCCCGAAGGCCCTCTGCACAAACATCGACTGTTCCCCTTGCAATTTTCTTTAAAACCAGCGTTTTTCCCACATTCTTCAACAACAAACGAAGCAGGACTCACAAGGCGAATGCACTTCTGGGGTATTTCAGAGCAGCTGCGGGAGCTCTGTGAGGGTGCCGCGCTGCCCCCTGCTGGCTCCAGAAGGTTCTGGCTGCTTCCACAGGGTGCTGCGGGCGGGTGGATTTAAGGGCGGACAAAACGGCACCAGGCGGCAAAAAGCGAGGGGAAAAGGGTAAGAAACAGCCCCGAGGGAAGAGGAGGAGGTGCCTTATCTCAAGCCAGAAGAAAACGCACCATATTCGCAGAATCACCAAGGTTGGAAAAGACCTGCAAGATCATCCAGTCCAACCATCCACTTATCACCAATAGTTCTCATTAAACCACGTCCCTCAACACAACGTCCAAACGTTCCTCGAATATCTCCTCCTTTGGTCCTGTCAGGAGAGCGGGAGGGCAGCTGGCCAGTGACTCCCCGCAGAATTTTCCCTTCAAAAGTGTGCTCCTCAGGATGATCCCACCAGATCGGCCCCTGTGCCTCCCATCCTGCCCCCACCCCCAGCCCCGTCCCACCCCCACAGATCCCCTGGCACAGGAGCAGGGTAATAACACACGCCAGAGCAATAAATCAAAGCACAACACCAGCACTGCTTCAGCCTCTCAAAGTCACAAAGTCTTTCAAAAGCTGTGACTACGATAGTCACTGCAATTCCCTGAAAATCACTCCGTCATAACCCTCGAGTATGCTATTTATCAGCACAAGTTCCTACTTAGCCTCACGCAGAAGCAATGACTCAGAGGGGAGCTGAGTCATAGCTAGGGACTGTGAAACTAATTCCGCCCCAACCTCCCACCTGCTCTACCCAGTCCTCCCCAGGTGGAACAGATGAGGCTAACAGTATCACGAGCCCAAAAGACGAAATGCTAAGGATGGCTTTTAAAGTTGAAGAAGAGGTGCTTTTGTAAAAGACGTAACTGTTTATAAAAATGAATAAAGTTACTGGTAAAGAATAGCTGTTGATGCTGTGGGATGCTGCTGCCTAGCAAACGCTTAGCAAACATTTCATAGTAACAGCAGGATGCTAGTATGTAATGCGAACCTGAAGAGAACTGATCTGTCAGAACAGAAAACAAAATAGAACACGAGCAGTCTGCCAAATCCAGACTGTGCCCAGCTGTGGCCTTCACAATGCACGGTGAAAGCTTCAACAAACAATTCTCACAAGGAAGCAGATTTGGAAGTTCAACTTTTAATACTTCTTTAACTTAATAAAGAAGTTTGTAGTAAGGTGAAAAATAGAAGTCTAGAGGAGACATACACCTATGAGATATTTCTATGTATTAATGGCACAAAGTTCCCATTAGCTAAATGCTGGAACCTAGTCTGCCTTTGGTTTTATTGGTGTTTTTACTAAAGATGCATGGCTGTGATCACATTTCTGCTTCCAGGATAAAGAAGAAATGGGGGGATGTGTATGACTAATTTTTCCAGGACAAGGTATATCAGCAAAAAGTGAAGTTATTTCTTAATTGAGAAGTTAAGACCATAGTACAACTGGCCAAAAAGTTACTTGTACTATGAAGCTCATCCTTGCTGGTAAACAAGTAGAAATAAAAAAATACTAAAAATATTTAAATAAACATTGTCATGTATTAGAAGCAACTGCCCTCTCGCACAGCCAGTCTCCACCTACTGTAAGCACGATGGAAGGCATCTCTTTGCAATAAAGGGACCGTGTCTGCATCTTCAAAACAGTAATAAATACAAATCCAGTTTAAAAAATTTCTTGCTATGACATTGACTCATGGATGTTGACTTCTCTGAGACTGAACAGTTTAGTAGTCAGATGACTCACTTCACATGGCACTGCTGAAAACATGACATACTGCATTTTGCTACTCAGCACAGAAAATAAAGGGCAGAAGTTTAAAGGTTAGTTTTAAAGTAAACTAATTTGTTTGTACATACTCTACTGTGCTTCTTACATAACAAGAAATATTTTTCTTACAGATTTTGGCAACAATAAATACTTTCTTCTCTTACAGGGAGAGATCTAAAATTATAATGGCTGGTTAGCCTAGAAAGGCCTGAACACATTTGAAATATCTGTGTTGTGCTACTGATAGAGTAAGCTTCAGTTTCCTGAACTCATAAATCAGTTTTTACATAGGTTGCTATACAATAAATGTGTCCTGTTTATTTCCACTGAAACTACAGCAGGTACAACAAGCACAATTGCACTAGTTGACAGAGCACAGCTATAAAACACTATTTTTGAATAGTCACCAACATTACGCGCTTTCACCAGCAGCAAACAAAAGCATGCTGTATAGAAATTTGCCCCAGAAGAGGCATCCCAGTGTTGCTGTCACCACTGCTGAACACACCACCCACCACCTCACTGTGCAGCGGGTATCAGTGGACGCATTTCCTTCCACAACGAGGAATTCAGTACCGCCCTTTTATTCCACGAGCACTTCCATGTCAGATGCCATTCTGTCAGACTGCCCCTCTGCTGCCACCTGTCACACAGCAACAAAAAGAAATGGAATACTGGTGGGAAGTTTCAACCTCTACTGCCATACCACCAACATGCACTTCCCATGTCATAGACCAATGTAGTAGAATAGGAAACATTACTTTTGGAGCAGCCCCCTTTATAGCAGAATTGTTGAAGAGCAGTTTTCTTTGGTGTTTTGATGTTGGTTAAGAATGCAAATGTTTAATGGAGTCCTACTTGAAAATAGGATGCAGTAATAGAAAAACAAAGATGACTAAATTACTCTGCATTTTCAGGTCTTACTTGAAAGTTTTCAATACTTAACAGAAACTGAAATAGCAAAGTGAGAAGCAACCATATTAAATTGGTTGCTTAAACATGCTAACCCAAGAGGTAACACTAAACCTCTACAGGGACAGGAAGTTGGTAGCACAAATGAGAATTGAGTCTGAACTGCCCTTAGGAAGCCATGCTAGCTGCTTATTTATCCTTTCCAGCCACTCTGGGAGACAAACTTACTAAGACTGTGCCTTCGGGTATACGCAATCATTTAGCTTCATTATTCCTTATGCTTTCATATTTTTCATAGTATATTGGAAGATCAAGATATGAATAACTCCTGTAACAAATTCCCAAAGGATGCCTTTATAGCACTGAAGTAATCATTTCAGATCATGAAGAGAAATAAATTTAACTTCCTCTCCCCCAGAAATAAAATGATGTTCATAAAAATGAGAAGAAGTCTGTACAAGAGGCCTGGAAATATTTGCTTTTAATTACACCTCTCAAAACCAAGTTACACGAGACAATGTCACTGTTTATATTCAGTACATATATTAAAACCTTGAGAGATCAGGAAAAATAAGCAGGCTATAAGTAATGCCATTTTCTGGAAAGGCATGTCATGAATATTTGTTCCCTGTGACTGAAAACAGGAGGAGGAGAAAAGGATAAAAAAAAAGGAAAAAATTGTAACAACCTTTTTGATCTCACATGCATGCTGAAAATGAGAAAGTTTCAATCAACCTTCACAATCAGCCTTATTTAAAGATCAAAATAAGCCTGAGAAGTTCAAAGCCTTTCTTTTTAAAAGAAGCAATGCACAAAGAGTTAAGTGAATGGTAACTGGCACATTTTTGCAGCTTTGCTTCAATGGTAGAAACATCATTTATAAGCCATCTTAGCCATCTTGTATTCCAAAGACAATGGTAAGGGTCCACTGTCTGAAAGCTTTTTTCACGCCCTCAATCTGCCTTTTTTTTTTTTTTTTTTCAAGTGTGTCATTACCTGCTACATTTAAGAGATTCAGGTTGAGCTTAATACCTTGCTAAACAAGTTACATGTGAATTGAAAATCTTTCAGCAATTTAGAAACAAATTGCGTACAGTAAAGGGCTAAAACGTCTTCAGAACTAAATTTGAAAATAAGAAATGCTGCTTAGGGGACTTGCTAAGGAAGATATTCTCTTTTTACTTAAAACATTAAAAACAGTGATAATGTCGTGCCACAATACAAAGGTCTGTCTGAACGTGTAAAGCTTTTGCTAAGGCTACATAAATTCTAATCCATGTTTTCTCAGTAAGTCAATCAGTTTCCCCCATTCCTCTGAAGAGGCCATGGAGTTGACAGGAACATCCAACACCTTGCATTGTACAGGAAGACCACCAGGCAGACTCTAAATTCAGTGCTATTTTCTGGAGAACATTTGAGTTCCTTAGAAAATTTTTGAAGAGTCATTTGTTTTTTGAATATACTAATTGGTGCTTCACAGAATACATGGTTAATCATGTAGCAGTTTCTAACACGTTCAACATTTGTAAATGCTACATCTGTAGATGAACAATTAGATGAATACTTACTGACCAACTATTTGACTTAATTTCTGTCTGTCGTCCATACTCAACCATTCCCAAGTACCTTAATATGTTACAGATTCTTAATTGAAAGCAGAGTAATATGACTGCACAACACAATTCAAATCACAGAGCTAATTTTGATCTTCAATTATGCATGAGAGATCCAAAATCAAATTGGCTGTCTCCACAGCTACTTGCAGGCCATTATACTTTGCAGCAAAGCAGTCCAGTGCCATAAAGTCAGCAACCTTTATGGAAGGCTCTTTTGGGCAGCTCTCTATAGGAGGAGAGCTAAAGAGGGGTCGCAAATGTCTCCAGTTGAGATCCTCTGTGCTACTGTTTATTCCGCAGCCACATTTCAAAAGTAAATCTGACCAATTAGAGACAGAAGGAAATCCTGATGGAACAAGCCAACAGTGTCCATAAGCCATATCAGTGAGAATTTCTCCATCATCATGACTCAGAGAACAAGCTACAGACTCCAGTGAGTGACAGAACGCGTCAGTGATCAACTGGTATTGTGTCTGAGAACAATCCACATCTTTAGAACTGCTAGTGGATAGACAGCAAATCTTTAAAGAAAAAAGAAAACAATTAGAATGGTGGATTTAGAGAATGGCTTTAGTCAAACATATGATTTTTTTTTTTTTTAAGAGTTCACAGTCAACAGAAAAATTGTTAATTTGCTCATTATTTCAAAGGAAAAGCTTCTAGACTTGTTAAAGCTGAGTCCTGCATGATTATCATTCAGTTAAAGTCTACACATTTTTATCATAACACTTAAATACTACAGATACCTAAAGAAACAGTTCCAAGTGCAATATTAATGAAATTCTGAAATGGAAGATGCCATTAATGAAGTGCTTCAAAAAGACATCTTTGTTTTATGGACTCAGACAAACATGCAACATGCAATAGACAAGTGACAAATATACTAACTGTAACAGAAATTGTGCAATTCTTGACTACTAAGTTTATTAAACAGCTTTAAAACACCCTCTTACATACCTTTTGTCTTAGGTACGAAGCCAAATGAGTTTCAGTACAACCACCTCCTAACAATGCCAAGGGTTCCTTGAGCGTTAACTGTAACACATGCTCCGCAGTCTCACAAGCACGCTGAAAACCATGTGAATTTTTCATTACAAACAACATAATAGGATTTCACCAAATTAAAAAAAAAAAAAACTGGAATAAAGTTTTTAGTAATCCCTGATACTGACTTCATAAATTGAAATGTGAATATAAACATGTTGAGTGGCTTCCAAAGCCACATTTACTGACTAAGAAATGTCATTATTTGTCCACACTCTACAAGTGTTGAAATAAAAGGTTGAAATGAAGGTGTATTTCACACTTTTTTGTAAAACTGACTTATAAAAAGATGACCTGTATCAACACCAACTTACTGAATAGAGTAACTATTCAATAAGTAAATTATGTTTCACTGCCACTGCAGGCAATACTGCTGACCTTTTCCTGGGCGATTTATTTATGCTCCCATAAACCAATGAGAATGAAAACATCTACCTAGCACTGACTTCAGAAACAAGAGGTTTTCACCTATTGAACAAGAAGCATTACACAAACACAAGCACTCCAAGAATTTTTAAGGTCTAGAAATGAAGGAGTTTCTAAATTGCTGTTTTGAAGTTTCCTAAACTCTAACTAAGCTCCATTTAAGAACCAAAGCTCACTGTTAAAAACCCACTGTATTTGTATTTCTCATTATTCTAATTTTTTCACTGAAAACATCACAACAGAAGTTTCAAAATTTGCTTACCTTCAGTTCATCCCAAATTGTTTCATTTCTGTTACAGAGTACCAAGCTGCAAACAACCGTGTCATTAGGAATTAGATGCACAAAATGTTTGGAGGCAAAACTCTTGGTACACACATCCCTCAAACTGCCATAACAACTGGGAGACAGTGAGTATATGGAAGCTATAGGCTTTGAACCTGTCCAATTATAAAAAGAAGAGAACAGCATGTATTACTGTCATCAGAATAGCCATCTGCTGCATTTCACAAAGCATCAACCTTTTTCCTTCAGGCTTTTTAAATATTTTATGTTCTACAATAATTAACGTTTGAGTCTACACAGACAATCTCAAGCAGAAACCAGCATGCTTTCAAAGTGTAAGATTTGGTTCAAGATAAAAATTAATTTTATCATTCTCATTAGATAAGAATTTGAAAATAATTGACATGTGCAAATAGTTGCTACAATTATATACTTCTCATAGAACAATCAGTGATCATTTGTGCAGTAGATCATTGCAGCCAGCCAGTACAAGATGAAACTCTTATGGAATTGGTTTTAGAATGGAAAGGAGCACTTTCTAGCCTGAAACACTTGCTCTGCTGCTATGGTAGGATAAAGACAAACAGGAGAATTCCTGCTCCACAATGACATCAATCTAGAAAGGTTTTCATTATGAGACTAGCAGCAAGAGTAACTATTTAGTTTACAAAAAAAATAACACTCTTACCTGTCACTTGACTCAGGGGTTCCATCACTGATAGCCCAGCCCTGTCCACAGCAATGACATGGTTATCTTTCAGATACTGTTTCAATGATGGATGGATAACTTTCTGGCACACTACAAGGCCAACTTCATCATTAACCAACTGCTTTCCTACATTAAGCAACTGATCCAACTCTGACATTTCTAAAGAAACCCCGTGGTGGACTGTTAGTGTTCCTTCTTCTGGGTCAAAAAGGTCTCCTGACATGGACACACAGAAAACTGCTACCTTGACAGTGTCGGAGTTAGTTCTTTTGACAGAAAACAGTTTTGCAAATTGAACTTCTGGTGTTTCTATCAACAGTCCAGGAATAACTGCAGAATCCAGAACTCTTCTACCTTTCACAGGTACTGTTACGCATTTTCCTAAAATAGGCTTAGTTTCAGGATGGCATGGAACAGTAAGCATAAAAGCCTTTACAATTAGCACAGTGAGATGATCAACCTCTGTTTTATTAAGCATGCAAGCAGGTTTGCTTATTAATATGCTACGTACCAAACAAAGAAGAGTCTCAAGATTATTAAAATCCACAGATACTCGGCAACCACAGGCCTCAGACTTGAGGTAGTCAGTACACAAACTCAAAAGATGTTTGCTTATTTTTATGACAGTGCAAGATGCAATATTTAGGTTTTTAAAGCTTTCAATCAAGCTACAACAAAGAATGGCAGTAAATAAGCCACAGTCACTGAAGCGGGACACATGGTTCTGTACAGAAGCTGTCAAAACCTTTAATACAGGGTGACTGACAGAAAGATGACCAAGTATGGCTGAAGATTGTGAAGTTAAACAAACATAGCCTCCCATGTCATTGTGGAGCTGCTTAAGTCTACCAGCAGGCCCATAGCAAGATTTTAATATTGCAATTAACAGAGACAGTGGCTGACTAACTGTAGTTAAAGGTTCACTAGTAAATAATGAAGGCTTTTTAGCTTCAAGGCGAGACATTTTCAAAATTAGATTTTAATTCTGATAAACAGAAGTGATTTCATTCTTACTTGGATTTAGAATTCACAGCACTTTAAAGCAGTACATTTTTATTCTTTGTTGACAAAGATTACTATTTTAAGCGTAAAACAATATGCTAAGTACATCTGATTCTGCACCAGCCATCTCAAAATGAGGCTTAAATCCCACTGTGAAATTGATAGTGACAGCTGTAAGCTACTTCATTCACGATGATCATCTCTCTTAGTTTCTGAATGCGATCGAGCAGATTTTTTTGCAACAAAGTTTACAAGCATGGTTCCAAAATGGACACCTATTAGTGACAGTCCTGCCACAAGCAGAAAGTTCTTTTTACTCCAGCTAGCTTTCCTCATCTTCTCTTCTGGCAATACTCACAGGTGATGTTTCAAGGTTAATTATACCTACATAAAAACAAGATTATTAGGTATTAGCATGATCTTACACCAGTATCACACAGCTTTAAATGCTTATTTTTTTTCCCCAGGAAAACTTCACATACAGACAAAAACTACAGTATGATACTTATATACTGTGGTTTTTTTAATTAAAGGTATGCAATACATAAACTATACTTTTTTTTTATTACTTTCACTTCTGACCTCTAGGTTTTATGTATAGGTTGATAGGTGGCATAGCACTACAAAATACACCAAATGGTATGAAAGTGTCAGATTACAATGATACTAAGCTGTTTTTAAACAAAGAAGTAAAATACTGAGCACTGCTTCCCATGAGCCACTTCAGAAACAAAGATCTTAGCACATTTAAACAACTTCTATCTTTGCCTCTGCAAGGAGGGTTTCTTACTTAAACTCATACAGCATACACTTAATTAGCTCTTAAATATTTAAAAATGTAAAGATGCATTACTTACATCTATATATCTGTAGTGTCTACAGAGACTTCTCTCATTAGAGACTGTTAGACTTAACCATTATTTTGTACTGCAACCACTATTAACAACACAGGACATTATACTCTGTGAAGTCATAATTCTGACCAGTTTTGAACCTGGAAAGGACACTATTACATACCACATCAGACACAAGTTTGACTGTTGCCTTGAAAAGTGACTGGAGTTTGTTTCAGAATAACTTTTAAAACCCATAACAGCATCACATAATTAATCCCACTAATACAAGACTGATAAACAGTTTGAGAACTTACATGCACCTAAAAAGTCACGTAACTACTAGGTTAACTCATCCATGAAAGAATAAAACTCTAGAAGACTAACACCAGAGCAACAATACTGCATTTTCTAGAGAAGTGATTTAACTGACATCTCCTGCCTCAAAGATGCAGGCACAACTGATTAGGAAGCTTACTTAGAACACAGCCCTGACGTTATTCTTCCTTATTTTTGCGATCACTTTGCATTATATATGTCACAATCCCAGGTTCTGGAACAATCTCCTCTGTCTTCACTTGGAAAAGAGGACTGGACTTGATGTGGAACCACGACCAGTGCACCAGGCCAAGGCTAATTCCCATAACAATCAGAACTTTGTAGTCCTTCCATAAGGTTTTGAGGTTCATCATAAACTGGCATTTATGTACCTAGAAAAAATAATTAAAATATATTTCAGAACTTCTCTTTTTCTCTTATAACAGCACAAAACTCAAACGTAAATATCTTTGATTACAGCACAGCAAACGATTACAACAGCATGACAAAGGAAAGCTTTACTTTACGACTTCCATGAAAATAAAGGTTTTAAAAGTAACTTCAATTCAGACATCTTGATCTGTTAATCACTACGTTGCTTCAAGTTTTGGCACACTATGTGTTAAAGCTTTGTGACGTTTCCCTAATCACACATTACCACCTCAGGCAGCAAGTAACTGAAGGCTAAACGAACACCTCAAAGTAGTTTCAAATACACCATTTCTCCCGCACAGTTAACAATAACTCAGGGGGCTCTTCAGAGAGCATCAGCTTTTAGCCTGCAGGCTGAGCAAGCCGCAATGCTTCTGATAGCACTCCAGGCTGCCCAGGGCAGCAGCTCAGCCTGCCTGCCTTACCTCCGTGCCCTTCAGCCTCAGAAACTACAAGGGCATCACGAAGTGAACTCAGCCGCTCTTATAAAGAAAACGAAGAACCGCCCACACGAAGTCTCACGGAGAAGTACGTAGTAACGTATACACAGGAAGCGACAATTACAAGTATTTTGTAAGTATTTTATATCAGGACATCTTCCTGGTTTGAAGAGCTACAAATATACAGCTCAGACAGCGAGCGTTCCCGGCCGCTTCAGTCTCTCACTGACGAGGAAAAACCCGGCACGCGAATTCCTGCTCTGAGCCGGCCCCACAAAAGCAGGCTGAGGTGCCTCCGCAGGGCCGTGCCCGGCGGGAGCCCCCACCTCACCTCACCTCACCCAGTAACACGTCCCTCCCTGACAACCTCCAGACGCAGACGGCCGACGGGGCGACGGCCGCCCTGATGCGGGAGGAACGAGCTGGAGAAAAGACGCGACCGCCTAGCGCTCACCTCAGCTCGCACCTCGCCGGAAGCCAGGCCCGGACAAGAAACAGGGGTCGCGCGAGGCCGCCTGCGCGTTTAAACCCCCGAAGCAGGAAGCGGCCTTGGGGGAACCGGAAGCGCCTCTCCCATCCCGACCAGGCTCGTGAGAATATACGCGAGGATGTCCTTCTCCCTGTGTGCCATTAGCCAGCCCTACATCACGTGATCAACGAGCGCGCTCGCTCTCCTACCCGCCGCCTTGGCGGCCATTTTACTTTAGGGCAAAACGCTGGACGGGCCACGGCTACAGACAGCGGCCATTTTGGATAGGGGAGAAGAAGCTCGCGTTTGGCAGCCATCTTGCTTGGGGGCAACGTAGCCGTTAGGACCGTCGGAGGCGGGCACGGCGTGGGAGGAGACGCGGTGCGAGCGCGGCGGCGCAGCTCTGCTCCCGAGTTGGGTCTCGTTGCCTGGAGCCGCGGCGTCTCAGGCTGCAGTCCCGCTTTTCCTGGAAGCAGAGGCGCGCGGTGGCGGCTCGGAGTAACGGCTGTCCCTCAGGCTCCGCCTCCTGAAGTTTCCCGTTGATTTTAAAAAAGCCGCCTCGTCTTCGCTGCCGGCCGTTGTGCGCCCCGCTCGCTCCTCTGCCCGAGCCGTCGTGCAGGTACACGTGTGAGCTGACCGGAGCGAGTGCGAGACGTTCTCAGTGCCTGAGCTCCCCCATCCGAGCTTCCTTCTGCTTATCTTACTCTGTTCTTCTATATTCACTCTTTGCTTTCCCCGTTCCTTCAGTCTCTGTCAGTAACATTTCTGTCGTATTTGCCCGTGGTTTTAAGTTGCTGGAGGATTGCAAAGTTTATAACCGTAGCCGAAAGGCAGGTTTCTTAGAAATTAACTTAAACTTAAGTGTCTATTCTGAAAGGAGTACAGCAATTCTGGAAGATACATAGAACAGCTGGGATTCACTCAGCGAGGCCAGAAGATCACAGCCAGCCCATCCGACAGGGTGCTGTGGTGTGCATCTCATTGCTTTCAAACATCAACAGCTGTGTAGGTGAAATAGACCGTTGTTGTACTCTAAAGGTGAATTGGCACTCTGAATGAAACGTTCAGATGACAATGAACTAAAAAAATTGCAACCTTGTTGGAAGAGTAGTTTCTGATGAAGTGGAAAAAAATGGGTACAGTGGACTGGAATTGCTGAGATAACAATGCCCACAAGCAGTGGCATATTTCTGCAGAAGCAGAAATGCTTTGTAAGTATGTGTGTTGCATGGTGTTACCCTGCTGACCCAAGGTCCAGGGTCAACATTTAGAAGCTATCTGCCAGAGCACTGGCAGTGCTTGCTGTCCAACATCTAAGCTCTAGAGAGTTCAGAAAAAAGTCTCTTACGTTATGATAGTTGATTTTGACTCTTTTATAAGTGGTAACTAACAGTGGCACATCCTAGAGAGATATCCAGTTATTGTTCTGGTTTTGCCTTTTTTTCAGGTGCCCACCTCTTCTCACATGTGATAACAGCCCCCAAGGATAGGCAGAGCATGAACGGTTTGCAGTGTTAGAAGTTGCTGTATGCAGGTATGTGTGGCAAGAGTTTTTCCGTTCTGTCAGTACTGAAAGCTACTTCTTCAGTGGGGTAAGATGCTGTTGATCAGCTGACTGATTTATGTAATGCTATAATGGGATAGAAAGTACTGATATTAGCAGGGTAGCAAAGCCTTTCTCTGTAGCAAATGAGAACGAACCCAAATGCAGTAACTATAGAAATGAAGAAAAAGAGCTGCTTACCATTGGAAGGCCTCTGGTAGGCAGGGATCTCCAGCAAAAGATGTCTTTGCCTCCATTGCCAACCCTGAAATGAGATTTGGGAAGGGGGGGAATCCTGGCTTCACCTGTTTCAGTCACTCAGGAGGATTGCATGCATCTGAGCTCCCCTGGGTTGGCCCTGCCTGCCTACCAGGTGCTCCATCACTGGTTTAGGCTGTGGCTTATCATTTCTGCTAAAACTTGCTTTCTGGGAAGCCTCATTTCCTCAATTGTCTAAGTATCTGCTGTTTCTCTTGACTTTAAATTTTAGAAAGGAAAGTATTTGATTGTGTCATTTTTAGAACATACCTGATGCTAGGAGGTTGTGTGTTTAGTTCTGGGGCTTGTTTTGATATTTGTTTGTTCATTGTATTGTTGTTTTGTTTTGTTTTTTTGTTGGTGCAAGATGTCCATCAACAATTTAGATGTTTGAAATACTACAAACACCATATTGAGACTTTTGTATTTTAGAGAGTAAAATTTCTTAGCTAGGTTTTTCTGTCTTGTGTAGTTGTCTTCATGCTTTCTTATGGCTGATTTCATTTAGGACTTGGGTTATTTTGTGGTGGATGCAGTATTCCATGAATCAGATTTTGTTACCAAATAGCAGCATTTGTAACAGACCTTCATCTTTTGGTTGCAGCATAGTAAATATCAAAGTATTTTAGAGATGAATGGCATCTTTTCTTGTAGCATTATTGTGGAATTTCTTCCCTCATTCCTCGGTGTCAATATTATGGTGTTTTGTTTTGTGATTTTTTTTTTAAATCTTTTTTTCTTATTGCTTTGTAAACTAGATTTGGGGAAGAATTCTTTCCACTAAAGGTTGTGGTTACATCAGTAACGGCATCCTTGGTGGGTGGCATGTTGTTATGTTGGTGATACCAGAAAAATATCAGGTGATGCATACTCGCTTCTTGTTTTCAAGCAGGATATGAGCATTTGAAGAAAAGGTGGTACCCTGGCATTATTTCAACTCTTCTTTCTATCTTTGCTAATGTAAGGGTTAATGATAAAACATGGGCTCTTCAAATATTCATGAGTTCACAGGCTTCCATCACTGATGTGAAATGTGTGCTTTATGCAACTCAAAAGTGATATACCACAACTATTTTTTGTTATTTATGCCTATTGTTTTTTTATTTTTGTTTGCTTCTTTCTGGATGTGGGGAAGAGGTGTAGGGATCATTAGCAAACCTCTAGATACTAGTCTTTCACTGAAATTTCAGCTATGAAAGTCACAGCTGGTGTGAATAGGGAGACTAGATTTCTTTTGTTCTTGCAGAGAATCCGATACGTCATAAGAGTCTGTGTTTTGTGGAGTGTTGTTAGGGCTGTGATGTATCTTACTGCTTGCTTTATATTTTTGCATATAGAGTGAGTAGTCCTTCTTTGCAGTTCCTGAGCACCAGGAGTACAATTTTGTAGATCATTATAAGAAATTGAGAAATGCAGGTGTTCTTTTGTTTTTTGTTTGCTTGTTTTGTTTTTTGTTTTGCTTTGGTGGCTGCTATTCATTCCTTTTAGCTTCTATCTGACCAAGTTCTAACAGCTGCTACTGAGTTACTGAGTTTGATCTCTTTCTAAGATTCTTATAATAGTTCTGCTACATCTATTCTATGCAGCAGAACCTTACTGCCTGGCTGAATTGGAATACTCTTTTACAAGCAGTCAAGAGCACTATTCCTTACATTGTTTCTGAAACTCCATAGATAAAGTCAACTCAATAAGTTAGTGAAGGTTCTAGGGTTATTTTGTGCAAGAGAGAATGATAATCTTGCAGTGCAAGACATGGTATTCCAGTTCATGTCTATGTGGCTGTTACCTGAAAAAATGGTCTTCTGTATTACTTTCTGCTTAGTATTACTGTATAGCTGATGAGATGCAGTACATACAATTCCTTTGATTTTTTTTTTCTTTTTTTAGAGTGTAACAAAACCATCTTTTTAGCTGTATTAAAGTTGATCTTCAGTTACTACTTGCATGGCGGTTCTCAGTTCTTCTATCTAGTGTGGGTCTTAACCTGCTTACAGTAACAACTGGTTCATTTCTCACTGCTTATAATACTTCTACCATTTCTGTTTCTTACTGCTTTGGAATTGACGTATGTAGACAAATTGTTGAAGTAATTGGGAGTTTTCATTGAGCCAGTATACAGAATTGTATTCTTGCTGCTTTTGCTTTTTCATGCAGTTGTTCTCAGATGTCAGTTCTCAGCATTTGAATATGTGGAATGAAAGCACTGCAAGGAAGCGATAGTCTAGTTAAAATTACTGCTGTTGGATCTTAAGATCATAATTATCTGTGCTATGTAGTTCTTAAGTGGTTCTTTATCTTGTTTCACACTTTTTTGAAGCTAAATAAGGAAAATGAATGTGTTTTTAAATATGTAAGTGTAGTGTCTGACAGAGACAAATATCACCAACCGGACTTGTGTCCTGAAATCTTGACAGTTCTCTGACAATGCTTTACAATAGCTGGAAGCGTATGGTGAAAAATAAGTACGTATTCCTGAATTTTAACTCTTTTTTTATACTATCTATCAGAAAATTGACTGTATTTCTCTAGTTTAGGAGACTATTTCTGTAGAAATCTTGTAGAATATGAAAAACAGCCCTGTTCTCTGTTGTAATTTCAGTTGCAGCTACAGACACTTATCTTTAATTTGAAGCTTGAACTGCATTGTTGGCTTTTATCTTTTGCTAGTATAGAGACCCTCATTCACTTGATTTTCAGTCCAATCCACATCTTTCCCATGTATTTTGTCTTTTGTCCTTTCCTGTGTGAAAACAGAATGTATCTTATTTTTTTTTAACTCCCTGTTTTTGTATTGTTATTAATTTTGTAATATGGCTTATTCTGTGTCTCTTTGGAATTCCAACATTGTGGAGTTAGCTGGAAAGGCTTTTGTTGGTTTTACTTAACTTGCTACCTTTTGGCATGTGAATGTTTAGCTGTGATATGTGTTGAGTGATGGACTTGTCTGCAACCACATGAGTGATGGACAGTACTGCAGCCACAATAGTTGTCGGCTTGGAAAATGGTAGTTGAAGTGAAATGAGTTTGGATTAGACCAGTGGCTTGTTCTGAAAGTTTGTTTGAAGGCTGTAGCCATCTGAGTGAGTTACAGTGCTCTTCTATGGGGGGGAAGGGGGAAGAAGTCTTAGTAATTAACTAGAGCTTTCTTCCCTCTTCAGGAGGGAGTTGGGTTTAGATTCCAGCATGAATTAATACTTCTTAAGTTATTTGGAATTGTAAGGGCTCGTGCAGCCCAATGCTTCTCACCTAGTATGCCAAATTAAGCAATCTAAATCCTGTTTGGGATAAGCAGGAGGATATCTGAAATTCAGTTCAAACTTTGTGCAATCAAAATAGTGTTCAGGTCACTTGCTTTATGCTTGTAATAGTCTAGAGCTTTAAATGAGTGTGCAAATGTGCATGGTCTGTGAGAAGCCATGCTATCTTTAATCTTTCCCCACTATCACCTATTCTACCCATCCCCTTCTAATCCACCCATCCACCAATGCTCTATTCCTGAGCTGATTTCAGTGATACTCATGATTATTTGAACTGCCAGTAGCAAATAGATGTTTCAGTTAAGAAATGTTCTTGCTACAGTTCAACCTTGCTGAACTTAAGCATGATGGAGGAGACTTTCTGTAGGATTGCTGATGTATACAAGCTGTCGTGGGTTCCCTGCTTACGTAGAAATGGAGTATCCTTAAGATAGGAGGGGATGAACTTAAGTCTGAGGACTCTGACTAGAACTGCTATTATTTCATATATTATGATTATATGTTTTATTATATTTTAATGTATTTCTTAATTTTATATCATATTTATATTTTATTAGTCTTGCTTCCTTAAAAGAAAGACTTTTTAAAAATTGTGTGTGGTTGTTTTTTTGTTTTTTTTTTTACTTCCCTCTTTTATTCTTTATTTGTTAAGCTATGCCAAGGGATTTCATGTGAAGGTATTATTTTGGAAGAGAAACTAGGTCCAGGACATCTACATAGGAACAAGTGGTTGACATGGTAGTAAAGGAATATTTCAGGTTTAGTTTGCTGCCACCTGAAAGTTTCTTTAGGTTAAGTAAGGTTAGTTGGTTTTGGTAGTGCTGGGCTGGGAAATAGTTCTAGTTTTGTATTAGAGGTGTTGGTTGCTCAGTATCTGATAGTAGAGTTCAGTAAGAGGAACTGAGACAGGTAGTTAAATAGTTCTCCTTTAAATAATAGTTTTCCATAGTTTCTCTGAAGCAGAGTATAAATATCAAGTGTGAGGAGTGGTAGTAATGGGGGGGGAAAAAAAAAAAAACAAACTAATAGATTAAAAAAAAAAATCCTAGTCATTGGGCATAATGAGTTTTTCCTAGTGCTGATCATTTTTAATTGATGTTTTTATAGGACCAGCTTACACTGAGCTGTCATGGCATCTGACAAATTTGTCATTAAGGTAAGTAGAATGCCATAGCTTTTATTTAAAAAATAAAAAGAAAAGAGAAAGGTACTTGTAGTATTTCTTAGAATGTGTGTAGATTAGCTTTGAAACTTAATGATGAAGAGGAGCATCCTTCAGGCTTCTGATCATATTAGTGTATTTTGGGTCTTTGGAAGCAAACTTCTGGAATTGCTGCTGTATCATGGCAGAGCCAGTTGAAGATGAAAATCATGTAACTAGGAGTGATTGATTGTGTGATTAGAATTAGAAACTGCATGAATTCTCAGTAAAACAGCACTTGTTATAAGACAAAGTTTAACACTGATTCTTCTCTTACTGTTATCTTGTAATATTTTTGCGTACTTCCCAGACAATCTAGGAGTTCCTGGTTTAAGAGGCAGTAACGTTCTTAAACTCTTTATCACAGTTGACTCTGCTTGCATCTCTTCCTGCCTCTTTTCTGTTCTCAGCCATTAGTTGTGTTTAATGCCTGGTAAAATGCTGTTACAATTTATTTTTCAAACAGTTTCTAATGTTATACAAACATCTGAAGAGTAATGCATTTCAAAACATTCTGTAATAAATATAGCACTTTATATTTTTTCTGCCTTAATTGTGTCATTTTATGACTAACTAACTTAATTGTTGAGTAAAATTGGTGAATGTTTCTCTTTTGGACCACTTTTCCTACTTCTGGTTTGTTCACGTATGTTTGAAGTAGTTTAG
This sequence comes from Chrysolophus pictus, assembly GCA_037305975.1. Lineage (NCBI taxonomy): Eukaryota > Metazoa > Chordata > Aves > Galliformes > Phasianidae > Chrysolophus > Chrysolophus pictus. The sequence continues at coordinate 97,484,332 of CM074578.1, forward strand.
ATTAAGCATGCTTTTCTGAATGATTAAAGCATTGTGTTATTCTCTTGGAGATGTTGTTTGTTTGGTTTTTTTTACCCGGGAATTTTCTTCTTAAAAGAGACCCTTTCTTCAGAGGATAAATAATCTTGGTGGTGGTGTTTTGGTGGTTTGTTTGGGTAGGTTTTTTTTTTTTTTATTGCTGACTGATCAGGCTGTGGAAGCTGTTGAAAGCTTCTAGTGTGTGTAAGAAAATTGTTAAACAAGCAGACCAAACCCTTTATTTATATTTTTTAAATACTAAGCAGTAATATCTGTGTTCTTCTCCAAGTAGAAGTTATCTCTCTTACTCGGACACTTACTTAATTCTTTTTACTGTTTAATGTGATTATACAACTTAAATTGACAGTATTGTGTCTGTTATTTCAGAGATCTCCTCAACTGACATACTGTTAACTAATTCTCAATTAATATAGCTATTATATCAGGAGAAGTATCTTTGATTTTGATATTTTGGCTCCATGTGATATTGGGGTATGGATGGAGTAACAAATGAAGCTGAGAGTGAACCCATTGTCTTTCTCAGCTGAGATCTCTTGATATCATTAGTATTAATGCAAATGCCAAAGCAAACAAGTGATACGAGTCACAATATCTTTGCTAGATAAAGTGGTGTAAGAGTGCTTGTTACTGATCTGTGTAATTACAGTTTGCTGATCCAGCAGATTGTACTTTATTCAGTACAGACTCTGGCAATTGCTATGTTTGCTAGCTCAGCATCAGCAAATGGATCATTTCTCATTGAGCTTGAATTCATAGGTAAGAATATAATAGATGCAGCTTTTGAGATACAGTTTTATTTTCTTTCTGGTGATGTTTAAGAAATAAGCATTGATTTTGTAGTCACAGAATATTGAAAATTAACTCATTGACTTTTCATGGTATATTTCATGTATTTTATTCAAGGCAAATATGACAAAGGTAATCTGAATTCTTTTTGTGCAGAAAGATGCATATCGTTTTATTTTAGATTATTTACATTATTTTGTGTGTGATTTTTTTCTTCTTTGCATTCACTGAATGTGAATAATTCATTTTTGAAGACTGTTCAACTTTCACAGAATTTTCTCAAGGAAGATCCTTGTGGAGAAGATTCTCTGTTAATGGGCAGAGCACAGGGAGTATAGAGTATAGAGTATCCTGTAGTGTATAGAGTATCCTGTAGTCTTCATTTTAGGTTTCTCATGTTTGGTGGGAGATCATTTTATGGTATCTGAAAATCTTTTATGTTTTCCTTGTCTTCTACGTTTTCTACTTTTTTATGTTTTGTAAGTATGCATGATTTAATACTTTTGGTAAAAGACTGGAAATTACAGCTAATTCATCTTTCAAGACTTAGCTGATTTGAGCAAAATTTAAGAAAACACCTATAGTGTATTTAATGGCTTTGCTTCTTAATTATGGTGCTAAATGAGATCTGTACCTGCAGTGTAATGGTCAGCTATTTCCAGTAGAGGGAGCAATTGACCAATTTTTGAAAGATGCCTCTGTGCCTGGTTATGGGCAATTAAAGGCAAACGAAATAAAATAATTGATGCAGTAAAATCGTTTTACAACTTCATGCAAAATCTACGGTTAAGCCTAAACACACATTCTTTGATTGCCACTTGGATGGATTCCGCAGTGTTGTGATGTGCAATAGATAATATTTTGCACAAGTTACTTTGATCGGGTGCTTTAAATTTTAAATAATATTGATAGTTCATAAAGCACTGAATGGTAAAAATGCCTCTAAATCTGGAAAGTAAAACGTATGAATTTAATTAAGCTTTCTGTGTTGCTAAAATATTTTACTGCTCCTTTGAGAAACAAATCTTAACTTTAATTGGTGAGGCTTAAAGCAAAATTATGAACTTTATACAGACTTGAAAAGTAATATCACTGGGGCCTTGTTTTAAAACTTTGGCCAAACTAGAAAGAATATTCTTTCAAAATTATGTAAATAGAATTTATTCATGTGAAACTGCAAATCTAAACGCAGTAATCTTTATAACTAATAGAAAAATCTCATTTGCTGTTTTCTGCAATTTGTTCATTTGCCAAACGCTGAAGACTTTTTAAGCTATTACTACATTCAACAGCTCAACTCAAAGGGAAGCTTATTTTACTTTGGCATTTCCTACATTCAGAAATTAAGAGCTCTGTTCTATCTCAGACTTGCAGGCCTTTGGAAGCACATACCTTAGAGTCAGTGTTCTCCGGTCACTCGGCGCACTCTGCAATTGATTTTTCAGCATTGTTCCTTGTTATCAGTTGAAATTATTGTATGTTGGGAGTGGTCCTTCCTACTTTAATCTTTCTTTGCTTACTTTAATTTGAAAGCTCCTTTGCAGGAGCAAGTGCATTTTTCTGTGTTCTATTATTTTTTGAACTGGAAGTAAATATGGAAGTATTGGATGTGACGAGGTAGGAAAATGACAGTGTGACTGTAATGTGATCAATTTTCCCCTTTATTTTCCTTGTTTATGCATGCACAACTTAATTATCTATAATATAATAAAATCATTAAAATGTTGCTTTATAAGCAAACACATCTTAATATCTGTCTTTTAATATCTTAAAGTGCTCACAAAAAAAGTGTGCATGCCAATTATGTTGATTCTAGGTCCTAACAGTAGGTGAAAAGAAATGGAAATATATCTTCTTATCAGTGTACCTGCCCACGTGTGCCTGCATCGTTGTTCAGGTCATTTTAGGATCTGCTCACAGACCTGCATAGGATACTCTTGCGTTCGGTCTGGAAGAAGAAAATGGACTATTTACTTGTATGACTTCATTTTTTTTGTGGTGTTTTTGTTGTTGTTGTTAGCTACTAGCTGAAATATTGTACAATGATAATATGTTTTCTGTGTCAGGTACATCTACCTGATCCTTAGGTTACATCTATGTGATTAAACAGATGAAATGTATGATTTCTGTAAGTATTCATATTTTGTTAGCTGGTATTTCTTTAAATATTTTCTGTAGAAGGAAGAGGCATGCTTGCTTCTTGCGAATTGTTTGGAGAGGAAAAAAAGCAGGGAGACGAGTGGGGTCTTTTATCTAATATTTTAATTTTGTCTGTTTCCTTATAAGGAGCAATGAAGGATAGTAAGTGCATTTTACTACTGTATCAAGTCCATATGTAAATGAATACAGTGCTCTCAAATGGAGGACAACAAATACTACTTATATAAAAAAAAATATTTTAAACACATCTTGTGACTGCCAAGTTACTGGACTGATATTACAGATGCTTTTTTCACATACATGGCTTTGAACACTATGGCATAATGTTTTCTGGTTTGAGTTAGGTTTTTTGAGAGCACTTAGTTGAAATAACTAATCAACACAGAAATTCTGATGTTCTTTTCCACATTGCAAAACTAAGACATTTGTGTGTGGAATTGCTGTTAGTGGAGTAATTGCAAATGTTTCAGTACAAATATGCTAAGATTCAATTGTCTAAGTTGAGACTGAATTTGCAAATGTGTTTTGAATCTTAGAAGTATTGTACCAGAGTTCCTTAAACTGATTAAAGGTTACTGACTTTTAGAAATGTGTTCTTATGTTTTGCTTTTTGGATTTTTAAAATTTGAAGAATAGCTGTATTAACTACTTTGTGGTGGTTTTCTGGGGATGTAGTTCTCTCAAAGCAATATTGGTCAGATCAACTGTAAATACAAGTGATTTGAATTATTATTTTCAATTACCATCATACACTTCTCACAGCTGTGATGTTTGTATGTGTTAGTTGCTGTAGGAGTGTGTCAAATATGATACCTGTCTAGAAGTGCTTAGAAATCTTAAATAAGATAACAAGTAACCTGGGGTAAAATGTGACTTAAATCAAGAATTAGTAAACAAAAGAGGCTGGAGAGACATCTATTTAGTTCTCTTTCTTACCGTGCATTTCATTCTCAATTTTATGGCACCAGATATGCAATGACTACAGTGACTAGTAAATAAATTCCAGAAGAAATAAAAGGAAGTTGGGAGATAGAAGAAGAAGGAGAATTAAGTGCACGTTCTAATTCTAAACCTCACGGAATCCATGGAAGTTTCCTCACTGACCTCAGAGGGTTAGTTTTCAAGCCTAGGGAACTGATGAGTCGATGAAGAACTGAGACATTAAAGTGTTAGCAGCAGGGGAAAGGAATAGGAAGCCAGAGGGATGAACTTCAGTGGTAGAAACACTGCTTTCACAGGGATCACTTTGAAAATGAATAAAAGAATGCTTCAGTTTAAGTTACTCTTTGGTATTGCAAATAAATCAACCTAAATAATCTAAGTAGTTTATAAAATACTATTTATAGCAGAGGATGAGGAATTTTGGTAATTATTAGCACTATGCTGCTCTGACAGTGATATGATTCTAAAAGTGCACCATACCACATGATTTTTTTTTTTTGCGTAATTAATACAAAGGTGTCATCTTCATGGCACTTCTTTTATGCTTTATTTCTGACCAGCAACAACATATTTTTCACTTCCACTGTTCTGCTTTTTGGAGATCTTGGTGGTGCTGCCTACACGAGCCCTTAGTGCAGCAGGAGAAGGGGAAGGAATGGGGAATTTCAATTTCTTGCAGTCCAACAAAACTTAGCAGAGGTACTGCATGGGATCAACGTGTGTCTGTAGGTCTTGGGAGAACCTTCGGCTTGTGCTGTAGATCAAACTTTGAAATTCTTTAGCTCTTTCTAATGAATTTTGATGGGGGTTAATAGTATGGGAGGTAAGAGGACCCCCATTTCCTATAATTCCCCTCTATGGTAGCCAGTAATATCATGTCCAATTTAACAACAGCTATGTGGTTTTTGCTATTGGTGTTAGTATCATAAAACAGGAAATGTATATGTTGTTTCACATTGCCTGTTTCCTTCGCAGTGTGGATGGAATCTAGTACGTGGAAATATGTGGTTATTTGGTTTTTGAGCGTGTTCTGTTTAAGGTGTGAAATAAAATGGAGAAGAGAGGCTGACGACACATCTGATTTCTCCTTATGTTTCATCCATGTTATTTGCTACTTCCTTAAAAGAAATCTGTTTTTGAAAAGCAAAATTATTGCTTGGTTTGTGAGTACTTTCTGTACTGCAGTACTTCCAATTCAACCATGACTTTGCAGTATATTTCTTGACTCATTAGCCAAGCAGTTCCTTAAATAGTGGTACCATAGGACATGACACCCTATTCTGGTATCCTGCTGCAGTCATTGCTAAGCATGAGCACTGATGATGCTTGGCTATTGTGAAAACCCTTTAAACTGCTGATAAAATGATGAGTCATGGTCACCTGATGAAAACAGACTCATTACCATGACTCCAAGTGTTTCACTTCCCACACTAGTTCTTCTGAAAGGGATGCAATTATTTTCTAACTGTTGACAGCTGCTCAATTAGAATGTGACAATGTGGTTGGCGAAAACTGTAAGTTCCAGACATCTATTTTAGTAATTTAAGTAACTAAAATTTGCATGAAATGTGAAGAAGTCACTAATATTATCAGCAGCGTTACTTGCATAATTATATAATAAGAGGCAGAGAGAGGTAAGGCTGTTGTTGAACGCTATTAAATTCCCTGAAACAAGTAATTGAATGTAGGGTAGTGAGGCATAGTGAGGCGTGGTTAATTCTCTTGTAAATGGTCAGGAATTCCACTAGCAATTTTTTTTTTTTTCCCTTAAATTAGTTTCTGTATTTTGATTGGAAACATTTCTAATTTGAAGTGTTTTGAGGTGCTGTGCTTATGGGAATCATAATATTGAAGTGATTTCAAGATTTAAACTTGTGCTAAAATGGATAATGTTTTGTAGGACCAGTACAGAATTGCTCTCTTTTCTTGAACGGATGTAGACTAAGGAAAATTCATGTTTTAAAAGTTAATACATAGACTTCTACATAATCTTAAATTGTATCTCCATTTCTGTTCATTTTTCTCCATTTATTTTCTAGTTGACTCAGTCCAAACTTTAATGATGAATGTGACATTTTTTCTGTGCTAAAAACTGAGACACATCCAACTTGAAAAAAACATCTGATCAGAACTGAGTATTACTATCATGTATTAAAGAAAATACTAGAAAATACTGGAAATAAGATGCATTTCTTAAATACTGTAGTATCTGTTACACCAACTATGTCAAGGAATGACAGGGGAAACTTCTAGCTTGTTTGTTTTTCACTTGGTTGATTTATTTCATCCCAGAAGCCCACTCATCTGTCAACTTTTGCATTTGTATGATTTTACTTGGGCAAGTTAAGAGAATAAACACCTTTTCATAATGAATAAAAATAAGATTAGCTCTATAGGTCCACTTAATTATGCAAATAAATATTTAATGAAGAAAAGTCTTTCAAACTTACTCCACGATATCTATACCTTTACCTATCAAACTAACCTGTATTTTATTTCCTTGCTTCATAAAACACAGTACATTTAATGACTCCTATATGAAAGATAACTTTTTTTGCTTACTGCAAAACTTTATCATTAGTTGAGAAATTTTTACTTGGGGAAGTGGAAAGAGAACAGTTTGTTGTTTAAATCACGTGCTGACAAATTGGAACTAAAATCTTAACTGCAGTGATTTGAGTGCTGTAAGATGATCTTGTTGCTGTGTACACTTAACTAGGGAAGTTCCTTTATGAAACCTGAAGACAAAGTGGTATTCATTTTCTTTTTGTATTTTCTTGTTTTTGTAATACCTTTCATTGAGGCCTCTCTATTATTTTGGCTATCTATACTTTTTATAGACAGATCTGCTTACATGAAATTCTGAATCTTCAGGCTTTAGCATAACCAAGATTTTATTACTTTCTCCATTGTAACTTCCCATGTGTATCTGAAAGAGCATTCAAGTGAAGAATCACTATACATATACTGCATCACATAGTTGTTGAGGAATAGTTAGTTGTTGGTCTTGGGAGAGAGTGAGGAAAAGAACAGGGGAAAGAGAGATGGACATAACATTGCTGTTTTCCAGATAAGAAAATGTGACCCAGCACCCCAGAATGTTTTGTTGTCATTTTCATATTGATTATGACTGAGATCTGTGAAAGTACTTCAAGAACCCTGTCCTCATTTTGGTATAAAAACCTGTGAAGTAACAAAACTGAGCTAAATTCTAACCCAAGAGCAGGGTCCTCTTCGGGAGGCCTGTTTAGTTTCTTTAGTTTCCAGACAGTAGTAAGGTGTTTAGCGTATCTGACGCTACTCAGCTGATGTAATAATAGTTTATATAAGATACTGTTAAATGCAGCCTTTCAAATTCAAGCCAATATTCTCCTATTTTAAACAGACTTTTTTTTCATTTAATATACCAGTGATTTAATAGCAGTCATAATTAACCAAGTGTACATGATTGTGATCTATCCTGCTTTTTATCATTCAGATAAAGTCTGAGAGAAGAGAAGTGTATATCTTAGAACATAAAATATTTGCTGAACTTTAGAGTTGGGAAAGAGCTATATCCCGGGCCATTAAAGAGCGTCTGTTCAATGCCAAGATCCAAGAATTTGACATTTAATAGGGTCATGGAGCGTATAACTTTTCCTTCTTTATTTTTCCATTCCTACACTACAATAGCATATTGGCTTGCCATCATATGCCAATCTTTATTAGTGGATAGGAAGCTTATAAAGAGATATTTCATGTGTAGTACTGGTGGTAAGGCTCCAGTTCTTATTTTTCTGGGTATTGTATTGTCATATAGTTGCAACTTGTGTCTCAGAATTTACAAACAGTTTAGATGCTAAGAATAAGTCTGACAAGTATAATGTTGAACGTGAAGCCCACCATTTAAACAAACAAAAGCAAACAAAACCATATTGTTGTCTCCAGTAAGTGTCTGCTAATAAGTGTTAGTAGTGTAATACGAAATAGACTGATTAGTTGTGACTGGTGATTTAATTCATCACTGGCTCACATGCATCTGATCTGGCATTCAAGCAGAGAGAAACCTTAGAAGAACTTGGAACGACAGAACAAAACTGTTTTATATCTCTCTTAAGAAAACTGTTAGTATTTGTCAGTACTTATATTAGGTGGATGAATGTTTACATGGACCTTTGCATGCAAGTATTGAGTAGTATATTCTCAGTCTGTTGTAGAGGAAGAATTGTGGATGTAGTTGATTTAAAAAGGGTTATAGGAAGCTATTACAGATTGAGATCCAACCTGTTTAAGCAGTAGCAAGTCAGTGGCAGCAAATAAATTCTTCATGCTTTTCAATCAAAAAGCGTATTAATAAGTATTCAGAGAGGTGAGATTGATGAGAGAGGTTTTTTTTTTCCCTGTCATTTAGTGAATTTAAAGTTCAGTTTTCCTTTTATTCAGCACTTTTTCAGGATGAGGAGAAAGTAGTACTGGTGATCTGCATTATTCAGCACAGCTTGCACTGAGCCCAATACTAGCCCTTTGTGGGTTTTGTTTTGTTTTTTTAATTATTTTTCTTACTATATGGAAATTATGCAATAATTTGTTTGTTTATTTATGTATTTAGAGGAGTGGGTGGTAGAACAACTTAGCAGCCTAGCAGCTGGGCTATTCTGTAGGCAGTCTTTAGACTGTGAGCATCGCTAGAAAGTTTGGGAAAACAGTGAGGAATTTTTTTGCTATAACTTACAGATTTGGTGTCCAGAACACCAAAGCCAGAACAAGACAAAATAAACTAGATGTTGTACAGTACTCTAAATATAATATATTCACACTGGAATAATGTATGATTTATTTTATTTTAGGAATTTTATTTATCCAAATAATAAATTCCCACAATTGCAGAGGAGGTGGCAAGTCATAAGAGTACATCATTTGGCAATAGGTTGAATCCTTCCTCTTCCTAACATCCCCCCACCCTTTACTCAGGCTGTAGATTCTTATGGTGAAGACATGTATGGGAGGAGGCTAGAACGTAACAATAGAGGCACTCTCACTATAGCCAAAAAGTATCTTAAATCTATGTATTTGTCGCTTTGTAATAGCAACAGAAAGCTGTATCTCTTTTTCAAGCCAGGGATTGTTTAGAACTACAAAAGACTTTCTCATATCAGTGTGCACTTACTTATACACTGAATGAATTAGGACTGTGTTGTGTTAGTTTGATTGTGGGATGAGAAGTAACATTTAAAATGACAACATGAACTTTAACTTTTTATTATGGAGAACTGAGAAATGGAAAGCTTCAGTATCACCTTTAACACTTGTTAGTTGTGGTCTCTGCTATATGGAGCTCTCTGGAATTATCCCTCTATAGTAATACAGAATTTTGCCTACTGTTCAGATAGATGACTTTTCTGGAAAAACTTCTACTTGTATCCTCCTTCTGAGTGTTTCTGTTCAGTGTGAGAAATGGTTGTGTCCTTAACCCCAGGCTTTTCCTTTATAGTCATTAGTAACTTGAAATTGATGCAGAAGATAGTTCCAGGATGGGCAATGTTGGGTAAGCCCCATGAGCATTTATTTTATAGTAACACCTACATCAAAAATTCACTGCTCCTGATTGGATGTTGCCATTGATTTTTGAAGTAATTCTTTTCTCCTTTTCCAGATTGCTAACATATTTACTGGTAAATCTTGATCTGCAAGTGGCATGCTCATTTCTCTATTCTGACCATCTGTAAATTAGCTAGATTGATCTTAAAGGTGTTTGTTTCCTTTTCAGTAATAGTTCGAGCCACTTTGAAAAGTCAGTATGCTAAATGTTTATATGTTAAAATGGTAGGGTGTTTGTCCAGATCTATTTAAATACAATAGAATTTGAATGTGTTTCTATGTATTAGCTTACTACTATGGTGAAAAACAAGTGGTTGTGGGTTTTTGTTTGTTTGTTTTTTAAAGGTAAATCCATTACACAATGGGAGATTTCCATTTATTTGATCCCAAGCTTCTTCACAATGTGAGAAGACTCTCTGAAAATCAGTTGTTAGGGCTCATTCTCAGAAGTGAAGATCTCCTTTTCTATGCATGTTTATAGTAGCACTTTAGAGACTCTATTACAAGTCTCGCAGAACTAGGGAAAGAAAGAGTAAAAGGGAAAGTGACAGGATTGTGGAACAACATCTAAAAAGTCAGTGTCCAGTGAGCAGAGCAACTTGCGGGCAAAGTTTCAGTTGTTTAACTGTTGTTGAATAGCAGAGGTGTGTGCTTAACTCTGAAAATCACAGATTAGCTACAGGATACAAGCATGAAAATGCAATCATGTAGAGTTGATATTGAATAGAGGAGATGGGATTGGAACAGTTAAAGCTGCTAATTTAATGGAAAGCAGATCTGTCACTGAATACTTGTGTATTCTGTAGCTTCCCTCTGTGACTTCTTTGGGAAGCTTCTGCAATCTGATTTTATACAAAATAAATTCCCAGTCAGGCCTTTCTTTGTTGTTTGCAGCTGTCTTCAACCAATCCATTACTGTTTCTGGACTAGAGCAGAAGCTGAATGTTTACAAATAATTCTGCACTGAAGAAGTGCGTAGTATAAAGTTTTATGGCAGTTTTTCTGCTGCCTTAAAGGCTTTGCTGCTTTTCTTTTTTCTTTTACTCCTTTTGAACATTGAGTGTGTAAGAAGTAGAACTTCCTTCTTGATTGAAGTAACGATCGGTAGTAGAATGACAGTGCAGGGGAGAGAGGATTCGTAGGCTGCCTTCTAGATAGAAAGAAAAGGAAAGCTCAGGTAGTGCTGGGTCTGAGTGGCACTCTGCGGGCGCTGATAAGGTTTGATAATGATCGAGCCGAGGAACGCTGCAGCAGCGCTACGTGCGCTGCTTCGAGACCCCGCTGGTGGCGCGGGGCGGGCGGCGCTTCAGCACCAGGCCGGCCCCGGACAGCGCCTCCCCGCAGCGCGCCCCAGCGCGCGTGCTGCTCATTGCCAGGCCGGGGAGCGAGCTCAGCATCAGGAGCGTCCGGAACGAAATTGGATTGGATTGGGCCCACAGTGCTACTCTGTTCATCTCTAATATGTATGTGACTTTTTTCTCATCTAACTTTAATACGGAGATTTTAGACATGAGGCTATTTTGAGGAAAATTGCTTTCCCGGTGCACAGTAAAAAATATCAATGTGGAAGTCTTGGATGTTTTTCCTTCTCTATCTTCCTATATGCACAAATGAACACTAGAAGAAGGAAGAAAAGGAAAAAAATTGCAAATAGAAAGACGAGGAACCAGAAATCTGTCTCTGGCCCCTTACACCCATGTTCTTGATGCAACCTTTTACTTTAATTTATTTATTTATTTTTATTATTATTATTTTTAAATTTCCAATGAGAAGTTAGAATTTCAGCTATGGATAATAGAGCTAACAAGTAGATACTGCGAATATTATGGTCTCTGCTTTTTGTTGTTAACTTGGGAGGAGAATCTCAACTGCTGTGGAAAATATTGAAGATGCATGTAATGAGGGATTGAAAAAAAACGTGTAGGTCACTCTGAAGGTAAGGCCTCCAATTTATTTCCATGGAAACTACAACAGATGCAAAGATGAAAACAATATTTAGTAGAGCAAATTCTCAGCTACAAAACACTATTCTTCAACATAGTCACCACTATTAGCTCTGCATTTTTGTCAGCAATGAACAGAACCTTGCTTGTAAAAGCTTGTAAAAAATCTGTACCAGTGGAGCTGTTGCCACTGCTGAAATGCACAACTCATTGCCTCACAGTGCTCACATCAACTGTTTGGTCTCCACAAATACTCAGTAAGAGTCAATGTATGTAATTTTCATATGCATGGAGGGAACTCTGCTCCACGTTTTTGCTTCATATGAATTTCCATTCAGAAGCCACTTTGTCAGACTGCCCCTCTGCTGCCATATGTTACAGGGCAACAAAATGTAACAGAATATTGGCAGGAAGGTTCAGCCTCTACTGCTACACTACCAACATCTGTCTCTGAGGTTATGGATCAGTACAGTAACATAGGAGGCATTGCTTTGAAAGTGGCCTTTGTATTTCATTCATACTGTGTATTTGCTTTTCAAAGTTGTTGGCGTTTTATGCTTCATTACAGGACATTGAAAGGGAAGATGGGACAGTTTGGTAGGCAGTATGCTTGACCTATGTCAGTATTTACTTTTTTTTAAATGCATGATTGTAGTGGTAAAGCAACTTATTGATCTCCTGCTGTTGCAGATAGCTAACACCTTCTTTAATGGATTGGCAGAACTGTCCTCAGTAAATTGAAAGTAATAGATCTCTGTTTTATTTTAAAAAATAATAATTAACAACAACAACAAAACAAACTTACCAGATTTTGCAGAAAACTTTCCAGTGGTTTTCAACTAAAGCAACAGTTTTACAAAAGATGCTGATGTGTTGTACAAAATTACAGCTGTAAGTATTACATCTTATGTAGTAAGAAGGTGCAAGCAAAGCTAGTAATGTTGTTTTTTTAATGATGACAATATTTGTTATTTTAAAATTCCTAATTTTTGTTCCCATTTTTTTTCATTCTAAGCAGTGTGAAGAGAACAAAGAATAGCTTCCTTCTGAGAAATATAACCCCTCTGTTTACTTTTGGGAAAGGTTTATGTAATTTTTTTAATCAGTAAACATTTGGATGTTTGCATGTTTTAATGCTCATTTTGAGAAGTTTAAATCGCAATGCTTGTAATATTGGCTATCTGGCATTCATTTTAATATAATAGGTTATTTCATGCTGTTTCTCTTTATATTCATGGTTGTGATACTGAAATTATAAGACCACACACAAGGCAGTAAAGTCGCCACTTAAGCGTGTAAACAGTCTGGCTTTTTACAAAGTGGAAAAATATTTCTTGTGCGCTATTTTAACATGATCAGCATGTTAAGGCTCAATGTGCAACTGTGTCAACATTTCTTTGGCTGTAACCATTAATTCTGTAGCCTCTTGATAATATGTAAAATGTGAAACTGGTTTGTTTACTGTTGGGATTTGTCAGCAATTACTGTCTGCATTGAGCTTAGCTCTTTCAAATAGATAATAGATCAAAGAAGTTTTTTTAGAATTATCATTCTGGTTTTAAAATGAGAGATTTCTTGGTTTTGTTTTTCAGCTGCCTTTAGGTTCTTTGAAAATATATTAGAGCCATACATTTCATGAATGTTGTTCTCATATAAATTGGTAGGCAGAGTTAAAATGCATCACATAAGAACCTGTAGCTTGAATTTGTATAAAATTTAGCTACGAGGCAGGAACGTAAATTTCAGGCCTCACTTATCTCTAGACCTGATGTGGCTTCACCCCAGCTAGTGTTTTGTTTTGTTTTTTTGCATTTAACACGTTTTCATTATTATTATTTCCACTATGAACTGCAAGTGCTGTGGTCATATCTTTAATATCATCAAACCACCATGTCATCTTCATCACAAAAAGTTGTGAAGACTGCAAGTTCTGATCCTTTTCTTCATTTCTTCCTTCATGACTATTCTCGTAATATTATTAATTTACTAATAAATAATAGTTTTGGAGTGTTTTTGAGGGTTTGTAGTTAATAAGATGGATTATTTGGTATATTTAGTGGCTGTGTTAGTTGAACAAAGTTTAAGTGCTACATTATACTAAAATAACAGTTCTAAGGGAAGCACAGAATTTTGTTTCTTTCCCAGCTACTTTGAGAGTTTGCACAAACAATGAACTTAACCTTCATAGCAAAAAAAAAACAAAACAAAACAAAAAAACTGAGGAATTTTGTTAAACAAGCATAGTTTACATGAAATGAAGTCACTTTAAGGATCAGGTTGTATTTTTAGTATGGCTATAGGCTGGCACTTGCAATGAATCCTCCTTCATCATTAATCTACCAAGTCTACAAAGAGAAATGCAAGGAGAATTTGATCAGTCCTTTTGGTTTTTTTTCCTCATTTGATAAATAGAAAGCCACTTCCTTATCTTAATCCCATTACTTTGGATTTGTATGAAATATTAAACACTGTCGTTGTCTTCTCTGCATTTTTAATACATCACTGTTCTGTAGATCATTTTAAAAAAAGTGGCATTACTAGACATGTCTGCAGAACTTCAGCAAGGGGAGGGAGAGGACTGTTTGCTTACATATACGCTGTGTAATTGCCAAATAAAATTTGCCACTACTTCATAGAAGGCTGCCATTAATCATTAATTAATACCATTATCTCTGAGGCACTTTGTTAAAATATTTCACTGTTTAAGGTTATACAGGTCTATACGAAGTATTTTTTTCCTGTATCTTCTATTAAAAAGAGGTCAAAATGACAGCATAGTATGGTGGGCACACTGATCCATTCTGGAATAAGTCTGCCACTTTGAACATCTCAAAATCAGACAGTTGCAGCATGGATAAACTAAATTATTAGGAACAAAATCAATTTTAGGGATAGTTGGCTGATAGAATAAGCTATGGTGTGAATCTCTTAAAAGGCAACTCCATTATTCTAAAGTCAGTCTGTATTGTTAAGTAATTCATAAATGTGTCACTATTATTATAGGAGGCTAGTGAAGATTTCCAGTTATAGATCACCGTCTTCTCTTTTTAAGACCTAAAAATACTCTTTGCTGGTTAAATTCATCTGCTGTTACTGAATACCACTCAGACCAGATGATTTGTAGCTGCTAAAATTCAAATGAATCTTTTTCCCAGTGGAATGGGAGCAAGGAGTAGAAAATAAAGAGTGCATGTGAACACTGCGGCAGGGATGTGACAGCAGTGTCAAAGTGGAAGCTGGACTTTGAAAGATGTAATGGAGAGAAGATGGGGAATGGAGTCTACTCTCTCTCTTATTTTCTACAGTATGGAGTAGGAGGGATAAAACAGGGATTAATAATGGCTCAATAGTGAAGTGAGAATTAGGATTACGAAAGAGATCCAAACTGTTGTTGAGTGGCAAAATTCATTTCTTTGCTAGGCAAAAGTTTTTTTTTTACCAGCTTGAAACAGTGAAGAGATTGGGAACGTGTAGATGTTAGAAAGGGTCATTTTGGGGAGATGCTGATGGCACTCACCTGTCTGTGCTGTGCCTTGCAGACTGGAAAGGGAAGCTGGTGTCCCTGAAGTCAAAGTCGTAAAATGTTTTTTCTTTCTCTAGTACTAATCTAAAGACAGAATGTTGGATTACTGTAGGTTAATTGTATACGTTCAGTTGGCAGAGATTTCTGTAGTGCATCTAATTTTGCTCATTTCCCTGTGGAAGTCAGCATATCATCAATATGGTCAATTTTCCTTAATTAGTTTTTTGCCTGCCCCTGTCGTGGTCATTTTGAGAAACTGTTTAACTCCACTTGGAGTCACGTAGGGGGATGTGTGATGTCTTTCTTGTTGGTGGTGTGGTTTTTTGTTTTTTTTTGTTTACCCTTCAAAGATGCTTGGATGATAAAATTGTAGGGATGTTGAAGGTTATAATTTTTCTTCTGATTTTTTTTTTTCTGAAGCATCACATGAAATTATGATCTGTGAAAGGTTATTCATCAAACACCAACTATTAAGGAAGTTTTTTTTGCTAGTCGTGCATATTCAGCTAATCATGTCTTATTGCACAGATTGAAAAAGAGATGACTTTTGCTCAGCGTGGCTGTTATTTATTAAGTTTTAGACAAATAATGTGAGATAATCTTCAGCCTCATGAAGGAATGTTAAGGGTGAACTGAAAACCTTTAAAGCCTGCGAGATTTGGAGCATCTAAGCACTTCTATTGTGTGGTAATCATTAATATTAATGATTGGAAATATTTCCACACCCTGGCTTCTAACGTTCTCTTTGATGTTAATTACTTTGCAGTAGATGGCAGAAATCCATTCTTTGTGTCTGACAAGGGAATATGTCCTTTCCATTTAAATGTATACCTTAGCTACATAGTGATATGAGTTGAACAATAACACTCATTTTTGCTGTTTTAACTATATACAAATATTTGTCTTGCTGTGTCTTTTTTCTTAAAGCTCTGAGTAGGTCTTTGTTACTGAATTCAAGCAATAAGGAATATAGCGCTATACTTAGGTGGCTATATTCTCAGACACATTGAGGCACTGTTCTTTTCTTTCTCCTGCTAGTGTGACAGAGATTAAATGGACTGTACGTTCACATGTTCCTGACTTTGTTGTACTCAGTGTTCCTGACATCCAGGAACTGCAGTTGGTCACAACCAGTCATCTTCTTCTTGATTTAACAAAGCTAGTTGTGAGCCTAGTACACTATCTCCTTTTTAATTTGAGAAAAATGAGCTCATGTTTTCCAGGGAATAATGCCCTCTCAAAGTGGTGGTGTTTTTTTTTTTCCCCCTCTCTCATGTTGAAATCCAAGAAAAACCTCTTTTTTGTTTGTTTGTTAAACTTTGCTAAAGTGTACTCCTTTTCTTGGCGCTTTAAATAGCTGCAGACATGTACAGCTAAAAGCTTTGCCGTAACAGTGTAGCTTAGCAGATGCTGCTGGAGATCCTTAGCTGGTGTAGCATTACCAGCTATCGTCTTCTGTGGGTGAAATCTGGCCCAGTGACGGTTTGTCCTCTTGTTTTTGCTTCTGTGATTTTCACACTTAATACACACTGTGTAATAGCTGTAGCTCTTTTAAATTCAAATTGTATTCTGTTAGTGCATCAGTCTTCTGACTACTGGCAGGCATTGCTTTGAAACAGAAATGTTTCCATCTTGTCATCTTGTCTTTTTCAACATTTGTGGGTTTCCAGTAACATGGGTACAGGTGAATATTGTAAGGAAGAAAAGAAACTTTCTGACCTGTAACATGATCTGTCTGTTGGAAGAATGCTTCATAGATCTGTTTATCTATCCCACAGAGGGCAAAACCTTTACACAGGAAGCTACTGTTGCACTGCTTTTCTTCCAGAGGAGAAATTTACTGCCCCCAGATGATCTTGAAATTTCATGGCTGAATGTCCTGAGCAAAATACAAGGGAATTTATACTGTTGAAGCAGATTGCAAAGCCTTAAAATGTTGGTATTGCATGTTTTCTGAATTTTTTGTTGATCTTCTTTTGAATATTTAACAAAAACTTAGGAACACAAAACTTTTAGAGGATCTAGGGTTGTTGTTTGTAACATAATGGCAAGTTTAAAGATCATAAGGGATGAATTTTTTTTTGAAGGACAACAAATAGTTGTGCAGTGTGTCTGTGAACCTTCCCTATATCCGTGCATTAATGTTCCAATGGCAGAGTTTGTTGTCTTTTAAAGTCCATTCATTTCCATTGCCAGTACTATTGACAGTATGGTAGCTGAGGTGGATTTCTCGTAACAGTCATTAAAAACTAATACTAATGTTTCGTTAAGTAGTTGTGGCCATAAATACATGTGAAAATCTGGTTAAAGGGTTTGTGAAAAGAATGTAATTTAACACAACACATCAGTGTAAAGACTGTTGTGCCACACTGATGTGTGGAACTACTCCTTGTATGAGTAAAAGTGCTGTTGGCAGACACAGTTTATGAAAGTAGATTCTTGGCATATTTTATTCCGAAACCTTCAATACTTTCTTGAAATACGGAACTGTAGAGGAGAGCTGCTTTAAATATCCTTTATTTCCTGTGCACATTGAGTGTGTTTGTTAAAAATTCCTGGAAAGCAGACATATATTTAAGAAAATAAATAAATCTTGCAATGCTAAAGCTTCAATGGGGGAAAAAAAATGTACAGGTTACATTTCTTTTATACTCTTTTATACTTCTCTTTTATTCTTTCTGTGCTTCCTTTGAAATGAAAACTTTCCCATGTGGTCATTGAAGGCTGCTAAATGTGACCACTAATACTAAGTAAGCATTTAAGTTCATAGCCTGTGTCAGGATTCCTTATTTGGGTGTTGGGTTCTTTGCAGAGGGACTTTCATTTTTTACCACTATCTTTACACTACTAAATGAATGTAAGTTGATGGTAAGATTATCTGTAAGGTCAGAGTGAAACTTAAAACTTGATGGACAAAGTATACTTACTGAGGTTGGAACTAGAAATAAACAGACATAGAAAAGTATATGGCCATACTGATAGTTATAAATTAAGTGTCGTGGTTTCAAATCTGGGAAAGTATCATCAGAATTTATAAAGTTTAACTTAAATAGTCCATTCTCCTCACTTCAGACATCTGTTACTGGTTATTGTTTGAATGACCACCATGTACATTATACAAAAAGGAATGTGTTTTTTGTAAGATCTCTGCTAATGTGGTAGATAAAATCCCAGTGCTTGATAGCAGTGCCAAAGGGCAAAGAGGTGCTGAACAATATTCCTCATCTTTACCATAACTTTCCTTCCTGGAAAAAAACAGGCTTTGACAGTGGGAAAATGAAGACAGAGATAAGGAGAGGTGGAAAGAAGCTTGGGAACTGAGAGTGACATAGACCAGAACTGTAGTTCAGCAAGCAGAGGAAAAAGTGTCCTCTTACAGCAATGTACTAACACTATTATTTTGTTGTTGTCTTGTTGGTGATTAAAAATTTGAGTTATATGTCCGTGATGCGGTAATAAATTAAAAGGACTAGAAAGTTAAGGAACAGTTGTTTTTGGTGGGACATAATGTAACAAAGATCTGGTTTTTTTTACAGCTCTGGCAAGTGATCACTGACTTGTTTAAAGAAAAATGCACTGTTCTTATTAATGCAAAATGCTACATTGCTCTCAATTTTTTTAAAGATTTTTTTAAACTTTGAAAACATTTTATGGAGGGGCAAAATTGTAACTGATGAAAACAATTTACCCCTTGCTGCATATTGAAGCAGCTGGCAGTGGTAGTTGTCTGGTTTTTATTGATTGTGGATGTTAAATTGCAATGCAGTAGTTAGCAGAGCTTTCTGCTTATGAATTGTGTTTCTCTCTTACAGAGCCAAGCAGATAGGTGTGGGTTATGGGCAGTGAGCTGCACTGAGGATGTCACTAATTCTGAGTTAGTTTTTAGTTTTAACAAGTTGCTGCATACATATTAACATTGCAATTGGACAAGGCTTAATTCAGATAGGTAACATCTTAGTTGCTCTGTTAGGTACGATATCTTATTTTACTGAGCTGCTTTCTTCTGTCAGTTTTCCTATAGTTCCCACCCATTTAGGGGATGCATTAAGGAGGGAGGAATTGTGACCATTGCAGACATGAAGAAAGTCTCAAATGAAGAATTTAAATTCTTGAGAAATATCAGGAAGCAATAGATGACATCGTGATTTCTTTGTGGTACGCAAATGATCAATGATAGATTCTTTTGCTCCTTGCTCTGTTTTACATAAAAGTGTCTACCTTCAGTAAGGAAACAATTCAAATAACAAAAAAGGGACTGTTTTGCATAGGAATATTGTCTTAGATACAGAAGTGTGTTGTTGTTGCTGTTGTTTTTATGCAGTTTGGTTTAGCATGGGGGGAACCTGAGTGAGTGAAGAAGAATTAATCTGAGGGAAGAGAATGAGGAGGAAGCACTGGCTGAGCATGATTCTATGCACAATAGCAGAGAGTACAAAGAAATATTTGTAGCACTTCGCTCTCGCTAAGATGTTAAAAAACCTGTAATTTTTGAAGCAGGCAAACACTGAAAACTAGTTTTCCAATACTGTTGTGTTCTCAGCTGTAAAAAAAAATAAATAAAAATAGAAAACACCACAAGAGTGGGTCTTGATATAGTTGGTTACGTTCGTTATTTTGTACTTTGCACTGGAGTAAGTACTCAAAAAGCCCAATTTTAAATATAGGTGAGTAATAAGCTTCAGCAGAGCTTATTCTTTGCAAACTGCCACAGCTTCATGTATTAGATAGTGCCTCCTGTTACAGAACTGGTAACTCTGTTAGGTCGCTGCCTAATGTGTGTCAGCAGATTAGCGCAAACTCCATTAAGGTAGAATTAAGGGATGTTTGCATTTGTGTCGTGCTTTGGGGAAAGTCAGAACGCACGCTGTAAAGAGAGACCTCCATCACAGCCTGCTGGCTTCTTTACAGGGACCAGTGAGCGTAAAGACCGGAGAAATCTGGTTGTTGTAACCCATTTAGATTCCATGAGAGTGATTGGCAAAGTGTGTTGCAGAGTGCTTTAAGTGAGCTTGGTAAAGCTGCTTTAAGTGAACTAAAAAAAAATAGAAACAAGTCTCCCAGTATTTAGTGGCTGTACTATAAAACAACAGACGAATATGATGTGTGTTTGAGTGAGGGGAGAGGAACTCCAAGCATATGTGTGTGGCTGCTGAGCAACCTATCACCACATGGGAAAGTGTTGTTAAAGTTTACAGTATTCTCTGAAAGCATCAGCTTAGTTCAGTGTGGCATTTTGTAAAGCAAAAATATTTCTGGGAAATATGAAGAACAGGGTGAAGAAAACATAAGTAATACCATCGTCAAGCTGTGGTACAAATTGAAGGCACGTCTATTTTTTATCACTATGTATGTTTATAGTTCTCCTTAGTGAAGCTGTGAGAATTACTGAAAGGTGTGGAACATCTTCAGTGTAAGGAATGATTTAATCCTATTCACCCTGGAAAAGAAACAGTTGGAAGTGGGTGGGTGGGGAGTAATGTCAGCCTATTAAATCATGGATGGTGGGAAGAGTTAAATAAGAAGGGACTGTTACTTTGAGGGTGCTAAATTAAACCAACAGGATCATTTTGAAATGAAGTAGAAGATGCGGTTCTTCCTGCATGTGAGATTGGTTTGTTGGTCTGCTTGCAGTTTTACACATCGGTCTGACAAAATGTGTGAGTAAACTATCACCAACAACTACTAAGTACAGATACAGTCTATGGGTTGGAAAATCCTGAAGCCTCACATCTGAGGTGCTGGACATCCAAGAAGGCTACTGAGGAAAGGTTTCATTATTTGTTCTCTCTTTTAAATGTGCCTAACCCTAAACTAGCCCCTGTCAGCCACGGGATATATTTCTCTGTGAACTTTGGGATTGACCCAATATCACTTTTTACATATTAAAAATGTACATTTTGTTACAAAAAAAAAAAAACAAAAAAACAACACTGTTTATTAATTTAAGTGGTTTTAATGTTTTCAACATGTGTTAGGATAGCTGGTAATTAACACTGGTACTCGGCATGTATAAACATAATTGTGTGAATGTTTCCCAAATATTCCCAATTAGTAACATAATCCATGGGTTTTGAAAGGGGGAAAAAAAAAAGCTTTGAAACTTAAAACTTTTCTTAAATGCGTTCCCAAATTCCAGCTGATATCGTAGGTACTGGCAGTACTTTTAACATTACTAGAGCTAAGTCCTTTTCCTTCCTTGAGGCAACATCTTTTTTTGAGCTCAGTGTAACAGAAATTCTGAAAATAAATGAATCTTTCTACCTTTGTTTTTTCTCCTTTCTACCTTTGTTTTTTCTCCTCTCTGCTTTAAAAATAGACTACTCTGAAATCCAGGGAGCGTGGTGCTTCTGTGGTACTTCACGGTAGGTGAAAATGAGCAATGCATCACCTACATTGTCTGCATGTTATACTGAAATCAGCATTTTCTCTTGGGTTTCCATTACTTAATTGACTACATGTGAATAAAGTATCTATCAGTGTGCTTAATGTGACAAAGAGTTACAGAAACAAACAAAACGAGTTTCAGATTAATCTATAATTGTGTCAAGTTTCTTTATTTCTATGGTAATTGAGTATTTTTTTTCTGTAAAAAATAATTCACAATGAGCTTAGATGATAATTTCCCTCAGTGAAGAGTCTTAAGTAGATTAAATAATTTTTACAAACCTTTTACATGTAAATGGTAGGCACACCCCCAACCTCTGTCTGAATAACTGAGTTGTAGATAGATGAATATTTGCAGTAATGACTGTCACTGTTTTTTGTTTGTTTTTTATTTTTATTGTTACAAAGAGTTGATGCACTTGCTGAATGTACATAAATACTGATTATTTTATCTTCTATTTAATGCTCTGTGCTCTTGCCTTCATTATTGGTCAGTGATGTGTTACGGAGTGCCTTCTGAAGGCCTAGTGGGAGAGCACAGGTGGACTTCTCCAGCTGCAATCTGATTTAAGTTATGTCATTTGCCACCTGCTTTTCATTGCCCTGTTCTCTTCTCAGAGGTTGCCGCTTCTTCTGTATGCTAGGATTGAGATGTGAATAGACACTCCTATTTATTTCTATCAAAATGTTCTGATTTAGTTCAGTAGTTTTAATATGCCTTTTAAGTTATGCCTGCTCCATCCTGGGAGCAGTATAGAATCATTAAGGTTGGAAAAGTCCATTAAGATCACCACGTCCAACTGTTGACCCCATCCCCTGCCATGCTCACTAACCTTGTTGCTCAGTGCCACCTCTCCATGATTCTTGAACATCTGCAGGGATGGTAACTCATAGAATCATAGAATGATTGGGGGAGGAAGGACCTTTAAGACTATCTAGTTCCAAGCCCCCCTGCTATAGGCAGGGACACATCCCATTAGACCAGGTTGCTCACAGCCCCATCCAGCCTGGCCGTGAACATCTCCAGGGGATGAGCATCCATAAAGTTGCTGGGCAACCTGTGTCAGTGTCTCATCACCCTCACAGTAAAGAATTTCTTCCTAATATCTACTCTAAGTCTACTCTCGTCCAGTTTAAAACCATTTCCCCTTGTCCTGTCACTACATGCCCTTATAAGAAATCCCTCCCCATCTTTCCTGTAGGACCTCTTCAGGTACTGGAAGACTGCTATAAGTCCCCCCAGAGCCTTCTCTTCTCCAGGCTGAAGAGCCCCATCTCTCTCAGTCTGTCCTCAAAGGGGAGGTGCTCCAGCCCTCTGATCATCTTCAAGGCTCTCCTCCAGACCCACTCCAGCAGCTTTTTCCAGACCTGCTCCAGCAGTTCTTCTGCTGAAGGCCCCAAAACTGGTCACAGTACTCCAGATGAGGTCTCCCTGGGCAGCTTATGCCAATGCCTCACCACTCTTTCTGAGAAATTTTTCTGATATTCAACCTGAACTGACCCTGAGACCTCAGGAAGAGATGAGGTGCAGGCAGCATGGGCAAGAACACACGGATGGGGTAGTGGCTGCCCCAGCTGCAGCCTGAGCAGCCTTTTCCTGGCAGCATATCTGCCTGGTAGCAGTGAGACACCTCACTGCTTGTTCCCACTTGTTATGAGCTCTTCAGTGCTCTACTGTGGTCTTCTCCTTTTTTTTTTACTCCATTTCTGTTTTACTTATCACGCATCACAGAATTGTAGGGGTTGGAAAGGACCTCCAGAGATCGAGTCCAGCTCTCCTGCCAAAGCAGGTTCCCTACACCAGGTCGCACAAGTAGGTGTGCAGGCAGGTCTTGAATATCTCCAGAGAAGGAGACTCCACAACCTCCCTGGGCAGCCTGTTCCAGTGCTCCGTCACCCTCACTGTAAAGCAGTTCTTGCGCACATTTGTGCGGAACTTCCTGTGCTCCAGTTTCTGGCCGTTTCCCCTTGTCCTGTCTCCACACACTGCTGAAAAGAGTCTGGTCTCGCCACTCTGCCCCCCACATCTTAGATATTTATAGACCTGGATCAGGTCCCCTCTCAGATTTCTTTTCTCAAGGCTAAACAGACCCAGTTCACTCAGCCTTTTTTCACAGGGGAGATGCTCCAAGCCCTTCACCATCTTTGTGGCTCTCCGCTGGACTCTTTCCAAGAGATCCCTGTCTTTTTGTACTGGGGAGCCCAGAACTGGACACAGTAATCCAGATGAGGCCTCACCATGGCAGAGTAGGGGGGAGGATCACCTCCCTCGACCTGCTGGCCACGCTCTTTTTAATGCACCCCAGAATGCCGTTGGCCCTCTTGGCCACAAGGGCACACTGCTGGCTTATGGCCAACTGTCATCCACCAGGACACCCAGGTCCCTCTCCACAGAGCTCCTCTCCGGCAGGTCATCCCCCAACCTGTACCGATGCATGCAATTATTCCTCCCCAGATGCAAGACTCTACACTTGCTTTTGTTAAACCTCGTCTGGTTTCTTATTGCCCAGCTCTCCAGTCTGTCCAGGTCTCGCTGAATGGCAGCACAGCCTTCAGGCGTGTCAGCCAATCCTCCCATCTTCGTATCATCAGCAAACTTGCTGAGGGTGGCCACTATCCCCTCATCAAGGTCATTGATGAAGATGTTGAACAAGACCGGACCCCTGAGGAACACCGCTAGTTACAGGTCTCCAACCGGACTCTGCACTGCCAACGACGAGCCTCTGTGTTCTGTCAGTCAGCCAGTTCTCAACCCATCTCACTGTCCACTCACCTGTCCCACACTTCCTCAGCTTTGTTATAAGGATGTTGTGGGAGACAGTATCAAATGCCTTGCTGAAATCAAGGTAGACTACATCCACTGCTCTCCCCCCATCCACCCAGCCAGTGACAACATCGTAGAAGACTACCAGGTTGGTCAAGATGACCTCTCCCCGGTGAACCCATGCTGTCTACTCCTGCACAAAATCTATGTATTATACTATCTGTTCAATGGCAATTAAAAGCCCTTTTTTTTCCAGTGCACTTAAAAAAAAAAAAAAAAAAAAAGTGTGTATATATATATTTCACCCTATATTGCTTTGTAGCTGGTAATTCCTTGTGATTTTTTTCTGATCTGTTTATATTTTGAATTCCTTGTATTCTCTATCGATTTGATTCTGCTTTTTCAGGAGTAAGATTTGGAGCATGCCTTGTTTAATCTGTTGTACATATATAGATAAAACACTGATGATATCGTTGAGCTTCCTTCTCTTTTATGTTGACAAAACATGCTACCGCTTAATTTAAGGATTTTGTCCAAAGGAGCTATCTTTTATTATATGCCCTTCTTGCTTATGTTATTTCTGAAAAAGCCTTTATGCAGTTCTGATACTCTCCTGGCTTAGCTCCATTTAAAGACAAAGTAGTTAAAAATGAAAAGTTAAAAAATACTTCTTTTAAGCACTTGGAAAATGTGACATTTAAACCACTTAAGCAGATTTAACAGTACTAAGAAATCCTTTTCATTTGGCTTGCTAGTCTGTTTTGCAAATAAAAAATACTTCAGCTTTATGTATTTGTCTTAAAGCCTAAGCATGTGTAATCAATGTATCTTTAATCTGTTATTTTGGCATCAAGAGTTAACATCTGCAAATATTTTATATTGAAACATGGGCTGCAGATGTTTGGTTTTTTGTTGCCTCCTGCTTCCCCCTTAAGTAGCTGCATGCTGCGGTAGGTAACATCTTCATGAGAGGGAGGAAAGGAAGTCAATTTTAGTGCAGGTGAGACCTTGTCTCTTAGTATAAAGAGGAATCAGAAGCTTAGTAAAACAGTTGCAAAGTTAGGGAACGTGGAATGATTTCCTGCTTGGGACCTGCCCTCGCTTCCCTGTTCTGTTTTTGTGCAAGGGAAGTCAGCCCAACCCTGCAGCTGTGGTACAAAGAACTCAAGAAATATCTTACTGGATGCATCATGTGCTTGGGAATTGCTTCTCTCTTTATCTTAATACTGTGCAGTTACCTTACCAAACAAACACTGGATTTTCTTTTTTAAATCTATTCTTCATTTTACAGTAATTTTGTAAATAGTGTCTTGCATGGTATTCAATGGCTGGATTTATTTCTTCTCACACCATTTACATCAGAAGTATTCCAGGTGGTGCCTTTTTTGCTTTAATTTTTATTGCACTTGATTTTCTTGTCATGACTAGAATATGCAGAAACAAGAAATAGCGTGGCACGTTACTAGGCACCTTAGCTGTTCTGTGTGGTGGTTTTTTTCATTTACTTAACAAATACATCGCCAACTTGCCAATATGTAGTTGAAAATATTTTCTTATACGTCACAATTAGGTTTGTTAATTAACATGTAGCATGGAGGGGGTATATATGGAAAAGCTGTGAAAATTATTTACAAAGTAAAGGTCTGAAATGGATGCTTAGGGTTTTTTGTTTTTTTTGAAATTGCTTGCTTGTAATACTTAGAAAATTATATGGGCTTCTGCTCTTCATGATCTCTTGTTTGTTGGAGTCTTTATCTTTAGTCTTATCTGCTGTTTCTTAGTAGGATTTTAATGAGAAAACCTTTTAATATATTATGAAACTCTGATCATTTCAGTTATTTTAAACAATCACTAGACCTATGATGGTTAGAAATAGTAAATTTGAAATTGAATGTAGTTACTATGGTGTAATACGGTAAAAGCTGACAGTGAACTACATACTTTGTTCATCTACAGTGCTGTGAAATCAGAGGGAATTGGTCACTGTTATCAGTTATCAGTGCTTAACACTACTGTGCTCTCTGATCATACATCAGAAAATATTCATTTTCTAATGAATATGCAGGGCTGTTTCTATAGGATGCGTGCTGGTTTCTTTATCTTTTCACAAATAAGAAACTAAATTGCAACATTGACTTTCTAGAACCACAGCAGTTGTATTGAATTCCAGTACTGTACTGTAGGGACAAGGTCATTCTTGTCAATCCCATCTTCTGTTGTTGAGAGTTAGGTAAAGTAGCTCTCATCTCTATCTACACCCACTGACCAAAGAGAAGTGATACAGAGTTACACGTCATCCTGTGTCACCCTACTGGTGTGTCAATACCTAAGCAATGTCCTTAATGTTGACAATTAGAAAATAATTTAATGTAGATAAATTCTCTCGTATTCTCTCCCAGTAAACCCAACTGCCATAAATGCAGGCTGCTGTGGAGATTAATATTTCTTCTTGGCCTGCTCTTTAAAATTTTAAACATACTGTAGTATTTTTAACATTTTACAACAGAGGAGTGAAAGCAGCATGTTGGAATCTCAAATTACCTTTCCACTATCTTGAACAAATACTGTGCTTCTATTTCTGCATTTCGGATCAGTTCTGACACAGGCAGGGAATGGTCTATGTTCTATCAAAACAACATTGAGTTTGCACTGCTACTTGGAGAGTTTGCCCAGAGGAAAAATTTGTGTTTTGCAATTGTTTGAGCTCCAGCTACATTCCTCCATTCAATATGTGGTCTACAAAACTCCTACAGAACTGGGACCAGACCAGCATAGAGTGACAACATAAATTCAGCTTAATTCTCCCATGCAATTTAGGCCTCTTTTTCAACGTTGTACCTGATAGAGCAGTTCTCCAAGACCAGTTCAGATGTTTAGATTAAGTAATGACTACTTAACCTGGCTGTGGGTGATGAACGGAAGAGCTCTGTTTGCAATGAAATATTCTCGCATTACTAATACTTTAGAGTGGCAGATACATGCTTTAGAGTACATGCTTTAGAGCAGCAGATATTTAGGGTGTTCTTGAAGGAATTGTCTTGATTGATTTAATCTACTGATTTGGGTGGATCTCTCATAATTATGCACTTTAACATTAAGCATTAGTGCTTAATTTGAAAGTCTCTGTTATAGTACACAACTCCATCAGTTTTGAAACTATTTAGATTTCTTTACATTTTCCTGGGGGTTGAATCATCAGCATGTCTTTTTGTTGTCATGGTTTTATGATTTTTGATATCAGTATTTCACATCATAACACAATGTGGAGCTCTGGAAGTTAGAGTTAATGCTCCAGTTCTGTGAACTGCTGATTTTCTGTGTACTTGCTTCTCAGAAGAGAAGAACTGCATACCCCAGAGGGCTTTTCGTTTCCATTCAGAGGGAAAGATACAACTGTTGGCAAGTCACAAGATGTCCCTTTTTTCCCTTTCTGCTTGTCTCTGCAGCACGTGCTCCATAGCAGTCTCACCTTCGTAATTAGAGTAAGGCTTTTGGTTTTTGAATGCACTCTCTCTCATTTTATTTGATTTAATAGCTTCAATTCCAATAATATTGTATTATATAGTGTTATCTTGCATTCTGATATCTTATTTAGTAATTAACTTTCCTCCTCAGATCATTGTCTCTCCCTACCATTTTCCCCTTTCCCAGCGTTTGTGGGTTCCTCCCCTCCCCCATTGGTCACAGAACTGGGTCAAACCAGCCTGTAAACCATTGACACTTGTTTTCAATTTTTTTCCTTCTTTCTTACATTTAATATTCTGTCTATCCACATCTTCTGAGAGTTTAACATCCTGCTTTGATGTGGTGTTCTTGTGTGCTCAGACTGCTTTTCACAAAAGTTTGTCCTAAAGGCTTATTCACTGCTTGCACCTCTCTGCTGGTATAGAATCTTAGAATAAAGATTGGAAAAGATGTCTAAGATCATCTAGTTTAGCTGTCAGTGGATATACGAACCCCTGAATGTAGGTTCAGTGTTCCTGTACCTTACTGGCTGAGTTTTTAAGTTGTTTTTTCTTTCCACTAAAACACTCATTCACTAGGCTGGTGGTGTTGATCTTATGCTCATTTTTTACTGTTGCAGAGTGATCCTGTAGATTTTTGATGTAAAGGATGGCTAAGATCTATGTGTTAGCTCTTCCCTATAATCCACTGTTAACACCATCAGCCATTTGTAAAAACTTCTGAAAACTCTAGTAAATAAAGTAGAGTTCTGTTTGAGATTTTCAGAGGGTAGTCTGGTTGTTTGCTGGATGCTCATTAAAATGCAGTATACGGCCTAAATACTGTAAAAACTTTCCACAACCTAGCAGAGCTCAAGTCTCTGGGCACAAATTTCTAGTTACTCTTCCAGTTATGCAGATCTTCAATCTTTTTTTATGGTTCAAGATCTGTAGTCCCGTTCTGCAAGCAGTAGAAGCAGCTGTGGATCCACCAATAAAACAGTGAATGGCTCAGCTTTGAGGATGTTTTGGGTTCATCTCTTCAGAGACATACAGTATGTCAGAGCAAACAAAAACCTACAAGCTTTGCAAGTTCTCCAGAACAAGCCAGTCATAATTTAGAGATGAGAAAAGGTCAAAAGAAGATGTTTTTTTTCCCCCTGGTTTTAATTCTTAAATCTTGACCATTCTGAAGAACAAACTTGGATTGTGCACTCCTTGAATTCCTGCTTCTTGAGAACCTTCTCCCTGGTGTGTTCTGTATTCTTTCTGAATCAGCTGATGGGTGATCATTTTATACTCATCAGTTTCTCTTGGCAAAAAAAAAAAAAAAAACAGCAACCCAATCATTTAAAAAATAAAAAGTAACCCCCTTGCTCCCATTTTGTTTTTTTTTCTAGAAGGGAAACATCCCAAGCCTCAAATTATAGAGATTCTTGAAAAATATTTGCAAAAGCTATATGCATATCAAAGTGTAATTTAATCTTTTTAGAAATAAAAATAATTATCATGTCAGATGACACCAAATCTCCTTTGCTCTCATACAGCCACCCGCAGCAGTGGTGGCACCTGCAGCTGTCCTGAGCCATCCAGGCTGAGTTAATGCAGGTTAAGGCATTTGAATACCAGAGAAGTTCGTCCTACTGTTTGGGAAACTGTGTACTACCTTGAATCATAGTAACACTGGGATGTATTTATAAATTAATATATATTTTTTGTGTGCAGTAACATACATAAATGCTCCTGCGCTGTATCCTTACTAAATGATTTTTTTTTCCTATTGCTCTAGAAAAGAAAAAGAATCAAAATACTGAAAATAATTGGTTGCAGTGTCTAAACAAAAGGAAATCCTGTTTTCTTTGGAGTCTGAAAGCTGAAGTAGGAAAATAACCTTGCTTCTAAAAAGCCTAAAGGGTAAAACTAAAGGGTAGCATTCATATATTGTCATAATGTGATTGGCATGATGTATAGATCAATACAAAATATTTTTATGTTTACTGTTGTAGATTTTTGAACTGATAAAATTGAACTTGGAGCGTCTGTTGATTTTAGAAAAACTGTGGAAAGAATGAAATATATTATAAGTATTTTTCTGGTTGTTAGAGGATAATTCCTTCAAACCTATGATTTATTTTCACATTTTCTCTTAGCTGTGCTTTTGCCACCTAGAGGCTGATGGCACCTTCCAGAAATTATGTCTTTAGTAGCCCCTTCCAGCATTGTGATAGCTCTGAGTACCCATCAGGATGTAGTCTTAATATTAATAGGCAAACAAACAAACCTCCAAAAACAAATGATAGACATAATCTGAATAATAAATACAATATCATTCTAACTCAATACCACAGCTTTCTGGAAAGGCAAAAGGGAATTTAAAAGATTAGAAACATTAGAGTTCTTCGATGCTTAGCCTGGAAAACTGGAGGTTTTGTAGTACAGGGCATTCTTCTCTCCCAGGGGAACTGAGATATATGCTTCAAAATTTAATTATAAACAAAGCAAAGTTTATTAGGAAAGGTATTACTGATTGGTGTACAGAAAAAACAACACAGCAAACTCCCTAAGCTTTTGGGACTACAAAATAGCCAAAATATCACACACTTTGTTTTGAACTGGGCATCAATTAATCCTGACTGCACAGCTCCCATCAGCACAATAATCACAGAACAGAGAAATTCTATTATGCCTCTTGGGAGATTAGCTCTCCATTTCTGCCTTGGTCAGTGATGCAGCACATTTGGAATGATGTAACTGAATATAAAATCACTGTACTTATCCCCAGCCTCCCAAATATTTTTGTTTATAAGACTGTTTGAAGCAATGCAATTTCAACAAAGGAGAGTACCATATAGGGGCTACCTTATTGAGAAGATGAGCATGGCAGTGTTTTTTCCGGTTTATCTACTAGTGATCCATCTAATATTAGATTATCCCGGGCCAAGGTTTTAGCAGGTTATGATAAGGTTTCTTTCCTTGATTGAGTTACCACTTCGCACTGGTATTCATTCAGTTTATGTGTTAGGTTATCTTTTCAATTTACAGAACTTATGAAGTGTTTGATGTATTTTTATAAACGGTTTGATTCCAGAAAATATGTTCTGAATCAGATGCATTACTGTATAACAATATGCTGACAGCAGTCTGAGATAATTTAAAACCTTACACTTAACAATGCTTGAATGTTATTAGACTTATGGTGAGTACAGTAACCTGAGAAAATGAGATTTTTGAGTTTTAGCATTATGGAAGATATCAAACTGGCACATCTGCTTTTATATTTAATTGTCCAGTAAAATTTTGTTGTGCTGATTATTGACGTGTTTCCCATCAAATCAGGGTGTCAGGTCTCAGTTTTGACAATTGCATCTCAAATTTATTTTCAGTACAAATCTTGAGATAGGCTGAAAAAAACAAACAGTTGTTTTATTTGCCTCCCAGTGACAAGTTGCTTCTTGCAGCCCTAATGATTGAAAGCACTGCATTTTCTCCAAAATATAAACTAGTACTTTAATGGAATTACATGTCTTCGGAGCATAGAGAAAAATAACTTAGAAACCTTTTTAAGAGCATCCTATCTATTAACATAAACACTGTATATCTTCCTCTTACCTCCATTCCCTACAGTTATTTATATTGGAGTTCAGTCTGTACGGGGAACTCTTCCTTTGCTGCTGGGGCAGTCAAAGTTGTATTTAGCTGTTTAGTGCAAATACTGTATGTAAATCTGTACCACGTGAAGGAATATGAAGTATAAATATAGGTGTAGGGATTAAGCACAGTGTGCACTGGAATCATACTCAGGAGCTGCTTTTTATGTCACATTCAGGGCTTGGGAAAAATAGGAGTTTACAGTACCCAAAAAAGATCTGTGCGTATATTCTTTTCATCCTATTTGTCCTGGGCAGTTCTGCTTCCTTGTGTCCTGTTCTGAAGTGTCTGTAGTTGACTGGTGAGGCTGTTGGGATTTTGGTGTTGAAATGGTTCCGGATAAGATATCCACAAGCAGAGTGCTCCAAAATTCTGAGGGCTGGGAATCTTCCACTGGGAAAGCTCATCTATTACAAGGATTTACAGACTATTCACATGTATTTGTTTTTCTTTGAAGTATTACAAATATTTAGTCTATTAGTGGTGTTATAAAATAACTTGGAACTGTTTCAGCATCTTGTTTCAAATATGGTTATTTTCTGTTTTCGAGTTGTCTTAGGATTGATAAATGAGACAAATATTGTTATTTGAAAGAAAATAATTACAAATGCTATCTCATTAAAAACAAGTCTATGCTTTGCGTGTGTGCATATGTCTGTATATCTATGTATATCTGTATGTATTTACATAAAAAAAGGTTCTGCAGTGAGTACCATATAGTGCAAGTTAGCACCCAGCATTAGATAATTGGAATTTTCTTGATATATCAAGCTCTTGTTTGTTGTTGTAAGTGACATACTATGAATAACTTACTACCTCTCTGTACCTATAATATGCAGTGTCTGCTATAGCTTTGATGGTCAGTAGTCAACTCAAAAGTTTTTTAGAGCTGACTAATGATTCACCAGAGATTTCTGAGAGATTTTGCTGTCATTGTAAAGCTTGAAGAGGCTTGCTATTGCAGCCATATGGCAGTTCTTGGTTCTCTGGAGAAAAGAGAATCCTTTTGATAAACAGATCAAAGCGTTCTGTTCTTTCAGTGAATGATACCTGTAAGTAACGTAGAACTAATTTCACACTGCCTGCCTCATTTGCTGAAGTCTTGCATTCTGCTTACAATACAATATTGGTCATGCATTATATTTTAAATATAGTTAAATTAATATTTAAATAGTTCTGTTCTTGGGTAATTAGGCAATCCCACAAATACCTAATTTACCAAATGTGCTATCATGATTAGTAAAATCAGTGCATAAATCTGGTTACTCGTTGTACTAGCCATGCAGGTAAGGAGACTGTCAAAGACACTTTTTTTTGCTATACCACAAGCCTAAAATTTAGACTTTTGGACTGTAGGTGATGAACAACTGTGGACTAAAAATATATACCATAGTATTTCTAGCAATAGTTGCATTCGCTCTGGGAATTCAGATGTGGGGTATGCAGATGTTTGGCAGTGAGGGGCAAATATAGTGAGAAACTTAGAACAGAAAGTGTATGCTGCAGCATCGCCCTGAAAGAAAACAGATCTCAGTCTGGGCTGTATGTACACCTTTGAGGCTTGTCTGATAGCAGGATGTTCTTTCTATTCCATCAGGCATTCCAGATGTGCAGTTGCCATGACTGCACATGCCTAGTCTCATAGAATGAGTTTATTGTGCCACAGATGTGATGCAAGGAGCCAAAAAAAAGAGGAGAAGGTTTTATCTTGCAAGATATTCCATTGAAGGAAATATGAATGAGATTTGGTGCTGCATCTCAGCAGAAAAGGAAAAATTTAGGGTTATGACACACCATACTTATACATATGGCATGAGGCATTATTCTCTCTGTAGAGGTGATACAGCTCACAGCGGAATAAGGAGATGTGTATGTGACCCTTTGGGATGGAGCCTACATCATCCTAGAAGTGTCTTGTAAGAGTAATAGTCTTATAATCATTGAACTATTAAAAGTATTGGCTGAATGACAGGTGTGAATGAGCATGAGGTAATTACCACAAATTCTTCAAACTTTACTTTTTTTTTTTCTTTTGGGAGTTTGGTGAAGGAATAGCTTATTTTTCACAGGGTAATTTGCCTGAATTCCCATTTTCAAGAGATATAGATGGAAGAAAGTTCAGAGTGCTTGGTGCTTGCTGTTATAGTTTAAGGCTTTCTGTTAGCTAACTGAAGTATGTCTGGCACTCTGATTTCTCATTAAGTTCACTGATAAATATCAATTTGCAATTCCATACTTTGTAGTCTGTCACAAACTTCTGCACATTGCTTGTTGCGTCTCTGGCTCAGATGCATATGTATACTTGATTCTTTACTTCCTTGTCTCTTGACAGCTACAATTGAACCTTTTTATTTCTTTTTAATTTGTCTTTCTTTTTTTCAGTGTGGGAACTTTGCTGTTTTGGTGGATGTTCATATTTTGCCCGAAGGCTCCAATAAAGACACCAGCTGGTTTTCAGATCAGGAGAAGGAGGTACAACAAATAACAGTTCTACTTCAAAAGCCTGTGGTCACAGGGAAATGTTGGATAGCCTTGAACTGTTCTGTGTTTTTCAGTGTTACGATGAGAGCATTGTTGGTTGTGCCTAACTGAATGGTTGCTGTGGGGCCCCTAAGTGAACTACATGTGCTTTTGGGGTCACTAATGGCCACTTTCTATTTCCCTTTTAATTTTTAAGCTCTGCATGTGTATGCATGTGGTTTTGATTCTTCTGACTTTGGTTTTAAAAGCATCTTTCTGACTGTATCTTTGTCTTTTGTAAACTGTCCTGAGTTATGAATAATGGATTGTGACAGGTATTACTTTTATAGAGCTTGTTGGTGAAAAGCCTGTTAACTGTTTTATCACATTTAGGAAAGTCTGAATGGTATTTTATTTAGAGAGCGAGTGTAAGAAAATATAATATATATGCATGATAGGCAAGGTAAAATGTATAACAGAACTACTGTATCTCATTAAGGGAGATTATTAAACTTGATTTTTGAATGTATCATTTGTATATCCTGACAGCAGATGAAATCTTGGAAATTCAGAGCCTCAGCAACCAGTAAAATTATGAATGTAACTTTCATCAGATTCTGTGATTTCTGTAAGAATCTCGTGATGAGTTACTGGCTGGAGTTTTCCCCTATTTCAGTCTGCATGGGAACTTGAGAAATTCCCTTCTGAAAATGAATGCAAGACATGTTTGAGATGCCTGTGGACTTTCCCGCAAGTCTCTGTTACGGTAATTTTCAGCAGATAGCTTTCCTAATAATGGCATAATTAACTTGTCACTGCAGAGCATCCCCGTATGGTCACAGCAATGTGTTTAAAAAAAAAGGAGAGAGAAAAAAAAAAAAACAAAAAAAACTGGCAAATTAGTGCTCAGAGGGAGTGAAGGCAGAATATTTATCAGGTTCACCCGATTTGTGCTTTAAGAATCAGACAAAGGAGAAAATATGGGAAGTCGTTTAGATTACTTTTTTCCTCAAGTAAATAAATGCTCCTTAACACTTCTATTTATAATTGGCACTATCTTGGTTATAATTTTTAAGTGCTTTCAAAATGTATTCTGTATCATTGCCAAAACAAAAGATGTGAAATTAGATCATGAGTGATTTAATAAAGAGGCATGATGGGGCAGCATTCAGTGCGTTGCTGTGTGACCGTGTATTTTGAGAGAAGTACAAAGGGTGCATATTTTCAACAACCAAGAAGTGTGATTCCAATAGCTTTACAGCCTGCTTCCTGAAAGCCCTACACAGAGTCTTTGTTGTACGGGGAGAAAAGGTCAAATTATGCCTATGTGGTTTTTTTTATGGTTTTTTTATGTTGTTGTTGTTTTTTTTTTTTTTTTTTTAAATTTTCACTGCAACAAGTTTTTTACATCTCCAGAATTCATCACCTTAACAGTGGTGCAACCTTTGTTTGTTTGTTTGTCTATCTGAGGAACTGTGGGGAAAAGCAGATGCCTTTCAGGTGCCCTGTAACACAAGCATGGTTTGTGCTGATCCTCCCTTCCCCTGGAAGAAATCGTGGCTGCTGTCTGTGGGATGCAGAACCCTGCAGAGGGATAACTTGGGGGCATGGCTCAGTACTGCTGCAGAGAGGGAATGGCGTGCTCTGCTGGCGGTGCGATTCAGGGGAGAGAAGAGTGCAGGCTGTGTGAGGCAGGCTGGGAGCTGCATACAAACCCATTAGTGTGGGGATAGTGTTAGAAAAGGCTGTGCAAGTTGTCTGGCTGGGCACTTTACTGAGCACAGTCTCTGCATGCTGCTGTGTGGTGTATAAGGGTCATTTCGAACTGACATATGCAAATCACTAACTTGATGCTTTTCAGGAACTTTTCTCTTTCTGTCCTACTGTTTCTGTTTTCCTGCCCTTTGTGTCCTCTTTCTTTTCCCCTAGAATAACAAACTCTAAGTTTTATCCTTCTACTTGACAAATGAACTATTTCTTTTTTAGACTTATTTCTCCTCACGTCCTTGCTGTAATCTCTCCACTTTGCATACAGAAAGGTCTGATTTATCAGTTCTGTTCAGTGGAGATCTAGAAGAGAAGATTATCTTGAAAATTGATCATTTATACTTTCTTAAATATAAACCTGTATAGTTCTTTGTGGACAATAAAATTTCCCTAAGCATAACAACGGAATTAAATATTTTCCATGCAAATTAAGGAAATGTGTGCTTATCTTTTTGTTGTGGAAAGAACCACATACAAACTCCTTCCTCTGCTTTCTAGACTTTTCATTCTAACCTGAATGCACAGTCCTGTTGAAGGAATGTGTAATGAGATCACTTTAACGAGTTAAACAGAGGAATAGGCAGATACTGTAGTTCACAACTATACTTTTCAAGCAGAAAGGAAAGTGTATTTCTAGCTGTAAGGAGAAAATACTATTTGTGGTTGACCTATATATGTGTACTGCTCTCACTTAGAGCAATATGTTAAAAATGTTCCTCTGCATACTTGGTAGATAAATCCAAAATAAATTTTGAGCCAAGATATTTTATGTTTGGTGGTTCTAACATAATTTTGTCTGATGTCCAAACACTATAAAAAAAGGTAAAATGACATATTTGTATGCAGCAAAGTGTCTTTTCTATGAGCACAAAGTTAGACATAATGGAAAATAAAAATTCTGAAGTAAGAGGCACAAATGTGTGTGTGCCTTAATCTGAAAACTTGATCTAATATTTGAAATAAATATTTTGCTTTTATATCAAGGTATTTCTTTTTCATAATTTGCATGCAAAATAATTTAATTTTCTTTTAAAAACAATGGTCTTTAATGTCATAATGTATTTTTATTACTAAAAACTTCAGCGATTTTCTATAAATAAATTGCACTATGCATTGTGTCCTATCTGAATCATAGTATTTACTCTCTTATTCTTCAAAACTGTAGAAGAAATTATTAAAACGTTTTTTTAAAAGAAGAAAGTTTAGAAAAGCTGTTAGGATTTCTTTCCCTTGTTCTAATGTATTTCGTAAGTATTGTGCTTCTCACCTCTGTGTAACACCGCAGTACCTGATTGCAGACAGTATTTTTTTTATTCTCACCTGTGTGTAATCAGTACCTGATTGCAGTAGCAGATGAATGTTGGAGAGATTTTGTACCTTCGTGCATTTGTTGTGCATGCAATGCTTAGCTCTGAAGAGGGAAATGTTGACATTTCAGGAGGTCTGCATGTACCTAGAAGAGGTGGTCGTTTCACGGATCAATCGCTACTTGGAAGCGCCTAAACAGCGTGGTCAATGGAAGTCAATGGAACATGCATCATCAACTCCTCTGTTCATTACAGGTAAAATCAGTAATTTAATCTATAAAACAATAAAACAAGGTAAAATGTGGTGGAAACTGCTGTTCTTTACTTTTTCATGAGAAACTTCCCATCACAAAATCTAGTAAAGCTAAAATATCTGGAGTTTTGGGGTTTGAAATTACTTTGGCTATGTTTTTGAAAAAAAACAGGGATGGGTTTTAATTTTTTGTACATTGTTGAAAAATTGACATCTCACTTGTGCTATTAAATTAACATGAGAAACTATAATTGAGTGGAATAAAAGAATCCATGTTCCTCTAAAAATGATGGAAAACTGTCTTTTTTTCTGAAGTCAGGTTTCTACTTGTACATTTCTTATTCTAAAAGTATTTTTTTCCTTCCTCTTGCCATTTATTCATTCTTTAAAAACTGCTATGATGTGATAAGAGGCATCTGTTGTTTCACCTGTGTTACTACAGATTTGTAATGCTAATGAAAGGTAATGAAATCAGTGACCTTGGAGGGCTTTGATGGGATAATTACTGTGCAGAAAAGAATAGTTGCTAGAGCATTTACCCAACTGGAACAACTGTGTTGAATTTTTATGTGTGTGAGGGTAGTGAAATCAGTAGATGCAATTCCAGTATACTTTTCTTTAAAATAAAAAATAATGATTACTGTAGCTTTTCTTCAAATGTTAGGACCTAATGGCTTGCCAGTTTTTCTTTAATGTTATTTCATTACCTGTTCTAGTTAGGTGGATTTTAAGAAGTTAATAGGCTTATTTGTTTGTCCTACATTTGAAAATAAAGCTATTTTAAAATTGTTCCGAGGAAATTAATAGTTTTAATTTATTACCAGCCTGGAGGATGTTATAAACTTATTACCATGCTTTTCTACTTCTGATTGAACAATTAGAATTTTTTTATGCTGAAAGCAGAGGACCACTGCAAAGGGTGAGATGGGAAATCCTGAGATTTGTTGAGATTTTTCTGTATTTTCTTTTACTGAGTGATATTTTTCACTGATTATTTTCTTAAATTTCTTGCCTCAGTCAAAGTATGTTTTCAAAACCAATGATTTTGTAATGTAAAACTATCAGACAAGTTGATTGTTTTTGCATATGCAGACAGATACAATAGTTCGAGGGAGTTCTTGAGATTTTAATGTCCTGTATGTTCTTTCATATTGCAGACTTTTCAGTCAGAATACTGGTATGCTGTTCAACAGCTGTGAACTGATCTGCTTGACTCTTCCCCTTGTTTTGTGAAAATGAAGGACTTCAGGTCATCAGTAATATCTTTGATAGTTTTAGATGAAAGAGTATTTAGTTTGGATGAGACAGAATTTCCGTTTCATGAGTTTTCTGCATTTAATCTTGACATCAATAATTAACACTAAAAAAAAAAAAGAAAAGTATGCAATAAGGAACATTCATGTTGAACTTAATTTCCAAATCTCTCTTCTATCCTCAGCCCACTTTGCTCAGGGCTGTAATTTGTAAGAAAGGAGTGCTTTGTTCAAGAATCAAGTTTATTCAAGTTACATTCAAGTCTATTCTTACCTGAGAAGGAAATAGCAGATATAGTAGGTGGGTGTTCACCGGAGCAGCTGGGACCTACCTCTGAGAGACTGACCCTTCTAGGTGAGCCACAAGGCGAAAACTCTTTCTCATGTGTTTCACCTTCCTTTCTTTGGTCACAGTTCTGGTGGAGTGTTGTTGAAGAACAAAGATTTATAATATTCTCAAACAGATGAAGCGCAAGATAGCTGGATAGCTGGCCAGTGCTAGCCTGACAGTATTTTGAAGTAGACAGAGAAATGTGCAAGCTTCATCTGTGGCTAACTACATTGGTATTCTTTAGCTACTGCTGGTAAAATATTTAAGCTTGCACTTACTGTTGCATTTGGAGGCTATTAGAAGTTTTTGAGTTCTTCAAACTGGATGTGGTTTCTTTTTCTCAAAGTTATGCAAGTCTGTGTCTGGAGTTTTGCTGCTGTAAAATCACCAGTATTGCAGGTCAGAGTGTGTCTGTGAAGAACAAGAAGATGTTTATTAATTGGTTGTTTGCTCAGCACTCCACTCTTGTTTGGACTTGCATCTTTTGGGGTTAATTTCTGTTAGTTTGTATTCAAAAGTTATTAGAATCAGAATTATTAGTTCTGGTTAGTAAGCTTTTAGATGACCTTTAATATCAAAGTGGCTGTATGGGAATTTTCATCAGAAATAGAAACCAAGTTACTTTACTTTGGTTAGCAGATCTGGTTCTGCTTTCTAGATCTATAGAGCAGACTGGCTACCATTACTATTTTGAAGGGAATTTCTTCAGCTGTCTTTTAAATATTGACATGCTATTATGTTTAGTGTTAGTATTAGTTATTGACACCTTTCAATTTAGTGGCACAAAATGTAAATGTCCATTTGTGTAACTTGTAAATCTACGTTTCTTTTTCAAGTTACACCCACACAGCAGTGTGTGGTGGGTCGCATACCATCTCATTAGGAAATCTGTGGGTGTTACACATAGGAGAAGAAAGAAAGAAAGAATGGAAAAATGAGAGAAAGTAGCCAAGACAAGCAAGTTCTTCCTATTCTTCCTTCTGTCTGAACAATTTCCCCACCCCTCCCAAATGGCCAGTAAGAACAGTATGCCAAAGTAAGCTTTAATTTATTCTTTGGACATAGGCTTTGGTATAAACTTTCCATTTCCCGTGTTTAATTAATGTCTGAAAGTGTTTAATTTTGCTTTGTTTTATCTTTTTTAAAGAAATGTAAAATGAGGTAGATTTTAAAAGATTTGATTTCGCCTATATCCAATCTGCATGGCCAAAATCATGTAGGAAGGGCATTAACAATATATGGTTTGCTTGCACTACTTGAAGTTCAGTGAATTTAAGCCAACCAACAATAATAATTGTAATAATAACAATAAACATGTATTAGCAAATTTAACTCATTCAAAAAAACCAAACTGTACTTACCTGTTTCACGTTGTATAAGCTTTAAAGTTAGAACTATTCTTTGTGTGTGTGTATATATATATAAAATATATACAAATATGTTTCTGCCATATGTTTTCAGTTTGCACCACTTGTGCTGCTCAGTAACATATAGTTGTTTTTAGTGATGGTATTGAGCATGTTTAGTCTTAGTGTCACAGTATTCATCCAAATACAGAAAGGCTGGAGGCCTAAATAGGCTAAAAAGCAAAGCCTGGCTTTTCACCTTCTCAGAAAGTGACTGTTTCTGATGAAGAGTAATAAAAATTAAGTGACTAGAGGCTATAAAGAGGATCATATAGAGATGCTGTATACGGGAGCTTGACAAAGAGAGGACTGTGGAAAATTAAGAAAGAAGCCAAAGTTCACATGGATGTAGAGGAAAGAAAAAGGAGAACGTGTAAAGAAAATGTGGCCACCTTAGAAATGGAAGGAAAGAGGAAAGGAAGAAGGTATCTTGTAAATAGACCTCCTCCTTCTTCCCTCTCTTGAATGTGGAGAAAGTTCAATATGTTTGTATCCTACAAATCATTTTCAGATCTTTTTCATTCCTTCCCTAGCATCCTTGTTATTTGTCTTGGCTTGATGGTGGAACGTTTTTGCTCTGATTTCAGATCTTTGTATTATACTGTGTTTCCTACTGTGGAAATAATTAATCACATGGCACAGATAGTTCACAGCCTGATTTTATCTGCATTCTCTGGAATAGAGTATTTTTTAAAAATATTTTGAAGCTTGTTTTCTTTAAAAAGTTAAGCTAATTGTGATCATATTTTCTGTCTGTTTCTGTTTGCCTGTCCATCTTTTCCCCTTGATTGCTTTTCCTAAATTGGCTGAACTTTATGACAGGTAGAAATTTCAGGGGATATGTTTGCCAGCAATTGACTTCAGATAAGCTTACTGAAATGAGGAAGAGGAAGAAGTGCAAGTCCTTTGAGTAGTTTGGCCTTACAAAGACCCAGTGTCAAAGTTCACATCTTATTAAATATTAAAAAAAAAAACCAACAACTGAGATTCTATTTCAGAAGAAAATACATTTCATTTGTTCTGTTTCTCATGAAACTTTTTTTCTTTTTTTTTTTTTTCTCATATAAACACAAAAAATGTTCTGTGTTCACTATTTCTATAGTAATTGAAATGTGTGAAATATGCATAGGCTAAGTTCTCTGTTAGAATTCTGTGGCAGCAAAAGTGATTTAAAATATTCCCACTTGTCTAGCTTTAAACTCTTATTTCTCTGTGGTGAAATAGTGTTAAGTTTGTTTTTAACAAGAATTGTTTCATCTGTCTTTCTTAAAGAGCAACTCCACAAATCATTTCTGATCTCCTTTTATTCTTTTTCCCCCAATCTGAGAACAAGTGGGCATCCAATGAAGTTATTGGAAGTCAAATTGGTTAGCAGAGCTGTGGAATTCTTTGCCAATGAGGGTGATAGATGTGTTCACAGATTTGGGCAAAAACGTGAGAGAAGAACCCAGAAAGGATATGGAATTCATGGAAATCTCTTTGTGCTCACTGAAGGTCTGAGCTGAGAAGGCTAGGAGAAAACTGGAGAGAAATAATTGCATAAAGTTTGCTGTTGTGTTTTATCTTCCCTTCTGTCCTTTTCTAGTGATATTAAATGCAAGACATTGAGCTAAATTGAACCTTTGATCTTATCCAGTATGGCCTTTCTTACCATCATAAGGAAAAAGCCTGCACCGTAAATTTTACTATGCCAGGGAGAGGTTGGTGTATTTCAAAGATTGTCAGAGGAAATTCTAGACTTTCTAGATTGAAGGTTCTGCATTTGTCTTTTTCCTGATATTAAACTGTTACTCACAGGATTTAGCAATTGCTGTCGTTGTCTTGGGACATTTGCAGGTGTAGCACCAGATCTGCTGAATGCTTTCTCATTTTAGTTCTGCCCTAGGTGCATCCCCCATGTGAAGTTATTTATTATCCTGGGTAGGAAATGAAATACTGTTGTATTTATTTTAGAGATACCCTATAATGAAATGTTTTATTTAGATACTGTTGAAAAGAAATATATCGTTTGCTTAAAATAATAGGAGAGGTCTGTAATTTGCTGTATGTCTTCAGTTTAGAAAACAGGCTTTACTTTTGATGTTTAATTAATATCTATTTAATTCATTGATTTTTTTAATTTTTAATTTTTATTTTTTTGCCCGCTTTCATCCTGTTTCTATCTTTTGGTTCTATCTGTTTTTTTAATTCATTTTATGAAGAGAAAAAAAATGGAAATTACTGCAGTATATGCATGTGAGCAAAGTCTGGGGCTGCATGGACAAGCATGACAGCTTCTATATTTAAGTAAGCTAAAAAGGTTTTCTGTAGCATCCTACTAGAATCGCATAGTAGTCTTGCTGTTAGTACTTCAGTTTATGCAAAGGCACATACATTTATGCAAATTAAAAAAATATTTTTTGTTGTTTTCACTGTATAGCTATGAAAGGAGTAAGTAGTCATTAACCTTTATTTACAAAGTGGAATTATGTCTTCTCTTTCAATGTATCGACACTGGCTAGAAGTTAATAGTCAATTCACCCATCCAAAACATGCAGCATATAATTAATTGTATCTAATTACATCTAACTTTGCAAATCTAGTGGTTTAAACTCTGTTCATAAGTAATAGAAGTAGGTGGGTGGTTGTCACTTCATCTGGTACATTTTAAAATACATCTTTGGATGATGCGAATCTGGAAGAGCTTGTTTGTCTGTATCAGTTAAAACTGGAATTCAGAATACAAGCTTGTAGATGTTGCAAATTAAGCAAGATTAACTTGACTTTTAATTTCTGCTGTACATGATTGATGTTCACTTGAGAATATCAAAATGAATCTCATTTTGACTGGGGCATTATATTGCTACTTTTTGTAGTATAACTTAGCACCTACCAGTTTGGAATCCGCATGGAGGGATTTTGAAAATAGTTCCCTAAACACTGGCTATTTCTTACATCACTAACAGATTCTTCTTTGCACATCTGTTCATCTTGGAGGTACTTTTTTGTGTGCTCTGTACAGTTTTTAAAGCTTCCACCTTCACCTGGAAGCAGGAATCCAGAGAATAGGATATCAGTGTTATCTTCTTTAGACCTGCTTGAACATGAGGAACAGTGGGAATGGATTTAAAAGTGCTTGCTGTTCCAAGAGGATTTTTCTAAGGAATAAATTTGACTTTTTGAGCTTCCATCCATAATGAACACGGCAAACCAGTTTTCTGCTGGGAACATTTCATAGATTCCATGGTCTGCATCCAATAGATGCTCAAATTCCTTTTGGTAGAATATCTAAGATATTGCAGGAGAAACGGTCAGTATGGGAGAGTTGATTTTCCTTAGCTGTCTGATTTTTACAAATAAATCTGTGGGATTGCTAGGAGACTGTGCTGCTTGGAACGTTCCACAGATCAAGTACAAATGTCATCATCTTCTAATGAGGGCATTTTGGCAATAACAAATGCATTTTCCTGAAGCAAAGTATGTGGAAGCATCTAAGTCTCGTCTGGTCATATATTTGTGTTTGGCTAAATTTTAATGTAGTATGAATATGCCTTAGGATTTATTTTTTTTTCCCTAGATCGTATACGTAAGAGTGCATTTATAGTTTGTGTGCATACTGGGCCTACTTGCTGGGTATCTTTATATTCCTGTTGTGGTTCTTTTCCATGTGCAGCTGTGATGACCATGTGCTTAAGTTGTCTCAAACAAAATAAAAAAATCCTACGGAACTTCTGAAATTCTCTGTGCTGGTGGGACATGGATTCTCTTGAGGTCATAAAAAATCATAAGTGGTCTCA
Source organism: Chrysolophus pictus (assembly GCA_037305975.1). Classification (NCBI taxonomy): domain Eukaryota; kingdom Metazoa; phylum Chordata; class Aves; order Galliformes; family Phasianidae; genus Chrysolophus; species Chrysolophus pictus. The sequence goes on from CM074578.1 coordinate 97,528,094, forward strand.
TTGAGCAATGGTAGCAGTCACTGAGTTTTGCAGGTCTGTTTTAGTAGGCATATGTTTACAACATCAAGATCTTCGGTGTCTTGGGTTTGGGAATTTCTTGTAGAACTATTAAAAATAAAAGGAATACAACTGTGAAAATACAGATAATGAAATTGGATATAAAGGGAACTGTTTCTAAGGGGAGAAGAAAGAGTCTTTAAAAATTAACTTTGTTATCTTCTTTTGTCTTTTCGATTAGTTCACAGTATAGTAAATGAGGTGGGAAAAAATAAGGATTTTTTTTTTTTTTTTTTACATTGACATGATATAGGATTCCTTTACTTAAAAAAAAAAAAAAAAAGAAAGAAAGAAAAAGAAAGAAAAAGAAGATACTCTAAATATTTCTAAAGGGAGCAACACTATTTTGTTTACAGAGTAAGCAAGATAGAAAAAGGATCTGAAATAAAGTCTAAAAGAAATATGATTTCCTTAGAAATATTTGGAAGAATTTACTTAATTGCAACCAGAAGTTTGACCTGGAAGTGTAACGTTTTGACCTTTTAGCTGCCTGGTTTCCTAAATGTGTTGTTTTGTTCCCTCTAAACTGTGAGAAAATCTGTTTTACACATCTTTAACCCTTTCGTTCTCTACAAATGTTAGTAATGTCTCCAAACTATAACCAGCAATCTAACAAAACCAGAAACTTAAATTTCGTTATCATATAAAGAGGAGAGAAAATTGCAAACATTTTTGTGGCTTATTTACATTTGGAAGTTTGTTCTGTAAAGCCTTAGAAATGTCTGTAGATAGAGATGGAAGGCCAGCTCATGGGAAAAAAAACCAAACTCATGCATACTTTCCTTATGTAAGTAAGTCAGAGAAAGCAATTATCTGATTCTGTGTATTAGATTCTGTTGAGCCATCGCTAGTCAAGGTGCTAGCTATATTGTTTATTACACGCTGAGTATTTCCACTGTCTGAAAATGTTCATGACATGACCGATAGCCCACAATCAAAACTACACCTGCTGAACTTTGCAGAGACTGGATCTTAATTTATTAAAAATGTATGGAACTAAACTGAAATTTAGTAGTGCAGCAAATAAACAAGACTTTTACTTGAGAGGGGGAAAAAGATTGAATGCAATATTGAATATGTATTGTAGACATGATAACAGGATTTGATGAATTCAGTCAACCTCAGATGACATAATCTCATGCAGAGCAAAGTATAGTTATCGAGGCAGAAACATTCTACCTTTAGCTGATCAGTATAAATATGTGTAGAAAACAAAATGATGTAGATGGCAAAGCTTGCTTAAGAGAAAAAAATAGAAGTCCTCTCTGCAGTCCGTCATTTGTTTGCTTGTTTAAAGATATTTAGATTTCTTTAGTGTGTGTACATTTGTGTCATGGGATATAGGTGATGCTTGTCTGTTCTTTTCTCTTGTATTTCCATGGCACTTGATAAGCTCATAGATTTCATCCTTTTTGATTTTGCTATTGAATATTGAGGAGTGGATGTGTTATTTAGCTTTTTTTCACTTAGTATCTAGTACACTGATGCCAGAGCCCACAAGATATTCAGCTGTGTAATTCAAGTGGTCCCTTATAATACTGTACTCTTGAATAAGCTTAATGGAGCAGCTTGCTGCATACCCTTCTGAGATCAGGTGCCAGCTCTTTGCACCTCAACCAGCACCTGATTCACTGCTTGAGCCAAGTGGCACTGGTCAGATGATCACGATCTTTGGTTGTTCATGGGACCTATATATCAGAGCTTGTGAGAGGAAAAAGGCGGACACTTGTTTTGAGGTAGAGCATTTCAGCAGCTGACTTAATTATGACCCATTTGCTAGCTGGCATTTTAAAAGAGAAAATACAGAAGACTTCATTGTCGAGGCCTTCCTCCTATTTGCTGTGCTCCAAAATTTCTTCCTGTTCTGAGTTTTTGGAAGCCTAAGAAGAGACTGTTGTGTGAAAGTACCCGTGAACCCCCAGTGACAACACTGTGAAATGTATATTGGTTCCAGTCCACAGGCATCTCCTGGGACTTGCTTACTTTTGAAGTGTCTCCTGGATGATAGGGTAGAAGAAAAGAGGGATCACGGACATCAACATCTGCCTCTTGGTTTCATATTCACTGTTGCTATATATCAAATTCACCTTTGGAGAAAGTACGTTTTCACATTTTATGTTGTCTTTTTAAAGTTCTGCAGAAGATATCTGTTACTGGCTTTTCTTTCCCACTTGTGCCTACACCTGTCTCCAGAGGCAGACTATCTGGACTTTTTCACCAAACCCATGGATTTTGAACATGTGGATAAATGTATATTGTATCACATGGCTACAAAACTTGTTCCTGATGTTTTTAGTGACCCTTGCCTAAAGACCTTGTTATTAACAGAAGATGAAAGTCTTTTCAGCTATGGGGTTAAAACTGTTTCCTCTTGGGGAGTATGATTTTACAGAATTTACTTCCTATTACCAGAAGGAAAAAAAAAATAGAGCCTGCAAATCTGTCAATGATTTGATTGCCTTTGGGAATCTTTTAGCACTGTAGTCTTGGCACCTACAATGATGTTGCGATAATAAGATATTAAGAGGAACCAGTCATATTAGCTAAATTCTGAAAAGTTCATTTTCACATTCTGGTTGAGTTTTTTATTCTAGACTTGACTTTGTTTGCAGAGATTCCTGCCATTTAAAATACGAAATCCTCTCTTTTAAGAATTTAATGGCATCAAAAATTTTTGTGTAGTGCACAGATGTCTTCAAGGAATGAAACAGGCTGAAAAGACATCTGTTTTTAAAACTAGTTTGTGCTTTAAAGACCACTCTATGCATTCCCTCATACTCTGAAAGTTGTATTTGTCACCATCACAGTGCCTGTTTCATTTTAGCTATATTCCGCCTTCTACAGCCTTACTTTAATCACTGCTAGGAATTCAGTGATGTAAGTACGTGACATTGTGTGATTTGAATGCAACTGTGTCTGGCTGAATTTGGGCAGATGCTCAGCATGATTCTGAATGTACAACGTGTGTGCGCATCTGACATCAGGCAGTTTTTACCTGAGCTGTTGGTGCATGATGATACAGCTACTTTGAAGAGACTTGAGATTTTCTTCTGCTGCTGATTTGTGTTGTGTCACAGTGTTTACTGCAGGGTTTGTTTTTCAGCTGTCAATGCCTTTTGGCAGGTATTGACAGATGCCTTTCTCCTCCTAAGTTGTCAGGCCTGTTCCAGTTAAAGTGGTTAAAGTGTTCTTTGCACGTGGCTTGGTCAGGACTACAGTTTATGCATTAGAAACAACAAGGATTCATAAGTAGCTTTCAGTTTGTGTGTTGAAGCCTGTCACAATAAATGATACGGTCATAAAGATCAACCAAAAGGTAAAATCAAATCTTGTCTCCTATTAATTAGAAAACAACAGTCTGTGGGAATGGTGCGCTGATCTTCAAATATATGACTTGACTTTATCTGCTTGGATACATTAGCAACTGATGCCAGCATTATTTCTTTTACATTATGAATGAGTTGTGAGAAAGCTGGATCAGTTTGCTTCTTCATATAGTGAAGGGAGGGTGGTCTTTTCCTTCAGAGCTGCTGAGGATCATCATCAGATGCATTTCTCACCTTGAGTCTGCATGGTCTGATACATGCTTTTCTTCTCAGTTCTTTTCTCCAGAATGCCTATGACAATCAGGCCAATAAATGCCGTATAGTACATCCGGTTTGCTCATTATAGCTCTGATGGGAGAATAAATCCTACACCTCTTGGTTAGCAGAGAGCCCTGCAGCCCTGCTCTGCTCTTGCTTTTAGATTTCATCATATGGCTCAATCCGGTTTTGCTGCTAATGGCTCATATGCTGAAAGTTTTAGATGATTTGCTATGCTCAACTCTCTATACTGTGACAGCATAAAGGATTCTGGTAAGCATATCTGGTCCTGTCTTAATCCAATTTGTTTGAAGCTTGCTTAATTTCTTTACCCCAACCAGGGATCCTGTTCTCTAATAGGAGCCAAGTCTTTGTCCCATGTCCTCTCCAAGCCAGATCTCTTAACTGCATCATCAAGTGGCCTGTGCTGAGAAGACTTGGCAAATAGAAGAGTAGTGCTATTACTGATAAAATTATGAAAGGGAAGAGTAAGGGGAAAAAACAATAATCAATTTTTGCCTGTACTTGGTTTAAACTGGCTCTAAGGTACCCTGGACAATACAGAAGTACATCGCTGAATTTATTTGCAGATATAAGAGTTTTCGAGAACAAACCTTGCATATTTGTAATGTGAGGAAGCTGTTGGTAGAACTATAAAGAACAGAGAGTCTTTTGGTTTTCGGCATGGAAAATAGAACCTGCAGTGCTGTGTTAAATGCCTTTAGCTTGTGTCTGACTCTTCCTGACATGTGCATGCATGCACACAAACAAACAAGTACATATAAATATAGTCAATACAGCACCCAGGCTTTTCTCTTGGGCCACACTTGCTGTATATAAATCTGGTGGCTAAAATGCTTTTTTCTTAACTATTAAGAAACAAAAATAAAAAATTAAGGTGGTATTGATGTTTTTCATTACATAATTCCTTGCAGGTACTTATCACTTTCAATAATGAAAATTGAAGAAAATAATTTAAAACTTCTTTGAATTGAGGAAATAATGTATAGAAAGGCTGCATGAGATCCTCAGCTGTGTAAGTTGGTCTGAACCCACTGTTTGGAGTATGAAAATCTGCACTAGGTGAAGATCTGTTACATTTCTTCTCACTACCAATGAAGTTGATAGGGTTTTTTGGGGGAGGATCTGAGGGTGGTGATATGGAAATTCCATACCCACTTGGAACCCTGCAAAAGCTCAGGAAACCTGAGTAGCTTCTTGTGTTGTTCTTTTCCTCCCATTCTGCTGCCCCTAGTTTATCCTATACTCAGACTCAAACTTACATTCAACACTTCCCATTTGCTTTTAAATCTTGTCTAAATTAGAGCTCATGACCTCGAACAGATAATGTGAATATGTGCATTTGTTATGGGGGAGGAAATCTGCACAATCACCAGTAAGTTTAGAACAAAATACTTTTTTTTTTTTTTTTTTTTTTTTTTTTCCTTTTGAAGTTTACAAATGATCAGGAATTTGGATTGGGTGATGAATAATTTTAAGTGGAGAAGTATGACCGCTATAAAGGACTGTAATAATATGTCTGTAGAGCACTTTGAAGATGAAAAACTTTATGTACTGTAAACACTATTACTAGTGTAGCTTAATCTGGAATAATTAGCATGAGCAAAACGTAATTTTATTTAATGTAAAATACAGTAGTTCACTAAGTCTGATGCACCTGTATATTTATTTTCACATTGTAACCAAGGAAATTTATCCTCTTTTCTGACATATGTTACAAGGCTTTGAGATTTTGCTTTACATACAGACTGTGCTGGTCCAGGATAACCTGCCAGAAATGTGAAATGCCTCAGCTAGGAGGTAAAAAGAGATGTGGGTTTGGGCTTTGGGTTTTTTTTTTTTTTTCATTTGCTTGTGTTTAAAGACGGTATAGAAGTGTTGTGCAACGTGTCAAATATGGAAGTGTTCAGGGGGCAAGTCAGCCTCCTTGAACTTGTGCTGTGGCTTTGGAGAAGACTTGAGTGAGCTTTGTTACAGAGCTGTGCAGGTGCCAGATTTTGCTGGGAAGCGAACACCTGCCAGGCTGCTCCAGATAACTCAGCAGCTCGGAGGCATTTTCCCAGGCTCCCAGCTGAATGGTCGCTAATAGCCGTGGGAGAGGGCTTCCCACTGCTCCACACTGCACCACAGCCGCCTCTTGGCAGCCTCCTGGAAGCTCAAGGCAGCTTGGCTGCAGCTCCTTTGGAAAGGAAAGCAAGTGTTGCTGGATAGTTTTACAGTACAGAGTCAGTGTCTGATACTTCCTCTCAGTGTCTTGGGACCATGAAATATAACAAGCAGGGCAAATTACCATTCCCTTAAAAGGCAGCACTCACTGGGGCATGTTACAGCTGAAAGTGAAGTGTGGCTTTTCTAGAATTACTTCTATTCAGTCACGTTTGGGGTTCCTTTTTTTTTTTATTGTTATTATTTTTTGGTTGGTTGTTTCTTGCTGCTGGGATCTGATCTTTTGGATTTAGAAGAAAAACAAACCTCCAAACTGCTTTTTTTCTTTCCTTCCTCTGTTGGTATTCTACAGACGGAGCTATGTCTACGTTTTATGATGAAGAGGAAATCAAAGATTGGTCTGAGTAGGTTTGCTGATCCCAAGATGTGTGAAATTTCTCTGTTACTGGCTGCAAAACAGTCTTTGTAGCTTAGGGTAAAGCTTGAAAGGAATGCTTAAAAAGTTAATGCTGGATTATTTTTTCTTCCTTCCAGATAAAATGATGAGCAGCTTTGGTTCTCTCTGTGTATATACTGGCCTTCTTTCCTGGAGCATACTTTATAGCTTACCCTGAAGCCATGTTAGCATATGCTGGTACATAAACAGTACTGATAGTGGACAAGTCTGAATTTGAGAGCAGATGCACACTCATGCTGAGTAAGCGTGTAGAAAGTTTAAAAACTTGCAAGCTGCATGAGATTGTCAGACAAGATGTCCTTTTGGCTCTTAGTTTTTAGCTTCATATTTCATGAAGCAAAAATGGTTAATTGGATATTATATTTCTCTTGAAGGAAGCAGAAAGAGGTTATTGCAGTTTTTATAGCTCTGCAGTAATCCAGACTGTTTTAATACTGGAAAGTTTGTGAACTGTAGTTGACTTTATGGGCAAGATTAGATGTCACATACAAGAGGATTTTAAAATATTTGTTAAACATAGCTGAATGGTAGTTTCAAAATATAGGTATTTTGAATGCAGTGCATCTTAAATTTTTGTCACTCTTATCAGTAAGTACAGCAAATCATCTTTACTGGCTTTTTCAATGAAGTCAAATATAAATGGTCATGGGAAGTCCTAGGAACTAAAATTCTTTTCTAGTACTAGTCCCTCTGGGCAGAGATTATTACCTCAGTTGCCAATTCCTTATCAAGGCTCTACAATGCTCAAGCAATCAGGCTTGAGGTGACACTGCAAAAATCGTGTAGAGTTGTCTGGCATCTCTTATTTATATGTTTTACTGGGTTGGGAGGTATGTGTTCTCCAGAGAACAGTAACTGAAAAATCAAGGACCTTGGAGAGGAATTTGATATTTTGTTCACACCATTTGTCAATTAAATATGATTAAATACTTCTCAGAGAATACCAGAACAGCATGAGAAATAATCAGATGTGCATGTCACCTGATTCTTAAAAGAATGTCAGGAATGGTGTACCATGCTTTTCTCTGTGTAAAAGCAGAAGATTCACACATTTTCATTTCTGTTCCTTCCCAAGAAAAATACCTTAGGAGTGTCCCTGACACACAGAGGTGGTAAGATTCTTACTGTATTTTAGGAAATTCATTGTGAAGTTGTACTTTTATGCATGTAACTTTTTTGGCATTACAGAGATCACAGTGGAAATGCTATCGTCATGCTAATAACTTACTAATATGAAAAGCAAATTCCTTGCTTTGGCTAGCCCTACCAACAGTGTTAAAGAGCTGTGGATGCCAAACTGGAAATAGGTAAAAGTAATTTTCTTTAATTGAGTTCATAAATATACAGTTAATAAAGATGATGGATTACATCCAAATTTTTCTGTAGCACTCATCATTTTCAAGGGATGGTTTAACTTGTCACATCTTGACTTGATCTTTAAAGGGAAGTCAGAATTTAGGTATCTTCCCGAGGGGAAGGAAAAAAGATGGCTGATAAATTTCAAGGGTTTTGATTGTGATGAATAACTGTAGTTCTTAACAGGACATGTTGTGGAGCAGTGCTTCATGGAGAGCTCAGGAGGTCTGGAGCACAAGCAGGAGAGTTGTAAAGTCTGTAGGAAAGGACATGCATTTTTCCTGGTTATGCTTAAGAATAAGGCGTGCCTTGGCACTTGCTCAGAAGAGATTAAAATGGGAGCATACGGGCTTTCCTGACTTCCTCTTAAACAGTTGGAGAGAAGAACAGCAGTAGCACTTGACTTTTGAACTCTTCTATGATAATTGCACCAAGGGTAGCTGACTGTCTTAGAAACACACCAACAATATAAGCATCTCAAAACTCATCAGAGCTAGAGGAAATATCATTAGCTGTCTTGCAAATTCATTTTACTGAGGTATAGAATGACTACAGAGGAAGGAATCACAAATTCTAACTTTCAATTTCGAGGGGAGTTAAGTTGCTAAATACCCTTATAAATTAAGTCATAACTCATTTACTCAGTGTCATTTGTGAATTAAAGTAGAACAAAAGTAAAATCTGATTTTCTTAGCTGTTGTCTAATTATCTCTTTGCTGCAATACAAACCTTTCTTCGTTTTCTCATGCTCCTGATGCACAAGGATTTTTATTCTCAGAATCAGAAACTGAGGATGTGTGTATACTACAGGTATCTGCTGTGGCAGCCAGGCTAACTCTGTTTACTTGTAGATATTGAGGAGTCTCGGTGTATGCATTTCTTACTTAATTCAGTGTAACTAAATAATTAGGCCTTTTGTGTGTGGTTTTCTTTTTTTTATTAGACATCCTTTTTCTATCAGCTTTTGAGTATGTCATCTTTCTCTAGATGCAAAGTGGGTGACATCTGTGATTAACTGACTTAAATTTATTTCTATGGTTGTAACCAGAACTTGAAGGTTAGTAAAATGCTTGGATTCTTTCATTCCAAACGTTACTTTTTGAAGACTTCAATATGAATGGTTTCTTTTTTTTTTTCCTCTCCAGTTCTATTTTCTCTCAGCCAATCCTATCTTTGTAGATGTACTGTACTTTGAGACTACAATGCTCAAGATACATTTACACTTATTATCTTTTTGTTTTATGTTGCAGCCAACAATTTTCACATTACTGCCTACTTTATGAAGAGATGGGTTAATCTCCGTTGTGCTCTAGGGAAACGTTATCGTGGTAAGGAATCAGCTTCAAATAGCGTTACTTAGAATTATGTATTTCTGTGAGTAAAAATAAAAGGGAACTGATAGTTGTTAGCTTTTGATCTACTTTAGATTTGTTTTAAAGCTAGAATTTGTTTACTCTAGAATATGTTGTCTAATAAAAAGAGAAATATTTCTTAAGATGTGATTATTATTCTTTTTAAACTTAATTTTAAATTTTTGTAGATCTTGCCTCGGGTTTATAAGCTATACCAAATTCTGTATGAATGATGAGACTCAGCATTTTACTGAGTCTCTACAGGGTGAATCAACGAGAGGTTGCAGTATGAATCACTTCATTATTGCTTGAGTGTCTTGTGACATCAACTGTATAGTACAAGTGTATGCAAGAAAAAGCTTTAATTCAACTCAGTGCTATAAAATCTTTACATAGGTGATATCATTGGACTAGATCCTTTTTTCGTGTTTTCTCAAGCCAAGATGCTCAGTAAGGAAGTGATATCAATCCTGTCCTGCCAACAGCAATAAAGAGAAACTGTAATGATCACTGCCCATTGTGCTTAGCTTTTCATATTTTTCTTTTCATGTAAAACAAATCCAGCCCCTAAAAATACTGACTGTTTGAATGGAAATTTTAAAGATATTTCTTTGTTGTTTTTTTCCAAATTGAAATTCATTATATTCATGAGTGTTTAAATTTTTCTTCAAATACCAACCCTTTTTTATTCTAACTCTACATTGGTGGAAGAGACTGGAATTTGATTTTAAATGTTTCGTTGAACTTCTATCTGCCTCCTGGAAGAACTGTATCTGCAGTAGTATCTCAGCATTGTCTTCTCTGTATTAAATCCAGAGCTTTTTCAAGGTCTTTGAATACCTACTTTCATTTTGTTAGCCAGAAAGTGAGATTGTTGTGATGTATAACAATAAAAATTACTAACCAGAATAAACTTGCTGTACCAGCGCTGCCAAAAAGCAAGGCTTTGATTCTGCAGTCAAAATTTTTCTTCTACATGAAGTTCATAGCAAGACAGGAGCTTCATTTGGCCGAGTTTCACTACTAATAAATAGCAGAACATATATATCCTCAAAAAATATTAAGTCCTGATGTTTCTTTTCTGTGAGAATATACCTAGTATTCAGCAAACAGACAAGGAGCCTAACAGAAAAAGAATCCTGCATACTGTGATTGGTTTCTCAGTATCTAAACTAAACTTACCTAAGAGATGATTCTTGGAGCCCCACGTAATAAATTTAGCCTTTGTGAAAGTTGCCCAGCTTTTCTTCACAGCCCTTTGGAAGTAACCTGTGGACTGCTCACAGTTTGAAAGCCATTGTAGAAGACCTTTGGGGGTAGCCTTCAGCTCTTGAGAATACAACCTGAGAAACAATAGTCTGGTAATAAGGCACAGCCACAGCATGAATATTTCCTTGGAAACAGTTTTGCTAACAGTTGATATTTCTGAAAGGCTCATCGTATTTGTTATCCAGTTATAGTAGTTTAACTAGCTGTTGTGCCAATAAAGATGAATTATCTGAATTCTCTCTATAATTTTTCAAACAGTGACAAGTATAAGGTAATTTGTTTTAACATCCCTGTCTTTCATAGTGATGACTAGAGCAAAATAACTGCTGGTGAGCCCTTGGAGGGCTTTGTCAGGTACTACTGGTGGTGGTAAAGAAGCATGACCTTCCAGAGAGCAATCTGCCCATATGGAGGATCCGTGCTAACAAATTGTTTACATTCAGCCAGTACCCTACTTATTATGTAGAAACCCTTCAATTTTCAGTCTTCTGTAAACAGAGATTTAGTTGTGTTCGCAACAAACTATATAAACTTGAGTAAAATATATGATTCAAGTTTACCAATTTATTTACTTTAATTTACTGCAGTCAGAGTTGGAAACACTTGAACATAGGCTGAATTATTATATCAAGTCCTGTTGGAATATGTTGTGCTATGTTTTTTTATGTTGTACTGTGTTACAGACATGATTAACAGCTTTTGTTATGAAAAGACTAATCACCAGAATTGCACAGAATAAATGGTTAAGTCTGTTTTCTGTAGGTTCTGTCTGGTATATTTGTCCAGAGGTATATGTGGGCTAATTTGCAGCTGTGACTGTCTTCTTGGGAACTAAACTTACTCTGACATGCTGGTTTAATTTTTTAAAATAATTTTAAAACAAAAATGAAACGCATGCATGTTTTCAGTATGTGTTTTTTAATATGTGTATAATTTTTGTCTTCCTTCCCATTATTTCTGCATAGAGCTACGTATGTTTCCAGACAAATTTGTTGTTTGTATCAGTAAACTTGAATTTAATCCAAGCACTTGGACATGTGAAAATGGTGCACTGGTATGTACAAAGCTGTTCTATAATTTTTCTGGTTTATTTTATAGTGGTAAGATGAATGCATATGTATAGCTGTAATTATCTGTATATTTGTGAACGTCATCTTGTGATCAAAATGTCACATTAACAGTTGTACAAAATATTTGGGAAGAGATCCTTATGTGATTGTTTGAAGCAGAGAAGAATTTTTGGAATTTTTGGAAGTTCAGTATTTTCAGAATTTTGTGATTTATCCTTGAAATACTTTATTTTCCATGAGGATAATGGAGCAGATTCTAATGTCAGTGGCTTTTTTGTATGTTTTCTTAGTTCTGCAGGACAACTCAAATGAGTCAGCGCTAGGCCCTGTTGGGGGAAAAAAAGTCCCCAAGCATTTATGGACGGTGGTGTGTAGTTAAATACCATAAACAATTCTGCTTAAATATTTCATCTTGAGAGCTTTATAAGGGTCAAAGGCTCATGAATTTCACGCTGCAGTTAACTGCCAGTTGTCTCAAGAGTGTTCACATTGGCCCAGGTGGCCTGCGGTACAGCACACGGTCTGCTCTGTGCTTGCAGTAAGAGTCAGCATTATGTGCTGATCTCTATGAATGTGACAGTCGTTTGTCTTGGATATATTAAAATATATTTGACATCTTAAAAAAAATCTAAACATTGTACTTAGTACTTTTTTATATCAACCAGGTTTGTGCTTAATGCAGTTTTTATTATCTTGATTCTTCAACTGGTAAATATCCTTAAATGTCAAAGCAGTAAGGAAATACTTTTCTAAGGAAGACATGTCTAACTGCTTTACAAGTATTCTGCTATTTTGAAAATGATTATTTTCTCAGTATTGTCTTGAAAAACTATTTAGATGCTTTTAATAGAAAATCCTGCCTTTGGATTTTGACTGAGAAATAGTTATTTCTTGTTTAAGAATCTCTTATGGAAATTGAATATTCAATTTCCTCCTTTTTTATTTGTATTTAACTTTAATTGATGATAAATTTTCTTCTTAGTTTTTTTTCTGTGTAGTAAGAAGGCAAATGAAAAATAGAATTTTATGGTCTTTAGTTTGACTATTTGAAAATTTGATCTGTTACATGAAAAATCCTAGTCATTTTAAACATTTGTGTTTAAAAACCAAACAAAAACAACAGCAAAAAAATTGCACATCAAATAATCTCAGTGGGATCATACTCAAATCAATACACTAGCCTTGGGAGTTTGCTTTACTTACAGATGTAGTACATGCACATAGAACAGGTGGGCATGATCAGTGTAGTGTGTTGGTAGAAGAGAATAAATAAAGCTATCCTTAAGTCATCTTCCCTGATTTGAAAACTAACAAGAAGTGAGTAGAGCCACAGCAAATGTTCTGCAGTACTTTCTTAACTCTTGGGACACTAACATAAGGGGCTTCCTGTGGACTGTTTTATTGGTCCATCATTTCTACAGCATGTTAATGCTAGATTTTTCATACAGTACAGTTCAGTACTTTGCCAAACTGAGTGGGTGTATGATTGCAACTGAGGGGTAATTTCAATTTTTTTTTGTCACTGAAAAAATAAAGACTGATCTGCACTTTGTGTGTGTACTTTTCACTATGCAGTTTAGCACTGACTGTGCCCGAACTTTAAACTAGATTACAAAAGACCACCCAGAAGACCTTTCTGTTGATAGACTCCAGTGTATTCTGTCATGGGCTAAAAATGAGGCATATGTTTTGTTTTCCTCTATATGTTGTTTAGGTTTGAATCATTCATTTCATAATATTGTATTTAAGTTCGTTTTTGTATTTAATCAGCTCACACCCTTCGTTTGAGGGTCTATCTGTGTTTTATAAAAACAGTTGACTCTGTGTTAGTGGAGACTTTGTCACATTTCAGTGTTGCTTATTGTCATTACAATTAACTTAGTTGAGACTTAACAATTTTTATTTTTGTTTTATACCTGCTGTTATGCAGTGTTACGGTTTTGGGGTAAGCATTTGTTCCTGAGCTCTTTTGTCCCTCCTGGGATTAAACCAAGTTTCAAGAGATGTAGCCAGATAAGAAAGGCTATTTTTATGTCCCTACACCTTAGGAAAGATAATAATTATATTGCTTCTGAGATATTCACAAGCACAAATTGCATGCACAAAATACTCAGAGAAGTGATTTAAAATCTTGTGATGCACCATGTAAGACCAAGGAGAAGGTGGCTTAGACAGACTCTGTCAAATTAGATTTAAGCTTAATTAAAGATTTGAGAGCGCTTCTAAGGAGTAGATTTGAAATAAAATAGAAGATCAACTGATACGTAATTTTCTCTTTTCTTAAATCTATTTAGAAATGGGTGTTGTCATATCTATGAAACAGGCTGCAGGCAGTAATTATCATTTTCGAAGAAATTTCTTTTTTAAAGAAACATTACAGCAAATTATTGAAAATAATTCAGCAAATTGGAAGGCTCAAGGAAAAGACGGAAAAATAGCCTGGCTTAGTAGTACTAATTCAGTACAAATATAAAGCCATGGGTTCCTGTTTCGCAAAACTGTGTTTGTAATCTTGAATAGTTTTGTCTTGGAAAAGAAGACCGCTTTGGGAAAATGGCAAAAAAGAAAACCCAGGCAAATGAAAGAGCTCTAGAGAGATCAGTCATCTCTGCAAAGATTACGACATTTTTGGGGCTGATTATTATGTAGAGAGCTAAAATGGAAAATTGGAAATGGGTTATCTGAAGAAACAATGCAATGGAAATGGGTGGAAGTTTTATTGAAGGTTTGGGAGCATTTGAAAATGTGCTAACAATGGAGTATTCATTGATAACTACATCAGCTTTATACAGGAATCTATAAGAGGAAGTGATTGTAGGGAAAACATAAAGGAGGTTAAGCTAATGACGATACTGATGTGGAAATTTGAAATTACCATTCATATGACATCAGAAAAGAAAGTGGAGAGCAGGAGATCCTGCTTTGATTAAAAAGATCTCCAGGTTACCATTAAGCTTTGTTAAGTTGCAGAAAAAATTATAGAATATTGCTCTTAAAAATAAAACAAAGCAAAATAAAAAAATAAAGCAAAACATACATAGGTACAGTAGGAGAAGAAAAGTCCTAAAGATATGCCCTGTGCCTTTTAGATCTCCACAAATGAAAGAAGTAACATTTCATCATCTTCACACGTGTCTCATTTTATAAATTGTTGTGACATATTTATGTACATTGCAGAATTCTTTTTATTAAAACAAATGTTATAAGAGAGCAGGTGACATAATTTGCTTGGATTTTGATTATGCTGGTAAGAGGCTTCTGATTCTCCCATGGAAACATGCACACTTAGCTTTGATTAACACAGAGCTTGATATTAGTGTGCGCTGCTGCAGCATTGTGCTTGTTGCAAGGCAGAATGAAAAGGAAAGCCTTTTTTTTTTCAGGCAGGAATAATTTGTAACTGTTACTATAGGGTTTTGTGTGAATTTAGTTATCTTAAGAACTTTAAGGTGTTATCAAATAGAGCAGGGGAAGAAGGAAATGTTGTGGAATACAGTTGTACAGTTCACAGTCTATAAACTATTATATCACAGTTAAACTGCTGTAGTTTCTGCTGAAAGGGCAGTCCATATTCCCTCTAGTTTCAGCTGTGTATTGCTTTCCTTTCTGGTTACAGTGGACCAGCCAAGTGATTCTTCAGCCAAGAATGAATTAGTTCACTGAACTGATCTAGAAGAAAATGATTTACTTGTGAAGCTTCTTTTTTTTTCTTTCTGCTAAATTGGAGGATTAGTTTTCCATCATCTCAGTTTACTTAACCAACTCATACTGTACTCTAGAGTTGCTGACTGTGACACAAAAAGTGTTGTGGGAGCATGCAACCAGGACTCAGAAGAAGACAACAGGATTACCCTCTGAGGTAGCAGCTGATAATTACCCTCATTTAGAGGTAACATCCAAAATGCACGCTAATAGTGCCTTTTTAATACTTGCTTGGTGTTCAGATTCATTATCAACTTTTAAATTTCATAAAATCTATTTTTCATTTGTTTTCAAATATTATGCAAAATTTTATTTGGTCATTCTTGGAGACATAGCTAAAGGAAAACAATGCTAAGCTGTAGTTTGACAATTTCTTTAAGAGGATTCGCTGCTGGGGAAACTGCAGACCAACAGATCCTGTCCATATACCACACATGGTTGAACAGCTGAAGAATTTTCTATTTTCTCTTTGAATTTCCACTTCTGACGCTTCAAGATTTTCTCTTTTTTTTTTTTTAATTTATTTTTTATTTTTCCCTTCACCTTTCATGTTTAACTCAGTCTGATGCAAGACTGAACCATACAGTGCCTCCTGCCTTCCCTTCTCTGATCTGTGCATTCTTGTCCTTGACATCTGTCAGCATTGGCATGTGGGGAGCTGGATCAGATCACTGGTTCCTCTGAAAACAAGGATTTTTTGGTTTTCTTTTTTGCTGTTGTTGTTGTTTGCCTGGTTAGCTTTCAGCTGGATGACTTCAGTGGCCAGGTTCTCACCGCGTGGCTGCATAAATACTCATTGATGCAGAGGCTTTTGGCAGGACTGTGTGTTTGATAAGGGTGAGATTTCCCTTTTAATGTCAGGTGTAGCTTTAAAGAGTGCTGTGGTACTATTGTTTTTGACTTGGTCATAAAGAAGAAAGCTATGGCAGTTTTAAAATATTCACTCCTGTTACAGGTGTCTGCCTCTTCTCCTTGAATATCACCACTTCTAAATAACAGAGTTTGCGAAAAGGTCTGTGTGCTTGCACCTCATCTTGTTGTAATTCAGTCTTACGGATTCATTCAAACCAAAGTTCATTGAGCTTTCAGCTAATGCACCAAATGAGTGGGAGCAGCTGGGGTGTGTGCTCCCTTCTGCCAACCCTGATGTGGGGGCAGAAAGCTCTGCAAAAGGGGAGGGGAGGATACCTGAGAGTGGTAATGTGGGAGATTGCTGCAGCATGATTTGTTAGAACTTGTCTTAGTTTCTTCTTATAGCTTGCAAACAGACTGATTCATTTTCTGCATGGCAAAGAATGTCATAGCTGTCTGCCGTTTGTTATAGTAATGTTCCAGAGAGGTGGACAAATGATGAAATGAAATCTGACACAGTTATTTCAATTAATCAAGACTAGGGAAGGCTGTGGAGGTTTTCAGAAAAGCCTCACAATGGTTGGTGCGAGAGCGTTAGGACTATAAATGAAAATAAATTGATAAAGGTGAAGTCTTTCTACCGAGAAGAGCAATTACAGTGTTTGTACATATTGCTGAGTGAATAAGTTAAAATCTCTGGAAAAAGGCCAAAAGTATGCTACAAGGAACCAACTTAACTCAGTAGTATTATTTATTGGTAAATGAGACCAGATATCGATGTATATAAGGAATGAAATAAAAAGTAATATCTGAGTTGTCTTAATGCCAGTAAGCAAGTTGAGCATATCTTCATTAAAACATTATGTACTTCTCATAGTGCAAAATGCAGATGAAGAGTACTAGTAGTATGTAGAGCCCTGTAAATGCAACATAAATTCTTAAGCATGTAAAAGTATCTCCAGATGAAGCAATCTTCAAAAAGGAGGGACAAATTGAGTAGTCTTTTACTGATTTTAGTAGTTGCTTCTTATATGAGTACTCCAGTTGATTTAAACACAACTACTTAGCAGCATTCACAAGATCTCATTTGTCAAAGCCTTGTGGTTATTAAAGATATTATCATCTGTTATCATCCTTCACCTCCCTCATTTTGCTCTCCCCTCTCACTCTCTTGCTGTCCCAGTTTATCCTGGTGTTTAATACAGATCTGAGCTCAGACTGTAGACTTTTCACTGAATGATGTTCTTTCCTCTCAGCAGACTTTGAGAGGATGAGCACTTCCAACAAAGGTGCAGGGTGTAAAGCTGTTAATGTTTAAACCTAAAGTGAGCTTATTGAGTTGCCATGCATCTGAGAGATTTTGATAACTAGCGTGGAAAGATTTAACTAATTTGAGATTTTGATGATAATTTTCTGTATTCCTCTTGTTAAAAGAATTTGTCAGGTTTTTTCTTTATTTTTTTGAAGAGCAGTCTGTTCCTCAGTCTCCCAGAGAAAACTGTTAAAACTGATTGAAATTGTACAGCTTGACTGAAAAGTAAGCTGAAGCCTATGATGGTATGGCTCATGGAGGGATGTTTGAACAGTTTCTAACTTCTGCTGGTCCATTGGGTAATTCACTCCCAAGCCTATGGCACACATTTTTGATATGTGTGTTTGCATACATTCTGTGCATATTGCATATTGTGTACAAGTTTCCATTTTGTTGCAGTAAATAGTGACTAAGACCTGAGTTTGGAAATGAATGCCTTGATACTGAATGCATTTTCTGCTTCTCTTTTTTCCTCATGTTGCATCCTTAATCCCTAGCAGAAGTCTTAACAGGTTGTTCTGTCATTGCTGGAACTTAACAAAGCAGCTTTTTTTGTATTTATCATAAATCATCTTTTGCCTTCTGCCAGTCACCAGCTTTCACCATAATGCCACTGATTTCCTGGCTTATTTCTTGCTTCCCATCCACTTGAATGACTCCAGCTCACTCCTGTTTGGTTCACTGCAATGTTGTTGCAATAACTGAGCTACCCTCTTTAGAGACATCTATATGGGTTTAAAATATTAGGAAAGGAAAGTTGTTTCCTTGTTTACAGTTTTCTTTAAACACGTAGTAGCTGACTGGCTTTGAGAGTTTTGTAAGTCTGTTGTATTTTCTTGAGTTCACATGCGGGTGTAGAAACTATCTGAAGGGACCAATCTCCATGAGCTCGGAAATCTAGGGGGTTTGCAGAGCTGGGTGTTTTGTTCTGGAAACCAGGCTAACACACTGATTAAACTATTGAACAGTAATTTTCTCCTAAGCTGTGCATTTCTGCTTATTACATATTTTGCTTGCGTATAACCAACAAATCAAGAATTAAGGTTAGTCTTTCCAAGATCTCCTACAGTTCTTAAATGCTGTTATAATTCTGTAGAGAGACTCTTCAGATTTTGTTTTTCTAAGAATGACTGTTTTGAGTGAATGAAACATGGTGTTGTATATGTCATATATTTTAAGTACTGCTTAATTCTGCTATACTATTTAGATTTGGCAGGCAGATAGAGGATCCTAATATCAGGCTGCTAAAAGCTGTAGCACAAGATTGCAGGAATGGCTTGCTTTTCCTCATACCCATGTGAAAGTAGTAGATGATCTCTACTATGGTAAATTGAGGGAAATAGCTGAGCTCCATATGAAATTGCTGTTGTCTTGGTTATTGAAAAAGTCTTTTAAGAATAAAATGTACATTTTATGCGAATGTTCTCATCAAGAACTAAACTGTAAGATTAATTGCAAAGGTTGGCTGCAGATCAATGTTTATAAGGCACTGGTTTTATTCTTAAAAAAAAAAAAAACTTAAATTTTTCTTTATTGACTTTTGTAAAGATTATTTTGTTTGAAACACCATTCTGTTTTCCTCAGTTTCTTATCAGTGGACATTCACTCTGAAGATAGAATCTCAGTCTGCTACCATCAGTTTATAAAATTAGAATGATTAATAGCTCAATTACTTAACATTAATTTTAACACTTTGTGCCTTCAAGCAAATACACACACAGTATATTGAGTGCTTCTTGAGTATGTATATAAATCATTTGTTTTGAGAACACTTTCTGTGGCTTTAGAAAAAGTGTTATGTATGTTCTCGCTACTTGTGTTAGATATATTTGTCAAGTTAAATAGGCCCCATTCTAACTTCAATTTTATTATTTTTTTTTAACTACAGCATCACAATTTTTGGTTTATGCCATTTGCAGCTTATTAAGAATTTTTCTTTTTTTTTTTTTAATTATCTGGAGAGGTAACTGAATTTCCTAAAATCATGGTGGTTTGGGATTCTTTCAATAAGCAAAATATCACTAAAATCCAAACAAAAGACTTAAGTAGCAGAAAGGTATTTTCCTCATATAATCTGTATGCTTGAAACCACAAGTCGTGAAATGACTGGAAGAAGATTTTTCATTCATGTATGGTAGGGTAGAAGGCTAGACCCAAAGTCCTATCACTGTCTGTTTTCTATCAGTTAGATTATAGTATGTGATTCATCCTTCACTAGCAAGTCCCTCCACTTCTCTAATGAGTCCTTTTCTGTTTACCAGATTGAATAGCCTTGTCTGACCTCTCTGATCTGCTGGGCATCTATTATAAAAGCATTGAGATCTAAAGATCTATGTGATTGAGCTTATGACACTGCTAATGTGACACTGACATTAAGAAAAATCATACAATTGCAACTTACATAAAGCT
Organism: Chrysolophus pictus; assembly: GCA_037305975.1. Lineage (NCBI taxonomy): Eukaryota > Metazoa > Chordata > Aves > Galliformes > Phasianidae > Chrysolophus > Chrysolophus pictus. The sequence goes on from CM074578.1 coordinate 97,547,701, forward strand.
CCCAAGAATAAGTATTTAACTGATTTTTTTTCACTAATTTTAATTTTTTTCATGTGTTACTGGAATAATACTTTATAACATTGTTTCATCTATATTGTTATATTCAGTTTGATGTTGGGGACTGTCTTGCTGCATGTGCTCAGTGGGGACTCTTATATGCTACTCCAATGTTAAATATGATCTATGGGACTCACTGATGTTTTCTATTAAGTTTTTTTGATGAGAAACTTGAGCCACATTGATAAGTGCAACTCAGAAATAGTGTGGTTTGTTTCCTTTAAGCAGACATGAAATTTAATTATCCTTTACTGTAACTTTATTGGTACATAAGCATGTGCAACAGTTGTCCTGAGCGTAGTAGGAGACAACTAGAAAACATGGACCCAAAATAGAGGAGGGAAGGGGGGCAGCATTGTTTGCTTTGACTTCTTTCTTTCAGACCTACATCCCAAACCCTCAACTGAAGGAAAAAAAAAAAAAAAAAAAAAAAAAAAGTGAGCAATATTGTAAGGCTTATTCGTGCAAAAGGCCAAACCTTTCGGTCTTCTTCACAATTGTGAATTGTAAGGATACTTGATATGTGCAAATCCATATTTAGTTCTCTTGCAAGTATTTAATGCAGCTTTGCTGAGCTGAGCTGTGTTGGAAAGAGCTGCAGATGGCAGCCACCCTTCTTTTGAATGTTTTTGAAGGTTTATTTTTAATTTTGAGTCTGAGCGTAGATAGTAGAAGAATGGATTTTCAATTTGAAAAGCCTAAAAACAAGTATATTTTGTGCCTAACAGTCTTTTTTATGTGTGGGCGTGAGCAGAAGTTTTTGTTTTTTTTCCAGACATCTCTTTGGACAAATGTTAAGGATCTTCAGAGCAGGTTTTGCAAGGTCAGTATTTTGAGCAGGTAGGGTAGTAAGTCTTTGTAAGCTTCATTTCTGCACGCCCTTAGCTGAGTTTTAGTGACAAAAAGGATTGAGCTTACCCTAGGATTTTAAGAGCCCAGATTTCTAATAGATCTTGGCAGTTCAAGGGCTAAAGAAGCATTTTAATCTTTTGTGCCCACCCAGTCTCTATACAAATGTAAATATGTCTGTCTTTAACAATTTGCCAAGAAATGTGGTTTTAATTTGTTAGCAGCAACCCCACTCCCTGCAGCTCTTTCAGAGTCAAGTCACAAGTCTGGCGGTGCTTTGACGTTTTTCTCTGTCGTGGTGTCATTGTTTATATGATGTCTGCTTCTGCTGTCCTCCTTTTTATGCCTGGAATATTTTTCTTTAATTATTTCACTGCCTAAAAGGAATTTGGGATTACTAGACAGGATGAGAACAGATTAGCTTTTTTTTTCTTTCTTTAACAAGTTCTGAAGTTCCCATAGGAAATAAATAGTATTCCCAAAACAGGCAGGATTTTTTATTTTTCTTAATTAACTAAAATAATTAAGTCTAATAAGGAAAATAAAGGAAGTATCACCAGTAATGGCTGAATGTCTTAGTTGTATATGGAGTGCCCATTGTTGTTATTTGTGACTCTTTGCCTTCTATTGTGGACTTATTCCAGCCTTAGGGAGTTTACATCACTCCTAATAGCAAAAGGCTCTTTGGTTCCCACAGAGTTTTTCAAAGACTGACTCATATGCCTCATGTTAATTGTTCAGCTCTCAAAATACAGCACTTACAGGGTGTGGTTCTAAGGGGAAAATCTACTGTACTTAGAGGGCATGTTCAGAAGTGTTTCACATATAAATCATTTTGATTATTTTTTTAATACCTTAACCCTTTTCTGTCACTATGTTGTGCGATAAGTTACTGGCAAACAAAATGAAAGGTTGATGATGGCACAGCGAACGTGTTTGCCCTTCCATTCTGGACCATTAACTTCCAGTCTGACTCAACTCTAAGCGGAATGGCTTTGTTATCTCCGCCTCTTTCTGGGGTCTGCTCTTCACACCCTTGACTGCACATTCCAGACAGCAATCGTTCACTGCTCATAATGGGATACAAGTTAGAACTGAGGTTTATTGCTTACCTGCAGTAGTAAGTATGTGTGGACAGCAACTGTCCTCAATCCTCCCCTGCTTGCACTGACACACAGGTTTTTGTACAAAGTGCTACTTTCCACCCATTGTTTACCATATCTAGGAAAATCATCTTAGTGGTCTGGTGATCCTATCGTAGACTGCCTCAGTGATGTTCTCAGCTGAGGACTGAAGCAGACGTAATGTAATTAGCCTTTCCAATTACCATAACTTGCAACTAGGGAAGTTCCGATGCTTCTGTTTGTACTTCTCTGGCTAAGTAAGAGTGCTCTCCGGCTGCTCTGATACAGCATTATTGTGCAAGATCCTTCAGTCTGAGTCGTGCAGATGTTACAGGAAGTCAAATTAGTTTCTGCAGACTTTACAGTTGATCTGTGCATTCTCTTAGAAGTAGCACAGATCCTTTAGTATCTTCATAATATTTCCTTCTTCAATAGCTCACAAAATATGAAAACATATGAAGTTAAATTAGGAGAGTCCATATCTCTCGCAGGAATAGAAGCAGCAATTCATCCTTCAGATTAAACTAGTCAGGCTTGATTTTTGAGATTGAAATCTCTTTGCACGCACGTCCAGTGTATTTTGTGCTTATTGTAAACATGTGTTGCAGTGTTAGTGCACAGAACTTCATGCATCTGTTAATGTACACACAAACATTTGCACAGATTGCCTCTGAAATGAAGGCTCAAAACAGCTGTAGTTTTTTGAAGTGTCAAAAGGGCCCGTTTTCTTTGCCTGACCTGACTACCCTCTTTCTGCTTACAGGACAGAAAGCTGATTTTACTGCTTTGTTCTTTGGGAAAGAGTGGTGGGATTTACCCCTTCTTCTGTAGAAACTCATATGGGCAGGGCTTAATCCCATCTCAGTGACAGGTTCCTGAGTGGCGTTCCAGGTGACATGTTCCACATACATGCTTAGCCTCCTGGCTCTGCTGTCCCTCCGTGCTTCCATTCTTTCATACTGCCTGGCTTTTAGTGAGCTGGATTTACAGCTCGGATCAAGAAATGGTATCAAGAAGCACTCCCTACATTTGATGACCCCCCAGTCAGAAGTTTCATCATTTGATCTAATGGAGAAAAAAGCTATCAGAGGAAAGGAGAAACAGAGAGCCTCTTCTCTTCTTGACTTTGCAATGTGTTTTTTTTCTTCTCTAGCCTCAGAGATAATATTTTTTTGAAGTGTGTGGCGGTTAATAGTGAAGTCAGCAACTGGCCCTTCCCTCATTAAGATCCTTTCATTGTGAAAGGAAATGCTCACAGCTTGAAGAAAAAGAGCATTTTCCTTCCCTCTCTGTTGCCTCAATCTCATGTTATTTAAAAATATGGTACTGCTGTTAGTTGAGACCAGAAAGAATTCCCCTGTTGTCCTGTAGTAGCCAACCACCACAAGCTGTGAGTGTTTGAATGTTAGCATTAAAAATTTTAACCCTTCCCTTCTTAAATGAGCAAGTAATACTCTGTATATTTTTTGTAAGTATGGAAAATTATGGGAATTCTTCTGAGAATAAGTGTATAGACCACTGCGCCAGTCAGTCTCTTCAGAAAAAAAACTGACAAACATGCTCCTGTCTGCAAGAGAGATTCCTGGCATTTGTCACAGTTTGAGCCACAAAGATGTCAAATATTTGCCAACAGTTTCCTCAGACGGTTTGGAAAGCTGCATCCTTTATGTTGCAGTCTTGTTTGTTTGTGATGTATTTTAGCATATGAAATATGTTCATTGGGAGTCTGAAAAGGGAGTGAACTGACTAGACCCAAGTATTAAAAAATTAGAGATAATTCTCTTCTTAGCTGTTTCTTTTAGACTGCTCAGATCAGAATAATAAAGAACATCTGCAAGTCTTGGTATTAGAAATGAAGCTTAATGTTGAATAATCGTGTCTTGATGTGTCACATTTCAAACCTGTGTTTTCTTTTGGAACAGAAAGAAGTTTCCAATGGGACATCTGAATATTTTTCTGAATCTGCTGAAAACAGAAAGCTTAAGCTTAGTCTGAATGAACAGATAAAGCAAGATATCTTGAAGGAAATGTATGTCTCTTTGTTTCTAAGTCGTTATATTTATAATCTGATAGAATTTGTGTTAATAGAATCTAGTCTATGTAGTAAAATGTCAAATAATATGAACTTCTCTGTAAAAGATTATTCAACATCATTAGGAATGTCACTCTGCTGTGGATAAAGCACATAAAATGATCTTCTTATTCTGTGCGATATAAAAAATGAAAGCTATTATAACCCGGGTAGATATCTCCTCTAGCACAAGGCAGAACCAAAACAGGGTGTCTTTTTCTTGAAAGAAGCTCTGAGCCAAAATAAGTAGGTGCTGTTTCAGTCTGGTGAAAAACACTTGCAAATATGTATTGCGAGTATTTCATTTGTTTTGAGAATCTGCAGTGGTTGTGTGATAGTCTGGATATTTTGCCAGAGCCGAAGAGTGCCCTGCACAGCTCTAGCCTGTAGTAGATGAGGGCTTCTTGGTCAGCAGAGCATGTTGCCTGCTGTACCAGGGTGCTATTTTTATTTGCACCAACTGCCAGAAGTTCCATGTATTTAGTATATCAACTGTGGAGTTGGGTATTTGCTATGAACTCTGGCAACTTCAATTTTAACCCATGTTGTCTTGTTTGTTGTTTTTAGAAGGGAGATTAGATTTGGAGGAATGCCAGTTCTAGCTATTCTGCAGGAACCACTTTTCCAAGGAGTTAAATATCAATCTGAGAACTGCTCGGTGCCAGCAGAAGGCAGTCCCAGTATGGGGTGTTCTATAGCAATATCTTTAGACTAAAAACAGTAAGTAGGCAGCTTCAGTATTCGTGCATAAAGTTCTTTTCACAATCTGTGTGAAGTTTGGATTTGTAGGTAAGGCACTCTGCCGAGGAGTGTGTATGAACTGATGCTCTGTCATGTCCTTTGTGATTGATTCCCTTTTCCTGTATAATTCCTTTCAGAATGTCATCTGCGTGCATTACCTAAGTCCTTCCCAGATGAGCAGGCTTGATATTAGATGAGTGGTGGTTAGCTTTAAAGTAGTGCTTTGAAATGTCCTGGGAAAAATTCCAGAGGAATGTTTCTAAACTAGAGATTAGAAAGTTGCACAGGCGCACACACTGCTTCTCCAGCCTGCCCCCCTCTATTCTTTAGATATACATTATGCATATGGATATCTGGGAATGGTTTGGAATCATTTAGGCACTTATGACATACTATTTTATCTAGCCGGTTTGGGAAGGAATTCAATATACTTATGTTGTGTTGACCTTTAACACTTGTAATGAATCCAGTTCTGCCTCTTGGAATAGAATGTGAACTCCTTAGTGGCTTAGTCATTAATAAGTAGGGTTCCCCTAGTGCAGTGGAAAATCAGATGGATAATACTTGATATTATCCACACTAGGCAAACATTACTGCTTGTCAAGATGATATACGGGGATTTTTTTTCCACATTCAAAAAGAGAGTTGCCCTGGTGGTCTTTCAGGTTTTGTAAGAAGGGCAGATTGAGACAGCAAACATTTCATTTTATTAAAAACAATATCCCTTTTTATTGCAGTGTGAAAAGGACAAAAAAGGGGAAGAATAGTGTAAGCAAACCTCAAACCAACAAGGACTCCAAGAAAGTGGATCTTGGCTCAGTGGGCTTACAGACAGGGAACAGAAAGAATGACTGTCAAACTTCTCCCAGTCCTCAATCAGAAGTGAAATGGAGGAGCACAGGACGGCTAAAGAACTGCATAAATACAGCTGAGAGCAACTTGGAGTTTCCTGTTTCAGAGCTGGAAAATAATGTTAATCAGAGACAGCCAGAGGATGCTAGCAGCCAGCAAAAACCTCACTCTGTGGAGCGGTTGAAGTCAAGACTTCTAAGCAAAAATTCTCCTTGTAGCTATGAGTCAGCACTGCTAAGCCCAAAACAAAATCAAAAAATAACTGAAACACAGGCTCAACAAAAGAGTTATAGTTCAGAAGAAAAGTTAGACCATTTCAAAGACATATCCTCTGAAGAGGCTCCTTTAATTCCTAGCAACACAGAAAGGAGTAAGTGCAGTGATGATCATCTAGGTCTGTTCTTGGAGGAGAAGACCCCACTTAATTCCACGTTGTTTTCTAAACAAGACTTAACAAAAATTGCATCTGATGAAAAGTTAGTTACTTTTAGAAAAAAACAATCCCAGCCTCTTTCTATGAGGACAAACCAAAATGAGCCAGACAGAACCACTGAAGAATTACCTGTGGTGCCTTCATCATCCTATTTAAAAATGCAGGCTGTGTCTTCAGAGAAGCTGATCCAAAAAAGGAAAAAAGAAGGTGAAGATGGTCTCAGGAAGTTAAAACTACGAAGGCTTAAGAAGCCATAAAGACTGAAATATCACCATGGTAGTGTGGGTGGACAGCCAGATTTGTGTTTGGAAAGCATATATAAAAAGTAGGAAGCAATTAAATTAAAAAAATATATTTTTTTAAAAAGTCAAAATTAGATAAAATTTTAAATAACTAGTTAACAAGGCATCTTAGCTATTTGGAACTGTAATGAAGATAATTATATTTTTTCGTATTAAATGCATAAATATTGTACAAACCAAGTGTAATATTTAGAGAAAGAAAGATCTCCTATACCATAATATTTACTAAGCAAAATTTCAGATCAGTGGTTGTTTTGATACTATTAAAAAGTTCTGACAGCTGATGACAGTATGAGCTCAAATAAGTTGTAATCTCTCAACAGCTACAGTTATCTTTCTTTTTTTCCTTTCTAACACACAGTTTATTTCAGTCAAAATTAATCCTTTTCCATGTTAGGAAGCTTCTGCTTTATTCATATGATATTTACAAGAGTAAGGCAAATTGAGCTAAGGCAAATCCAGCATATTTAGCTGGATTTTAATATTGCTGGTAATTGAAGGGCCACATTTTCAGTTGGCTTTCCCTTGCTTGTGCTTGGGCAGTTTTCACATGAATACGTATTTCTAAACTGAGCTGTGGATACAAGTGATCATGCATTCACTATCTGTAAAAACATAACACAAACGTGCACTCAGATTTCAAAATCAAACCCTTGTTTGTGTGTGAGGTCACCACACGGTGCTTTTCAGATGTTAGCAATCAGAATTTTTTAAGATAGAGGTAATTTATAACTGTTCAAGGCTTTTTAGTGCTCTTTTTGTAACTTGTATGCTAATGTGCTATGGAAATGTAACTTCCTATTTCATGTTTATATTTTTAAATGGTTAAAATAAAATGGCAAGCAATTTCCTTTTGATCCTTCTCTCAAAATCAATGTAAGCACAGACATTTTATGTGAAGCAAATATTGCAAAATTCTTACTGACATACACTTATGTTGTGAATAGGCTCATCTAGATTCATGGGGAGATCCACATCCATAGCACTAGAGTTGGTGTGTAGTACTGGTTAGAGTCAATAACTCAGCAGCTGTCAGCAAAGCACTGATAGTTGAACAGCATCATTGCTGCTATAAAAAACTTCTGCTTTTGCTGTAAATGAAAAAGATTCTGCATGCCTGCTAGAATACATGTTCTTTTTTTCTCTTTCAGCCTGTTTACGTGTTGCTCACAGTGCTTTGCAGTATGGTTGCTAATGCTTGTCAATCTTCAGGCTCTGCAGAAAGGTCTTTCCTAGTAACAAGCAAAAGGGAGGCTGCAAATGAACCTGGGTTTGGAATAATAGCCTGAGGTATGTTTACTGCTCTTTTGTATGGGCTGGAGACTCTGCTAGTAAGGACTTGAAAGAGATATAAAGAGTATAAGGACATCTAGTTAAGTTTCAGGGAAACAAATGTAAGTAAAACAGAGTTGCTTGATTATTTATATTAAGGTCTCAGCCATTTTCTAGATGGCTTATTTAAGTCCTAACAGTGAATAATCTGATAACAAATGATACAAGCATATATTCTAGTCTACAGTTTTACGTTCCCATTATTTCTACCATGCTTTTTATCTGGATGCTTTTGAATTTTCCATTATATTCTTGGTTGTAACAGGTAACTATAGGAGATGAACTATTAGAAGATTATTATATAAGAACAGACACATGTTGAGTTGGCAAATTTACTTCAGGTTTTTTGTTAATTTGTTTTTGATATTTGTTTTTGTTTTGTTCTGCTTAGCAAAGAGGCATTATGATGGCTTTCCCAAAGTGGCAAACACACTGATTGTTTCTGTGAGAACTGTGGGCAGTCTGGAGCAAGTATGCCCCAAACTACTACTAATAGCTTTGGAGTCAGAAGCTTCCCCTCCTCTTGCACTTCTCTTCTTCAAAAGAACTTAATTCAAGCATTAGAATCGAGTATGATGCAAGATACACTTCGCCATGTATCTTGTATCAATGAATATTACTATTCTTACTACTTTGGCCTTACAATTACAGATCAGTTTTACTTGTAACTGAGTAACATATCTGCATGCACCCTTAAAAATGACTGTCATACATTTGTATGGGCAGATAAAATTATTGCTTTTTCTGCAGCTGAGAGTACTTGATTTTGCTTTTAGGATATTTTGTTTTGTTATGTAGAGTGCTGTTTCCCATCACCTTACTGATAACATGAGAACATCTATTTAAAATAGCGATCTTGTAAAATTAAGAAATGTAGGGCTAGATTGTTTAAAAGTGTTTGAGCTTACAGGCTCAGAACAATTACAGTGAACTTTACAGTGAACTGTAATTGGTGGCTTCTGAGGTTCCTCAAGTTGTGAGACTCACTGCTTTCTAGATGTGTATTTAGAGGTTAATTTGAAAAGCTATCTCTTGAATCCTTTCAGAAATGCAGGGGATTTTAGGGAAAAAGTTTCAATATCATCATTTCTGGATTTTAGATGGTGCTACCACTCAGAATTGTTCTTTCTTCTCCTCTGTGCGGTAGGACTACTATAAAAGTTTCCATTTTGCAAATGCTATGGAGGATTTAATGTGATACCTGAAGTGTGTTGTTAGCATATGCCTCTGTTATCTGTCTGCTTTAACCCCGAGGTTCTTCTCCTGAGCCTTGGGGTTTTTCTTTATCTGCAGTCCACCTGCATCCAGATGACTGACAGATGTGTGTGGTCTGGCATGCTCTAGAAATGCTAACCTGGTTTCCAAGTCATGGTTAGGATCAGGAGAAAAAAAAAATGCCTGTTGGAAACTGAATCCCAGTAATGGAATATGAGCACCTTTCAAGTCTTGGCCCAGGCTTGCTATTACAGATTTGCTACAGAGTAGAGTTAGCATACCTTTTTATTAAAGATATTAAATATTTAAGGCTCTATTCTATTCTGAAGCTTCCATTGAAGCACAGAAATAACGTCTTCATTTTTTTCTTCTGGGTTTGTTTTTTATGTTTGTTTTTTCTTCAGTGTTTCTTTGAACTTCTCTGAAATATATGTAGGTCTGAGGAGCTGACTGGCTAAAGCCTGTAGTCTGCTTAATTTGGTCTGTGCTGTTTGCTGATAGCAGAGCAATTCTTTCCCAGCCAAACTAATGTGTGCAGACTATCATTTCCAGTATGTATTACAAAGAAGCAGTTAAAATATTTGTGTAGTGAACCTGTGTATTTAAACATACATCAAAGGCGAGGCCAGCCTTTTACATATTTATATATTAAAAGGAAGCAGCTGATGTAAAATATCCTTTGCCCAGCGCTGATCCGTAGGAAAGTTTTCAGCCAGTAGAACACTTCTATTTGGGTGATAGGCATTGTGCTAGTTCTGATGATTGTCAAATTGTAGTTCTGCATACCAGGTTCTGCAGCATATACAAGCATGTTATTACCACCACATTGTCGCATTTCAGTGTAACACTTGACTTGAAGAATATCAAGAACACTTGCTTCTAACAAAAAAGGAAAATTTTAAGAACAAAACCTTTCATTATTACAAAATATTTTGTCTGAGTGAGGTGTTGGATAAACTTGCTGGAACATTTACTTTATCAGTGTAAACTTCCTTCCCTCTCACAGCTCTGCATGTGGGTCACATTCTTTGGGTTTTAATTGGCATTTTTACATCATCATCCCATTGGCTTTTGAAGGGAAAGTTGATCTTTTTTTAAGGAAAAATATAGAAGAAATAACTTTTTGTTTGCATTAAAAAGCAGTTGAAATAAGAATGATGTAAAATGCAACTAGAATATCGATGTTGTTCATGTTAGCAGTAGTTACCTCGTTGTCTGTATCAGTACCTAATAAGACGTCTCCTGCTGAATTAAAGCACTTCAATGCAAGCCTGAGCAAACACGGTTAATAGTATCAAGAGTCTTTGAGCAGCAGTGGAAAATGTGGCTTGGCCTCAGAAATTAGGTTTTATACAAGGCACTCCTCACTTTGCATTCTGCTTTTTTCTACTCTAATAAACATTAAGTAGTATCCAGAAAACTATGTGAAGGAAAGATTGGGCACTGGGGAAACAGCAGCACATCGAGCCTTTCATCAAAGGAATATCAAGGTGTTCTGCCACTGAACCTGAGAGGAATATGAATATGCTTATTTTGATAATTGAGAGCAAGCAGTTTCTTCACGGTAATGCATGTTGGTTAAGGAGCTCATGCAAAGTCTTTCATCAACTTATTCATCTATTTCTTAACACAGTTCTCCCTTCTTGCTCACTTCTTTATTCCAGATAACTTCCATGGAACCTGGTAGTGTGTGACTTTGTCCCTTCCACACTGGCAAGAAGGTGACATTTTTAGATTGGGACTTTTTGTTCAGCGTTGGCTTATGCTAAGAATTTGTATAATAGTTGTGAAAGTGATGTTGTGCCCTAGGACATTTCAGCTATAACCTGGAATTTGTCCAGGGAAATAGCCTCTCACATCCTAACTCCTTTACCACATGTTTCTGTTATTCCAGAGTTGGGAATTCGTTGCTGTGAGAGGTAGCAGTGTGCTTTTTGTGAATGAGAAGTTCACTGATTTGCTCATATTGTGCCAGATACATCCATTAGTAGAGCTGAGACAATCCCTTCAGTTACTACCTCAGCAGCAGGAATTGGTAATCGAGCTCTGGAACTGCTTTATTTTCTGTCAGAATAATTGTCTTTTTGATTATGCATCAAATCTTTAAGGAAAAGGGTCTAGAGCTATAACTTGAGAGATGTGCATGCCCCTTTTTAATATTCATATGATCTCATAACACCAGAATGAAAAGAATAGAAGTTTATTCCTCCACCCTGTAGAGAAACTGGTTGGAAGAATTTGCACATCACAGAGAAGGAGCTGGCTGGAAGCTGTGGGCTGGAACTCTGGTCTGACGCCTGTCTGATACCGCAACGCTCCATGGCTGCCCCAGTGCTCGGTAAGCCATCTGCCAACCATCCGATGGCCAACAGACTGCTCACAACCTTCAACTCTTTTCTCCTCCGTGTCCAAGAATTGGAATTAATTACATTCAGCACAGCTATTTTTCTGTTCGGTTTTGTTTTCCCCTTGGTTTGGGAATAATAGCTCGCCTTTAAAAACAGACTCTGTAAACAGTAATCATGATGACCACTGGTGTTAATACTGCAAAAGGAGAAGCTGAAAAATTCTTGAATATCAAGCATCTGTTAGCATCTTGCTTCTTTTAGAAAGGGAGGAGGAGCTTATGCAATCACTTCCATCATCTGGGGAGGAAAAGGCTGAATTTGGCACTTCCCTTGTCAGAACTTCTCATCTTCTTTGCAGACACGAATATAAAAGTTGCCTTTGCCTTGTGACTCGTGCCAGGGGAACTCTGCAAAGCCCAAGGGCTGCAATCCAAGCTAGAAGATGAAGGCTGGAGCAGGCACACTGGGGATAGCAGATGACAAGCTGCATCATGCAGTTTTCAAGGAGCAAAGGAGAAAGTAACCATGTACATTTTCTAGCTTGCCAGGGAGCTGATTAATGATATTAACTCTTGCCATGGAGAGGTGTCCATTGGTGCAAGAACAAGTGTTGCTACTATAAAGAGGAAAATATTTTCATCTGTGAAAATAGCTTGAGGATTGCTAGTCTCATATTTATGCCCTGAGCTGGTTTGTATTACTTAGATGCTGGGCCTCCAATTTACAAGAGCTGTCTGGTGTCATTTGCTTGTATTAACAACACAGAAATAGCCATGCCCAAGGCTATCTTTCACCCAGTGACATGAATTTATTGTCAGGCTGATCTAATATGCGTGTTCAGCAGCTTTTTTGCTAGTCACCTCCATGGAAGGTGGGCCCTTTCCATGTGGAGGTGCAGTGACTTTGATGTGGCTGCATTCAGTTCACGTTGAACCAAACCCAGATTTGATGGGTTCAGTTAACCGTAGGAATGGCAGAACTGTGGGAGCGAAGAGGAGTAACCTCTGAACTTTAAAAATATGTTTAAATGGCAGCTCAGAAAGCACACATTTTTCATTCTTAGATAAATAGGAATCCAAACACGCTAGCAGCAGGAGGCTTCTCATGACTAAACAGAATGTATCTTCCCCGAGTAGTAAACCGTGAATGGACAGTTTCCATAGATGTAAACATGCCTTGATATTCTTGTGGGAAAGCCTTAAATGTCCATGTTTCTATTTATTTTCATCCTAGTAGAAAACATTCTGTATATCAACCCTCCACTGGGCAGTAGTTCTGGGCTTTGGAAGACTGCTTTTTTTTGTAAATTCTCCAAATACTTGTAAAGTAAGCTTGAAGCTACCACTGAGATACAAGGATATAACGTAACTTTTACCACTCTGATTTTGTAAGGCCATCAGGTTATGATGAGTTACACAGGAAATCAATGCTGTAACAAAACCTCCACATGGTCAACACAGTGCTTTGTTGCCCTGTAAAAAAATATATAAAAATAAATTAACACTATGCTCAACATTTTGCTTTATGCTGTCTTTGGAGATCTAAATAGCATTGGCACTGTGTTAGATGATTAAGTCTAATTAGAATTTGCCTCAGCAGGCTTTGAAGTAGCATGTCACAAACACGTTCCCATGACTAGCAGAAGTCCTGGTGTTCTGCTTTTTTTTTTTTTTTTTTTAATTTTGCCTAATAGAAGGCTGTCTCAGGTTTATTCCTTTAAATTCAAGTATAAACGTTTACGTGATTTAGAAGCAGTAGCTGGTTTTGCACTGTTGAAGTTGAGACCTCTGTGAAGTGTAGACTAGAGGAAGATTGTTAATTCAATGTTATAGTATAGAAAAGAATTCAGTTGATAGCCTCACTATGCCTCTTGGCCAGATGGAGGATGTCAGTAAGTGGCTTTTTTAGACACAACTTCTTTGCTTTATTGCAGATTGTAGAAATTTAGGAACAAAGGAAAAAGAATACTTATGGGATTTGTTTAAATATTATTGAAGTGGATAGATTAAGGTAATCTTGTCAATTTTTCCTTCAGCAAGCAATAAACTGGTGATTCCCTGGTACTTCAACTACATGGCATGCAACTGTGAACAGCAAGAGCAGTAACCCTTTCAAGGTATTGTGTAGCAACAAGTTAGAAATCTCATCTTAAAATATGCTTGAAAAAAAAGTAACACTAAAGAAAGATTTTACCTGTTTTTTTTTTTCAAATGGTGATAGTACAGAACAGTATGTCTTGTGCTCAGATTATTTTCAAAGTGTTTATATTATAACAATCTTTATATAAGCTATCTGCATTTATTACAAACAAATACGAAAGAAAAAGCCTATTATTTTTCAACTCTTGCTTGGAATGGCTTAAGATGAAGTACAAGAAAGAATACGAACCTCTTTCATATTATTTGTCAGCTGAGTTTGTTACTTATTTAATGTTTCTGTCAGCTTTAGCAAAGCGAAGTTACAGCTTCACTGGGAAATGTGCTAAAATAAAGAGCAGGGTATCATTCAGCTGACCAGTACTTCCACACCCAGCCACTCAAAGCCAGGAGGGCTGCATTAGTTAAGCACTGAGCTATTTCAGAGTATTCTAGGAGTTTATTTTATGCTTTACAAAGCATTTTTTTGCCCATTATGCATCAGTATAATCTATGGCTCCTTTCCCATCCAGGTCAGCAGTTTGTATCTTGCCTAGCTACTTAGATTTGGTTACCAGCTGGTGGTAGTTCATTGGCCCATGCAAAGTAAACTAGTTGCACAATTTCAGTCACATTATCATTCTCTTTTCAAAAGGACATAGAGGTACATTAGCCAAAAGACATCAAGAACAAGGGACAGGTTGCTTTTGAACCCCTTCAATTTGAATGAAAGCCAGACAGAAACATGTAATCATCTAACAAAAAGCTAGACTTCACCAAAATCAGCATCAGGTCTTATAAATGTAAGCTATCACTTGCCACTATTTTAGCACAACTAACCAGTTGGGAGCGCTTCCAAGCTCAATAATCTCCACGCTGTTTTATGTTTTCATACAAAAAATTTAATAAATATTACTTTTCAAGATTTATTGCCAGGAACAACACATCAAAGATGCATTTTCATATAACACTAATATCACAATACAAGGTATCTTCATGATCTCAATGGTTAACCACTGAGATTAGTATGTTTATAAGCCTTTTGATCTTAAACATTGTAATAGCACTTTGATTTCCTCACTTGTTAAGGCGGGCAGTGTAATCTATGGCAAACCTACACAGTGATCTTACTGGACATTCTACTGTTCAAGTATTCAACAACTAGCTTATTAGAATACTCCCTAAATGCAGTAGATTACAAAAAAATTCAAATCTACAAGTGGTTCAGTATTACATATTCATGGTGAGAAAAAAAAATCAGAATTTACAAAATAAGATTGCTGTGTTTCCAACTTCACACGCTAATTTGATATTTTAATTACATGCAACCACTCACATTTCATCTACATAAAGTAATAGCTCAGTTTTGTTCCCTTAAACTGCTTCTTAGCAGATTATCTGCCTGTCACTCGGTTTCAAGTCTAAAGCAGCAAAAAAAGTTTTCTAGTCTAATTATCTAAACTGCCTCAGTCAGTACTTACAAATAGTCTTAAAGTGATACTATGGAAGGTGTTTCAAACATTTGACATTGTACAAAAACCAGCATCAAGGCATGAAAGCCCGTCCTATTAAAAATAAACTATTTTAGAACACCTTAGTTTTGGCGTATAGGCAACATGTAACAAGAAAATAAATTCAAAATGAAGAAGCCACAAGCTTACAATGCTATCAAAAACCTTCAACTCTAAACACATACATATAAATAAAAAGGAATGATATTTTAAGGCTCTTGATTATTAAGTTAATAAATCAAATATACACAGTGATTAATAAAAAAGAATTATTTACATATCTATACAAACTTCTATTTTTGACACATTTTCCTCTTTAAATTCTTCATTTACCAGCAACTGCTGACAAGTTCCCCCCACCCTCCCCCAACAAAAATACAATAAAAAAATAAATAATAAACTTATTTTTGATAGTTGCTGTGGTTCCGAGCTGCAAAGGCACTTTCAAATACAGAACTAGTTGTACGTCACCATAAAACCAATATACAAAAAACTCAGATTCAATAAATATAAATAAAATGCATTATTCTAAAGAAACTGTATAAATTGGGACATCTGGCAGAAAAAAAAATTAATGCTAAGGAAGAGTAATAAGGCTCTGTAATACCTTATGAAACGTTTCCATGATGTATCAGCTACAGCTGAATTTACATTAGGGCACTTTTGACTAGTTTTGCATAGATGTGAAATGCAGCACTTGGTATTCCAGCCAACCACAGCAACTATCATTGCCAGTGTAAGCCAGCTTGTCAAAACTTAAATTAACAGAGGGACTCTAAGTAAATAATAGCCTTAGACTCAAATATTACACAACAGTTTAAGAACTACAAGCTCTTGAGTGCCTTTATAATGATATTTAAAGGCCCTGCATGGCAGCACCCAACTGTCTGCTATACAATGTATTCCATTCTATTTAAACTTTGTGCACTTTCCAAGTCTCTGTTGTCCTGTTTATTTGTCCAGTTTGGGTGTTTTGTGGGTGTGCTGTTGGGTGGCTTTTCATCTCTGTCTACCAAAGTATATGCTGGCTGCTTGGCAAACCGGGCCTTTTGCTGGTGTTTGTCCATGTCATCTTCCTCCACTTCTGAATTGTGCGTCCTTATTTTGGCGATTTTAGAGTTTTTGTTTTCATAGTCTTTAATTGGAACAGTATTTGCTCCATGTTTCTCTATGGGGTTTTTTATTTGATTCAGCTGCTCCCTTACGTTGTTGGTGGTGTTGTCATCAGATGCTGTGTGAGTATGGCTGCTCTGCTTTCTGCGCTTTTGAATGCACCAATAGAAAACGGTTACCAGGCAACAGATCCAGGCTACTGTTAAGACTGAGCTCAGTAATGGCACCAAGAAATCTGGAAGAGAGGTGAGACCAGTTAACCCTGCTACAAACAAAGTGTTCCAGTCAACGCTTTCCACAAAGGATAACCTCAGGTTTTAAGCCTCATTTATGCACTGGGGTCCAGACAATAATGTGAGGATGATCATAGCTCTTTTAAAATACAGGATGTTTTAAGTGAGTTTAGTATTCTAACTACTAGCTAGCAGCCCCCTCACAGAAGATGTATTCCTCGTCATCACAGGCACCACTACTGCAGGCTGTATTACACTGCCTGCCAGGGCTCTCTTGGTTGGGGGCAATTGTTTACATTCCCACCAAAGTTATTTCCCTCTCCACTTGTGGCTGGTCATAAGATGCCCGTGCATTCCTGGTGCTATGCAGAAAGCTAATTGGACACTATTTAATGCATTGCATCTGGACAATGGTGTCACGACATAAACTACATAAGAGCTCTCAGAACTAGCTAGCTCTCTTCCTTACTTCTACGTGAAAAGGAGCAGCCCTTTTAAGAGGGTAGGTCACTTGCCTAGAGCATTTGCAGAACGCTTTATGTTATTATTCCAAATAGCAAGATCCTGGTGCAAAGTTTTGTTGTTCCCAGTTACAGGGCCAACAGGCAGAGATTCTCACAGTTGCTATAGATTCAGAAGAAAAGTTCCACCTGCTTTGAAAGCCTTTACTAGTCATAAAAAGCATGCAACTCATTTGGAGGCAGGGAAAAACTTACCTGTTTTGTTTTTAACTGGTCGTCTTTGTACTCTGACTTCTGCGACTGCAGCAATTAGTGTGTTGTTTCCATCACGCTTACTGACAAGGTCAATAATCTTATCTGTGATTTCTTTGATTGGGTTTTCGTCTTCCCCTATATCTTCAGCAGACTAAAGAAGTCACACAATTAATACCAGATGCCAGATCAGATGTATGGGTAATCTGTTATCTATAAACTTTCGCAATCAGCTAAGGCTCTTACTACTTTTCATACTTCAAAAAAAAAAACAAAAAAACCACCACCAACAAAAACTAAACCAAACTAAAGAACAGGAATAAAGCAAAAATCCCAATTACAGAAAGAAAATAGTATTGCAGAACTTCAGTCCCCATTATCTTTAACATGAACAAAACAAAACAAACAGTGCTCAAGAGAGTATAATAGAAAATGGTTTACTGCCCTATTACAGTTGCTGCCAGATGATAGCTTTCAAACATGCATATGTAACCAAGATTTCTTCCCTGTCCTTAAAAGAGAACTGGGATGAAAACTAAACCATGAGAAGTGCTGACAAAGCCATGAATTACGATTTTTATGAAATCCACATGTTACACATATATCCAAGCGATTAACTACTAAGACATTTAGAAATATTCCAGGAATACTTACAATAGCAACATGTATTTCATTATTTGCCAAGTGTGAAGGCTCACAGGTAATATAGATGGAATATTCAACAGAAACATTCTTCAGGATATTCAGATTCCTCAATTCACTGCAAATGTGCTCCGTGGTAAGGCCCTGGAAGAGATGAAGGAAAGCTTTTTGTTTTTTAAATATACATATGTATGCACATAAATACACACAAAAATATTTATATAAATATATGTATTATGCTTATGCATATGTATTTTATGTGTATATAGATCATATATATGATTTAGATATATTATACGTATTTTCTTACACAAATTTTAAACATGTTTTTATTTTATATATACATATATATAATTCTATAAATGCATGTAATAAAATACACACTCTTACATCAAGGCAGAAGGGAGAGTTTGCCCTTAAATCAAAGTTCTAAAATGGGGGGATGAGGGGGTGTAAAATTCCCTCCAAACCAGCTTTTATTCCTGTCTGGACATAAAAACAGATAGGGTTGAAATCTGTATCAATCTTCCATGTTTTCTGGGTTTTTTTTGGTAATGAAGGAGCATCAGCTTTTTCTGTAC